>JAEQBH010000315.1:667509-1335018 GCA_016808115.1 Tetrastigma voinierianum | reverse complement strand
TGACATCAACCTTACTCCCGGGCCAGAATGAACCAACCGGCACAACCATACTGCCTGCAGAGGGACATCAACTCATCGTGGCTTTACAATGAACCACCTAGGCATCAACCATACTGGGCTGGTAGGACATTAACCTTACCCGGGCTTTGTAATGAACCAGCTGAGCATCAACTATACTGGGCCGCGGTAGGACATCAACCTTACCCGAGCTTTGCAATGAACTAGCTGGGCATCAACCATACTGGGCCGATAGGACATCAACCTTACCCGGGCTTTGCAATGAACCAGTTGGGCATTAACCATACTAGGCTAGATTGTAGGAACTTTCGTTTTTCTCATGCTCTTGTATTGGCAGTTGGTAGCACTGCCGAGTTGCTAGTTGGCTACTCAAGAGGTCAATTGTCCCAGCACTGGTCAGGTAGCTGATCATTTGATGGTAGGTCGAGGGCACGACTTTCATCGACGCCCAGTTTCGCCAACAATGGTATCAGACGTGGCCCGTGTCCTCGACAATCGAAAATAAGACCCGCTGAACTACCGACCTACCTTGACAAGGAGAGCAATGTCGCCTATCGTTACTGTGGTTGCCCCGTTAAACCTAGACAGGATTTTGCCAATCGAACTCAGCCTGTCAAAAGAGATGTTCATCTGCTTGAAGAAGGGTAGTTGTAATAGGTCAGACGCACTGCCAGTGTCAACTAGTACTTTGTGATGTAAAACCCGAGAAAATTCTAATTTTATGAAAAAAGGGTAAAATGGTAATTTCGATCAAAATCCGGAATTTTTCTAGATCTCGGATGATAAAACGGATTTCACCATTAGAATCATCTCGCGAAATCTTGCTACTACGCCCAATTCGAGACGGGAATTTCACGCCGAGGCAACTGGGTAGCCAAGGACATTTGGACACGCTTTGGGTGGCTAAGAGGTACCCACGTGTCATGTACAGAGTTACCAAACACTTAGCCTGGCGGTGGGCTATGGTGAACACATGGCATGATGCCATTGGAGGAAAATCCCAAAGTAAAGGGATAAGTGAATAAGGAAATCCAAGCAAACCAATGATGGCTTGACATGTGGCATGAGAGGACAAGTCCTCTTGACCCAAGCTCTCCCAACCAGATTTGGGAGAAGGAAAAAAAGAGGGAAAAAGAAAAGATAAGGTTTTTAGAGAGAGAGTATCTAACTTCTCTCTAGATTTCCCGGTGATCGGACCGTCGAATCCCGGCTAGCCAAGAGACAAAGTTGCTCCCCACGGCAAGAGCTATGCGTGGATACCGATTTTGTGGAGTTTCGACAACTCCGGGAGGTAGGGGTCTTCTCCTACTTGGTTTATTTTCGCTTAAGAGCCATTTAAAATGAAGTTTGATGCGTGAGGCCCCGAGTGGTTTGTTGACTCGGGCTCCCAAGACTCGGACCAATGCCGAATTGGGACCCATTTTCGACGCCCCGGATCGCTGATCGAAATGGTCCTTTGGGTGTGCTTAATTTGTGTGTTGTTGCTTGATAATTGAATAACATGCAAATTGTGTGTAGGAGGTATAACCATCCGTGAATTGTTTATGTTGCATGTAGTTTATAACTATTCATGTGACATAAAATAAATGCATTGACATCATGCATTTGTTTATTGGCCAATGTGAGTCAATTTTGGTATTATTGCCTTGAAAGGATAACATGTTGTTGTAGCACTTTGTTAATATATGCATGCTTGATATATTAACATGTGTTGTATGGAAATGGTATATTGCATTTCATATGCAATCGGGCAATCTTAGAATAGTAGGTGTGTGGAGTGCATGACAAATAAAATTATGTCATTCAAACAATGAATTCTTTTATAAAATTATAAAAATAGATTTTTATCGAAAATTGTCCAAGAATTGTGTTAGACTGTCCAACACCACGCTTCTGAGAGGCCCATGAATTGTTTTGGAGAGTTACCCAACAAATTCACTCCTCGGAGGAGCTGTCCAACGATTTATATTCCGGGAGGGTCACTCACAATTAAAATAAGATATTTGAAAACGCATTTTCATACATGGCATAAGCATGTGTGAGGGAGTCTATGAGACTCGACATGGATTGACATGTAGATATTCAAGTAGGATCATGCATTTGCTTAAATGTGTTTGGTTGGTCATTACATGTGCACTTAGGGTGGGAGTAATCCATGTAGGGAATTCAACTACTGGCATCGCTTCACCTCGGCCGTAGGGAAAATTATTTCAGTACATGGAGTGAGCTCGGGGAAGACGGCGCTCATTAGAGGCCGCTTTTGAGAAGAAAGCCGACATGTGGCTTTGATTACGTTTTTTGTAAAACATGTATGAAATATTACAATTGAAACATGTTTGTATTAAGAGTGATGTAACAACTCTTGAAACTATTGTAATATAGTTAAATATATTTTGGTGAGTATGTTGTGTAGGCCAATGTGACAATTTTTACTCATGTATGAGTCTCATGATATGAGACACCTAGGTTTTCCGCAGGTTGATGGTGGTCAACGGGACCCCCGGGAAATGGGGCGTCACACTGTGCACATCGAAATCGTTAATACATAGAGTAAGTACGAGCATCGTGGTGCGGCACGACCATCTCTGACTCTGCTAACAAGGGGAAATTAAGATACAGGCCGTCAATCATCGGATTGCTCACGCTTATCCGGGATGTGGATGGTATTCACCGCCTCTGTTAGGCCAGTCAGTGAACAACCTCCTCTTCTCGGGGCCTCTTAAACTGATACTGGTCGTCAACCCGACCGCCTAGTATTTAATTTATGGTGGGTCGAGGTTCAGGCGAGAGCTTTGCGCTGGCCGCTATTCTTTCAACTGCAGGGGTGGCCTCAGCTCCGCGGACTGTCTCCCAAACATATCTCCTGAGGTGACCAAGCCCCCGACAACCTTCCACCAAAAATTTCAAAGCCTCGGCACTCCGCTGGTCTCATACCTGCTGTCCCTATGGTAATCACATCTCGTAGACTTCCGTCATACGCAAGGATCTAACTCGACCGTGTGGGCCATTTAAAGTCGGGGTGATCCCGGATGAGAGAAAGGAGTCTGTCATAAGAGATGTTCAGAAGGGTAAAACCGCCGTCTCCTTTTTTTCTCCGACCGGTCCTGTGGAGTGTTTCCCCGGTTCTTACTCTGACTTCTTTTATTCAAACTGCCCCTTAGTAATGATTTCCGTGCTTGAAGTTATGATCATCATGGTTTAAGAGGCTGCCTAGATATTGTCCTCCAATGTTGAATATTTATCTGCCCATCTGCACAATTAGTCCATTATCGCAGGCGGATCTAGAGGCAGCAAGTGGAAGAATGGGGTGGTCGGCCTAAAGCTCCTTCGGAAATTCTGGAGGACCACATCCATACTGTACGAATCAATATGTTGGACGGCCCATCCAAATCTTCTAGTGAAATCGCGGATGGATTCATCCTCTTGCTTGAAGATGGTTTGTAGAGAACTGAGTATTTCCTTCGTCGAACCGAAAGTACGGTGTACTAGAAACAATGTACCAACCACTAATGAGTTGATAGATCTCTCGTGGGAGCTCAGGGAACCAAGCCAGCATGGCCCTTTCGCGCGGCCCGAACACTTGCGGGTGGTCGCTCTTCGTGATTAAGTATCAATGCTTGATTGAAATCCAACATGTGATCATACAAATCGGAGGAGCCATCATACATGGTAAAAGAAGGTATGACAAAGCCACGGGGCGGCTCGTATCTCAAGATACCGCCCAATGAGGATAAAGATGTCTTCGTGCCCCAACGCTGGTAGATGTGGTTACAAAGCAAGTGTAGCCTCGAAGGTGGTGGATACGATGAACGAAAGTGGTGGTGCTACGCCTACGTGCCATGGGCACATTTTCGGGACTCCACCACCGTTGTCGCCCATCGATTTCTCTTCAGACGAGCGGGTTACGCCGATGGAACGGCCGGAAATGGGCACAGCCCTTTCTTGATTCAAATTTCCACGTTGTTCTTTGGGGGTGAAAGATCAGGTAGCGGAGAGCTACTAGAGGATAACTCATCGTCCACTGTTGCATCACTGTCGCCTAGCAGGATGGGCTCCTTACCTCTATCTCTCGCTTGGACCTGACATGTGGACGGTCAGCTCTCCTCGTGCATTTTCACCCCGATTCTTCTTCAAACGAGCCTATTGTGCGACGTTTCCTCTTGTCGCAGATTGTCGCACGGTTTCGTATTCAGCCATCCGTCTTGTAACACTCAAATATACCCTAGTTGTTTTCAACATGTTTAGGCATTTTGTAGACATAAATTAAAATTTTCAGAATTTAATTCGAAAATATGGAAAGTTAGAACTAAAATTTATACAACTAAAGGACAAAATCAAATTGTCCAAAAGGGGTGGCTAAAGTACATGGGTTAATATAATTAGAGGCCAAAGTATAATAATAAGATTTGTAATGTAATTAAGGGAAGTTGGAGGCTTAAAAGCTAATTAATTAAAACTTTTATTATAAGCTGTAGTCAGTAGGAGACCAAAAATGCATTAATTTGTCTCAAACAAGAGGTCTACGGAAGGAGAGGAAAAAGGAAGGAGAAGAAGAGAAAAGAAGAAGAAGAGGAAGGAGGAAGAGTAAGCAAAGGTATGGAACCGAATTTGAGTATGGATGCTTGACTTTTGCATGAATTTTGCATGGATTATGGATTGCTGGGGGTTTCATTTGGCCATTAATTTGTTCTTTTCTGGGTGGTTTTGTTAAGCAAACAATTTAACTCTAGATTTAAGGAAGTTTGCTGAAAAGCCTTAGATGATAAGGGAGTAGATATAAACTTTCACAATTCCAAGGTTTTGTAGAATTGGGTGAATTTTTGGTACGAATCCTGTGATTCTTTTGCAAATTAAAAGTATTCGTGGAGTCATTGAGGATTCCATGTTAGTTTTTTACATGAAGGATGCATTAGAGGATCTATGATGAAAGTGCATGAAAGAGGAGAAAATACCCATTCGGCATTTTCAGGTGAAGTGTACCTAAGACACATTAAGGGTGTAAATTTCCAGACACCCTATTCCTCGGTTTTCCTATTCGACCAGTTTTCGATTCGCTATAACTTGCTCATTTCTTATTCGACGGAGGATTCGGCGCAACTAATTAAAATAGATTTCAAGGAGAACCAAACATAATCTAATAGGTACCTCCAAATTTGGATTGTAGATAGCCCAAAATTCACTCAAAGTGGGGCTATGTGCAAGCCTATATTTCCCGCATCAAAGGATCATAGAGTCGTCTCAGCTGTTTCTATTTAACTTGAGTTTCTGGTGGTTCGACCAAGGGATTCCAGTCGAATAGAACCCTTAGAACCTTAGCTGAATGATTTCCTGAAGAGGTATTGCCAACATGAATTCTAAGACCTCGAAAGTGAGTATTTCAAACTCCGTCCCTGCAACCCAGATATCGACTCGCTGGGCATGAAAATGCCATAATTCTAGCTCGATGATCCGATCGGGAGTGATTCCAATTCCTAGGTAAAGTAGATTCATAGAAGAATAAGAATACATGAATAAGGTGTGTGATTACATACGCATCATACTTTACCAAAGATAAGGAAATACGACCGCCATGAGCACATAATGGGGCTAAAATGTCTTATTATAAAATAGTGTTATTGAATCTTTATATAATATAAAATGCCTAAGACCATTTATTAAATGACAAGGAACTCCTGTTCTGATTAGTACTTCCTGAGATTCTATTAGTGCTCCTAAGACTCGATTAGTACTTCCCAGATCTCCACTGCCCGACACTCGTTATGCTCCCAAGACTCCCGATTAGGGCAATTTCCTAAGACTCCCGATTAGTGCCACCGCACCTTGTTCCGATTAGTACTCTAAGATTCTCGCGTTGCTACTACACTCCCCCGTCCTGGGCTAAGTGCTACTACACTCCCCGTCCCGATTAGCGCTATGGCACTCATGTTCCTCAGACATTGAAATCCTCGCTTGTGCTACTAAGACTACAGATCGTATAGCATCTTGGATACTTACTGTCGTGTCTTACAATTTAATTAGTACCGGTCTAGGCATTCCCATACCTTATATGATAATAACCTGAATAATGAATAAGAGGACATGAAGGTGTATCGCTCGATCTCGTAATACCTACGTATTTCGAATATGAGTAAGCTCAGAATTCTACTTAGACCCGAATAAATATGTCCCCGTAATACAAGATAAATCCGTGAGTACCTACCGTACTTCCTTGCGATAATGAACTCAGTAGTACCACGTACTTTTATATAAGAATAAGCATAAGTAATCGTATAACCATTTAGATGAACGATGTAATTTCTCGATATCCGTTACGTTATATGCTTATTATAACCGTGTACATGCATATTATATATGTTTCCCACTAAGCGTAAAGTTTAGTGCGGTTTTTAATCCAGGTAGTAATAGGAGTAAGACGTCCGAGAACTCCGTGATTCTTCTGTGGCCAACACACGAGTAGGGGTTCATCACTGTAGGTTCCTCACTTTGATCAGTAATTGTAAATGTATAGTTTTTGAATATGTAATGGGACTCAAGATCGTATATGTGATATCAGAACAATTTACCTTACTATGGTGTTTTATTGACTTTTGCATATGATGCTAATATATTATGAGACTTAGATATACCAATGTCTAATTAAGCAGGTAAAGAGTCCCAGTATATGTTCTCGCGTCCCGGAAACCGGTTTGGATAAGCCAACGTCGGGCCGAATCGGGCGGCATGGTCCGGGGCCCGCTTCGCTTCTTTTTCCATATCATGACGTCAAAGAAAGAAACCGTCCCAAGGGACTGGTTTGCTGGGTTGCTGGCCATAGCGACAGGATCCACTTAACTAGATGAGTGAGCGGAACCACCGCCGGTGTGTGGGACGCTTGATAGCTGACGTAGCCAAGCCCTCGCATGTCGCCGATGAGATTTTTTGCTTAGTCGTTCCCACAGAAGGCGCCAATTGTAGTCTCTTGGATTCTCAGAGTCACCGGATCGTCGGGGTATTAACTTAGCGGCAAGGACCTGCAAAACAAACAAGGCATCGACGATGGTGTGCCGACCGCCTCTCCGATGCTTAAGTCAGACAGAGAGCCATAAGGAGAGTAAATACGTACGCTTTCGCAAGGGGGTACTTTATCTACACAAGTAGGGTGCACAGTTCTTCATTTTGATAGCTGTTATTCACCTTCCGCCTCAAGAATCGCTTGATTATCCTAAGTATGCTACATACATGATTCATGGGAGGATGTAGCGCATCAAGGATCAACCGAGAAATTATTAGCTGGTAATCTTTTTAGAGATGGCAACCTATTAGAGAGGATGTGTCCAGCAATAAACTCAGAAATTTTCACAGATCGGATAGTCCAACAGCTCGAGATTCAGCCGTGGTTCGATCCAGTGTTCATGTAAGGATATCAGTCAGAAGCTCGGTCGTCATGGGCTTTGATATGTCAGCCTTTTGAATAGGCAGATGTAAATAAAGGCCATGGTACTCCACAATAATGGTAACCGTTACCTTTTGGATGAGCATCCTTACTACACAAAATCTGATTTGGACAGGAGCAAGGAAATTTATTATTATGGGTATAATACTCGGATCTTCTTTGAGTCTTCTTTGGATAGGAGCATCCTTTTGTTACTATTCTTGTAAGTGATGGTTTGAGCAACATTTTGGAGAGTTCTTTAATGCTACAGGATGCTCTTGCTTGGGATAATGACATCCTTAACTATTTGTTTAACGATAGGGACATCATCATTATAAGGGGGATTCCTCTACAATTTTGGAGACAAGAGGACAAATGGTCATGGTCATTTGATAGAAGAGGTGTTTATTCGGTGAGAAGCTCCTATGATTTCTTATTGCAATTGTCTAGTTTTGGTAAAATCTCTTATTTGGCTTGCCTCTCTTAATATTTTGTCTACAGTTGACAATCTTCAGAAGAAGTATGTTGTGGTGGAAATTTTTTGCCCTTTATGTCGTGGGAATACAAAATCTATTATGCATATTTTTGTGGATAGCTTCTTTGCTAGGAATTACTGGTATTCGTTCACTGTTGGCTATTGTCGTGGGTCATCGGTAGATTTTGCTGAAAGGTTATTATTTGTGCTAAGTAAAAACTCTACAACGAATAAGGAATCTATTGCAATGATTATATGACAGCTTTGGAATAATCGTAACTCTATCGTTTGGAAGGAAGAGGGGTTCTTGTTGCGTCCTTGCCCCTTGGTTCAGGCTGGCATGTTGTTTTTGGAGTGCTGGACATTATCTCAAATTTT
Source organism: Tetrastigma voinierianum (assembly GCA_016808115.1). NCBI lineage: Eukaryota > Viridiplantae > Streptophyta > Magnoliopsida > Vitales > Vitaceae > Tetrastigma > Tetrastigma voinierianum. The sequence continues at coordinate 1,326,736 of JAEQBH010000315.1, read as the reverse complement.
GAACACGAAATCACCTCATAAGACTCGATCTTCTATTGATGTGAAATGGTCCAGACTACCAGATGGATGGCCAAAATGTAATGTTGATGCTGGAGTGTTTCAGGCTTATGCAATGATTGGATCAGGTGTTGTGCTTCGCGATTGTCATGGTTCTTTTGTTGCAGCTCGATCGAATGCCCAGTATTCCAATGTGTTATTTCCTTATGTGGCATAAGCTTTGTGTTTTAGAGAAACACTTAGTTTGCTCAAAAAAGTTGGAATGAGTTCGGTGCTATTGGAATGAAATGCTCTTATAGTGATTAATGCTATTTAGCATTGCAAGGTAGATGATACATGTTTTTGCTTGATTGTTACGGATTGTGTTTTACTTTTAAAAGAGATACTGAATTATTCAGTCTCATTTGTTAGAAGATCAACGAATCGGGTGGCTCATATCTTAGCTAGGGCCTTTGTTTCTAGGTATGGTTTGGGAGTATGGCTTTTAGACCCTCCCACTTTGATTATTGATGTTTTGTAGCTTGATAATGAATAAAACTTCCCATCTAAGTTAAAAAAAAAAAGATTTGAAGTAACATCATATAAAAGTACTTTGAAGTTGTATTAACATAATTACTTGCATGTTTTAATGTTGTTACAATCAATTAAACCGAGGTAGGTTGTTTTTTTTTTTTTAAAGAGATAATTTTATCGATTCAAAATAGCAATATAAAATAACAAAGTCAAATTCCCTAAAAATTTAGAGCATGACGTAATATTCATGTTAATAACATAATAAATGGGTTTAAATCCTACACGTTTGATAATCTTATAATGACTAAAATACCTATGATTTAAATTCTGTAACATATTGACGATCATGATTTGTTGTCTTTGTATGATCGAATATGTTTTATCGTCTAAATTGTTGATACATTAGTAAACATTGCAACAAGACAATAAAAAACCAATTGTCATACCATAACGATAAAATCATACGCAACAATAAGTCGATGATAAAATCATGAAAAAATAAATTAAAAACCCAAATATGTGTGGAAAAATCACTTTCTTAATAAATAAAATGATAAAAAAAAGACGTAGATTAGTGATTTCAGGTAACAATAACTAAAAAATCATCCATACTTGTTAATAGAAAAAAGGGTTAGAAGAGATAACATATGAGAGAAAACAAGGAGTGCTTAGCATTAAACCGAGGTAGTTAATATCCTTATATTTTGATAATTATAGAATATGATAAGTTATGTAGAATTTATGTAATTTCAAATTTTAGAGATGGTAATGTATTCTATTAGTCTATTGCTATTATTTTAAACATTTAAATTAGAGGGTGCATTTAAAATATTTTTGAAAAAGAAAAAGAAAAAAGAAAAGAAAAGAAAGGTTACGGCGTCCACGAAGCTTCACCTTGATTGTATTTTGAAAAAGGGAGTGACCTCTAGTTGTTTGTAATTTAATGATCATAGCGGATGCTTAATTATATGTTTATTTATTTATAATTTTATTTATTGTCATTTGAAATTGTAAGTTTCAAGTGATCATTTCCAATGGGTCGGGTTGTTCGATTTGAATAAATGAGGCTTGTGGTCATGGTGGGCCGGACCAATAAGCCCGTTAATCAACAATGAGTTGTGTTTTATTGGGCTTTATATATTGTTGAGACCCGCAGCCTAACCAACGAATCATGGAATAGGGAGCTGGGCCTTGGTGAGGCCCAATGCTATAAATAAATTTTTTTGGGGTATTAGGTTATGTAATTATATGTATTTAAATATATTATAAATAGAATTATATTATTACAATAATATATCATATTGAGGATTTATCATAGCGTTCCTGAGACGTGGCTTGTAGGCCTAAAAGCCTTTGTGGTCGGCACTTATGAACCAACCCCAAAATGAAGCTCGAGTTACGGTCCGATCCTTCGAAAAATGGACACAACCTGGTTAAGTAGAAGCGTGCTTTAATATAAAAGTTTTTTGTAAAAATAATCTCTACCAATCAAATCTAAAAAGAGGTAAAAAATTTATCTAGAGCATCTTCACGCCCGCTCTCATTGTAAGGAGCGACCGGCCCCAAGAGCTCCAAACGACTTCCATATTTGACTTTCTACTTTGTAAAAAGGTCGGGTGGTTCTCTAGATTTCCAGGAGCCGCACAAGAGCTCCTAAATAATATAATATTATATTTTACAAAGGCATAGCATTGCAAATTTGTCCTCCCCTTCCCCGCCAGCGGCAATTTTTTTCCAGCTTAACACCAGCCGCAACGGTTATATTTCGGGTTTTCAATGTTTACGTTTTTTTTTTTACAACGGTTATATTTTTTAACCTTTAAAGTTTGCTCCTTTTTTTTTAGTCAAACGGTTATATATATATATTTTTTTTATTGTTACGCAATGGTAATATTTTTTAAAAAAACTTTACTTTGTAAGAGTTATTTTTTCCTCTATATATACATATTCTCCTACAAAATAAATACATTTATACTCTTATAAAATTCATAGTTCTTTTATTTTATTTTATTTTTCATATTTATCATGAATTTTCATGATGATTCGTATTATACTAATCTTCTATATGGATGGTCAAATGCCGACAACCAATCTCTCACGGGTGATTATGATGCCACAAGTCAATTTGTCACACCGTGTCAAATTCCTGTCCAACAAGAGCCATCCAACAAACAAAACATCAGCTCAGTAATTTTACTATTGAAGAAGACAATCTCTCTAAGATTCGTCGCTAATATTAGCATGGATGCGGTGCGAAATGAGCAAAAAAGTGGGAGATATTGGGATCGAGTTGTGGAATACTTTCATACCTACAAGAAATTCAATTCCAACCGTAATGGCAGTTCTCTGATGCATCGTTGGTCAACAATTCAACTTGCAGTGAATACATTTTGCGAGTACTTTGCACAAATAGAATCAAGGCAACTAAGTGGTAGGAATGAGCAAGACAAGGTATTACTTTTATGGTACCACTTACACTTATTTCATGCTATATTTATTATTATATTTTTATTTACATAAACTATTTAAAGTTTATAATTAATTTGTTATAGGTCTTTGAAGCAATGGAATTGTATGAGCACTACACGGTCATGCCTTTCAATTTTGCATTGTTGGCATGAATTGAAACACTCCATCCGGCGGATGATGGGTAGCTCTAAAAAGAAGTCAGTGCCGGAAAAGAGTGCAAGTCCCGCAACTTCCTCCTCGTGCACCCGCATTCCAATAACATAGGAAGACGATGATGCAAGTGAGACATTTACCAATTCTGTAGAGACCACTTGGCGTAGTGCCAGCAAGGCACAAAACAACAAAGGGCAAAGAAAATGTGAAAATACTCCTTAGCATTACGCTTAAAGAATTCATCGAAATGCATCGATAAATGGATAAAAAGAAAATATAACTATTTGAAAGTTCAGTTGCTACCAAGAAAGAAAGACTTCTTTTTGAGCAAAAGAAATTTCTACGTAAACAACGAGAAAAAGATGAAAGACTTATTTTAGAACAAGAGAAACTTCGATTAATGCGACGTGCAAAAGACGAGAAGATAATGGCCATTGATATTACTAAATTAAGTCCAACACAAGCAACATATTATGAGAGCCTTCAGAAATAAATCATTGAAGCAAGCCATAGCACAGAGTAAACATCATTAGCAACATTAAATTTGCTGTAATTTATTGTAATACCATTATGCACTGTGTTTAATAGTTCCTATTGTCCTCCATGTAGTTGCCACAAATGTTCCTCAAGATCTGATTGGAGTTGACAATGAGAATTTATGTTTCTGATGTCATAATGTGGTTGCATGAATTGCGCCAGTTCAGGTGTATGATCATGTGAAATTGATATAGTCGAACTTTCATCAATTGCATCATAGGTGAAATCGATCTGGCTAGCATCTCGCTCATCCTTAACGATCATGTTATGCATTATAATGCATAGCCAGTCATGTAATATTTTGAGAACTTTCTTCGATCCCAAAAACTGGCCGGGTCCACGTGATAATCGCAAAACATGCCTCAAGGACTCCAAATGCTCGCCGACATCTTTTCACTCTCGAGCCGCAAAATGTTTCTTCTTATTTCGTGGCCATGGAATTGTTTTTATAAATAAGTTAATTGCGACTGATATATACCGTCAGCAAGATAATATCCCATCGTATATTCATGACCATTAACTGAATAGTTGACTGAAGGAGCACGTCCTTCAGCTAGCTCATTAAAAATAGTAGATCGTTCAAGCACATTAATGTCATTAAGAGATCCTGGTAACCCAAAGAAAGCATGTCATATCCAAAGATCATATGAAGCCAACTTCTAGAATAATCGTTGGTTCATGAATATGACCAGAATACATACCGTGCCATGCTGTTGGACAATTCTTCCATTTACAATGCATACAATCAAGGCCTCAACATACTGTGTGGAAGCCACGAGATTCTCCAATCGCTAGCAATCTAGCGATATCACTATTATTTGGTGATCTCAAATATTCATCACTGAATATTGCAACAACTGCTTTGACAAACCTTTTAAGACTCTCTATGGCGCATTTCTCCGATCCAGATGGTCATTAACTGTTGTACTCCATAAGTAAGCATCCTCACGCGGCCAAGTATTTTTTTGAATGGAGGATAAACCGACAACTCCAGCAACATCCCTGTTTTGGACAAAGTATGGATCATATGCTTCAACTACGATTGAATTTAAAAGAGACGATTTATCTATTCGAAACCTCCTACTAAATATGAGGAGGGTACACAAGCATTTCAAAGAAAATAATCATGGTGTTTTCATTACTGTAACTCTATCACAATAACGACAAATAAGTGTTCCTCAATCGAGCCACGACGACGTGATGTTTTACTTCGTCTAACTGCTTCTTCTTGTTCTTCTTCACTTGCCATTATTGCTAACATTGTGGCTGCATCTTGATTTATGGAGTTGTCATCCATGAAGAACAAATTTCGTATGTAATTTCGAGACATTTTTACTACTTTGGAAAAATAGTAGAATAATAGTTGAGAAGTGAGAATGAAATGAAATGTTTGAGTTCTTTAAAAATGACAAAATATGAATCAAGTAAAATATGACCGTTATGATATAGTCAAGTAAAAATATATTTTAATATAAAATGAATAAAATATTAATGTCTTAATAAAGTAGAGAGCATGGTTGGAGCTTATTTTGAAAAGGTAGCTCCTAAAATAGCTTTTAGCTATTTTAGCTAGTAAATATAGAGAGCATGATTGGAGTTGCTCTTAAATAAAAATGCCCATAAAAATATAATCATAATGCCGGAATGGAAAAATGTGAATAGGTACTTAGTAGTTAGTATCGAGTAAAAAATCTATCTTCATATATTTAGAGGCATTTTCGTGAAATGGTGACTTGAGAATATTTTTGTAAATAACTTTTAAATTTGTTTATTTTAAATCGATATATAGATAAATATTTGTCAAAAAAAAAAAAAAATCAATATATAGATGAATAACAGAATTATATATATATATATATATATATATATATATATATATATATATATATATATATATATATATGTTTTTCTAGCAGTTAAGTAACATTCGTTAATGGTTTTAATTCGTAAGAAAGCGCCCAAAACGATACTCGGAACCCTCACATTCTTCTTCTTCTTCTTCTTGTTCTTCGATTAATCCCTTAATGGAACCACCAGAAAACTTCTTCCCCTCCAAGCCCGAGCTCCTCAATCTCCTGGCCGTAATCGCCATCGCCACCTCCATCGCCGTCCTCTGCAACTATGTCGTCACCATTCTCGGTCGCCAATCCAAGCCCTTTTGTGATACCAATCTTGACTCCCACTATCTGCCGTCTGGTAATTCCTCGTCCTTTGTTTTCGTTTGGTCCTTGATCCGATTTTGTAGTGGAACATGCTGTCATAGAGCTAATTAAGCCCTAAGCCACTTCCGAATTAGGTGATAGGTTTGTCTCATTGTGCACTGGGGAGGCCACTATGAACTCATGTTAATGAATTTCTGGAATTTTTGGCGCATTTTTTTTTAAATTTTTACTTAATTATTTGCAAATGTCAATAATTAAGCCATCCAATATCAGTCAGTTGGCTATGCATTGTCTGCCAATTCATTACAGACTTAAGCTTTTGAAGCAAGCGCTGTTGGTTCCTGGAAGTCTTGGATAGAACGTCTCTACTCATATATTTCCCATTCCATTAAATCCCTCGCGAGAACATGCCACTTGTTAGCACACTGCTAGCTATATGTCCATTTATTGAATCTACTTTGTTGGGGAACCCACTTGTGGCAGAATGGGGTGTTGTGGGAGTAGTAGTTCTCTTAAAATACGCATTACTGGGCCCTTCACTATAAGTTTAAGACTTTCCGATAAGTGGGAGTTTAATATGAACAATTTTGAGAATGGGGCAGGAAATTGAGAGAAGGGTAGATGGGGTGATTTGCTTTTAAAACCCCTTAATCATAGCAAGACTTTGTACTCGGATAAGGGTTGTTTTTCTAACAGTTTCTTGAATTGGTGTTATTGATTTATATGCAAATTTTGTTCAAACTTGAAGTTTCCGTTACATTGGATGACAGGAGTGCAAGATTTAAATTTCTTTAGCAGGAGAAAAACTAGATATAGAATCCTATCCCAAAGTTTAGAATATTTAGAATGCTAACCGATATTGTTATTATTAGCTCCAGATGAACTGAACTTGGATGAAACTTCTTGTGTGGCAACAAGAATAAGCCTACTCTGAAATTGTCAATTGTAGAGTTTAGATCACTTGAAAATTGAGCAAATCTTGCTCATTTGTTTGATTTCCCTATTAGTCTGGTAACTGGGCTTTCGAGGTAATGGAAGGGGGCCATCCATGATGATAGCTAATCTGCACCTCTCTAAATAGGCTCTTTGCTCCATGTACCGTAAGCATGTAAAGCTGATTATGCGTGTGTGACAAGTCCTTTCATTTGGTCAGGTTCCATTGTCAGGACCCAGGTTTGGATGCAAGTGGTATATTAGACTTGAGATCAGAAAGATGGCAGTTCTGCTTTGAACCAGTGATTGAACTTGACCTGCCAGCCACTTTGAAACTATTGGATATTGGTGTTATTAGACATTACTTAAGGTGCTAATCTCATTCATAAAACTTGATATGAATCCGTAATGACACATTTGAACCTATCATAGGCATTGAAATCAGTTTGCCTATGCACCTAGTAAGCTCCAACCTTTCAACCTTACTTTATTTTATCTGTTATGTATATATGTATAAGAATCTAGCACAGCCATTATAGTTATTCCCCTAACAATTTGAACCCAACTATACTCTAAACCTATCTGCTTTTTAGATTTACTCATCTGTTACACCCTTAGGTCAAGAGAACAGAGTCTTTCAAGTTCATTGCTACGTAATTAAGTGATGTACACAACTTATAACATGTTGACATGTAACTTATTTGAAGAAAATTTACTACTCTCCCACCTTTTTGATTTAACACACTACCGCATTAAGATTTGGATGGTAAAAGTGCAGAATTGGAAATGTCTATAACTAATGTTAGAAACTTAATGTATGCTCTTTGCTATTAGAACTTCTTTTTCTGTTTCCAATCAATTATGTACGCAATGTTTTAAGATGAGAAAGAATTATTAAAGACATTGCTCTGAGTTCTACTTGATGATCCTGTTATCATTTTTTTTTTCTTCCTGGAGTAATAGATATGATTGTTGACTACAAGTCCCTTAAAGGTATTAGTATGTACTATTGCATGTTGTTGCCAAATTAGATGACTATTGGAAATTTCTATTGCCAATGTGATGCAGTACAAAATTGGTAGCCATGTCATCATTGAGTGAAAACCAAGAAGGCTTGGCTAGTCAACTTGATATATAAAGTTGTGTCTTCTAAAAAATATTGTGATTTTAGGATACCTAATTTTATGGAGTGAGATGTGTTTTAGTACTATTCTAGTTGCATGGAAGCTTCTGATTCCATAATTCTTTCCATGATTCTGTAATGTTTATAAGTTCTTCCTTTAATATATAAAGAAGTGGAAGAGACCTTTGTAAACAATACAGTTTTTGGTGACTTTTCTCTTAGTTTTCCTTGTTCCTGGTATTACTGTGTGAAATCAACAAGATTTGGGCCCCGATTGCTGGGATTTGTGCATGAATCAAAAGGCTTGCTTTTCTGCCTTGGGGTTGGCTTAACTTAGATATGATATTAGCTTTTTTTCTTATTTTATGTACCATATTATGCATCATATCTAATATTGGTAGGTGTAAGCGATTTCAACTGATTTAAGGATTTCTTGGGAATTTCTCATTACACCCTATCTTTCATGATAAAATATTCTGGTGATTTGTTTTTGCATTGACCCATACGGTAAGTTTAAACCATGTCTGTGGTTAGGCAATAGATCAGATTTTATATTTAAAATTAAATGATTTGGGTGGACTATCAATGAGAAAGGACAAGTCATGCAACAAGTCATTTAGGAGTTAGCTCATTCTCATCGATTTGATGTTATTGTTTGGTTGAGTTGTAAGTGATGCATAGGAGTTATTTCTTGTGTGTCCCTCTTCTTTTTTGGCTTTAGGCACCTTGTATTCATTGTGTATACTTCTGTCTGACCATTGTGTGGAAAGCGGGACCCTTATGCATCTTTTGGATAGTCTAGAAGGCTAGGAATGTCATTGTTTTTAAGGATGAGGTCTTGTCTATACAAAGCTTAAAGTCTTTTTGTATATCTCTTTTGGTTGGAGACCAAGTTGTTTTTTTGTAGATGGTCCTACGACCCTTGTGCATTTCATTGGGTGGGTTCTAAGTGAGGTGGGTAAGGTGGTGTACGTGGTTTTTGTAAGGGGGTAAGTTTTGTATCTTTGTATCTTGGGTCACCTTTTCAGCGCCTCCTTTTCAATATATTCTTCTTACTTATCAAAAAAATAATTGCTTTTACCTATCCTAAAATTTCAACAAGGTCCTCAACTATAAATTTTTACTGTAAAAATATAGTTTTATGGGTCTCAAGGAAATATATTTTTCAACCACTTTCAAGTACAGTATATCTTGTGAAAATTGTATTGTTTGTCGAGATATAAAGATTCTGGCTTGGTGTTCCCTTTTCTGCTTTCCTCTAAACCCGTTTCAAAGTTACCTCTCATTTTACATCCTTAGAATCTCATGCTTTTTTTTGATACGTGAAAAAGGAAATCTATTAAAAGGGGACTAAAAAGCCGAGCCCCAAGGGAGCATGTTTTCCTGTTTGTTTAACCTGTGTGCATGGTTTAGGATCTCAATTTAACTATTGCTTCTCCTTCTCCGATCTTCTTTACTTGGTGACACGACTATCAGTGTTTAACAGCCTTATTATGTTTGGTCAGAATATGATGCTTATTACCTCAATTGATGTGGCCTTTTAACCAATCTACATCATTTCAGACTTCTGTGAGCCTTGTCCAAGTAACGCAGAATGTTATCAAGGCATGATGGAATGTGTTCGTGGCTATAGAAAGCATGGGAAGTTGTGTATAGAAGACGGGGATATTAATGAAACAGCTAAGAAACTTGTGTGTCCTTAATGATCTTATTCCTTCTGGTATCCTGGCATCTTTAGATGTATTAAGAGCATACTAACCTCTGAATTTTATATCTATATTTTCTAATGTTCAATTATTGTACAATGCAATGCAGGCAAATAGGATAGAAACTCATGTTTGTGAAGCATATGCTCAATTTTTTTGCTACGGAACAGGTTCAGTTTGGGTCTGTCTCCTTTGCAACCCTAATTTAATTGTCTGTGCAAATGTTATTTGTATATAATACTGAATGTTATATTTGAGTTCACCTGCCACAGTGGGAGCTGTAGTTTAATCTATACCTGTGTTTCAGGTTCAGGAGGATGAAGTCTGGAATGATGTAAATGAAGTCAAGATGGAGAATTTGGGTTTGGAAAATGACGTTTATATGTACACGAAACAAAGGGCAGTGGAAACGATTGATAGATTATTGGAGAAAAAGATAAATCATCAAGGGTATGCTGTTATCCATCATCAGCTATATGAAGTATGAAAAAACAATGGCCTGTAATTCCATGGTTGGATGTGTTATAACCCTTTTGGTTTACATTTATTTTCTTACCACGTAGGATCAAGGAGTTGAAGTGTCCAGACTTGCTGGCTGAGCACTACAAACCTTTTAGCTGTTGCTTGCAACAATGGATCTCCAATCATGCATTAATCCTAATGCCATTTTGTGCAATGGTATTCAACTGAGAGCAAGTCTTTAAAACTTCTGGTTAGTATCAAGGTGATAATGGTTGTTGACCGTCTTGACTTTTCCAGCTAGTAGGAAGCATATTGTTACTCAGGAGAATCCGTCAAAGAAGGAATCTATCGGCCAGAGCTGAAGAGCTTTACAACCAGGTATAATAGGCCATGTTGCTTGAAGTTTGGTCCTTGTAGATGCATGGCACCTCTCATCACATGATGTCCTAGGCATAACTGATGACAAATCAACTTTTTAATCCTAGAGATTTTCAATATTAAAAAAATACAATTATTTCATATAAGATCTATTAAAGTTAAATATCGAGAAAAAAACACGAACTACTTAATATAAGATCGATTCAAGTTGCTAACAAAACTAGGACCAAACAAATTTATTTGTTTGTTTAAGAGATGGAAGACATGATGATTTTGGAGACTCAAGAATTGGATGACAGAATCAAACGTGGCTCATGGACTAGTTTATCATGAATCCATCTATTGAGCTTTAACTTATTATTCAAATTAAAGGGTACAATGTGGGATCAAGCCATCAAGGTCAAATAATTTATTAATAATTTACAGATATATTACAGAGCCATGACTACCATAATCCCAAATGTTTAATGTCTTCTCTCAAAGAAGAAACTTCCGAAATGTTAAGGTTTAGTCTCCTAATCCATTTAGGATTCTTTTCCTTCTCTCTTTGGTATCCTAATTAGACTCTAACTCTTTTTCCTTTTTCCATAACACTAGAGTATAAATATGTATGTTTCCCTTTTGTAAATTTATGAGAATCAATATCTTTTCTCTCAATACAGACGTGAGCCATAAAAGAGTTTGAGAATACTAAATATAGGTTTCACGTGTGGTCAATTTCGGCAACCCATCCAAAGATCGTGTCACAATTCGGTCGTATTACAATCTTCACGAAGCCTCATGGAAGCCAAACCATCGTCGGAGAACCTTGTCGCCAGCAACTTTCACCGGCGAGATTTTCCGGCAACCTCCTTTTCGGCCGAAGAGCACACCAACAGGAGTGTCTCCCTCCGATCTACCTTCCGGTGAAATTCTCACCGGAAAATAGCATCACACGTGCCCACACGCGCCCATACTCTCCGATCTCCGGTTCGGCGCGTGAATTCATGCGCCGGCGCGTGTGGAACTGTTTTTACACGCGCCTCCTCCAGCAGGTGCGTTTGCCGCCGACAAGCCCTTCCATCCACTCCATGCACCTCGCCATCGCCGAAAAAGCCCTTCTTTTTCAATTTTTTCTCCGCCATCGCATCGCTGGCCCAATTGCCGCCAATCTCCTTTGTTTTTTTGTGTTTTCCCGAGCTTTGCGACATTTTCGTGACCTCGGGAGTTGACCTCACCAATTTCTCATCTCTACGATCGAAAAAAAGACTTCTATGGTCAAAAGGTTCGACTTTTAATTTTGTATCTCGAAACTCTTATGATTACTTCTCGATAAACTCAATGTGGAGTGAAAATTATCATCGCGGCGTACTGGACTCGTTTATCGGGTAATGGATGTGAGGATCATCTTAATAATGGGGCACACAAGATTCCCAAGAGCAAACGTACCACGGAAAAAACTCGCCGCCTACTTTGCAATATTCTTCAAGCAATCTATCGATGCCAAGATTCTATATAATCATCAGCCTCGTAAACTTGCTACACTCTTTCGAATCGTGCAAAGAAACCGGTATACTAACGATATCCGGCCAATTATCGTAATATCCTCCATCGCTAATTCAAATAAACAAGATGGATATATCTTCTACGGTGGATTCATCGTCCGCTATTAAGGATAAACTTTATCTCTCTATTTGCCAAAGCCTACTAATCGGCACTCGCCCAAGATGGATCGAGTTCCCGTATAGATCATTCTTTACTTAACTCCTGCCAGATTTTGAGAATATCCCCAGAATGTATACTCACCGGAGCGCTTATTCCGCACTTGATGAGGCTCTTTGCCGCTGATTCTGCCCATCAACATCCCCATTGCCACTCAACCGCGCGATTCAGATTACATCGACACTTCGTGAATTAGCCACTTTCTTAAGGTGATTCCAGAGATGGACGCGCAGAAGAATCGGCGGCAGGCGACAACGCCCCAACGCACACACCGCCATGCGCCGACACACCCGCGATCATGCTATCGCCATGGCCGACTGCATCGCTTCATTCGCTCGCCTCGATCATCCAAGATGTTCGAAGTTCGTCTCCGAGCTCATCCACACCTCAGGGGGTCATTCTTACGCCCAATGAATATGAGGAGTACCTTCGTCACGCTCAAGCATCCAAATCTTCCTCCATTGCTTCTACGTCACCGGTGACTGCTCGCTGCCTTACACATTCATCGCTGACCTCGATCCTTGATACCTGAGCCTCCGATCATATTCAGTAATAAAGACCTTTTTTTCTTCTCTTACCTTTTCGTCTCCTTTACCTACAATTACCTTAGCTAATGGTTCTCAAACCATAGCTAAAGGCATTAGCTCAGTTTGTCCCCTCCCTTCCTTGCCCCTTACCTTTGCACTTTATGTTCATAATTTTCCTTTTAATTTTATTTCTATTAGTAAGTTGACTCGTGATCTTCATTGTGTACTTACTTTTTCCCACAACTCTGTAACCTTACTGCGACCTACAGACGGAAGACGACGCATTCCGACATGAGTCACAAGGCTTCTTTTCACTCAATTTGCCTCTTTCGTCTAATCACAGACTTCCACTAAGCTCCTCTCCTCCTTCATACTGCCTCACATCCAAGCCTCTCCAAGTTTCTAAGCCGGTCTCTCATTTTTCTAGTTTACCCTTCGCTTGAGTGTGAGTTCCGCACTTGGGGAAACATACTCTGTCCGTCCCAAAGGCTAGATCCTGACAAAGTCTTTTCAGCTTGTTCAAGACCGATGTTCGGGGGTCCTTCATTTCAATTTCCTACTTTGCAGTGATTTCACATTTTCATACTTTATAAGACGCATTATTTCGATGCATTCGTTATTTTTAATGAAAACTCCAGTTGAGTTATTTTCTATCATTAAAAAATTTCATGCTGAAATTCGCACTCAATTCAATACTTCTATTCGTATTCTAAGAAGTGATAATGCAAAAGAATATTTCTCTATGCCATTATCTTCTTTTATGTCTTCCCATGAGATTCTTCACCAATCATCTTGTGCTTACACTTCTCAACAGAATGGATTGGCTGAGCGTAAGAATCGTCATTTACCGGCATAAATTTCGCACTCTCCTCCTCCATCATAAAGTTCCTCAACGTCGTGCATGTTATCTACCGCTTGTTATTCGATTAATCATATGCCCTCTCCTCTCGTTTGCATGACGTATTCTCTTCATTCTATCTTACTACCTACTCAATCTCTCTTTTATCTCCCTCCTCGTGTCTGGGTTGTATTTTGTTTTGTTCATATTCTCACCCTAGGTAAGACAAAGCCTCACGGCGTGCCTTCGTTATTCTCGCTCGCAGGGGTTATCGCCAAGTATTCTCCCGATACTAATTACTTTATCTCCGATGTCACCTTCTTTGAAGATTCCTCCTTTTTCTCCTCTCAGAGGCGCCCTTCGCTCCGTATGTCTTATCTATTCCTCTTTGTTTTACCTCTCTCCCGATTTCCTTCCCACCTCCGCATGTCGTGACTCAACCGCTTGGTGCCTATACTCGCCCCTCGTCTCCTACAAGGCCTGCGGTTGACTCATCTCTCTTATCGCTAGCCATCTCCCGCTCTTGCCCGCAACCTTCATGATCTACCTATCGCTATCTGAAAGGTACCGCTTACTTCAACCCACATCCGTTTATAATTTTCTTAGCTTTCATCGCTTATCTTTACCCTATTGGCTTTGTTTCACTCGTCTTCGTCACTACCCCTAAAAAGCACTAGTGAGGCTCTCTCATTCAGCTCTAAAACATGCAATGGTTGAGGAAATGGATGCTCTTTACTCCAATGACACGTGGGAACTTGTCGCTCTTCCTCCTTGCAAGTCTCCCGTCGGTTGTCGTTAGGTTTATACCGTGAAGGTGGGACCTGATGGTCAGATTGATCGGCTTAAGGCCCGTTTGGTCATAAAGGGCACGCCGCCATGGCTCGACTATTATGATACATTTTTCCGTGGCCAAGATTGCCGGTCGCTGCTTCTATAGCCGCTACGCGCTCATGGCCTCTTTCGCCTGGATATCAAGCACGCTTTTCTTCACGCGCATCTCTGGCCAGAGGTTTATATGGAGCGAACCACCGCTTTGTTGCTCGTGGGGATTCTCGTTTGGTATGTAACCACGCTGCCTCTTATATGGTCCGGAATAGTCTTCGAAATGGTTTAGCTCGCTTAGCCTGCTGGTTCGTGAGTTTGAGATGATTCAAGTTACAGCAGACCATTCCGCTTTTATCATCATTCATCTACCTGGAAGCGATTACTTGATTGTTTATGTGGATGATATTGTCATTACAAAGTAATCGACCAGATGGTATTCGAAACTCAAATAACACCCTTCAAACACTTTCTATTAAAGACTGGGAAACCTGCATTCTGTGCATGAGGTAGTCTACCAATTCCCCGAGTGGTTATTTCTAGGAGAAGTATACCTGGATATATTGGACGCACACCGGTATGTCGGATCAGAAGCCCAGACACTCCTACATCCGAACAAACTTGTACCAAGTCGTATGAGCTTCTACAAGACCCAGGAGATATCGACGACTTGTAGGTAAACTGAACTATCTCATTATCACTCGGCCCGACATCTCGCTTTCTGCGGAGTGTAGTTAGCCGCTCCTACAATCACCTTGTGATAGCCATCGATGTCAGTGAGTTCGTATTCTTTGTTACATCAAAGGAACACCAGCCGGGCGGCTGGCCAGATGGCAACGTATGCCACATACCCAGTTGTTGGATACAAAGACGCAGACTGGCGCGCCACCTCCACAATGACGCTCTACATCAGTTATCAGGTGTTCACTGAGGTAACTTAACATCCCTACAGCAAAGAAATGCAAGACAGAAGTAGCCCGACCCAGCGTTGAAGCCGAGCATCGAGCCATGGCCTTAGCAACATGTGAACTCATATGGTTGAAGCATCTTTTCCAAGAGCTAAGGTTTGGGAAGGATGAACAAATGAAGCTTATATGTGATAATCAAGCCGCCTTGCATATTTCATCTAACCCGGTTTTCCATGAGAGGACCAAACACATCGAAGTGGATTGCCACTTTATCAGAGAAAAGATTGCATCGGGATGCATATCTACTAGTTTTGTCACTCTAATGACCAATTAGCAGATATCTTCACTAAGCTCTCTAGCGTCCTGGTGATAAAGATATGCGATAAGTCGCGCTAATTCCTTTATGCTCCAGCTTTAGGGGGAGTGTTAAAGTTTAGTCTCCTAATCCATTTTGGATTCTTTTCCTTCTCTCTTTAGTCTCCTAATTAGACTCTAACCCTTTTTCCTTTTTCCATAACACTAGAGTATAAATATGTATGTTTCCTCCTTTTGTAATCAATGTGGGATCAAGCCATCAAGGTCAAATAATTTATTAATAATTTACAGATATATTATAGAGCCATGACTACCATAATCCCAAATGTTTAATGTCTTCTCTCAAAGAAGAAACTTTGGTATTCCGAAAGAAGAATAATTTTTTCAACTCTTTTGTATTTTGAATGTCCTGTACAATCAAAGTCCAAAGAAGAAGCATTTTTTCTTTGCTGCATTTAAAAGGCCTAAACGCCCTAATATTGAGTCCCTAAAATCATTGTTTCTTTCCAAAGAAGAATCATTTCTCAATTGTTTGTCAACTCTTTTGTATTTTCAATATCCTATATAGATGCATAATCAAAATTCAAAAAGAATAATTTCCTCCTTCACTGCATTCAAAATGCCTAAAAGTCCGAATATTGAGCTCTAAAACCATTATGTCTTGCATTTCATACACATGGGTTCGTCTAAATCAAGCATTATCAAAGGTTCACTGCTACTTGAATTGCTCTTATGTATTGAGTCTCTAAAATAATTGTCTTGCCTCTTAGACAAACACATACAGGTTGGTCCAAACCAAGTCTCATTAGAGGTTTGACTACCATTTGAATTGTTAGTGTATAATATACATTATGAACTCATATCCCACAAGCTTTAAGCTTTTAGGAAAATTAGTTATTTTAACATGGTATTAGATCCTCTTTTGGTGGAAGGTCAAGTGTTCAAACCCCCACCATTATATGTTTATCACCCAATTTATTAAGTCCATGTGTAAGCCGAAAATGGTGGCTACAAGTGAGGGAGGGTCTTAGAGTGTGATACATTATGAATCGATATCTTGGGAGCTTAAGCTTTTAGGAAAATCCGTTTTTCAAGATGAATTGCTCTTATGTGAATAATAATAATAATAATAATAATTATTATTATTTATCAAAAAAAAAAAAATACTACTTGAATTGTTCTTCTGTTCATTGTATGTATTTCTTAGACAAACACATATGGGTTTGTCTAAACACATGAAAATTTTCCAAATGCATCTTGCTACACAAAACTATTTTAAAATAGTAAATTCCTTCCTATTTAAGAATTGAAAAAAACCCACTGCAATTTATTTATTTATTTTGCTTTTATGTATAAATATTACTTTCTTAATGCAAGAATTTTGTTTATCAAATAATGGTGACCAAGTGATTCTCTGACTAGAGCTTATGAAAAAAAAGTGATTCTCTGACTAGAATTTGGAGTTGGATAAAGTTAGTCTATCAAAGCTATTACTCATTTTTAGAAATGAACTATTTATTTCATTGAATGGCACAAAAATATTGGTAAAGAGAATGAGTTACCCTTCACAAGAAAACAAAATATGATCAACATAAACCTAGGAAGACTAGAAGCAACAAGCACATATCATTCGCTTACACGCATGCAACCCCACCCCAAAAAAAAAAAAAAAAAAAACGAAAATAGAAAACAAAACAAAAAAAGGAGAAGAACAATTAGGTAGAACCTCAAAGTAAACAGTGCAAACCTGGCTGGCCAAACCCATGTTCACCCTTGCAGCTCAGCTCCAAGTTTCAAGACATATAACCAAAACATGGACTAACTCTGGTAATTAGGTGAAACTTCTTATTTTGGAAATAAAAAAGGACAAGAAGATATTCAGAACCATATCTGTCATAGAAATGCTTCACTTGCAATCTCCTTTGCAGTAATTCTTATCATCTTGCTTAGGTGGAAGTGGTTATTGGAGAAAGGATGAAAATAATGAAAAAATTATAAATATTTTTCTTCTTTTAATCATCACTTGCCACCTAAAGGTAGGTGGTAGAAGTGATTGTGAAGGAGGTAGGGAGAGTAGCAATGCCTGCTTGTCTTGAACAGTGAACCAAAATTAAGACCTGAAATACAAGTGCTCTTTCTGGGAAATTGCCGAATTAAACTTTAAAATGGGAAGATGTAGTTTATGTCACCAAGCGATTAAATTCCTAGATATGTCCACTGTATGATGGATCTACAAAACTCTTGCATGTGCCACTGCTCAAACTGATGCCTTTTTGGGAGCTTAGACTTCCATATGTGCTAGAGCTTGTCCAACAATTTCAAGGAAATTTATCTGATCTTTTATTCACTGGTTTCCTCACCAGAAAAGTTGTATTATTTCGATTTTTTCAACACTACTTTATTGATTCATGATATATTATGATAGTTAATTATGTATAGCACAGAACTGAGATGTCCTTACTCCTATTTAAAAGAAAAGAGTGATTGATACTCCCTTGTTTACCTAAGGGAAAAGAATGGCTAATACTCTCTTGCATTATAGTTGCTTAAAATAGTTATCATCGTTTGAATTTTCTCATCTATGCATAAATGTTTAGGTGAAAAAGGAACTTATCTCTATATGTTTTGTCCATGTGCCATCTATCAAAAAAAATATATGTTTTATCCATGTGCCGATTAATTTTTGAAACAATGATGAATTTTGTGCACAATTTGATAGATATGTGACATCCTCGAGGAGAATGCCTTGATGACAAAGGGTGGGAATGGAGAAGGTGAACCTTGGGTAGTTGTCTCTTGGTTACGAGATCATCTTCTTTTGCCCAAAGAAAGGAAGGACCCTCTGTTATGGAGAAAGGTATCTTATATCTAGCTGGATTTGTTTCTCTTTAACCAAAGATCAAATACATTTTTTCGTCATGAATTTACAGTTGTGTACTTTTTACCATATGAGGCTACATTTTTTCTTTTATCCATTGTGTATTTAGATGGTTGATTTGAGAGTTTGTGTATAGGTTCATGCCAGCTCTGATTTACGAATAAATCATTTTCAAGAGTGGTCAACAATTAAAATTTCAACTTGTTTTCACTAGTGTAATGTGGACTCCTATGAGTAGTTCATTCCCATGCCTCATTATTCTACCAAAAGGTACCTTTTCTCCTTTATCCACCTTGACTTGTCAACTATCAAACCACCTCCTCCTCCATCCCTGTGCTCCATAGAAATCAAATATATTATTAGCTACCTAATTTTCATATTGAGTACTTCATTTTCATCTGTGACTTTGATCCATTGACCCTTGGCCTGGCCACTTTAGCACCCTCATGCTAGTCATATGCCCTCCCCCCTTTAGGATATTTCAAGCCATGGTTAATATAATTACATTGGTTCCTGAAGTCTGCTTGAGACAATGCTTAATACAATCAGATGCATGTAAAAAACATAAGCATATGCTCAGGGATGTAGCCAGAGGTATGCCTAGGCACCTGGAAAATGTCCTCAGCCAGCATCCCTATATCATGCACTTGCTTAGGTCTGAACCTGGGGAACCCTTGTGCCAGTTCAAAACTGTTGACATGAGGAGGCACAATCTACTCTTAGCTAATCGGATGGTTCTAAGGGATTGGTTTAGTAGTAAGAGTAGAAAGTCATCGAGATATTGACTTCCTATGGCAGATTATCACCTTGATCAATTTAATATAAATGGATAGGCTTGACTCTCTCCCGACACTGGTGTCATTGTCAACACAACTTTACCCAGTGGTTGATCCATTTCTGTAGCTGTTGGTTGAACCAGCATGCTAGGGCCTGCAAGCCAGGTCCTGTTGGCAACAGAGGCTGAAAGTCAAGCCATTAGTTCAAGCCGGCAGCCCCGTTTGCTCACACTAATCAAAGCCCTACAAAATGGTCTAAAAGCTTCAACTTGGGTTAAGAATCCTGCAATCTCACTGCAAAATTCTGTCATATTATTCCATTCTGTTATCACTTACACTGCCTTCAACTTATTTCCGTCAGATAGCTCCTCCATTTAAAACCACTCTATAAACACATTAAAGAGGAAGAAACAAATGCTGATGTAATGTTGATTAAGAGATTCTGCTGACATATAACATTTTGGAGTACACCAAAATGGGTGAAGATTTGCCTGGTAATTCATAAATCAGTTCGCATTTGTACTGGTATGTGTGAGAGTTTGACATAGATATGAAATTTCCAATTTGAGTAGTTTTCAAGAATTCAAAATTCAGAATTTGTGAATGTGGGTAGTTATGCTAGAGCATGATTACCATTTATTTCAGTTTTATTGATACATTTAAACTTTATAAATAGGTTTTGGTCTTAATACTGCTGTATATATGTAGATGCTTTTTGTGAGTGTGAGCATTATTCATTCTCCAAGGTAGAGTTTAGTCAAGGACATGCTAACAAAGAAGAGTAGATCTTCGAAAAATCAAACTAGAAATTTACGGTCCCGCTGTAATTGTACATTATGGGCCATGTCATCCATGGTATCTTATTTCAGAATAGATTGGCTGAATCCTTGGAGATGGTATATGAAAACTTTCAATGGAAGCAAGCAACTCACCCTCATGGAGTTTTAGAACATCGATGTGTTCATCATACTAATAGATTTATTTTCAGTATCTTCATTGACCTAAAACTGAATGGTTCAATGGATGCTGTATATACTGTATTTAACAATTACTAATTTCATGTTTTGGGACAATCTACCAAAGCATATTTAACCTCCATTTTCTTCTCTTTTCTTCAAAGGTTGAGGAGTTGGTTCAGGAAGATTCTCGTCTTGATCGATACCCAAAGCTGGTGAAGGGTGAATCGAAAGTAGTTTGGGAATGGCAAGGTATGAAACAACGTGTACTGTGGTTTTATGTTAATAGAATGTTACCCTCCTGCCTGATCTCTTCCCTTTTTGTCAATCGTTATCTTAATGTGAAATACATTATGTGAAGTCTAAAATAGACTGGAATGTGACTGTTGGTACCAAGCATCTTTAAGGTCTTTACTCTGAAATGTGAAATACATCCTCCATGATTCCCATGGAGAACAAAATCCCAGACAATGCCGAGCGATGTTCAACCATTCTCCATGGTTCTGAACTGCTTCTTTCTCTGTGCTCATGCATCTTCTTGCCATAATTCAAGCTTGACACGGGTATCATCGTCTCGTTCTTTTGCAGTGGAAGGTTCTTTAAGTTCAGCGAGGTTGAGGAAAAGAACAGAGGCAAGGAAACTGAAGTCCAGTGGAGGCACAAAAATAGATTTTGATGTACAAAGCCAGAAAATGAAAGACGGTGAGGTGGTAAACTGTTAGAGCCATTGTTTCAAGGCACAAGCTTTTTATGTTGTAAAGTATTGCAACACCTCTGGCTCATTGTCCTCCCCCCCCATGGGGCCAAACCAAATGTATGAAATGATGTTTATACACATTCCAAGTGGGCTCAACCACATTGTTAATAATGAATCTCAATTCTCCTCTCAGCCCCACACAGCCAAACAAACATTCAGAATATTCTGTCCTTTAGCTTCATGGTTGTACTGGGACATTGCCTTTTAAGTCAATGTATTAAAAACCGGGTTAGTGATTGAATTGGAAAAATTACTGGTTCTTGGTTCAAGGGCTTGATCAAACTATGATAGATTCGGACTAGAAAGATCACTGATCGATGGTCTGATTGGCAGTGGTGGACCCAGCTAATGCCTAGGGTTAGAGAGGTGGACTCTAAACCAAAAACCTTAATTACGCCCCTTTTGAATTTCTAAGATCTTATATCATTAGGTTAGAGTCTTCCATGTTTGTTAATTTATCTCCCTTTTAAACTAAATTCTTGGGTCTATCACTGCTAATTGGTTAGATAAGTTGATCCGATCCCATCCGATTTTTAAAACACTGGAAGTGCATCACTATCCTAGGGGTATGTAGGGCATAAAAGAGGGGTGTGGCCGTGGGTATGTGGGGGGAGCACATCCTTGTTTGGTCGGTGGGGTTGATGTGAAAACATTCCAAGCATTGGTTGCTATTTTGCTGAATTGTCCCAAATAAGCATTTACTAGGTGGTTTTTGAGTCAATATCTCATTTCATCATGTGGACCTCAATGAACACAAAAATGCAAAAATCTTCATATTGGAGATAGCTTGTGGAAAAATATTGGGCATGTTTGTTTACTGTTTTTTAAAACTGTTTTTTTTTGTTTTGAAAAACAGCGAATAAAAACACAAAAAGAAAACGTTCGGCCATATTCAACATTATTTGTTATATAATAAGGAAACATAGCAATACGTCTCGCTTTTGTATCTTATTATCAACACAATGATACATGCCCAGAGTGGTCCATTAAAACATAAAAACATTTCACACAATTATCTAAGACAATAATACAACTAATAAAACTTTCTGATTTCCTAGTTTCTTAATTATGAAAACACAAAGAACTGAGAGAATAAAAAGAGTTTTAAGAGAATATCAAAATTGTGTTCTTTATATTTTCAAAAGTTGTTCTCAATTACTATATTGTATTAAAAAGTGATTAGTTTAAAAAAAAAAAAAATTGTTATCAAGAACATTTTTTCAAAATCTGGAACCAAACATACACATAAAATATTAGAAAACAAAATAAAAGTACTTTCATAGCAAACATTTCGAAACAACCTAAGGGTCAGTTTGATACTGCTTCTTGTAATGGCGCCTCTAGCCAAAATGTTTTCCCTGGTAGTGTTTATATTATAAACGTTTTTATAGAAATCCAAAAAAGTGATTCTACAAAAGTTTTTTTGTAACATGTCGCATATGTATAAAAACGCTTTTATATCATTAAAATTACAAAAAATGACATTTAATATTTAATTATAAAAATAGGATATTATTACAAAAGTAAATAAATACATATAAAAGTTTTATATTAATAAAACCTAAATAAACTATTTTATGATTATAAAAAATTTAAAAATATTTATATAAATAAGTGAATTATTGAATAAGCATATACAATTATAAAATATTTATAAAAGGATTTGAATTAATTAATAAACATATGAAAAATTTTGTATTAATAAAAAATTAAAATAAATATTTGTATGATTATAGAATTTTTTTTAAATATTTACAAAAATATTTGAATTGTTTGAATTTTTAAAAGTAAATGATATTATTGGCATTTTTTAAATAAAATAAATAGATTTTTTAAGGAAAAATAAATAGATATTGAAGGATAAACAAGAGGTAATATTATTATAATTTTTCTTAATGTGTTTTTAGAGGACTCACCTATAAATTATTTTTCCCAAAAATACCACAAATAATTTTATAATATTACAAAATTAATTTTGAAAATTTAACGATAGTATGACAAAGATGCCCATATCTACATAAAAGAGATAAAATCAAAGCTCAACATTTATTTTTATTATTATTGCGAATTTATCAACTACTCTTTGATTGGTCTAAAGACGAAATATCTGCTTTCGACGGATATATCGGCATCGAGATTTTACGGATATATCAAGATATATCGGGTGGATATTTTGCTACGAATATCGATATATCAGAAATTAACAAAAATATTTAAATTCACAAATACTTTCTAAAGTCAGAAAACGATATTAATAATCAAATATATACATCAAAATTACATTACAAATAGTTCTTTAAAATCAAAACGGCATCGACGCTCCATCAAGAAAATTCGATAGAGTGATCTCATCTGATAAAAGACAACACTTATACCAAGATACGACGTTCGATAATATCACATGTGATCGAACATCGCATACATAAAAATGATTTATATCCACAATTCTCGAATTGACAGAATTAAAAAGCTTCTTTTTAAATATTAACTAACATTTATTAATATTATTAATGAAATGTTAATTTACGAATACATTATTACTAAATTAACTAATTTAAAATAGAAAGTATCATATAACCATCACAGCAAAAAAATTCCGAGTAAATGAAGATTGGATACGTGGTAGAGAAAATTCACATCAACAACATTTGTAGATTATGTGATTTTTTTGGGTCAAAATAGTCGTTGGGATTAAAAATTCAGAATTTTAATTATAAATTGCTCGATGGTGCCATGGCAATCAATTACATAGATCTTCTTAAATCATTTTAGATCAATCCTTAACCGTCGGGACGCGAACGATTTCAACTGACCTGGCTGACATCGCCGATATATCCTCGATATATCCTTAATATATCTCCGATATTTTACCGAAAAATTAAACTAACGCGCACGTGTGCCACAGAGCCGATCACATCCCATTTCAAGAATGCTGAAAATGGAAGAGCTTACCAACACAAGCCATCAATGGAGCGATCTCCAGAAGCAGTTCCTAGAAATCCAACTGAAATTCTCACCACCTCTTGTGAGAGCAGGAGTGTTGTGCTTCATTGCTGTATCTTTATCCAGTGCTGGTGGGATTGGAGGTGGTGGGCTGTTTGTACCCATACTAACTATAGTGGGGGGTCTAGAGCTCAAGACAGCTTCAACTTTCTCAACATTCATGGTGGCAGGAGGTTCTGTTGTTAATATCTTGTGCGCCATGGTCATCAATTGCATTCATGGCGGTAAGAGTTTGATTGATTTTGACATAGCACTTATGTCAGAGCCATGCTTGTTACTAGGTGTGAGTATTGGAGTTGTCTGCAACATTATCTTTCCAGAGTGGCTAATCACTATGCTGTTTGTAGCTTTCCTGGCTTGGACCACCTCTAAAACATGTAGAATAGGTGTGGTGTCTTAGAGATTAGAGTAATAGGAGATATATCGGCCGATATTGGCGATATATCGCCGATATCGGTCTATATATCGGTCAAAATGTAATTTTTTTTTGCATTTTTTTGTTTTTTCCCACGCACTGTATTTTGTTATCGAAATTTGTCTGATATATCGGTCATTTACTGATATATCACTGATATTGAGCGATTTTTTCCGATTTTTCCAATAAACGACTTTCGATTACAAAAATCGTGTCGGGAATGTCCGACACTCGAAATATCAACGATATATCGTTGATATCACGCATTTTTCCGCCCGCGATTTGTCCGCTGCGCTTTTCACGCGCCATAAAACCTTATGTTATCGCTGGCACTGGATATAATATCAAAACTCGGTAACTTCGCTACGCTTATTCGTTTCGCTTTCTTTTAACACTTTATTATTCAGAATCAGCTTACATTAATTTTGAGATCGAAGATAACTTCGATTCCGTGTTTCGCTCAGCCTCAGTCAAGCCAAAATCGAACAACTAAATTGAAAGAGAGATTGAGACTGCGTCGTCCATCCCTACGAATGTATCAGAAAACTTCAAAATTGAATCGATTTACAGACTCCTACGACACATCAAAAGCCCAAAAACAAGAAGCACTCCGCAATAAACAAGGAACCACAACCGCCTCCCTGACCTCAAAACCCTAACCCCACCGGCGGCACCCTTGGTCGCCGTCTTCGGCACGAACACCTTCGAGTCTCGGCGCAATTCACGAAAATCCTAGAAGCCCAAATCGGTGCCAAAGTTGAATTAAAAGAAAAAACTCACAATCCGAAAATTGTCCCAGCGCTGCTCCCGAATGATTTCCCGGATAGAATCCTTGTCAAAATTGGTGGTCATGCAACGCCACTGCGTGAACATCCTTGTGGTCCGCCGCATACCAATTGACGGCATCGCCGTACGGCCACGAACGGAGGCAGCAACAACAACACAGGCCTCGATCTCCCCCAGAGACTCAGTGAGTGGACTCGTCGACTCGGTCCTGAATCCAAACTCATTGCATGTTCTCATAATCGCCCAAGAATCGGCCATATCGAGACAATAACAACAAGAAGAATCCGACTTCCTGGCAGCTTTAGTAGCCAGTTGCTTGCGAGGTGCCTTTCTACCGGTGGATTTTCTGGCTGTTTGTTTGGTTCGCGCCATTGATGACTTGAGAAATTGTAGGCGTTATAAAGGTTCTTAAAAGGAGTTACATTTTCTTTTACTTTGAAAACTCAGCTAATATTAGTATATTTTATTTGATTGTCTTAGGTTCAAGTTTGTTTGATAGAGTATAAAGAGTATTTAAAAAAAAAAAAATAATACTTTAGTTTTTTTTAATTATTTTTTCGTAATCCTAGACAATCCGCGATATATAATCGCATTACATTTGCACTATGTCATTTAAGATTAAGATATAATTTATAACTTCCTTTACTAATAACTTTAGATTCTATCTCACAATAGCCAATTAAAAATGATATTATTGAATCTTCTTCTTCACCTAACATAAAAGATCAACCGAGAGATTTCCTAATAATTTTCGACTTAAAGACTATAAAGCTGATTCAAAGATCTAAACGATACTACTTAGACACCAATATCATGTAAAGAAATAAAACATAATTGATTCACTATCAGACGGTGAAGTAATTTGAATTCAATGTGCATTAATCGACCAACGTCAATCTACCATCGAACAACAACCTAATGTAATAAATCAAAACGGATTCGCTTAAAACATTCAGCAAATACGGTATGCGCGAATACGTCACGGGGTTCGCAAAAACACGTTAGTCAACACACACTAGGGTTCAAGTTCTTCAGAGGTTCACATCAATTTGACGACCACAAACGGCTCAGATGACAATCCGAGTAAAATGAACTCGGGCAGTAATTCAATCGCTTCAACCTCACAAGGTTACGGTACGAGACCTTCGCTCAACTTAGGTGATCACTTCACCGCACATCAAACTTCCCATTAGATTACTAATCACCATGCAAATACCCCACCAACCAGTGAGAGAAGATGTCACTCCGATACCAACCTGCGCTAATGGTAATCGGGGGTGTAGATCAAGATAGATAGGTTAGACAACCTTAAAGGACATCACAAAAAGTTTCAAGGTTAATGCTCCCGAATTTGATTAGAACGGATCCTAATGCTTTCTCCGATTGGTTAGTTGTTACTGGTGAATATTTTACTGGGTATGAAATGATCACAAATAAACAGATTTGGCTCATAAACAGCCCAACCAATTCAAATAAGACAGACAAGGTAACGTGTTAAAGCCATGATTCGTTTAAAGTAACCACTAATATGCATGAATCATACAAGATTTATGCGCGCTTTATGTATATGTAATTTAAATGCTAGATTCACACTTATATTCCTAAAGATTACACTAATCCTCCATTTGCTTATGTTTTGCAGGATTAAAAGGGAAATCAAGCAAGGAAAGGGCAGAAAGCTAAGAAGAAGAACTTGTTGGTCTAAGCATTGGTTCGCTTTGCCTTGGCGAGGAGCTTCGCCAGGGTGAAGAGCTTCGCTAAGGCGAATAATAACCCTTCTCCGAGGCGAAGGAAGGACGCGATAAAAGACATCTCTCGGGTTCGCTTCGACGAAGAAGCCTTTCCCGAGGTGAAGGATGTCAGGCTGAAACAGCAAACTTCGCATTTTTGGCCCATTTTCCATTTGCCTATAAATAGATGTATTATAGACTTGTAAAGGGTTCAGTTTTTGGGAGGGAGAATACCCTCCTTAGGGTTTCTCCTCTCTTCTTCTTGAGTCACTTAGGGTTTTTGATTTTCTTTAGTTTTACTTTGTTTTTGGAAATGATTTTGAAGAGCTAGTTGATCTCTTAGAATCAGAGAGCGTAGTTTGGAGACGAATTTCTCTCTTCCGTTTGTTTTATATCTCTAAACTCTCTACTCTCTTTATTAATCTTTCATCATTATGTTTACGTTTAAACATGGTTTTTGTTGATTGTAATGAGTGGTTAAACATCCTCTGTGTGGTTGGTTGCTTGAAGTTGATGCTTGATTTATATACCTTTTAGAGTGGTTTTGTGAATTTATTCTTATGTGGATGTTAGTTGGTGTAATTCTTGGATTATTATGGTTTTGCCTAATTGATTTATGTTGGGAAGTGAGTTTAAGACTTAGTGCACAAAGGGTTTCCAAAGTGACAGTTGGAAATATACCCTTAGGACTTGACCTTTAACCCCAACTATGTCTTAATTGACAAATCAACATAACCTAGTCAAAGAAGTTTAGGAAATTAGGAATGCCTAGTACTAAATGAATTTTGGGGGAAGCGCCATCTTAGCATTATATGAAGATCATAATCGAGAGGTGACCGGGACTAATCTCAGTCCGGGAAATCCTCATCGTATGGACTTCAGAGGTGACCAATGTGGATTCCCAAGGAAAGAATTATGTCTTCCTCTCGAAAGTATCGCATTTAATTTACCTGTATAATTGTGTAAGGAGAATAGGAGTAGGCGTGAAAATTGAAGTAGACATGGAAGTGTAAACTCTATACCGTTTCGACAAACACAAGTATACTTTCACTCAACCGACACTTCATGAATATGAATCATAATTGCATCAATGAAGACAATCAGCCCTAACATCATTTCCTAAAGCTTTTCCTTAAAATCAACCCATTTACTTGTGAATCTTTGAATATCAATTTTAGTTTTGTTTAGTTTTAGTTAGTTTTCTTTTAGATAATCACATTCCAAATCACCCTTCTGCTCAAATTGTGAACAACTTCACTAGCCGGGGTACTCAATCATCGCTAAAACCACACTTTCCCTGTGGAATCAATATTTGGACTTGTTAGTCCACCGGATTACTACAGGTTACCTCGTGTACTTCATGAAAATCGCATACAAGTTTTCACTGGGCTGGGAAGGCACGGTTTGGTGTTTGGATTGATATTTTGGAAAAAGAGAAGTTTGCTAATTTGAGCAAACATTTTATTTTATTTTCTTGTTTTTAGTTGTTTCTTATTTGAATTTTGTACACTTCATTTTTTGTTTATTTTCTAATTTTTTTTTACAAGGTGTTAAGCATAATGTCAAATGAGGAGATGAATGAACTCTTCCACTCCCTCCAAAAAGAATGTACTTATTGAGCAGTCCAAATGGCACAAACATGGGAAGATATCGTCGCAAGGAAAACAAAAACTTCCACGAGCCAACAAGCTTATAATTTTAAAGGGGGGAATCATTTCAACAACCATACGAGTTACTTTTCTCAACCACAAAACATTATGTCAAGTTACAACTATTCGAGTTGGGGGACATATGGAAATATCTCCTATAGGCATCCAAGTAAGAACAATCAAGAAGGTTAAAGTTCCTATTTTCAAGAGCAAATCCGGCAACCATCCGATGAAGAGCTACTCCTTGCATTGAAGGAAGAAGTTAAGAGGGATAATGAGGCTCTACAAATGCGGTTGCCAATTATGGAACCTGATGGGGCGGAGAGCAACATGTGCGCAGGCCCAGAACGCAAGCCCAGGACATAGGCCCAAACCTCCGCCTTATGAAGGAGCTCTGCATGAACCTAATAAACAAATTTCGGCCCATGCTGATCCTACCTATGCTAGAGCACACGGGCCCAGTCCGCACTGAAGCCACCCCGCTTATAATCAGTGATATAGGTGGTCCAAAAACTCACGTAGTGCGAGCGCTTAATTCCACATCCCAGATCCCACGGATTAGGAAAGAAAGATCATGCATGATCACGACTCCTCCATTATCCCTTAAGAGTCGGTCCATGATAAGGAAAAGAAAACTCCTCACCGAAAGGAAAAGGAAACTCCTCACCCAATGAGAAAGATACCGTATCACCATCCAACAAAGAAATTAACCACTATTTCCCCCTTATAAATACCGACCCATTCCACCACAAAAAAGGTACGCAGCAATCACGCCATAGAAAATAGTTGAATTCTTTTTCATAAGGAAGAAACTGACTTAGCCATCGGAGTGGCAGCCGGCACACCCCTGCCGGATCATCCTTTTGTGCGTTGCAGTCACTCGACGATCCATCCCAAGACCGCCTAACGGCCTCAAGAGGCTCCGCCTGGGCACGTATAAAAGCACCACCGGGCCATGCCATCCGTGGGAACGAGTAGTTCCTTTACAAGTAAAATCGAATTCTCGGATCGATGGTATCAACTTTAAACATGAGCCAGAGTCACGCTAACCCCCCTGGGACGCAAGACCAGCAAGGCAACCTAGATGGCCGATCTGCCAGAGACGCTCTCGAAACTATACAAGCCAATATTGACAAGGTGGAGGCTCTCCGTCTCGCCAACCGGGCCCGTCGAGAGACTCGAGGAACTCACCGACAAATGCAAATGGGAGCAGCGTGAAGAACGAGATAACACTACCGACACCCTCGACATCGACGAGAAGGAGAAACTAGCCGAGCCAGGGAGCCCTATCCTTATAAGCCCCAGGAGAAGACCGCAATAAGGGGATTCCCGGTAGGAACAACAGAGGCAATGAACCCACCCTTTATCAGTCGGAGATAAGGGAACGGTCGTGGGAGCGCTGCTTTCCGGACATCCAAAGAAGAGCTCAAAAGATCGTGAGGGAAACAGCGCGGAAAGAACGAGCTCCGGGCCCATGGATGCGTTTGGTACAACAAACTGAGTCCCCGCTCACGCTTGAGGTACCACATAACTCTCCTTCCAAATGGTTCGTATCGTCTCAATCTAAACGTTCAAAGGAACGAAAGATCCTGTGGACCACCTCAATACCTAAAAGAATCAAATGGAGCTCCATGGGTACCAAGACCCCGTCAGATGCAGAGCTTTCGCCATCACACTAAAAGGCCCGGCTTTAGCTTGGTTCAACAGACTCCCCCCAAATAATGAGATCCCATCCTTCGTAGAGCTGTCCATCGCGTCTCGTCTCCACTTACCTGAGTTCTGACATACAGGAAGCCGAGCTATCACTTGTTGACCATAAAGCAGGGCCCACAGGAGAACCTGAGGTCCTATGTCCAGAGGTTTAACGTGGAGTCTTTAAAGGTAGACATCCCGGACGAGAAGTTTTCCATCACTGCTTTCATAGCCGGGCTCGACGTGTAGTCGAAAGACCTGATGTTTTCCATTCAAACCCCTCACTCAAGCATGGCGAGGTGCTTTGCTAAAGGCAGAAGTACATCAATGGCGAGGAAGCCCTTCTATCTAAGCGGGAAAACTCTTACACGCAAAAGGAGAAAAACAGGAGCGAGAAAAAGCGAGAGCAGAGCCCTAGAAGACGAGGAGACAGAGATAGATCCCCACGAAGGGACAATGAGAATAGAGAACGGTCTCCAAAGAGACGAGGCAACGTTAGGGACCACTTGGGCCCACCCTAGCCCGAGCTACAGCAGCGATATCCACCTCGGCAATTCACCCCCTTGACAGCCTTGGTGTCGTAGGTCCTACGTGAGATGCAACACGAAAAGTTTTTAAGGTGGCCGTCTTAGATGAAAACAAACCCAGCGAAGAGAGACCTAACTAAGTATTGTGAATTCCATCAGGATCATGGACACCGAACAAATGATTGCATCCAACTGAGGAAGGAAATTGAATACCTGATCCGACGTGGACATCTTCACCGCTTCATGGCCTCGAAGGTCTGACTGGGACGTCCCATCAATTGCCAGCGCACTAACTCAACACCAAGAACCCCTGGGAATCCATGCGGATTCCTGAGGATTCATGGGGAGGAGAGTTCAGCCTGGGCTCGTAAGGCTCATATGCGTAGCATTAGAACAAGGATGATGCTGGAATTACAAGCAGTATCCAAACTCCCTCGACTAGAGACCATCATAACTTTTTCGGACTCCGACATGGAAGGCTGCCAGCATCCTCATGACGATCTGCTGGTAGTAAGGGCCGTTGTAGCTAACAAAACAGTGCACAGAGTCCTGGTTGACAACGGAAGCTCGACCGACATCATCTTCGCGTCAGCCTTCGATAAGATGGGCATCGAAAGGGAGAAGCTAGAGCCGGTCAACGCCCAATTGCAGGGTTCTTCAAGAAAGAGTGTCACTCTGGTCAATACATAATTGGTGCTCACTGAGATCCCCGTCATGAATGGGGCCAGCAGTGAACATGGGAAGATTCTGCAGTTGGAGGCCAGATCAAGAGAAGAATGAGGCCATCACAAAGGGCATCTTCCTTCATCGCACGTGTGGCAGAGCGCATCCTTTTCCGCCAACGCCAGAGTGAAGGGAATAACAAAATTTCAACATCGCCGCTAGTGGGGTAGGAATGGTTCGAGGAGATTAGCGTATAGCCAAGGAGTGCTACTCGGCATCTATGAAACAAAAAGCGGTAGGTAACGTCTACATGGATAAGCTCGACATGAGAGATGAGATGAGCACCCGGCCTACACCCTCAGAAGAACTAGAACCGGTACAGCTTGATGAACAACTAGAACATCTTGTCTACATTGGATCCAAATTAGCCAAAGATGTCAGGGACCTCCTCATCCACTTCAAGCATAACACGGAAGCATTCGTCAGCTGTGAGGATGGTGGGGAATTGATCCCGCGAAGGATCACACACACAAAGCCTAACACGTACCCTCCTTAAACCCGTCAAGCAAAAGAAGGAGTTTCGCGCCTGCAGCGTAGAAGCTGACATGAAGAAGTTAACAAACTCCTATAAGCCAAAGCTATCCGAGAAGTGGAATACCCTGATTGGTTGGCTAACGTAGTCCTCGTAAAAAAGGAAAACGATAAATGGCGACTTTGCATTGACTTCACCGATATCAACAGAGCCTGTCCAAAAGATAGCTTTCCCCTACCTCGGATCGACCTGATAGTGGACACCACATCCGGCCACGAGCTTCTCAGCTTTATGGACGCTTTCTCAGGATACAACCAGATCAGAATGGACCCTAATGACCAAGAGAAGACCTCGCTCAGAATCGGCAAGGTGTACTTATCACATTTAGTGATAATTCTTCAAGTTGAAGAACTTAAGGGCCACATATCAAAGGCTAGTAAACAAGAATGTCGAAGCAGACGGGAACATCTATGGAGGCATATAGGTAAATGACAAGGCCGGTAAAATCGCCTAAGGCCGAGCTCCACATAAATTTCACCTATTTAGTCAAGCTCTGTGTCTCAAGAACTATAACATGAAGTTAAATCCGACCAAGTGTGCCTTCGAGTCTCAGCTGGAAAATTCTTGGGTTTCATGGTCAACAGCTGAGGAATAGAGGCAAATCCAGATAAGATAAAAGTCGTGCTAGACATGTACCCACCTTTGAACACCAATGAGATTCAACGTTTGACTGGGAGAATAGCTGCTCTGAGTCGCTTTGTATTCAGATCCAACGACAAGTGCCGACCATTCTTCCAAGTTCTGAAAAAGGCTTTCCACTGGGACGCCCAGTGCGAAGAGGCGTTCTCGATGCTAAAAACATACTTGAGCTCCCCGCCCCCCCATCCTGGTAAGCCCCTCCGAGGGAGAACTCCTTACCCTTTATTTGGTTGTTTCAGATTTCTCATCCGCCACCTCGTACCGGTCTACTACTCGCAAACAGCTGAGGAGCTAAGAAAGGTATCCAAAGATGGAAAAGTTGATCCTAGCACTGGTAACCACTGCTAGAAAGCTTCGACCATATTTTCAGGCTCACACTATTGAAGTCCCAAATAACTCCCACGAGATGAGCACGCACAAGCTAGAGACCCTGAAGACTGAGCAAACGGGGCCATAAAGCTTAGTGAGTTCGGCATCAGGTACAAGCCGAGGACGACGGTCAAAGGGCAAGTTTTGGAGGACTTCATCGTGGAATTCACCCCTTCAAATACCCCGACATATCCTACCAAAACTACTTAATTGGCGCATGACTTAACGACCAAGGATGTCCACGACAAATACACCTCAAGGAAGCCGTGTGGGCTCCACTTCGAATTCTCCCCGACTGATCGACGGAGTACGCATTTGATTTCAAGCCTCTAACAAAGAGGCCGAGTACGAAGCGGTCATAGCTGGGCTTAATCTTGCCCACTCTATGGAAGTTGATCAACTAGAGATATGCAGTGACTCCCAATTGGTGGTAAAACAGATAAAGGACTCCTACGAAGCAAGAGGTGAAAAAATGATCCTTTACCTCAAAAAAGGCCAAGGAGCCGCTCAAAAGTTTACACTGCTTTAGTGGTCGCATGTCCTCAGACGAGAACACATGGGCGGACGCCTAGCAGCTAGCGGCCACAAACTCCCACAGTGAGGATCTAGACAGATCGATACCGGTCGAGCACCTCCTGTAACCCCGCGAGCATCGCATTTGACGTAAGAGGTGTCCCCTGCATCGTCCGGTGGCCGAAATGATGGACCCTATCTGAGATTACTTGGTGGATGAAACCTTGCCAATTGATCTAAAGGAGGCCTCCAAGCTCAAGAATAGGTCGACTAGATTCGCCATTCATCGGGGAACCCTATATAGACGAGGCTTTTTGACACCCATCCTTAAATGTGTGGGAAAGGAAGACGCCAATTACGTGTTTTTCGGGGAGAGTATGAAGGTATCTCGTGGGTAATCATATCGGAGCCAGGTCCTTGGTAGAAAAGACACTAAGACAGGGATATTATTGGCCCACAATACTCAAAGATGCCACGGAGCTGGTAAAAAAATGCAAGATCTGTCAAGAGCATGCTCAGATCCCTCACCTCCCTTCCTAGTCGACCAATCACAAAGCCCCTGGGCCTTTTCAACGCTTGTGGCTGACATACTAGTATCCCTACCCATTGGGAAGGGCCAATGCAAGTTTATTGTTGTAGGAGTGGATTACTTCACCAAGTGGGCCAGGTCGAGCCGTTAGCAACGATCATCGAAAGCGTAAGGTACACTTCGCTTGGCATTCCATAGTACTGTGTCTCGTAATCCCTGCAGCCTGCATTTGATAATGGAAACAAGCCGACAATCCCAAGTTCGTAGATTTCGCGCGAGCTCTGTGATCAAGAACTACTACTCATCCTCAGCTCATCCACAGTCCAACGGACAAGCAGAAGTCACTATAAGAACTCTCAAGGCAGCGCTAAAGACTAAACCGAAAAATCTAAAGGGCAAATGGGTAGATACCTCCCGAGGGTGTTGCGGGCTACGTAACCACGCGTATCGCAACCCAAGAAACCCCATTCGTCTTAGCATTTGGCACAGAAGCCAGAGCTCTGGCCGAGGCTGGGCTAAAATCACTATGAGTTGAGTTCGCAACATCGAGCACCATGAGGAGATCTCCCGTCGAACCTCGAACCTCCTTAGAAGAAAAGCGCGAAAGGCACATCTTAAGCGTGCCGAGGACTATCATAGGAAGACAACAAAATATCACGACCGAAGGGTCAGGCCAAGAAGTTTTAGGCCTGGCGATCTAGTTCTAAAGTAACTCTTGCCAGCAAGGAAAGACCCTACACACGGGAAGCTAGGACCTAAATGGGAAGGACCCTACGTGGCATCGAATAGTCCTAATTCCAGCAACTGCGAACTCTCAAATTAGTGAGGGAAAACCTTGCCACTCTTGAACGCCGAAAGACCTCAGCGCTTTCACTAATAGACCCTAATTGTAGCTTTTAATAAGAAATTCGTAGTTTTATTATAATAACATTCTTTGTTCATTTTCGGCCTGATTAATATTCTCGCAGATCAATTAAAAAAAAAAAACAAACAAACATAAGACAAGTACACACGTTTCCAAAAGATTGTACTTTTATTTATCTCAGAAGATTACAATCAAAAAAGCCGTTCTTTACATCTCAGGAGATTACAATTAGCAAGACCGTTCCTCACATCGGCCAACACCTAGTCAAGGTGAAAACCACAAGAAATGGAAAGAGAAAGAGAAAGAGAGAGAGAAAGAAGAGGAGAAAGAGAAAAGGAAAAGGAAGGAAATAGAAAAGGAAGGAGAAAGAGAGAGAAAAGGAAAAGGAAGGAGAAAGAGAAAAGGAAGGAGAAGGAGAAAGAGAAAATGAAGGAAAAGGAGAAAGAGGGAAGAAAGCAGAAGAGAAAAAGAAAAGAGGACAAGTATAATGGAGGAAGCAGGACTTAAAAATATCCCCTCTGAGCATACCGCCCCCTCCGAATACGTTCCCTGGCCCAGCCTCTTCAATGGGGCGTGATCAGTGGAACAACACAACCCCATAAGGGAGGAACTAGGAAGAAACACAACTCCTACAAAAAGGTAGCATCAAACCAAACGTCGAATTGGAGTCACCAAAATTCTCATGCAATAACGATCAAACCCCGAAGCTTCATCATGAACGAACTCCAACACTGTCGAAGAGAGGAAGAAGGTTGCGAGCGGGGTATGAAACAGACCATCAAAGAAAGGCAACAATTTATAAAGAAACCCGGACGCCTGGAGAGCCACGCAGTATGTTCCGATTCTCCGTAAGATCTGCATTAAAATCACGCAAGCCTTCCCTAGGAGAAGAAGACGAAGGGGCCATGTAGCTCAGTTTCAACGAGCCTTATAGCTCAGTTTCAAAGAGCCTTGCAGCTCAGATTCAAAAGGGTCGTACAACTCGGTTCATAAAGAACCTAACAGCCCAAAAGGCCAAGTAGCCAAGGAGCCTTGTAGCTCAGTTTCAACGAGCCTTGTAGCTTAATTTCAAGGGAGCAACGTAGCTCAGGAGCCTTGTAGCTTAGTTTCAACGAGCCTTGTAGCTCAGTTTCAATGAGCCATGCAACTCAGGAGCCTTGTATCTGTCACACCCCCATTCCCAATCCGACCCGAATGGCGGATCCGAACCGAGTCTGGGCGCGAGACTATATACTGGGACTCATTAACCTATTCTTCTCGTGAGTCAACTTGTACTGTAGTTATACAAACAATTTGTAATAACAAAATCATTTTCATATATAAAAGAACTACTACTCAGAGTGGTGTCCTCAACATCTATATACATATATCGAGTCCCATTTACTTATACATGTACATTTTTTTTCTAATACAAAATATCGATCGCGGAAGCAAAGTGCGGAGCACCTATCTTTGAACCGGCCCGCCTCGTCGATGTGGGATGTCTTGTCCTCTATCCTTGCCTTCGCTTCGTATCTACACGGATTGAACACCCGCGGCAAGCTTTACGCTTAGTGGGAACATAAAGACGGGACAACCAAATTAAACGGTGACCATCTCTGCTTATACATATGCATTTCATATATCTATACATATTCATATAACTTTTGGTTACTTATCATCTTTACATTCCTATTGCATATCAATCTTTTCCGTTACATGTTTTCTGTCCTTGATACATCTCCTATCTATACTTTTACTGTATTCCTCTGCTTTGTCATCTTTTACTTACCTCTATCGTTCTTATCACTTATGCATTTCTATCATGTGTTCATAGCATGTTCCATCTATTCATTCAGGTATGTCTATCATATATTCATATCATATATGACTTTCATGGTTATATACTATACCATTTGTTATGTTCTATGTTCATGTACTGTTTTCACATACTGTTCTCATGTACTGTCATATATTGTATTCATGTACTGTTTCATGTACTATTATCATATACTGTTTTCATGTTATACTTTTCATATTACTTTCTTTCATAAGTAATAAATCTTTTCGGGATTATTTACATTCTTATACATTTTCATATATCATGTCGGATTGTATAATCTCATGTTACAGAACTGAACTTATCATTACATAGCAATACTATGCTTCTCAGATCATAACATATCGTATAATCTCATGTTACAAAACTTATCATCACATACTAGCCGCTACGCGTTTACATCACATCATACTTTCACATGTCATATCTACAAATCATTTATTTTATGTTTCATGACTGTAAATACCAAAGAAGTGGATATAGGAAACTATAAAGGCCCGAGTTGAGTCATATCATCAGACGAGACAATGATTATCTTATACAAGGCGTAGGGAAATTTTCGGGCCACCTGATCCAAACGGGATCTATGTCATCGAATTCAAACTGGCCCCGATATCGCAACGTAACGTAAATACAACTTATATGTCGCACTTATTTTCCTACGTACATGCCAATCTATCCTCTTACTTGGTCGATTAATACGTGCAACTGCTTTATTACATTTTCTCGTACATATCTCATAAGCATGAATAACTATTGTTAATAAGGGATTGCTTATGCACATATACTATCCTTACTTTAAATATATATTCGCTCATATCCAGAGCTTCATATTACTGCTCTCATATCTATAATACATATATTCCTATATATTTTATCATGCATGCATTTACTCATTCTTCTATTCATATATGCTTATCATTCATGTACATGTACTCATTCCTGGTAACATCTTATATCTTGTTAACTTATATCTTCATGTACTTTATTATACTATCATATCATATGACATATACCTATACATTTCTATACTTCAGACGCTTTATTTACATATTGCATCAGTTTCCATCTCCCATAGAGCGTTAACATAGACTTCTTTCTTTAATAAATTTTAGGTACCCTTCATGTCCAAACTATTTACCTTTTTATCATTTCTTATTCAGATACACACGTATAAGCATTCGCTTGCTTGGACCGAGATAAAGAATGAACGACTCTAGACAACATATACCCGAAGGCACAGCGATAAGATAGCACGTAGACGTGCTCGCCCACGCATTAGAAGTGTCGAACATCAGCAGAGTAATCAAGACCGGTCATATACGCGTGCTAAAGCACTGACATATGTACGCGTGCTCGCCCACGTGATAGAAGTGTCGTAAAGACTAGCAGAGTGCCAAGCAATCATCGCATATGTTCTGTCATTCAATATCCAATCTTAAGCACTCATACACCATAATGCGTGTTCTCCGAGCTTATCATTTTATTCTTTCTTCTATATTCCTTTCATATCAAATCTACTTATGTTGCTATTTCTTGTTCATATCTATATCCTTTTTTACCATGTATCCTAATTATCTTTAACCAAGCGATTAGTACACTTGGTAAAACCTTTCAATTTCAGTAAACTAGGTCTAACACCTCAGTCTGACATCTAATATCCTCCTTAGGAATATCAATGTATTCTTGACTCAATGGGCTTTCCATAGAGTCCAAGAACACCCGAATTGGAGTTCGGACGAAGGAGATATGACCTTCCGAAGTTGGAGGTCATACGTAGTCAATTCCTGAACTGGACGAGCTGATCTGACCTCGGTGAGCTCGGTCTAACACCTCGGTCTGACATCTTCTATCTTCCTCAGACATATGAATGGATTCTTGACTCAATGGGCTTTCCATAGAGTCCAAGAACACTCGAATCGGAGTTCGGAGGAAAAAGTTATGACCTTCCGAAGTTGGAGGTCATACGTAGTCAACAACCAACCGACGAGCCGATCCGACCTCGACGAAAGCTCGACCTATCACTCCTCGGTCCGAATACTCCAATATCTCCTTAGGCATATGAATTTATTCTTGACTCAATGGGCTTTCCATAGAGTCCAAGAACACCCAAATTGGAGTTCGGACGGAGAAGTTATGACCTTCCGAAGTTAGAGGTCATACGTAGTCAAATCCTGAACTGGCCGAGCTGACCTGACCTTGACGAGCTCGACCTATCACCTCGGTCTGACATCTAATATCCTCCTCAGGAAAATGAATGTATTCTTGACTCAATGGGCTTTCCATAGAGTCCAAGAACACCCAAATCGGAGTTCGGACGAAGGAATCACTACAAGAAAATTGGGATATGGTAGAAAAAATTTCAAGACTAAAAAATATATATAGATGCGATTATATAATTAATGCGGCTGATGGAATTTCTGATTGACCTTTAGCTGGGTAAATTAATTGACTGTGGCTATACTTACCCGTATAGCTTGAAAGAATGGAAAACCACTGATATAGTGGACCCAATACTTACCCGATTTCATTTCATTTAATTTCATTCCCTCACCTCTGATATAGCTTGAAAGAATGAAAGAATCGGAACTTCCCTAACCGCCTTCCCTCACCGCCTTCATTTCATCCCCAAATGGAAAACCGCTGGGTAAATTGGCTTTGGACTTCAAGTGGAGAAGACTAGTCTTTCTTTCATATTCATATAGCAAAAGATTCTCATCCTTTCTTCCATCGCCTTTCCTCTTCTCTCTCGAACCGCACGCCTCCGTTCCGCTCGCCATTCCCGTATCCGCTCCCTCGGCGTATTTTGGTCTCGCTTCTGTTTTATTGTCGCTTTGTTTATCGATTTTGATTGTGATTTTGTAAATGTGTCATCCCGTTCCCGCTTGATCAATGTACGATTCGCTCGTCACCACCATTAAGCCGTATCCGATTCTTCCGAGACGATCATCTAAGCTCCATTATTGGACGTGCTTTTCATTTTTCTTATGATTGGTTTGGTTTTGAGATTGGTTATGATTAGATCTAGGGTTTTTTTTTGTGAGTGTATTAGCGGTTTGTTTTTGTTTCCCTAGGTAGAAAAGAGTTCCTGGGGTAATGTACAGGGAATCTTGTGTCGTTATTTTTTTATTGTCATGGATTTTACAAAGGAAAGTCATATTATGTCGATAATTCGGGATTCTTTTTCTCATTAAATCGAAATTGGAAATTTTTTCTTGACTTGAAGGAGAAAATTTTCACCTTTTTGGAAATTTCTAATGCTTGGTTGATTAGTAGATATTTCATATTATTTTTCCTTCAACTGACTTTATGCTTTTGGCATTTGCTTGTGTCATCTCCAATTCTCTCTTCTAATTTTTTTCTTCTTAATTCCGCTTAAAGTTTCATTCCCCTTCTCTTTGTACAGCTCTCGACTCCCTTACCTGTGATATCGTGTTGTCTCTTGGCTTCCATTTTTTTGTTGTTTCAATGATATCTCTGCTTGCCTATCAAAATAATAATAATATTATTCATAATAATGAAACAAAACCTACAATGTGCTAGAGACATGAAATGCATTATAGTTTTCAAATTTCATTTGGTAAAGATACTACTCCTGACTAAATTGTTGCATTTATACCTTCAAAAGTCATACTCTCATCCCCTAAGGTTTAGGGTTGATCACATGAACCTCCTCTATAACATAGTTACAGCTACCTAGCAAAGGATTTGAAAATGAAATCACCAACAAAAATTTTAAAATTCTCAAAATACAATCCTTTCATCTTCTCCATGGAAGAACCTAAACTAATTTGTTTTCCTCCTTGGCCCTCAAACAAACTTCTAAAACCCAAATTGACTCTTTCTTTTTCCTTCTCCCCTGGTTTTTTACTTTTTATTTTATTTTTTAATCGCACAAAATGAAATTATGGAATATGGCTTTTGACATATTAAAGACAATATATAGACTGTTTCTTCTTCAAACCCTAGTATTTATTTGTATTTTAAAAGGGAAAAGAATATTAGAAACATCCATAGCAAACATGTAATGCATCTACTTTGTTCTTTATTTTTATTTTTATTTTTATTTTAGTTTATTTTAATTTTTCGTAAACAAATATGGCTTTCTATGGCTCTCGTCGTCGGTTGTTGTTAATCTATTTATTATTATAATTTTTGTTTCATAACAATAACTATTATTTGGGAACAAAATTGGATCAGGATTAGGTATGGGAAGGAATGTAGTATTACTGCCGTG
This sequence comes from Tetrastigma voinierianum, assembly GCA_016808115.1. Taxonomy (NCBI): domain Eukaryota; kingdom Viridiplantae; phylum Streptophyta; class Magnoliopsida; order Vitales; family Vitaceae; genus Tetrastigma; species Tetrastigma voinierianum. The sequence goes on along the minus strand of JAEQBH010000315.1, from coordinate 1,285,797 downwards.
GTTTTCACTACCTTTGCAGTAAGAAGATACAGATAACATGTCGGTCATGGGTTTCAGGTACTTCATTGCTCTTCGGAATGACTTTATTCTTATTTTCTCTCACAAGTAGGCAAGCAAATTTCGATGGTGGATTTCAACGTAGAGCCAACAAGGCTAGTGACACATGTTATGCATTTCGTAAGTTTTGAAGCATTTTTCGTAAGTTTTTTGAGCTTATTTGTATCCTTGTGCTAAGGGTAATATTCGACAGGAGGGGTCTGAGAACTTAGGGCCTACAAATTCATTGACGAAAGCTATAAAAGAGATTTCTAACATCTATAACATGTTAAAAATTTTAAATCCTCACCCCCAGAGTAATACATGTTCGTTAACGGACAAGAAACCAGCACCTCATGGGAAATGGAAGGTGATGGGTTAAATTAGTTCTAGTTGTGCATGGAATCAGCAAATTAGTGATTTTATAGAGCCCAAATCGATAATTTCTCTTGTATTCTTAATTTCGCAGATAGGCCTAACTCTAGTGAATCTCGTAGTCCCAAAGATGGATGAACATGGAATGATAGTTACTACCCCGAGGTGCCTTCTTTCATGTTATTTCTTTTATCGTTGTCTTTGTTTTTAGTTGTTCTCCATCTCACAAATAATAAATAATAATAATAATAATTATCATAGTTATTTGCATGCATTTACGTGCACTACACCTAATGTATGTTGTCACGCCGAATGTTCAAAGTTCGAATGAAAATTTGAAGGTACTTCGTGTTTTCTATATTGTTCTTCATTCCTATATTTTGAGGGTTGTTATTCTTATTTTTATTTTTACAACTTTAATTTATTGTTTGAATTCGAAATGCCGACATTATAATGTATATTATTGTTAAATTCTTAGACTAGTTAGGCTTTCTCGTAGGGTGCTGGATTGATCTTTTGTATTTGTTCCTTCTGTTCTTTCGTTTACAATCCTATAAAAAATATTAATTACCAATCGTAATTGCATACTTGATGAACACTATTTTTAATAAATTTGCACATTAGATATATAACTTTAGTCTCAGATTCACATACTTTCCAAAGCTTTAGTCTTGGATCATAACCATGTGGATCGAGACAAGGCTTATTGAAAATGATTATCCAAAGTATTACGCATAAGGATCGATAGGCTGCTTTCAACTTTCTACATAATAGAAAGTTTTCGTGAGATATGTCCATGTCATGGTTCTGGTTTGTGCATATTCGTGGTCAATTAACTTGGATGGTTCCAAACTGGTTTCTGTACAATTGCTTAGTTCTCGGCCGACCAATGAAAAGTCTTATTTCGTCTCCTTCCCAAATATGTTTATAGCGAGATACTTCACGGGGGCATGTCATAAATTAGAAACTGACCCCAGGTTCCATTGTAACTTAGAGGTGACTCGTGATATCAGTATGCACGGTTGAAATTTGGTGTAGTGAATGACATCTTGAAGAGCTAATTCTAACGTGCCTTGAAGCAATCCAGTTGCTTTCTTCTACATGTTATAGTATTACATTTTCCAACAATGGCAAATGGGAGCGCCCATAAAAGCGCACACATTTGGCTTTTACTGTGTGTCATGTTTGCAAGGATAAAAGATCATTAAGCTATACTAGGCTAGTTCTATAAGGGTTGTTAAAGGAACTAAAGCTTGGAGCATCAAAGCTTGAAGGTATGTGAATACAATAAAAGTTATATATCCTAATGTGCAAATTATTAAAAAATAAAGGTTCACTGGCGGCAATTATAATGAAGAAAAAACACCAAATATTTTTACAATCCTTGATTTTTCTATCTGATGCTCACGGTGTCGAAACACGATCTCCTCGCTTTGAATTTCGAAGACTTTTCTGTCGATGGGTGTGAACATATAAATGTTTCAGATTACAGCCTACATCCGATGGCTGAATACCATGGAGCACCAGGCTGGATGGCGCATGAGTGTCAGTATGTGACATTGGTCTAATTGTGATTTTCGAACACTACAAATATTTTAATGTGTATTGACATGATATCCATGTTGGTGCAAAGGATAAACCCGTACCATGACTTCAATCTACCTAAGAAGCTTCAGACTGTCCCATGGTTCATATTGAAACAAACTTTGTAGAAGACCAACAAGGATTGCTATTGTCATCTCTCTAGTAATACCATTTCTAGCTTCCAGTAAAATCATATTTCCATGTATCGGGATATTGTGAGACGCTTATGATTTGGGAGACTTCCATAATACAGGTTTCAAGATTACATTAAATAATTATTATCCGATTATCTCCTCGTTATATCATTTCACCAACCTAAACATACATTCCGCTTTGTTACTAAGAATTTGGTGTCTGGTATCAATACCAAGCATGCTTGATAAATTACCATAAACATTAAGTTTTTGTAATACTCACCCATCCTGGCTGTAAACTGTCAGGCTCAATCACAATCCATGACTAGCAACCATCCTTATGGCTTTGGCCACCATAACCGGCGGTTATAAACCATCCCCATGGTTGGGGTTAATTACAAACTGTGGCAATAAACTACCTTTATAGTCGTCGCTCACAAACCGCGCTAAAATCATCAGGCGGCTGTGGTCAAAACCGCTGGGCTATAATCATCCCTACGGTCGGGTCAATGACAAACCGCGCGTATAAATCGTACTTCATGTCGTCAACTACAACCGCGATTTATAAAACTATACCTTCAAATTATTAACAATGGAAAAGCTTATAGCCACTTCGCATGAAGTGATCGCCTATGATTCTCCACACCACTTATGGTTGCCATGCCGCGCGGTTCATCCGCAAATTATATTCTTTGCGGTTGCATCATACTGCTTTGAATATCGATGGTCGCTGCCAAAGGCTTCTTCCTAGTAGTGAATTATGGCACTGTCGGCGTCAGAATAACCCTCGAATCGGCCGGTCGACCGACCTTGACGAGCCTGACCTATCACCTCGGTCTGACATCTAATATCCTCCTTAGGCATATGAATGTATTCTGACTCACGGTCTTCTTCCATAGAGTCCAAGAACACTCGACCTGAGTTCTGACGAAGGAGTTATGACCTTTCCGAAGTCGGGAGGTCAAACGTGAGTCGCCCCCAAATCGCCGAGCTGACCTGACCTGAGCTCGACCTATCACCTTGGTCTGACATCTAATATCCTCCTCAGGCATATGAATGTATTCTTGACTCAATGGGCTTTCCATAGAGTCCAAGAACACTCGACCTGAGTTCTGACGAAGGTTATGACCTTCCGGCTGGAGGTCAAACGTAGTCAACTCGAATCAAGGTCAGGAGCTGACCGACCTCACGAGAGCCTGACCTAATACCTTGGTCTGACATATAATATCCTCCTCAGAATATGGATGGATTCTAACTAATGGGCTTTCCATAGAGTCCAAGAACACCACAAAACTGAAAGTCTCCGGACGGAGAAGCATGACCTTCCAAGCAGGTCATGACGTAGTCAAATCCTCGAACGACGAGCTAACCTGACCTGACGAGCCTGATCTATCACCTTGGTCTGACATCTAACATCCTCCTCAGGCATATGGACGGATTCTTGACTCAATGGGCTTCCATATCCAAGAACACCCAAACGAGTTCCTGACTGAGGTTATGACCTTCCTCAAGTCAGAGTCACGCCAGTCAAATCCTCGAACTCGCCGAAATGAGCCTCGCACGAGTCGAAGCGCACAGACGAGCCTCATCGACCAGGATGAGGTCTCACCGCATGAGGTCCGCTGACTCACCGCATGAGGTCCGCTGACTCGCATGAGTAACCGGCCGACCTTTACCGGACGACCCTTATGGTCGACCTTCCACCCATTTGACTGCGAGTAAAAAGGCTATGCACCTGTCTTACAGTGTGTCCGAATTCGAGAAATTCAAAGCCTAACATCAAGTCTACCGATGTGTGGATACAATTTCCCAGAAGGCGATTGCCAAATTTCCTTTATTTCTTACTCAAAACCCCGTTCTAAGGTCCGGCTAGTTGACCGAATTGCGTAACCGACCGATCAGATTTTACCTGGTCGACCTCGCAGAAAGGACTATAACTTCTAGTCTACAGAGGTCCAAACTGGCAAATTAAAAATCCTAACATCAAGTTCATTGACGCTACAATTTCCTGTATGACTCACTTAAATTCCTTTATTTCTCGGCCCAAAAACCCGTTTCTAAGGTCCAAGCACGTGACATGATCAAAATAAATTTTCGGTTTAATTTGCAACTGTAATTCTTCCCAAAACACATCTATAGGAGCCTTAGAACCTTCTCAACTCAACCCTAACCAGAAATGAGGCTGGGAGTTTCAAAACTCAAACCATACACCTAGGATAGAGGGGTTTCAAACCATGTATCTATACTTTTATACCTGTAACTACAAACCCATAGCTTAGCACAACCCAAGACATGTATCCATACCTGAACCATATTTCCATACTTTTCATACAAAATCATAGTTCCATACCTGCATCTTCTTTTCTTTTCCTTCTTTCTTCTTTTCTTTTCTTCTTTCTTCTTCCTTTCTCTTCTCTTCTTATTCGCTTGCTCTTTCTTTTTCCCAGCACTCAAATGAGATATTTATTTTCTTTGGGCCTTATCAATATTTGATCTTATCCCCTTTTATTTTTACCTTCCACAGGAAACTTCTCCCTCTTTTCCTTCAAGCCACTTGTCTCTTCCATAATTTTCTTCCTTATTTTATTCTAATATCTTTCTTTTATTACCCTTTGGTCCTCACTCTCTTTTACTCTTAGTTTAACTTATGCATATTCCTACCTTGGCATATGAACTTATTAAATTATGACCCTTGGGTCATGAATTGGTAATTTATTAATTTACCCTTAACTGTTGTATTAATTCCAAGTTCTTTCTTATTTTATTTTTATCTTTATTTTATTCCTATAAATATGGTTTCTTACTTTATTATATCTCAAACATGTCCAAAACCAAGTAGGTATATTTCTGGGTGTTACAAAGATTCGCTCCCAAGAGAGCCTTGCAATTTAGATTCAAAGGGCCAGATAGCTCCTGGCTCAAAGAACCCGACACCAAAAGGCCAAGTACCAAGGAGCCTCAGAGTCCACCTCAAGGAGCCATGTAGTAGCTCGCTCAAGGAGCCTTAGCTCGGCCCCTCCTCAAGAGAGCCTTGCAACTCAGATTCAAAAGGGTCGTACAACTCGGTTCATAAAGAACCCGATAGCCCAAAAGGCCAAGTAGGCAAGGAGCCTTGTAGCTCGCCTCTGCGGGAGCCCCGTGAGCCCACCCCCCAGGCAATGTAGCTTAGTGAGCCTCAGAGCTCGCCTTCACCCAGCCCTTGCAGTCGCTCAACGAGCCATGCCGTGGAGCCAGCTCAATCTCAAGAGAGCCTTGCAGTTCAGGTTCAAAAGGGTCGTATAGCTCGATTCATAAAGAACCTGACAACCCAAAAGGCTAAGTGTACCTATGAGCTCAGAGCTCGGCCAAAGGAGCTTTAGCTCGCCTTCAAGGAGCCATGAGTAGCTCGCTCAAGGGAGCAACGAAATTCAGCTTTCAAAAAGAGCCTTACAACTCGCTCAAAAGAGCCTTATTGCTCTACGACAAGAGAGCCCCGTAGTCTGGGCCTCATCAAGGGCCGATAGCCTCCGCAAGAAGAACCACCATCAAAAATATCAGGTGACCAAAGAACCTTACACAACACCTAAGCTCATGTAAGAAGACTCGGAAAACTAAAGAGGTAGAAGGACGACATCCATAAAATAACAAAACCACGTTGGCATTGTTACAATGTCCAGGCTCCAGAGCTCAACGCAAGTTATACAAAAGTGTTCGAGGAGCTACGAGTAGCCCCACAGCGAGCCCGAGCCGTGTAAATCGAAGGCAAGCCCCAACAAAAGCAGGGAAGAACCACTCTCACAGAGCCTCAACTTCTCCAGGAAACCGAGCCAGGCACGTACACCTGGTCCGCTCATCCTCAAAACTGGAGCTCTTCCGCCATCTCTTACCGTGGGAACTCAAGATTGAAGTCCAAACTGTAAGCCTTGGCACGCCGCTAAAGTGAGCCACCCGAGTCCCATATGTTCAAGCCTCGTCCTCGCCTTCACAATTACCTATCCCTTTGGTCGGGAATATGCCTCCCGCCTGAGGTCCCGTGAACGTACCGCACTCCTCGACCAAACTCTCCACCGAGCCCCGCCCCGTGGCCCCTCAAGGTGCCCGATCCAACGCCCTCGTACCTCGGTGCACAACCCTTCTCCGTGGCCCGGAACTCCTTCCCAACCAATCCAGCCTCATCCGATTTAATCTTAGGCCCTTATACCTTCTTTCTCCCCTCGTCTCGCCCCGCCTCACTCAAGGCATGCCTGTGATCTACGACACCCCAAAACATCATCAATCAAGCTTTGTATCCGAGCTCGCAGCTCGGCCCTCTCGAAAGTCAAGGAGGTGACCTAGCTCTCAGATGCTTCGCCGCCTTAGCAGAAGCCTCGACCGAATCTGCACTTCTCCGCCAGTCCTTATATAAGTAATGCCCGTCAAGGAACAAGATGTTGCCAGACAACATCAACACAACGACAAGACAATGTAAAGGAAGGCGCTCGGGACATACGCAGACACCGAGGGACAGGCTAGAGCTCTTTAATGCGCAGGTTTTCTACTTTCTCGAGATCGTGAGTCCCGAAGAATGTATTTAAACAGCCCTAACGGGCGAAGCTTCAGATTGTGGAGAAGTAGTCCTCACCCTCGCCTTAAAGCAATCATTTCGCAACATTTCCCCGTGTCTGGGACAGAGGCGTTTGCGCCGAAAGGCCCTGCATTGCAGATAGGAAGGACTTTAGGAGGAAGCTTAGCAAAGATTTTTAAAGAACCCTCGACTCTCGCAGCCGGAGGACGAGAGACGCTCAGGCGCCCGCCACCCTCGAACACCCCACCGAAGAGACCACCCCCGCCCTCACCCAAGTCAGGTGCGTGAGTGGGGATCGATACCCCCAGCCTCGGACTCCACCCTGGCGTTCCCCGGAAGCCGCCTCAATGTGATCTTGAGCCTTGCGCTTCACACTCCTCTTCTTCGCTAACAACTTTCGACACGGCCCGAAGTTCTCCCCGAGTTGGTTTCACAACAAGAGGCCCCAGAGAGGTTTCCAGCGTGTGGGAGCGAGGAGATTTAGAACGAGGAGAAACTGTATGGCTCACCTCCCAAAGAGCCTTAGCTGTCCGACTTGATCGATTGAAAACGCCGAGGGCCACACTTACCCAAACGCTTCACCCTCGCCCCGGAGGCGCCAGACTGATACCTGAAGGCAACACAACCATAACAAAAGTCAAAATCATAACCTGGCCTCTAAAAAACTGACCCCTACTAACATGGACAGAAAAATCACGCAGGTTCTCAAGGGCAGTCCACACTGCCTGGTCCCAACCCATCATTCGTCACAGGTCAGATCCCCAATGCCGACCCCGACACAGCAAACAACGCTTCAAGTGCTTAAAGAAGAGGTCGAAATAATGTGCCCTGAAGTGGCCCGCTTAAAAGTGTACAAGAAACCTTCTGAGGCCTTTTTCACGTTGAAGAGATCCAACAACAGAGCAATACTAGGGACCTCGAGGCCCTTATCCTTGAAGAAAACCAAAAGGTCGACCAAGACGCCCCAAAAAATTAGACAGAGTCGGGATGGGCACACATTAAAAATGTTGTAAACACTTTATAAGGCAAAGGAAATCGAAGACCATTCTCAAAGGTCGCCTAAAGAAGGTACTTCATCTCGGGGAATGGACACACCACATAAGAAGTGAGGATATTAGGACACTAGATTCAGACGTTGGAAGGAAGTCCATAACAAGTAGCAAAAATTTTAGCGAACGAAGGCTCGACTCGGCTAAGGACCACAGCGTCCGCTTACCTCACAGCAGCCCTCAAATAGTCAGAGCCACCAGGATACCTAATCTCGCTAATTTTCCCTCAGGCTTACTCCGTGCAGGAAGATAGCATATCGGGAAGACCGCCACCAAATGACAAAAATACTCGAGTCCGCTCTTCACTTTATCCCGACGCATTCATCAACACTTCCTCAATGCGCAGCCTGCTGCAAGCACGCAGACTAAGCTTCTACAGAGAAAGAGAACGAAATAAACAATGAAAAAGATGACCTTAACCCAACACGCCCTAACAACTCAAATCCAAAAAACAAGGAAAAGAAACATAATGAAGAAGATGGAAACACAATCGAACTAAGGGAGGAAAAACAAGGAAACCAGGAAGACAACTTACGTAGCACCACGCGCTTTGAGCGCTGATCAAAGACACTTCCAAACTCACAGAAGAAGCGGAAAAGTGCGATACAAGGAATGTTTCTAAAGCCAGAAGAAGCAACTGTCCAAATGGGCACGAAAACCGAAAGAGCGCCATCATTACCACAAGACGCTTCTCGACTTGATAAAGCTCGCATCAAACCATCCCCCGTGGCCACGTGTGGAAGCCGCGAACTGATCCGAATGCTTCATCCTCGTCGAGCCCGCTTCATCCAAGGGCCGGGGCTACCACGGGGCAGAGCAACACGTGCGCAAGCCCAAAATGCAAGCCCAAGACACAAGCCCAAACCTCCGCCTTATGAAGGGAGTCAGGGCTTGAGCCCAATAAAACAGCTTGGCTCACAAAAGGATCCTACCTATGCCAGAGCACATAGGCCCAGGTCCAGAATCGAAGCCACCCTGCCAGATAATCGAGTGATGTAGGTGGTCCAAAAAACTCATGTAAAAGGAAAGGCGCCTAATCTCCATGATCCGCATCCCACGGATTACGAAAGAAAGATCATGTATGATCACGACTCCTCCATTATCCCTTAAGAGTCGATCCATGATAAGGAAAAGGAAACTCCTCACCGAAAGGAAAAGGAAACTCCTCACCCAATGAGAAAGATACCGTATCACCATCCAACAAGGAAAGTAATCACTATTTCCCCCTTATAAATACCGACCCATTCCACCACATAAAAGGTACGCAACAATCACGCCATAGAAAACAATTGAATTCTTCATACAAGAAACCGACTTAGCCATCTGAGCTACGCCAAGACAACCCCGATCACCTCAGGCAAAAGTTGTAGGTTGCCCGGGACATTCGATCCATTAGGACCGGCCCAACGTTTCAAGAGGCCCAATTTCAAGATCTAAAAAAGCACCATCAGAACCCAAGATGGATGCCAACATGATAGTAGACATGGGCACCAATTCGAAAAATCTCAATAAAGAAATGTATGCTATCATGGAAAGAACAACAATACAAGCTCAAGAATTAGAAAAAGTTATGAAGGAACAATCTTCAAAGCAACTCTTTAGTGACATAAAGAATGATGACATACGGGAGAGTGACATCATATCTTTGAGCCTTGAAGATGAACTTTCGAGTTCGACTTTGGATGAGGACAAGATCATAATGAAATATGACAAAATGTACTTGATTCTTGAGGGAGAATTGCAAGACTCGACATTGGTTGAGAAGAATGAGCTTGCTATTGATGGAGAACTTTTATTGAAAGAGAAGCAAGTTAAAAAGAAACATTTGGAGCTTATAGTTGAAAATGTCTGGCCAGGAAACAAGACTTCCATTTCCATAAATTCTTTAACTTTTGGCATGGAAGAGAACCGACAAGTTTCAAATGTAGAAAGACCTTCCATTGCCACAAGTTAAGTCTGGATTGATGTTGAAAATGGGGAAATGACACTCCTTGTTGGTGAGGAGAAAATGAAGTTTGACCTCCACCAAAGAAAACCATTAACAGATGAAGAAATAGTAAGTATCTATGAAGCTACGTAGTTCATTTCCGCCATTAAGAAGTTAAAGACTTAAGATCCTTCAAGAGGACACTCTTGAAGGATATAAATTTGAGGCCAACTCCTTCCCCACCAAAGAGTTGACATTTGAGCTTACATTGCCTATTTCGGAGGTAGAGGAAGTTATCCTCACAAGCGATGAGGATGAAGAGGGAGTATTGGCCACAATGAATGATGGGCCAAAGCGCAGATCTCGGACTTCCCCAATGAGTCTAGTTGGACTCTAAAAAAGGAATAGCTTCTTGGGAGGCAACCCAAGCAAAGAAAAATAAGGATTTCTATCCATTTAGTATTTTAGTTGTTTATTTTTTTAGTTAGTTGAGTATGTGTTGCATGTTGATTTTCTTTTAAGTGTTTTTTTTTTCAGGACATTTAAGCTGAATTTTAGAGAGGGAATTCATCAAGACCCACCACACCCGAGCCCAATGATCACACTTGATCATCAAGGGAAGTCCTCTGTTCTTATTATTTCATATTTAATACATTGAGGACAATGAATATTTTAAGTTTAGGTGTATTAGAGGTACTTTCCTTTGTTTTTTAAATTCTCTAGCTTCAAGTAACTTATCTTTAGTGTTTTCTTTTAGTTGTTTCAGTTTTTAAGATTTTTTTTTTTTTTAATTTTTAGGTTGTTTTTGTTTTGGTTGAGCTGGTTTTGAGATAATTGTGATGCCCATGATGAATAATGATTGAAACTTTCTTTCACATGATAATTGGAAGTGTACTAGTATTTTTCACACAGTTATACAGAGTGGAGATAAGAAATGTAAGTTGGTGATTGATGGGGGTAGTTCAATGAATGTGGTTTCTAAGGTTGCTACTAAATTGTTAAACCTGAAAGTAGAACCACATTCGAATCCTTTTAGAGTAGCATGGGTGAATGACCATACTTTGTCTATCATTCAAAGGTGTTCAGTCTCGATTCAAGTGAGGGATTATAAAGATGAAATTTATTGTGATGTATTGCTACCCATTGATGTTGCCCATGTTCTTTTAGGTCGCCCTTGGCTTTATGATCTTAATGTTACCAATTTTGGTAAAGATAATATTTATTCATTTAAGTACAAGGGTAAGAACATTATTTTAAGACCTGCTAAGCCTAAATGTTGCAATGGTAAAAGTGACATCTTTAAACTTCCTGAACGGAATTTGCATATTTTAAAATGTAAGACGTTTGAGAGAGAGGGAATTGAGATTGGTATGTGCTTAGCATTAATGGCAAAATAAGTTCCATCTAATTCTTCGATTGTCGATGTTCCTTTGGAAGTGTAATAAATTTGTTAATATCTGCTTTGAAGAAACTTCATTGAGTTTAGTGAACTATCACCTTTATAGATATCCAATATGCTATAGATTAGTCTAAAGCTCTGACCACTCAATCTTCCATTATTATATAGATGAACTATAAAGAGAGATAGTAATCTAATAGGTGCAGGTAAGACTCTGTAGAGATATTTGCTGCCTTATCCTTAGTCCCAGGCGGCTAGCTTTGTCGACACGTAAGAAAGATTGGATCTCGAGAATATGTGTGGATAAGAGAGCTATCAATAAGATCATTGTGATTTCAAAACCCGTGGGTCCGTGATATCAGATAATTGGCGTCAGACCTCCAAAATCGGTGGTCCGCTGACAACTTCCGCCAACCCAAATATTCGTGGGTCGCTTTCGTATATTTTTCTTACACAAATATACAAATTTTATAATATTTACATATTTGATGTACAACTCCTTTACACTTTACATGCCAACATATATTAAACTAGATTGTTCTAGTATATTTTACAAAATACTGAAGGCCACAACCCGATCTTCTTCATTCACTACCGAAGGAGAGTCGCCTTCGTACCGAAAGGGTGGTCTCAAGGATCGACGACAAAGCCTAGTAGATATATCTCCTATCAAGGCTACTCCCCACCTAAAAGCAACATGCAATGCCAATACATACAATCACACGCGTTCAAGTACCTATACTCTGCTATACTTGAATGTCTACATGTCACGCAAAGATGCCTCATGACTCAAACTCGAGTCCTCATCGACTCCCCTCACACCCGCATGCCAAGTGTGAAAACCACTGGGCGGTCCCGACCACCCTTTCTCCAAACAAAAGCATTTTTCAGAATTATATTACTGATACCCCCAATGCCTACTTATTTCCTTACCCAGTACTGTGTATTATGCATTTGTGGGCCACAGATTTTTGGGGTCTCACCGCAGGACGTCGTTCGCTTATACAACATTCTGTTTTATTCAAAACAGTGGATAGTCTCCGATAACTCGCTTTATTTCAAAAGCATTGGACAATCTCCCATAAACTGTTTTATTAAAAATCAAGTAAGGGCCCGATAAACGCTTTATTCAAAAACATCGACAATTCTCCGATAAACTCCGTTTTCTTTATTCAAAAACAAGCAAGGGGGCCTAATAACCCGCTTATTTCAAAAGCATTGACAATTCGATAAAATGTTTTATTCAAAACATCGACAAGCCCGATAAACGCTTTTGTTAAAAACACGGACAATCTCGATAAATTGTTTTATTCAAAAAACAGGGATACTGAGCAACGCTTTATTTAAAACATCGGGACATCTTCCGAGCAAACTGCTTTTTTTTCAAAAACAGTTGAAATGCACCGTGAGACTCCATTGGATGTAGTCCAAAATATCGAGCCCACCATCGAACACCAAACACAGTGTCGATTTACCATGGTCAAACACCAAACACAGTGTCAACCCCAACCATGCACTCACACTTGACTCGACGTGATGTCCCGTGTATAAATGCAATGCATATGTCATTGCATGCCATTTCATGCCTACATGTACGCTACGTGTCACATGCAACATATCTATTACACTACATGTCAAGTGTCATGGATAAATTATATTTAATACATATAACTATTTCCATTTTATCTTACAAATATATCACATAATTTCACACATTCATCATGTTATTCAATTTACAGAAATAACACACATTAGCCATTTTCGACCATAAATCCGGCCATACTTGACCTTGGAAATAATCTGGACTTAGTCCAAAAAGTCCAACTTGTGTCAATACCACACAAAACATCCAACACACACCCTACTCAGGCCATACGCATCCCTAAGCATTTAAGATACAAACCGATTCAAACAAAGTTTTAAACTAGAACGAACCATTCCTCAACTGTCCGTGACATAGCTCAATGTTCAGCCCATGTTTTGGCTAAAAATTTATCTACAATCACTCAACAAGCTTTCCGTAGCTCCGAACTGAATCGAAGGTTCGAACGAAAAGTTATGGTCAGTCCAAGTCGACGCCGCGATTCGCAGGGTGGTGCGGAAATTTGACATGCCCCGTATTCCATTCGCCCAGATTGTCGCCGGACGCCGCACTCGACCTCGTGGTCAAGCTAATCATATACTTGGCCCTCGACCGTCCCACAATCACACACACATCATACAATTCATACTGAATCCTGACGGTAAACCCGTAGTTTCACACGCGCCTCTAGGCGTAGACAAAACCAGGTAAGAAGACACCTACTGAGAGCGCAGCTTCTATTCCCGAGCCTGTCCAAGGTCTCGACCACGTGATGACGCCGGTCCTGGGCTTCCTTCCTCTTTCTTTCTCTTCTTCTTCCTCTTTCTTTTTCCTTTTTCTTTCTTTCTTTTCTTTTCTTTCTTTCTTTTCTTCCTCCCACGAATTGACCTCCAAAGCACTCCCTTCCCGATCTCTCCTCTCTTCCTCTCCGTCTCTCCTCACGCACACCCTCCTCCCTCTTGGCTTTCTTTATTATTTATTTTACTTTTTTTTTTCTATTGCAACTTGATCCATGGGGGGTGACTCACCCCCCCACATGTCCTCCTCCATCACATCTATTACATGCTCCAACCTATGAGTGTGACACATGGCATGCTAGGTGTTACCCTCCCCTGGTGCCATTTGGCACCTCTACTCATCGCCCCTGCTTTCAAAACGTGAATTTCGACTACTGAATCAACGAAATTCGATTGAGGTGATAGATTTCGGGCGAGACAATTTTAACGGTGGAATCCGCTTTCACATCCGAGATCTGAAAATCTCGCCTTTCCTTCTCGAATATTCCCAGAATTACCGTTTTTTACTTCCCTTTTTCTCAAAATTTATATTTAAATTTTTCACGGGTTTTACAATCACAATCAAATATAGATTTCCTATCCCTCGCCTGGAGGATATGTTGGATCTATTAGATGGTTCTAGTTGGTTCTCTAAAATAGATTTGCATAGTGGTTATCATCAAATTCGTGTTAGGTCAGAAGATGAGTGGAAATTTGCATTTAAAACACAAGCTGGTTAGTTTGAGTGGTTAGTCATGCCTTTTGATTTGTTCAATGCTCCTATTACTTTCATGAGAGTTATGGCCCATCTCCTGTAGCCTTTCATTGGTAAATTTCTAGTGGTCTACTTTGATGACATATTGATCTATAGTCAAACCAAAGAAGAGCATTTAGAACACCTTCGACATGTTTTTCTCACTCTTCGAGAAGCCAAGCTTTATGCTAACCTTAAGAAGTGTTCTTTTATACAACCACATGTGCTTTTCTTAAGCTTTATTGTGTCTGAACATGACATTTTAGCTGGTCCCAAAAAGGTTGGAGTTATTAGGGAGTGGCCTGAACCAAAATCTATCATTGAGACTCGTAGTTTTCATGGTCTAGCTTCTTTCTATAGGAGATTTATAAAGGGATTTAGCACTATTATGGCTCCTATTAGAAAATGTTTAAAAAATGAGGAGTTTCAATGGTCTTGTGCTACTAGCTAGACATTTAAAGAAATCAAGGTCAAATAATTGTTTTTGTTTTGAAATATCCACAGTTGCACGATTTTGAGGGACAGCATGAAATTATCAGGTGTAGGTATTGGTGATGTCTTGGTAGAAGATTCACCTATAACTTTTTTTAGTAAGAAAAACTCTAATGATGCTAAAAACTGATATTCTACATATGATAAAGTTTTATGCTATAGTGTAGAGTCTTTGTTTTAGAGTTTTATTCGTTGCCTATTAATTTGTATTGTTTTTCGATACAAAGCTTTAAGATAATCTTGAACTCCCCAAAGAAATTAGATAACGACATGCTAAGTGGGTTGAATTTTTGAATGAATATTCATACACATGGTTAATCATTGTGTTGTTATTGAAAACAAAGCTACGTACACTTAATCATTAAGCACATTACACTTCATCGTATGAGTCTTAATATAATTGGGTTCATAGATTGAAATATGAGTATTCTACATGTCGACTTTGGTATTATTTATGATGGGGTTGTGTGGTAGATCATGAGTATGTTGACTTTCTTTGTTGAAAATGGTTATTTGTTTTAAAGTGACTAAATTGTGCATACTCGGACATCATTTTAGGGATTTATTAATTTGGGAGATGCATGTAGGTGGTTCAGCGGACATTTGGAAGGATAAAAATATGCGTGAGTTTGAGAGATATATTTTATTGGTCTTCTTTGAAAGGATGTTGCTAGGATAAGTTTAATCTGATAAAACATGTTAGTTAGCTAATTTAAGCAAAACACTAGCTTATATACTCATTTACCTGCTCCTCATGAACATTGGAAGGATGTCAGTATGGACTTAGTTCTTAGATTTCCTAGGACTGCTAGAAGACATGACTATATTTTGGTTGTTGTTGAGAGGTTTTCTAAGATGACACATTTTATTCCATGTAACAAAATCAATGATGCTTTACATGTTGTTAAATTATTTTTTAGAGAAGTTGTGAAATTGCATGGTTTGTCTTCCACCATTGTATCTGATAAGGATGTAAGAAATTTATCATTTATTTTTGAAAACTGCAGTGTTTGACCACTTTGATACTATCTTTTCATCCTCAACTGGTCAAATTAGGAGTTGTTAATGTGATTTAGGTAATATGCTTAGGTCTTTGGTTGGGGTAAAACAAGGTGTTTAGAGAATTTAATTTTGTCAGCGGTGAGTTTGCTTATAACAATTTGTTAGTTTGGTTAAGTATTGTGTGGCTACTAAAGACTCGTTGCTAAGTCCACGACAACGGCAAAACTTCCAGCAATTTTGCGCGGCGCACGAGTTGAACAAGTAATACAGTGGACTAACAAGTCCAGATATCGATCCCATAGAGAATGTGTGGTTTTAGAGAGGATTGAGTACCTCGACTATTGAAGTCGTTTACTATTTGAGCGACTCGATGGTTGGGTGAAAAAAGGGTTTCCTAAACTAAACTAAAAACAAAACAAAATAAAACACAGTGTGATCAATGTCCACTCACAAGGAATGGAGTAATATTGGGAATATAACTCAAGGAGAGATTCTAGGGTTGATTGTCTCCATTGATGTATTTATGGTTTAAATTCATTAAGCGTTGATAAGTGAACGTACACTTGTGCATGTCCAAGGAATCTAACATGAGGTTTACACTTTCGTGTCTCCCTCAATTTCTCACACCAACTCCCTATTCTCCTTTTGGTCCATCTAGGTCATTAGTACTGATACTTTATAGTGATGCTTTCCTTGGGAATCTATTGGTAACTTCGGTCCATCTGATAAGTTCTGAGATACGATTCGGATCGATCACCTTTGGTCCATCTGATCCTCATAATCTTTGAGATGGTGCTACTCTTAATGAAATCCATCTAGTACTAGGAATCCCTAATTCTCTAGACTTCTTTGATTAGATTGATTAGTATTTCAATTAACTAATTCATACCTTAAGAGACTCGGGACCATATTTTAGGGCGTAATCCAAGCATCACTAAGGATGCCCTAGTATGGGGATCGAGGACCCAACTCTCAGTATGGATTAATTAGTTAAAACCATAATAATCCTAAGAACTACACCAACTAACATCCACACAAGCATGAGTTCACAAAACCGTTCTAAAATATATATAAATCAAGTCGATTTAAACAATCAACCCTAGAGGAAAGTTTATCTACTCATTACAACCCACAAATCTATCAGAATCATGTCTATTACATCCATAATAATGAAAGAAATGAGCAGAGAGTGAGAGTTAGGGTAAAACAAATGAGATGGGGAAATGCTCCAAACTCTGACTCGAGGTTGAATGAGGTCCTCTAGTTGATAGATTCTTCAATATCACACCAAATCCAAAGTAAAATAAACAAAATCACAAACCCTAAAGTGATTCAAGAAGAAGAGAGGAGAAACCCTTAGGCGGGTGTTCTCCCTCTTAAAAACCGAACCCTAATCAAGTCTCAAATATATATATTTACAAGGTTTGAAAAATGGGCTAAAAATATGAGGTTTGTTGTTCCAGCCCGATATTCTTCGCGATGAAGGGTAGGTGTCTTCAATCTGAATAATCTTCTTTCGCCTCGGCGAAGGTATGCTTTGCTAAGGTGAACCCAATGGTGTCTTTTGATCAATGCCTCCTTTGTCGAGGCGAACTCAAGGCTTCTTCTTTTGCTTGCTTGGGTTTCACTGCGGTGAAGCGTTCTCTTCGCCTTGGCAAAGCATACGAACAACCAGTTCTTCCTTCTATGCTTTTTGCTCTTTCCTTGCTCGATTTTCCTTTTAATCCTACAAAACATAAGCAAATAAGGTATTAGTGCAATCTTTAGGAATATAGGTGTTAATCTAGCATTTAGGCTACATAAACACCTGGAAAACACGCTATAAATGCTAGTATGATTCACACCTATCACCGTTCAACCGGTAAAAGTCCTTTTCAAATTGTTAATGGCTACTCACTCTACACACCCATTGATCTTGTTTCTTTCTGCTGTCATATGTTTGGGCACTTAGCGAAAATTTTTGCGAAACACATCCATGACTTACATCGTGAAGTTAGGCGAAGATTTCTCAAAGTAATATGAATTAAAAATCCGGATCTTGATGTGCGTCTTAGATCTAGGAATTTAATGTTGGTGAATATGTCATAGTTCGCGTCGTCTGAAGAGAATTCAAAAGCGTTTTCAAAAAAACTTTATCGCGAAAGCCATAGGCCTTTATTATCGTTAAATGGCCCCGGGATATAATCATTATCTTTGTGATTTCTTTCGTGTGGATGTGGCTGTTTTGATGTAGATGGTGTCTTACCTTATTTTGAGACACTTTTTAGGCGGAAATCACACTTTGCCTTCTAGTGTATTTAGGTGGAAGAATTTGTAAGGTCAACTCTTTGTGCCTGTGCCAGTATTTAAGGAGATGGTGGATATTATTCTTAATGACGAGTTTGTGACTTCTAGAGGTGGTGATCTTTGTCGTTTCCTTGTCAAATGGCATGGTCGTCCTGATTCTGATGCTATTTGGATACATGAGAATGATCTTTGTCATTTGCATCCTTCGTTGTTGGATTCTTCATTTCGTTTCCATTCTTAGTCTCGGATTCTTTTTTCTTGAGAGGGAATGATGGGACGTGGAGTAGAGTTCATGTTGGCGTAAACCAACAATATAAGCTGAAGTCTAAGCCTGATGATTTTATTATTATTAGTTATTTGTTGTCATCTTTTGGATTGATCTATTAGGAATTTACATTTGGTGACTATAAATAAAACCTTATATTATTGTTTTTTGAGACTTGATATGATATTGGAAATTTGAGAACTGCATTCTATTTATTTTATTCATTTTTTTTTAATTTTATTATTCTTTGTAGCCTAAATACATCATTTAAGTATCAAATCAAATTCTCATTCAACCCATTAGCATTTTATCATATCTTTAAAAATATTTAATCCATTATTGTATGAGAATAAATGAATATGAAGTAAGGTATACGATAAAATATTACGTACAAACAATGGAACTAAATATAAAATAATTAAATCCATCTCGATGTAAGACAATAAAATCAATACTTAATTGATAATTGGATATTATAATAAAATGCTAGATAAAACGGTCTTTGGGATCGAAAAATTTTATTTAAAAAATGTAGAATAGGTTGACTATATTTCAAATTAAGAAGATATTAGTAATAGAGTGAATATTCAAATATGGGTGGGAATTAATTATTAAAAAAGAAAAAGAAAAAAGAAGAAGAAGGTATGAGATGAGAGATGGAGCATGGGGCCCACACCACAGACTTATGGGTTGGTGGATGCAACTTGCATGCATAATGCATTCTCCTTAATTGACGATGTCAAGTTGGTGGTGGGTCCCTTTCCTTTTTATTACATCATTTTTAATTATTATTCGATTTAAAAAATATTAAATTATTATTTTTTTACTTCTATATTATGTTCTAGTATTTTATTCTTACAAAGGTTTCGGTCTGAGATGTCCCATAACCCATCTTGTAATCCTATACGGGCCTTCATTACTGCTTGTGTTAGGTTAAGTATAAGATTTCTCGTAACCCATCCCATACCAACCCATTATTATTTCTTAGGACGGATTTAAAAAATGTAGTAGTATTTTGTTCTTACAAGAATAAATTAATCTTAAATTAGTGAAGTTAAATCTTGTTACATCTTTACTTAAAAGTAATCCATTATTTTTATAATTGCTTTTTTATTATTTCAAATATTTATAGATTTTAAAAGAAATTATTATTTTTATGAGAAAAGTAAATATATTTTCATTTAAATCCAGGTCAAAACATGTTTGTCAAATGTATTTGAATTCAGTTTTCAAAAACCTAATTTCTTTTGTCAAAAAACTAGTTTCTATTTTTTCTTCGTAATGGCCACAAAAATATTTTTAGATAGTACATTTTTATTTTCACTTTTTAAAAAATTTCTTTATAAATAATTACATCCAAATAATTGGTAATATCATATTAACCATAAAAATTATCAATATATTTAAGAATATTAAAATCAGGCTGGAGATACTTTAAGTTTTAAAATAAACTTTTATTTCATAAAACATAAACAAATAATTTTTAAAACCATCATTTGAAGCCCTGCCGTTGAGGGCAGGCTTAGGGGAATGAATATATTCATTGCTCGAGTCATTATAATAATAGAATATTATAATAATGTAATACAAACTAAATAGATGTCCAAAAATAATACAAAACTAATTCTTACAACTATTTCTAAGAACTTATAATTCATAACCTTAGCCGTCCTTCATTTTCTCTTATTTGTTATTTTTTATAGCCCCTTTTTCATTGGTAAAAAAGGATGATTTTTTTTGTCATTATTGGACTGAAATCTCTACTCAACCTCTTTATATATCATTTCTTTTTCAATAAAATAGTTTTTAAACACAAATTTGAGTTTTTATTATGTTTTTTGTGATTTTATCCTTAACATGTTACCGCGTGTGATTTTATTGTTTTGGTACAGTGGTTGATTTTTTATTGTTTTGTTGTAGTGTTTATTAGTGTGTGAAGCGATTAGCGACGTAGTTATTAGCACTTGGATCTTTGTAATTTATCTCATTTCAAAGCTTTACTTGAATTTGATTTTGTATTTATATCGTAAAATTATATATATATATATATATATATATATATATATATATATATCTTATGCTGTATATATTTAAAAAATTTTCTAAAAATAGAATAAAATAAATGCTAAATTTCTAAAGTGCTTTGGGAGGACTTTTATCTAACATTCTTAATTTAATTTTTAAAATAGAAAAGTGAATTTAAAAGTGGGGCACAAAGAAAAGAGTGTCGGCAGTGGGAATGGGAGGAGAATTGGAAAGAGTGACGATGGTCCAACCATCCTAAGATTCTCTCTCCCTCACTAAATTTCTCATTGATCTTTATAATATTAATTTTACTTTATCTGTATATAATATATAATATAATACCAACAAAA
Source organism: Tetrastigma voinierianum (assembly GCA_016808115.1). Taxonomy (NCBI): domain Eukaryota; kingdom Viridiplantae; phylum Streptophyta; class Magnoliopsida; order Vitales; family Vitaceae; genus Tetrastigma; species Tetrastigma voinierianum. The sequence continues at coordinate 1,265,218 of JAEQBH010000315.1, read as the reverse complement.
TCTTAGATCTGTAACTGGGGAATCCTTTTTCTAAATCATAAAAATGTACTAAGATTCATGTGAGATTATAAAACAAAATATGTCACTTCAATTTTTTTATTTAATCAATTTTTTGATGGTTTTATTTTTATTTCCATTCTTGTACACTTTACAATGAAACAAATTCGTTCTTATAACATGGTAAGTTTTTTTTTTTCAAAAATTTTAAGAATAAAATGAGAAACATATTCATGGAAAGAAAGAGAAAAAAATCAAGCTGATTGTTCCTATCTAAATTATTCCTTAGATTTGATGTTTTAAAAAGATTGATAAAGAATTTCTCAAAAAATAAAAAATAAAAAAAATTGATGAAGAAAAAAAACTGTGATGGGTTTGGAGGTGAATGAATTCGTGATAGAGCATGTGATTGAGAGTGACACAGCAAAAGGGGTGTGCATATTTTTCCAACCTCTTGCTCTGCAGCCCTTGACTCACACACTCTCTCTCTCTCTCATTCTCCTTTTTAGCTCTCTTTCAGACATTCTATTTCTAATTTTCTACTACTGGAAATGAGTGAGAGTTGAGAAAGCTCCAATAACAGAAGCACTCATTCAGATCTCTCTCTTTTCAGGTAAGCTATTTTCGTGATCTTTTCCTTTTCGATCACCTAAGAACCGATGTGACAGGATCTGTTAATTCGTTCTTCCATCTTTTGTTTTTCTGTTTTTATTTGAGTAACTGTTTGATATTCTTTCTGGGTTTGTGGTTTTGGGTGATGGGTTGCCTTTGCTTTTGTGGTTTATGGTGTTGGATTCTGTTATTCGGTTTGGAGTTCACATGGGAGCTGCTGAAGGTTTTGACCTGAAAATGGGGTGAATTTTTCCATTTGGGGTTGTTGGGATTGGTCCTGTGGTAAGAAATTTAGTGAAAGGTAGAGCTAATTGATGCTTGGTGATGTGGGTTTCTTGAGCTTTGCCTCCACCGTGTCCGCCTAATTATCAAATCAATCACTCCCAATGATGAACTTGAAACTTGGGGATTTAAGTGCTGATCCCTAATGTGTTCCTCTTTGTGATTTAAAATTTGATTTTCTAACCTCATATATGTCCTTGTTAATGCCCTTTCTCTTGAATTCACTTTACTATTTCTCAAGAGATCCAATTTCTTTTCTGGAGCCCCCATTACACTTCTTTCTGGAGATGTGCTGGGAGATCTAAATTCCTCTTCATGAAATCACATCCTTCCAGCTTGACCTCCTTACCATGAAGCTCTACTAATTTTATGATCCTGTCATTGTTCTAATCTGTCTGTGCTCAGCCTCTGTTCTTTGAAGTAACATGGTGTGACTCATTGGTTCCATCTCATGGTAGTCTACTTTTCCAATATCCTTTCTTGTTCTGTATATAGGTAATGGAGTACTTCTTCCTCCTCCACTTATTTGGCATTTTTTTCTGGCAGGGAATATGTTGATGTAATGGTTCTGGAATTTGGGAAGTAGTTTGGAGGATTTACGTATTAGTCGCTGATTCTGGAATTTCAAGAGATAAAATTAGGTCCAATTAGGGACATAGTTTTGCTCCTCAAAACTATATATAGGCTTTGTGTAATGGTTTGGTTGTTCAGTGTGATTGGTTATGACCCTAGTCTGTTTACCTTATAAAGCTTTCGAATGTTCACCTTTGTCTTCAGCATGATTGCCCGGTAATGTTTGGGAATCTTGAAGTTATCATATACCTACCCTTGGTTTTGAATGAGCTCAGGAGATCTTCTCTATTGCCTGGTCTTTTACTTACTCATGCTGAGAGTAAAAGTATCCATGAGGAGTATCTAAAGCTGAAATCTATTGCTTTATGATAAATTCATATTTCTTATGTTCACAGGTTGTTAATTTGATCATGAAGGCGCATTAGGTTTATTGGAAATTTGGTCAAGATTAGTCATAGTACCTTTGTTTTACTAGAAAAAAATAGTTACTGTTCATAGGAGTTCATGTTATCTACTAAGTTCATTGTAGGTTCAATGAATTAGATCTTTTGCAGTTTCGCTCTACTCTTTCCATTCTTCCCCAGATATCATAAGATGGATTCCTAAAGGCCTTGGTCACAACCATATGATTGATATATTGTCATTTACGGAGGCCTTTTTCATTTGTAATTAGCTGCAGGGAAGAATTATTTACGAAAAAACTTCATAACATTTTGAGCTGATGCATAATCTCTTGTAAGAAAGTAGCATTTTTTTTTCTTTATAAGGCACATGTTTTGGGCTCTTTATCATTGATTTTACATGGAAATGAGACAAATATACACAAGTTGTACATATGGTTTCTCTATTCTTTCTTAAGCTTTGGATGTTTTTAACTTGAAGCCTTAGTTTTTTCTCCAACTCCAGTTTGTCGGCTGATGATTGAAGTTATTTGTTTGTGGAAATCCTTTATGCCTGCTTAAAGAGCTACAGAGTTTCTAACTTATAAGGTTATTTATTTCTTTACTGGGGCCACTTTCCTCTGTAAATACGGTTGCAGTCAGTTTCAGTCAGTTTTTTATGGTCAATAATTTGTACCAAAAACTTTCTCTTATGAGTATGAGCATTGTTAGAGGAGGCCAAACTTATTTAGAAGATGACTAGCACAGCCTTGAATGGGATTTTCCATGTGTTATGTGATCTAATTGATGTTTAGGTCTACAGATTCCTTCTTTGTTGTAATTTTCTTTTTTCCCTGATTGGAATGATAAAAAATTTTCTTCTCAGAAAACAAACACTCCTATGGAAGTAATTATTGATACATTTTTACTATGTGGTCAACAGTTGTTATGACACCAGGGGAACCATCTTATTTGATTTTATCTCTAACTCGATGTTATTAGCATTTACTTTAATTTCCCCTTCCATCTTTCAGTGAGTGCTTTCTAACTTTCCTCTGTATTACAGTGAGCTCCAGGGGACTGTCCCTGCAAAATCATGGGCTCCAAAAATAACCCATCTGGCAACAGGATGCGAAGCCCAGTGTCTATATTCATTGTGATTGGTTTGTGCTGTTTCTTTTACATATTGGGAGCATGGCAGAGAAGTGGTTTTGGAAAGGGAGATAGCATAGCCTTGGAAATAACCAAGCAAACGGACTGCAATATTATTTCCAATTTGAACTTCGAAACTCATCACAATAATGTTGACATTGTTGAACCCTCTCAAGAAAAAGTGGGTGGAAGTATTTAAGCCTTGTGATGATAAATACACTGATTATACTCCTTGCCAAGAACAAGACCAAGCAATGAAATTCCCTAGGGAAAATATGATTTACAGAGAAAGGCATTGCCCCGAGGAAGATGAAAAATTGCATTGTCTTATTCCAGCACCCAAAGGATATAAGACTCCATTTCCATGGCCAAAAGGCCGTGACTATGTTCACTACGCTAATGTTCCTCATAAAAGCCTGACGGTTGAGAAAGCTGTCCAGAACTGGGTGCAATTTCAGGGAGATGTATTCAAATTTCCTGGTGGAGGAACAATGTTCCCTCAAGGGGCAGATGCATATATTGATGAACTTGCTTCAGTTATCCCGATTGCTGATGGCTCTGTCAGAACTGCATTGGATACTGGTTGTGGGGTACATAATACTTTAATTTTTCCGAACTCAAACCTCTCTCTCTTTTTGTATGTGCATTCACCTCTAATATCTGAGCTTGTGCCAAAAAGCGTTTAAAAGTTTCTTGAGGCTTCAAAGCTATCAAAAAACCTGCTTCAAAAACCTGGAAAAGACTAACTAACTGGGTCTACAGTTGTTACATGGAAACCTGTTATATGGTAATGGGTGTATGCCTGATTCTTAAATGGGGCAAGATCTTCTCTTGACTTATCAAAAAAAAAAAAAACAGATCTTCTCTTGAAGATCTTTCATTTTGTGCCATGCACATATGGGGGGCAAGGAACAACTCTTTGACTGTTCTTAAATGGAGAACCTCATATATTGAGAATCGATCCTGCTGCATTATCTCAAACTTCCAATTATTCGCATTCATTTTGAACCATTAGCAGCTTGCATTCGTGGTTTTTAACTATCAAATTGAATGTGTTGACTCAATAATTAAGTGGCGATTCAGGCTTATGGCCAAGATGTATGATATACATCTTATGATGGAGCTGGACCCATCTTCATGCATTATTCTTTATATTGTATGTCCTATGACCAAGATGTATGATATATATCTTATGGAGCTGGATCCCGCTTCATGCATTTGTCTTTATATTGGCTGTCCTAACTTGTTTATTATCTGCTGATGGCTTCTTTGTTCAATCATGGTTGCTGGACTGATGACATCAATCATGATATAGGTTGCAAGCTGGGGTGCATACCTGCTAAAGCGAAATGTTTTGCCTATGTCATTTGCACCAAGGGATAATCATGAAGCACAAGTGCAGTTTGCATTGGAGCGAGGTGTACCTGCTATAATTGGTGTTCTTGGAAGCATACAGCTGCCTTACCCAGCAAGGGCCTTTGATATGGCTCAGTGCTCTCGTTGTCTGATACCATGGACAGCAAATGGTAAGTGCTGGTACCGATTCACATTGAGCCATTGAGGTAGTCAAGTAATGTATTATTAATGCATATTACATAAGTTGTATGCTTACCATCTTAAATTAAATTGAAAAGAAAAGAAAAATCATAAGAAATATTCTCAGAAGACTCATTTCATATTTGTAACTGCAAAGGAAACATCTTCTCTGACATAAATTTTAGTTGAACGTTAAATATTTACAAAGATGTTGAAATATTTAAGTTTTTTATGCTTACTTAATGTAAATGTTGTATTTTGACAGAAAAGGGAATGATGACTGCTTGAACTTTTTGTTTCTGACATTATTTTATCTTCTGTCCTTCTCTCTATAAATTTTTTATTTTTGAAATTCTTAGAAATTAATTTATGCCTAATTAATTCTTACAATAATAGATAATAATATTATATTCTATCAAGTAAACTTTCTATATCTGGATGAAGTTGGTGAAATTTTCATGAATGTAATTCTTCAAACAGATGGGATGTACCTAATGGAAGTTGATAGAGTTCTGAGGCCTGGTGGGTACTGGATTCTATCTGGGCCTCCAATAAATTGGAAGACCTACTACAAAACATGGAAACGGACTAGGGAGATCTGCAGGCTGAGCAAAGAACTATTGAAGAGTTGGCTGAACAACTTTGCTGGAAGAAGGTGTATGAGAAGGGAGATATTGCCATCTTTAGAAAGAAAATTAATGCCAAATCCTGCCGAAGGAAGTCTGCCAATGTATGTGAATCCAAAGGTGCTGATGATGTCTGGTGAGCTGCTATTCATCTCTGTTGTTTAGAGCTGCTATTCGTCTATGTTGTTTTACACTACTTGTCATATGGTTTTTGTCAATATGGATCCACTGTTAAAGGTGCAGGGTATTACTTGAATAGATCTTAGGCACGCCATCCATATATTTCAGTTTATGGCTATTCATTTTTTTTAGATAAGCCCTTGGATAAGTTTGATGCAATCCCCAAGCTTCTGGTTTGATAATTTCTTCCGGAAACTTAGGCTGCTACTACCAGAAATATGATTCTGACCCCTTGTTAGGAATTTAACAATTCTTACATTTCTTTTCCTTATGTATAACCATGTGCGAATCTATTCATGTTTGAAGCCAAGGGATAGTTGGGAAATTGAACAAATAGGCTGAAGTAGAATCTGCTCATCTTCCACTTCACTTCCAGCTAAACCCTCCACATTTTATTAGAGGCATCCAAGAAAATGATAACTTTTAGCATCTAATGCCTATTAGAACTAATAACTGCAAGGAGTCGGTGCTACAAGGTAGCTAATATATTCATGGCCCCCACTAACTAGCTCTTCTACTATCACAATGCTCAGTTGCAATGAATGTTATACGATGAAGCAGTTCCTACTTTGTTGCTTGATCCATTATGCATCATGAAACCTTTGTGTTCTCTCCTTCTCAATTTAGCCAATCCATCATAAATGTGTGCTTGCTGGCAGCCAATCTGCATCCATGTTGACCGGTATAGGAATCACAGCATACTCAAGGTTGTTTTGGCTTGCATTGTTCTATATTTGGGTTAATGTTATTGATTAGGATATCCCGTATTTACAATTCACTCATGCACACAAACGATAGGTTAAGTGCAAGAGGGATGAGGTGCAGCCAAATCAAACTTAATGTACTTTACTCATCATATTATGAATCAAGGATAGTTCAAGATTTTAAAGTTATCAATCCTACTAATGTTTCTCTTGTCAAAACAGTTCTTGTTTTATCGCCCCTGCTGATATTTTTTTGGTTCTGGTGTATTTTAGGTATAAGAAAATGGAAACATGTGTAACCCCTTACCCTGAGGTTACCAGTGCAAATGAAGTGGCTGGCGGGGAATTGAAGAAGTTTCCAGCAAGGCTTTTTGCCATCCCTCCTCGCATAGCTGATGGACTAGTTGATGGGGTCACAGTTGAATCTTATGAAGAGGACAACAAACTATGGAAAAAGCATGTAAATTCTTACAAGAGGATCAATAAATTGCTTGGCACAGCCAGATACCGGAACATAATGGATATGAATGCAGGCCTTGGTAAGAACACTTGCAGCTCTTGAATCACCAAAATCATGGGTGATGAATGTTGTGCCTACTATTGCTAAGAACACTTTAGGTGTTATTTACGAGAGAGGCCTCATTGGTATATATCATGACTGGTACGTCCTTGTGAATATTCGCTCCTTGCTCTATTAAGTCAAGTGATTGCATATTGATTGATCCTATTTTGGTCCTCAATATGAAATGAGACTTGTTATCATGCGGCAGTATAATGAACTTTTGTAGCATGAATATTTGTTCGTCCATTGATAAAGATGAGTTTGATTTATATTATGGGTAGCTCCAGGCACTACTGTTCAAATATTCTGGTACTTTCTCAGTGGTATTTCTCTGTTGTCATCATGGATGTCGAGTTCATTTGAATTTAACACTAGAGATTCTTTTCAAATTTTATAACAAAATTAATAGATAACTTAGAGGCGGTTTATTCTAATCTCAATCTTATCTTGGGAAGTAAAAGTAGTTCATTCTTGTTTACTGTTTCCATTTTATACACCAGTCTATCCTATATTCCAGCCAATTATTTGCTTTGGAATCTCAATGAAAATCTTATTGCTGGTATGTTCAGGCGTGAAGGCTTTTCCACTTACCCAAGGACATATGACTTCATTCATGCGAGTGGTGTATTCAGCTTGTACCGGGACATGTAAGCTTCTTCCTCTTGCTGAATGCCTTATTTTAATCATATTTGGTCTGTGTCTTCATTGATTTTTATCCTGAAACAGTCCAACAGTTTCAGAAAAAAAAAAAAAATCCTGCTTAGATTTGAATGACTTGGTGGGTAGGAGTAGAAGTATGCTCTAGTACTGATACATGATGAAATATGACCCAAAAATGTGTAAACAGCTGCAAACTGGAAGACATCCTTCTGGAGATGGATAGAATATTGCGGCCAGAAGGCACAGTCATGTTCCGCGATGAAGTAGATATCCTCATCAAGGTGAAAAAGATCGCCAAAGGCATGCGATGGGATCTCAAGATGATGGATCATGAGGATGGACCTTTGGTGCCGGAAAAGATACTAGTCGCTGTAAAACAGTACTGGGTGGGAGGTGGAAGCAACAGCACATCTGCAGACTGAATAAAACCTCACCATTAATTGGGATGAAGATGAAAGCACTGTTATCACACCAAGAATGGAGATTACTTTACAGTGGGATGGAAACATTAAGAGCTGATGTTCCTGGAAGACGACCCGGGTACACGTTTTAAGTTATAGTAAGGGTTATGGTTAATGCAGAGGATATGTGTAAAATCGTGTTATTGTAATGTAATTCTGGAAGAAGAAATGAGGAGCCAAGATTTTCTGTTGCCATGAAATAATTATGACAGCACTGTTAGAGTGATGTTGTTAAGTTACTTTCTCTCAAGTCTCAAACCAAATTTGTCCATGTCTAGACCTTGGGTTAAACCCATTGAGTTGAGCCCAATATTTTGCTATCCAGTTGAAAATAATTAATTATTTTCAATATATTATCAGGAATCTTTTGTGTAATTTTTAGCATGTTTTTCTTTTTCCTAAAATGAAAAACAGGTGTGGTAAACTTTTGGAGAAAAAGGAGACCCAACTTTAGAGAGTTTCAAAGCTCAATCATATTGAAGTAGAAGCCCACTAGAACTAAAGTTTGTCAAAAGCTAAATCAATTACATTGCATTGGACAAAAAGGCAATGGCAGTGGTTGCTCACTCAAATCATATGTTCAAGGAGTTGTGATGTCATACCATACAACAAGCACCATGTCAACCATGAAGTGATTTCTAAGTCCTAATCATTTTTTATTTTTTGTTTTCAAAACAACTATAAAACTTGTTAACAAGCGTGTCGTATTAAACTCAAATCTTATAAGTTTGAATTTTTAGAAGAGTTGGTTATTTAATCCCTATTTGTGCATTTGATCTTTTAGGAGAGTTGGTCATTTAACAAAATATAGAAGTTTGGTTTGGTAAAAAATCCAAGGTTCATCCCATTTCTTTACAATTTGAATATTTAATCTTTATTTATGTATTTGAAAGTCTATAATGGACTTCATGATTTATTTGACTCTCCACGTTTGCAAGTATGGACCGTATGCACGTAATGAAAGCATGATATTCGTATTAAACCCAAATCCTAGAAGCTTGATCTTTTAAGAGAATCAATCATGGGCATATGAGAAAGAGACACAATCATTTGCAGAGGCATATGTTAGAACAGTATTCCACTTATTGTCCCCTCCTTCAACTCCATGATGGTGAGACTGAAAACAGGAGAACCACAATGTGATGATGATAATTGATAACCCATTAATTTGGAGCACATGGCTGGCTCTAAGGGACCTTTGTACCCCCACACAAGAAAAAACTGTGGGTATTGCCCATTACCACTCAACCCATCCATTCTTCTTCCCCATGAAGGAATTCTAGACACTCAGAAGTTATTGAAAGCTTTGAAGTTGTGAACAAGATGAGATTAGAGGAGAGACAAGGATCCAAAAAAGGAGATCTTTGTAGGGGCATTTTTTCCCATTTGTAGGCTTGTAGTAAAATTGGAATTCTAAGATGAACCCAAAAATAAGTACATTTTTCCTTTTGTATTTGTATGACTATGTCCCTAGGGTTGGATGGATAATGAGAAACTTGTATTTCAGTCAATTGATTTGAGAATAATTATAAAGAAGACATAAAAGATGTAAAATACATGATTAATACGGTTTTATAGAAAATAATAACGTTTCAGGTATTATTTTAATAAACTATAAGTACTATATTAATGTTCTAGGCACTATCATAATGAATAGTGTCAAAGTAGTATCTACAATTTATTAAGATTTTGAAATATTATTATTTTTTTATGAAACCGTATTGATCTATGTATTTTGTATTTTTTATATCTTCTTTGTTATTATTCCCAAATTGAAATATCTTGAATACCATGTTTTTAAGCCTTTTTTTTCTTAAATAAAATATTTTTAGGTTATGTTCGATTCCCAAAAAATGTTAAAATAAATTTTATTGAAAATGAGTTTTTGTTATATATAATTATACTATAAAAATACGTAAAAAATGATTAAAAATTTATAAAAAACTTATATCTTTTTAAAATATTTATATTAAAATAAAAATAATTTACATGAGTTGAATACTATACGAAACTTTTTTTTTAGAATAATACATTGATTCGTATTAGCAATCTGTCGATAGAAATATAAAATAAAAATTGTTAAAAACTTTAGAAGATGATGCAAAACTTAGATTAATAGCAAAAAGGATTCGTAGAAGGCCTACATATTTGATAATTAAAAAATGTCTATAATATCTAAAATTCTAAATTTGTAGCATTTGAACAACAAGATTTAATTTAATAACTTTGTCGTATTGAACTTTACTATTTAAATTGTCAAAAAGAAAACCTAAAAAGAAGCTAAGCTTTAATGACACAGCTATCTCTTCTATAGTCGATGATAAGCATCTTCTGGACAGGTCGATAATAATAAAAAAAACAAAGGCAAACCCAGATCAATATGGAAGAAATCACTTTATTGGAAAAGCAAACCCATATCTGTGGAAGAAAACGATATAATAGGTGGTCGGGCCGTGATCTTAAAAATCGTCAGCCTCTCCCAACAAACAAGGGCTTAAAGGAACATATGGAGGGACGATTAGGGTTTCAAGAGAGAAGTAAGTTTAATTGATGAAATATATATATATATAACGATGTGGTCCAATCATGTAAATATTGTCTCTTCCGGATCAAAAGCAACCGCGGCTTTAAAGTAGTGCCTACATTGAGATGAATCATTCGCATGTAATTAATTTAAGAAGTTTTATAGCCCCACATCAGAGTGTGGAATGTAATGAAACCATACAGACAGCGTTAACTTATTGTATGCTATGAATTAAAAAGTGAATAGATAAGCAGCACTTTACGGGTGACGGAATAGGCTTCTGATAGGATCGAGGATCATTTCTAATCTTGTTATGACATGGTATTTCGATCATGTAGATATTATTTAGCCCCGATACAAAGGATGCGCGGTTTAAAACGCGTTCTTAAGTTGAGAGAATTATATATATATATATATATATAAATAATGAGGAAGTTTGTCGGGGGATCCAGGTATTGTGAGCAGAGTGTGAGCTGAAGTCCATTTACTTCATGACAAATGGACAATGACATCAAAGGCCCACCTAAATAAAAACTTTATTTTCTTTGATATCTCACGATTAAACTTTGGCCACATTATTATTTAGTTTCTATGTGGGAGTTGGGACACATTGTTACAGCCTTCTAACTAAAATTATATTATACAAAGAATTTTTATAGAGTATTTTTTAGAATTATTTGAAGAAAAATGAAAAATATGTGGGGAATATTTATATACGAAACTAACCCAAAAAATATTTTTTATTTTATTTTTTACTCAAAATTTTGTTTATGAAAATAGTTAAGTTAAAAGACTTAATAATTTAATTGGAATTTAACATAAATCAAGTAGATTTGATAAAATAACGCAATACCATGATTTAAAGTTAGAAATAATTTTAAAGATTAAATCAAAATGGTTAGTTTATTCTTAATCCTTTTTTGAAGGGATTTTATTCTTAAACCTAAATTTCTTGTTTTTTTTTCTTATTACAGTAATAGAGAATATATTTAATAACCATAATCCCATATTCACTATTATTCTTTATGAGAATAAATATTAATTACATTTTTTAATAATAAACATTAATTATATATATTAGTTTATTGACTTAAAATAAATTTTAAATTAATTTAACTAAATCACCTTAATATTTAAAAAGAAAAAATAAATAATAAGTTTTAATTAAAACTTAAAAACAAATTAACTTAAAAGTTCACTTAGATTGTTATACAATAATAATTAAGTTTTATAGATTTCCCATTTAGTGAGGTTCTTTTTTTTATAGTCATGGATGTTTGGGTTAGTTTGTACATACCTCAACTAAACCTACAGGCCTTGAGAAGAATCGAGTTGGAGACTGACTATTATAGTAAATCTCAAGATCTTAGACTAATTTAGCTACCCCTTGGAAACTTAGTAAGGTTTTCATCAGTTAACACTAACCAATTATGGACTTTTGTTAATATTATAGATGTATTTAAAGTCTTGAAAGCCCTTGCGGTTAGAACAAATGGGCTTTGTAAATAGTAAAGGAGTTCTAGTTTAATAATATTTTGTAAAAAAGATTAACCAAAAAAAAAATAAATAAATAAAATCATAGTAAGGGCAAAATCCCATATCTAAGTTCGAACTCAAGAATCTCATTCTCTTCTTCTGAAAACCCTGAAATTTTTTTCGAAAATTAATTAAGTGGTTCCCTTCACCATTTGTTTCTTTACTCAAATCCTTTAAGCCAAAGTGGTTTAACCACGGTGGAGTTTTCATTTGATTTTCCTTTGTTTTTTTGTCATCGAGTTATTATGGCGTAGTGTTAAATTGATTTTTGTATGAGCAGTGCCAGGGTGATAACGTTAGCAGAGCGGATAAGTGCGATCCAGAGACGGATAAGTCGCGTAATTCTTGTTTCGTGAGCTTAGAATCATGGAAATATTACGAGCAATTAGGATTATCATTTGTATAGGCAAATATGTTTCTTCTTGTGTTATCCTCTAATGTTTTTAACAATTTGATTCCTCTATTATTTTTTATAGTTTGATTTATGTGTTCATATTTAAAGATATTACCATTCCGTTTTGAATCAATAAAAAAAAATCATAGTATGGGAATCAAAACTTGAAAGGGAAATAAAACCTAACATGACTTGATAGTATTTCCCTCAACATTTGTGTAGGATGAAAACAAAAAAAAAAAAAAAAACAAAAATGGAGATGTTATCTATTTGCAAAGGAAAGCTTGAAAAGGGCAAGACATCTGTGTTTGGAATCAATGTTTCAACTGTTTTTATCTTTTTAGGAATCGGATAGGGTTTGAAAACTCACACTGAAAAAGATATGTCTTCTTTCTTTCCCTCTCATCATTTATTTCTTCTCCTAATAAATAAATTAGTTTTTCATTCTGTGATGAATATTTCTACACGTAAAAGGTGGTAGAAATGAATGGCCCTTGATTTCGTTTTTTTCTTTCTTTACCCTAATAATTCAATCATCTATCTCTTGGTTGGTTTTATATTTTTTTAGTAATGCATGTTTGACTTGTCAATCTCAATTAATTTGGACTTACACCCATAAACTGTAGATTAAATTATTTTTAACATCCATTTTGATGAATAAATTTTTAACATATCATGTATTTTTTTATAATGATTTTACCATCCCGTGTATGTAAAACATAAAAGAAAAGAAAATAGAGATAAAAAGGTGGAAAGAAAGAAATAGTGAAAAGATTTTAAGGCCCTAAGAGTGGCAAGTGGGGATAGGAGTGCGAGAAGTTTGAGGCTCGAATGTTATAAAACAATACAAGCATGTATGTAAGTGAATAGATAAAAAATAAAATAAAAAAGTGAAAAAATATAGAATATTTTTATTTACCTTTCAAACTAATTTTATTTCTTCTCATTAATACAAAGACTAAATAATTTTAGAATGTATAAAGTTTTAGATCATTTTCATTACATATGATTTTTAAAAAACTAAATGTTTTTCAAGAACCATACATAACCTTATTATTTGCATTTTTCATTTTCAAATTGAAAAACATTACACGTTTCTATATAAAATATAGTAACTTTTGTATAAATAAAATGAAACTATTCAACAATTTTAAAATTTAAAATAATAAAAAAGTTATTTTATTTTTCAAATAGTTAATTTTTAATAATTTATTTTTATTAGAAAATGTGAACTGGAATTTAAAACAATATAATCATCAAATAACAACAATTGATAATTTACTATCGAAGGAATGAAAATCACTATATAGAAAATAGATTTCATTCAATTTTTAGTTTTATTAATAGAGAAGTCTACAAATGTCAACTTTTGTAATCTTCTGTTTTTTGGGGGATAAATGTGAAGTCCTTTTAATTTTTGTTCTAATAGATAAGTAATTCATTTCTCAAATATGATTATTAAATAATTGAGCAAGAGACCTAATTTATTTTTGACATTGATGAGGGGATACTAATTTATTCAATATAAATTAATTTTTCAGGTAGTTAAATGTGAATGGTATATTCAATGTAGATGCCTTTAATTGTATAACAATGTCTCAAAAGCCAAAAAAATATTTTTTTTTTCTTGTAAAAAAGTGTAAATTATAAAATTATTTAACACTTTCACTCGCACACTAATTTAACTTTGGTCCATACTTCAATTTGACTTCTAATTTTTTATGTCTAACAACAAGTCATTGAGATTTTTATAAAATATAATTATAAATTTGAGTTTTGATTTGGTTTAATTACTTGAATGCCTTATTCGAATCACATGTAAATATTGTCATAAAAGCATTTTTTATGTTACATATTTATATAAAACTATCTATGTATCTATTATTTGGATTTATTCATTTATTTCAATAAAAAATAATAATAGAAAGACTTGTTTAATATTTACTAATTACTTTAAAAAATGTTTGATATTATTTTTGGGCTTGATAAATTGATTTTTGTAATTTGAGTCAGTCAATTTTTAATCATTCTTAGGCAAGGCATTAGCCCTTGAGACTCGACTCAAGTGGCAAAGGGATAGAATAAATACGAGAGAACTAGGATCGGATCCTTTTAAAAACAAAATACGTCAACCTAATATGCAAAAGTGAGTAGAAATAAATTTAAAAAAAAAAAAAGAAAGAAAAAAGACCCAACACCCAAGCTTTGTTGGCATCCACTTCTCTAAAATTTTCTCTCAAAAAAAAAAAAAAGAAACCCTTAAACAAATCCAAATAAACATAATAATATCATAAATTTAATCCCATTTTATACTTGACTTTACCCGACTCTTATATAATGAAGTAATTTGAATTTAATATGAATATCATCGCTTGCATCTATTGCTCCCACACGTGCAGCATTATATCGATAAGTAGAGAGTTAAACAAATCAAATAAAGTCAGATTTATGAAACTTATAATCAGCGATCTTGGATGAATATTAAATTGTATGGAAAGACCTCGATCCTAAAAATATCCACTCGTCCTAAAAATATTTTAGTTTTTATACAAATGACATTTTATTTACAAAATAGTCTTTATGAGCAGACAACTTTTGGTATATAAATTGACCTAATTTGAGTATATACATTGCACTTACTCACCTCATTTCCTTGTAACAATACACTTCTTATCATTTTAGTGCTGCAACAGATAAGTATAATGGTTGAGAATCTGAAAATCTCACAAAAAGAAAAAAAAATACAAAAAAAATATATATATATATATATATATATATATATATATATATATATATATATATATATATATATATATATATATATATATGACATGTGACCAGCAACATTTTTAATTAGCAACATGTGGCTATAAAACAACATGAACCTGAAAATGGAATGAGTGTGACTCAAGTAGCTACCAATCGATACTGTTCTATATTTATGTAAGAAAATGGAAAATGATTTAGCGATTTGAATTGTCTGAAAATGATTGAAGGCTTTGAAGTTTTGAAAATGATGAGATGAGAAAATGAGAGAGAGGGGGGACAATGATTCAAATAATTGTGTTTGTGGAGAAGACAAGATAAGGATAACAGATCCATTTTTTTCCTCACCATGATGCTAGTTTTGTCTTGTTCTTTAGAATTTGTTTGTGAGTTTGATTGAACCAATTTTTCAATGGATATTGGGTTTGATAGGTTGATTTTTGTGGCTTAAGTTGGAAAAAATATATTGAAAGATAAGGAAAATAAATATATTTTTTTCATATTAGATTTAAAAAATCAAATATAAAATTAGTTTATAATCAAATATGTTTTTGTTTTATTTAGTTTTTATATATAAAAGTTGAATGAGTTAATAATAATAATAATTTGGGCTTTATTTGAAAGAAATATATATTTTTATTTTCAAGAATATAAACTTAAATATAAAAAGCTGATATTTTATATTTTCACTTATGGATATTAAGTTGCTTAAAAAATAGAATTTGAGGTAGTAAAAATTTATAATTTTTTGGTTGTTTGTGAACAAATTAAAGAAAAGAAAACTAAGGTGTTAAAAGATATGTTGTCCAAAACTTTCCTTTTATATATATATATATAAGATGAAAATCTTTAATATTTTGGCTTCACCGCTCTATAAATTTTCCTTATTTTTTAACATTAGAAAAATTCGTGATATTTCTTTTTTCCTTTTTTAATATTCTCTAGAAATCAAATATTTTTAGCCACTAAACAACCTTATAATATGTGTTGTACAATTTTAATATATATTTTTAAATCAATGATATCAAGTTTAAGTGTTTGGTAATAAAAGAGGCTGATGAGAAAAAACTATAAATAGTAGTTTTTAAATCACTATATAATTTTACATTTTCTATTTTTATTTTATAAATTCTTAAATAAACTTTTATTTTTATAAACTTTACCTTGAAGTTTATCTTTTTTAAATTGAAATTTCATCTAAATATTTTAAATAAAAATTTGTCTTAATTTATTTGTGATAATTATAAGGATTCAAAATTTATTTTTAATTTGATATTATTTCTTAAAATCATAACTCAAAATAAACTTTCTTAAAATAAAAATTGTATGTCGTGATTTATGAATGGTATTTCATAACATCTATCCTCTAATTAACATACATGAACCCTAGAAGGAGTTATCTAAATTGATTGAATTCAACAGACATGATTATTTGATTGTATGTTTATTTGTTTGTCTGTCATATTCATATAATTTTGCAAAGTTTGAGTTAGTTTTGGCTTCCTTTTTCTGGGAATTGTATTCCTTTCTTTAGGCCAGCCATTGATGAGGACAGAAGCTAACCCCATTTAACTGAATTTGCACATCTCAAGTTCTACTGTTGTCTTATCAAGTTTATAATTCCCTACCCACCTACCAAAAACTCCTTTGGTTCCATCCATTAAAGCATGCTCTTTACATATATAAAGTGGATCCTACTAATGCTAAGTATCTAATTAATATCATAATCAATGTTCTAAAAGGCATAATGCTTTGTAAGGCGGCAAGGTCAACCCTAAAGCCTTATGAGCTTAGGCGTGAAAATGCGTTTAACAATTATATTATTATTTTAATTGTTATAATTAAGGCTACTAAATAAGTAAAATAATTCAATTTTAAATATTATATATATATAAATATATATATATATAAAAGTCTATATTATCTTTGTATGTGTAATAAACATAGAATTAACATGTATTGTTGATTCATCGATTTATGGAAATTCATGTTTTCCAAGTTTCCAATAGCATATTAGTTTTAAAACATATATATATTACAAATCTACAAGTACCTTATAATTCATATATTAATATATATTTTAGTTATTACCATAATCTAACTCTTGCTCTATATTTATCATTCTATTTTGTGGCTATTTTTAAGCAGGGTGTCCGTTGACCACCGTCAACTTGCGAAAATCTACGTGTCTCCACGTTATGAGACCCATACATGTATTCATGACCCAATAGGGCGGTACATCCCATCTGTGTATATATTTTATCTGAAAGAATTGTTTTACAATTGTATTTAATTACAATTTATACAAAGCGTGGTCTCTTCTTGAAATTTTCTGAAATCTGAGATAAAGTGTCTTGTAGTTTCTTAGCCTCCCAAGGCCCAGGATCGTCCCATCCCCAAGTCGTCAACAGTTTCAAAAAAGTCTCACGATGGTTGACGTCTTTTAGTAGTGGAATTTCCCTGCAGGTTACTGCTATCAGTCTGATGAAATGGCGCAGACATTCAACACATGCTAATATATCGCTCATGCATATAATGACAAAATTAATTCCATAAATCATGTTATTCAATTCCTGTGATAACATGTATTATTTCATGAGTAAAAGCCGCAATCCATGATTAAATGCCAAAAGCGCCACAAAATCACGATCAACATGTTATTTTCTCATGGCAATAACACAACATCACACACAAATCACACAAACAGTCCATGGATTGTCCAAACCACTTTAGGGATTTATTCAGTCGGTTCAAATCTTTTGGCCGAAACCCATGTATCAGGCGCCAGCAAAATCTCGTCAATTCGAACTCTTAATAAGTAAAATAGTAGGAGAAAAACCCTACCTTTTGGGTTTGTGAAACTCCTGGCTTGGTACTTACGCGTAGTCCTTGCCGTGGGGGCAGCCTGCTTCTTGCCAGGGCTCGCCGGATTCGATCAAAGTCTGAGAAGATGAAGCTTCTCTCTCTAAAAGTATCCACTCTCCCTCTCTCTTAGGTTTGCTTCTTTTTTTTTTCCCTCTCTCTTCTCTCAATGTTTGGTCGGGTGGAATGAGAAAAATATACCAATCTGTGTGCAAATTCTATTGGTTGAGAGGGATTACGCCATATCACTCTTATCCAGCCATGAGATTTCCTCTGTAGTATGATGCCATGTGTCACGTATGACTTTGTTCCAGGCTCGATGTTTGACTCTCCCATGAACGGCACGTAGGCGCCTCTTGGGCCTCATAAAGTAATCAGTGTCCCGCTGCAACTCCCTCTACGTGTCTCGGCGTGCGAAATTCCCTCTTTGTATCTCGGGTGTGAAGTGTGGTAGCTAGATTTGTGAGACGATTCCAACAGTGAAGTCCGTTTCGTCATCCGAGATCTAGAAAAATTACAGATTTTTTTCAGTAGCAAATTATCGTTTTATCATTCGGCCCGAAATCTGAATTTCAGAGTCTACATAGATTCAATATTTACATCTTTGTCGAGACTCTGCATCTTTACGTATTTATCAGTACAAAATCATTTTCTTCAGGCTCCCAAATTTCAACTTGAGCATTTCTAGAACCTTTTTGAGGTGGTAATATATCATTCTCCATCTCATTATCATTTTTTTGTTTAAGAAATAAAATTTAATCTTAAAAAAGTTTCCATTTTTTTTTTAATTTCTTATGAATTGTTTTTTAACATTTTAAAAAATAATAATTTTAGAAAAAAAAAAAACTTTGGGCAGGTTCCCGCGTCTTTTAACGCCGAATGCGCATTGACAACCAACATAGCATTGATCGCATTTTTTTAAGCCTTGAGGCGTTATCTAAAAGCATCATGCCTAGGCGCGCCTAGGCAATGCTTTTTCCCGCTTTATATATATATATTTGGGTTTTATGATTTTATGGTCAAATCTTATTTAGTTAAACTTTATATTTCAACTTCTAATTAGGGGCGGATCTAATACACTTGCACTGATTGAGAGCATGGTTATGCCCACACTGAAATTCTATCAACATTTTATCATTGGGCTCTGCCCTTAGTTTATTAATATTTATCAAACTTATGCAACTTAAAAATATACCCTTAAAACCAAATCCTAGCTCCGTCCTTGGTTCTAATATTTGTTTATATTTTGATCATGCAACCTAAATTTTATCATATACATCCAACAATAAAGATGTATCTTAATTTTATATGTTTTAGTAATTTTCTTTTAGCTCGGTGGTATTTCCTATAAACCTTGTTCCATCATTGAAAAGAGAAAGAAGCTCCTAACGTTTTAAATCATACTTTCATTTCTAGTCAAAGAGATCTTTGAAAAATGAAAATTAAAGAAGGAAATATTAGAATTGTAGCTTTAAGTTAATATCATATGCATTCAACATTAATAAAGATGTATCTTAATTTTATATATCTTAGTAATTTCCTTTTAGCTTGGTATTTCCTTTATAACTTATTCCATCATTGAAAGAAAAGCATGACATTTAAATCATACTGGTTCCAATCAGGAGTCTTTGAAAAATGAAAATTAAAGAAGGAAATATTAGAATTGTAGCTTTATTAATAATACACTAAGTGAATTGGATGAGGGAGGGGAGGAGAGAGAGATTGAAGAAGGGAATATTAGAATTATAGCTTTATGTTAATAATACACTAAGTCGATTGAGAGAGAGAGAGAGAGAGAGATGCAATGAATGTGATCTTAAAACCTTGAAATCCAATATGTGGCTCTGAATGATAATGTACAATAGCCTAGAGAAAGAAAAGAAAATTCTACAAGAGAAAGTAAAAGAAATGGTGGATGGGTGAGGCTCAAACACTACTCACTCATGTTTAGGCAAGCATTCAAACAGAAGGTTATGTGGCATGTTGATGAGAAAACTCTGGACATTGAAATGATAGAAGCTTTTGGAGTTTTAAACACAACGACTCATAGATATTGAAATGTATGCCAAAGTTGAGACAAAGATCCATACAAAAATCCTTGTGGGGGCTATTCCACTAATACTTCTACTGCAACATGGGATAATAGAAGATAAAAAGTAGCTAGGCTTCTACATTATCTCTTATACAAGTAGTTAAATCCATTAGACATTTTCAAATCAATTGTGGATTGACCGATTGATTGATTTTTTATTGTGTATTATAAGTTAAACTATCTCACATTAAAAAAGTCTTCTTCAATTCTAGAAATAAAAATCAAGACTATTAACATGTCTAAGCGAGGTTGAGATAAAGTCATGTGTGTGTCATTACAGACTCTAAACTCATTCCTCAATATCAGGTGAAAAGTTGGGATTCTTACGTGAAGGTCAAACTTATTTACCCTGCAATATTCAAATTTAAAATTTAAGCTTATGTGCTTATAAGTTCAAGTAAAGATCCCAAAATCTTGCTTCGAAGTTCTAACATATATAGGAAGACACTAATGTTGGATATAAATGAAGTATATATAGAGATTAACTTAAGAAGCTAAGAGTGAGTGCAACAAACTTAGCATGTTGAAGGGGAGCAAACAAAATGTCATATGGGTACCAACATATAAGAGGGAAGACAGAGCTGAGACGAACTTAATGAGGATTTGGAAAATATAGGAGGAAACGTTGAGTTGACACCAAACTAACAAAGTGTTTGGATTGATGGGTTTTAGGGTATATATCCTCGAAGTCAGAAGCCAGGTTGGGGGGCTTGACACCAACCTAACGAATGTCTACATTGATGAGTTTTGGGGTATACATCCTCGGAGCTAGGATCTAGGCAAACTTAAGATACATAAGTGATCATAGTTCATGGGGTGGGGGGAAGTAAAGGACTCGAGTTTGAATCACCCTAATCGCTTTTCCAAAAAAACTTCAGGGAGGCATTTACCCCCTAGGCCTATGCTAATCCGCCATTAGTATATATCATGAATAGCTTTTTTCAACAAGTATTCTCCTATTAATATTTGAGAGATGGTGGATGTACTTTCTTAGCTAGCATGCATTAGCCACAAGAGACCATCCACAACCAAAAAAAAGTGATAGTTGTCCTCTTTGTCAGGTCACTTTTAATTTACCATAGTGTTCTATGTAGATTGGCATATCCAATTTAACTTACCATAGTGTTCTATATAGATTGACATACCCTATTGGAACATACGCTAGCTATATGGCACATCTTACATTGAATAGGAGGAAAGAGTTCTTACATCGAATAAGAGTTTTTCATGATACTACAAGTACAAACTCTTCCTAACCTTATAAACTTGTTTTAAAATTATTAGGGTCTTCAAGTCCCAAATGAATAGTATCTTAACGGTTGATTATACTTTGTGGTTAGAGATAACAATATTAAGAATTACCTTGGTCTAGTATATATATAGGTTTTGTTATAAATAAAAAGACTTTATAATATATTTGCATGGTTTTATTTGTAGATGAAGATCAATTGTGTGGTTTTAGAGTTTTCTCTCCTCTTAATCATCTTATGTGCTAATATTTTGATAGAAAAATATAATATTACTCAAATAATTATTTTTCTAAGAAATTGTTCTTCCCTACAAATTAGAAAATTTCTATACTTTTTTGTCTTTTTCTTAATTCCATCATTTTTATAGTTTTCTTTATTATTATTATTATTTATCTTTTCAGCTATTAATTTTTTAAAATAATTTATTATGGATATTAATACTTATATTATTATTTATTTAACACTACTCTTTTAATAATAATAACAAAAACAGTAACATTCTTTTCAAAAAAAAAAAAAAAAGCAGTAACATGTTATCATCATTTGAACTTTCTAATATATATTTTTCAACACAAACATAAGATATATCATATCATAAATATATATTATTTGAAAAAAAATTATAAGTAGTAGTACTAATAATAATAAATCAAAAGGAATAAAGAAAATGAAAGAAATCACAATAAAGAAAGGTGAAATGATGTATAATTTTTAAAAAATTATAAATTGGGATTTTTTTTTTTCTTTTTGGACCATGTTTGGCTTTTAAAAAATTTAAAGAAAAAGAGAAAGTAAAAATAAAAGGAAAGAAAAATAAAAACTAAATTCATAGTCAATAAACTATTTTTAAATGCTTTATCAAACTCATTTAATTTGCTAAATTTTCTCCATTGTATAATCAATTAAATAATTTCAATTATATTTTATTATGAAACTAAATATGAGAAAAATATCTTCATTAAAATGTTTTTTTTTCTCTTAATACTTTTCAAGAATCAAATATAATGTTTTTTTTAATAACTAAGCACTTTGTTATAATCTAATAAACTATCTTCACTGAGATTCGAACCTTGAACCTCGAACTCCTCCTTTTTAATGTTTTATTTTTTTACATTTTGAACGTTTTAACAACTACTTTTTTTTTCGTTAGATATTAAAGAAAAAAAAAACTCAAAAAGTCTTTATCATGGCTCCTCATATGAAGCTTGAAAATGAAATAACCATACACCTAACCTGTTTTCACTTTGTTTCTTTGGGTTTTTGGGCAGATGGAAATAGAGATAAAAGCAGGAAGTACCATACAAAATGTCTGAAAATCTGTCATATACTTAGAAGGAAAAGCTTGGAAAGTGTGAGATATCCGTGTTTGGATTCATTGCTGCAACCAATTTTCTAATGCATGGATAGGGTTTCAAAAGCTGGATCTCTGAAATTAAAAGATTTTTGTCTTGTATGTTTCTCCACGTACGTCTGTCCAATATTTAATTGTTTCATTTTTGTGATGAGTATTAACACGTCAAGGTGGTGAAATGAATGGCCCTTGATTTGTTTGAATTTTTTAACCCTCAATAATTGATCATCGTACATCTATTGAGTTGTTCCTCTTGCTGAGACATGGATTAATTAATTTGGACTCTTGTCAAAAATGAATTGTACGTAGAATAAGTGGGGAATGAAGATTATTAGATGATTGAGAGTAGTCATTCATGGGGATGGATTTGTTTTTGATATGATGTGATAACTAATTGCATTATTATGTTAAATGGGTTTTGAAATACAATTTGGAGCCTTGATGCTCAAGTGGTATAAGGGTGAGTGGAAGTTATGAAATCCTAAGCTTAAATTCACAACTATAATATAATATACAAAATGGTTAAAAATAAAAAAAGATTTGAAAATATAATATACAAAATGATTTGAAAATACAATTTTGAGCCCTTCATGCTCAAGTGGTATAAGACTGAGAAGAAGTTATGGGAAATTCTAAGCTTAAATTCATAACTATAATATAATATATAAAATGATTAAAAATTAAAAAAAATGATTTGAAAAAACAATTTCGAGCCCTTCATGCTCAACTGGCATAGGGGTGAGAAGAAGTTATGGGAAATCCTAAGCTTAAATTCACAACTATAATATAATATATAAAATGATTGGAAGAAAAAAAAATAGTTTTGAAAATCTAAAGGCATATTTGGTTCCTATTTTTTAGAATAGGTTTTGAAAAACAGAACACACCATTTTGGTGTTCTCAAAAGATTATTCTTATTAATTAAATTTAGTATTTTTATGTTCTTTGTGTTTTTTCAGAACAAAACAAATTGGGGATTAAACGTGTTCTATGTGTTTTCCTTATTTTTTTTATTTTTCAAAAAAAAAAAAGTTTTCATAAACGGTAACCAAATAGGTCCTAACGTTTCAACAATTTTTAGCTTTATTTTGATAAAAATACTCTCATTTATTTCTTATAAGAATAACTCATACAACCATGCATGTAAATACTTATAATAGTAAAGCATGTTTTATCGAAAACATGTTATTTTTTAAGAAAAAACATGAAGAAGGTTAAACTAACCATTTTTTTTTTATCATTTAGGATTTTTTTCAAAACAAATGAATATTTCTAAATAATAAATGTTGTTATGTTTTAGACTACTTGGTCCAAGAAAATTTGACCCAAACGTGAGAAAAATAAAATAAACAGGAAAATCGAAACAAAAATAAAAAAAGAAAAATGATTTAAAATAAATTTAAGTATTTAAATTTTTCTATATAAAGTTAAATAACTTAAAAATATATAATGTCGTAATTTATTTTAATTATATTTAATTTTTCTATAATCTATCTTGAAATCCAATATGAAATAATGTTAACTATTTTTTTTTTTTTTTGAGTTTAGGTTTGTTAGTTTCAAAATTATAATCTTTTTAATAAGTAGCAAAATCTCTGATCTTATCCAAAATCTTCTCTTTCTTACAATATCCAAGGTGTGGCCTATTTGTCTAACTAACTAGATATCAATGATGTCTTTATTCAAGGCATCTCAATAATATTGATGATTATGTATATACAAGTCAACCCCTTTGATATATATATATTTTTATTTTTATTTTTTTTTTGGGAAAAGAACCCTTTTGAATTTATTGATACTCAATGTCCCAATAAAGTGTTCAACCTTAACAAAATTGTATATAGATCTTATAATGAGCCCCTAGAGAATATGGTACAGTGATTTGAAAAGCATTCATTTAATTACATATGGATTTCATAACTTCTAGGTTGGCTGTTTGCATACCTTTATTTATTTATATATTCTTTAAGACCCACTCAAAACTTATGTACTTTTAGTGCATGTAGATGATCATAGAAAACTCTCCTTCATTTGTTCGAAAGTGAATTAATTGATCAGTGTCTACCTCAAAGATTTTGAATCAAAGATGTGAGTGTTCTACATTACTTTTTGAGTATTTATCAGGCAATTTTTACCAATGAAGTCTTACTCTTGTCTCAAGATAAGAATATTTGAGACTAACTTGAGATGACCATGACGCAAGGTGTAGAATTGGTGTCAACTCCATTATTCATTATAAAGGTTCTTAAGAATGACAACGGGACTGGTTTTTCGGGTTCTTTTCCTACCTCTAATGGATGAGTACGAGATTATATATGGTTCTTAGGTTTTTTATGGGTTTTTTATGGTTCTTAGTAAGACGAAACAAGATGTATTTGGGTATTGTTTATGTTCGCTCTATCTCAATTACATTTAAAAAATAAATTTTATTTTATTTTATATTTTAATGTATAATAAGAATATTAAAATTTTATAAAAATGTTATTTCTTATTTATTTATAATATATATTAATTTTAATAAAATATAAAATAAAAATAAAACAAGGCAAGGTAGGACAAGTATTGGAATTAATTTCCTACTCGGTTTATTTTTTTTTAAATGGGATAAAAATGAAAAATGGTTTAAATACTCGCGGGGCCAATTGGATAGAATTTAAATGGAAAGCCAAATCCATTTGCCATTCCCAGAGGTCCTCACTCTTAGCAATAGAATGCCTCCAAGTGATGCTAACCTTTGTTGCCATGCTATTAGTGCATGCAATACTTGTCTTTATGATGGCTGTCACATGTCATTTACAGTGAATATATAAGCACTTTAATGTGTCTATTGACTTTCAATAACTCATTAATTAAGTTCTTCATATTTGAAGAACCATGGACCTAACACTTTGTCTGTCTAGCGATATAGATTAGGTTGGTGATAAATATGATAAAAATTCAATGTCGGTATATGTGGTTTTTTGGTGCTAATCTCATCTCTTAACCATCCAAGAAACATTAAATTAAGTATTAATAATTACTTGATCATGCATTGATGTTAAGATCGATTGGATACAAAATCTTCTCGTTAAATTTGGTGTTTGGTCTTTTTCGTTCATGTCAATTGTCTATTTAACAAAGGTGAGTGAGCTAAGATTGGTTTTTGGTTTGACATTTTGATATTGCGTTAACTCAGTCTTTTTCTCTTATACGAAACATATCGCTATTATATTGGTGCGACTTATTGATATATTAACCTTATAGCTCTTGCGTGAAACATTTTGTTATTGATTTTCATTTGTGCAAGATCAATTTGTATATCATGTGTCAAAATTATTAGGTTTTTAACCTTTTGCTAATTTAACCTAAGTCAATCTCCCAAGAAGAGGAATGAATTGGGTAAAATATCATGACCACTTTTTATAAATATAAATATAAGTGATATTTATGATTAATAACAGACAATAGTAAAGACAATGAAATCTAATGAGAATGAAAACATAAGGTTATATTTGGTTTCTGTTTTTGAAAACATAATTTTTATATTATCTAAGAATTGTTTTTATTCTCTAAATTTAGTATTTTTTATACTCTTTATGTTTTTTAAAACAAAAAAATAAAATAAAATAAATAAATCAAACTTGTTATTCATGTTTTTTGTTTTCTCATTATTTTTTAAAAAACAAAAAATTATTAAAAACTATGACCAAACATGCCCTAAGATTTTTTTTTATGGCTTGAATCAACCCAACTTACATATGCTCTTTTCTCATTTCAATCCAAAGCAACTTCCACCATTTTCAAGGCATCCACATGCCTAAGATGATTTCACACACTTTATAAAAGCTCTTAAGTGGTACCTCATTTTCATCTAGGATTTATAAAAGCTCATGTAATTAATGTCTTTGTTCTTTTCTTACCTTGCTGCATGTTGGTCTATGACCCGAATTTAGTTTTAGGATTTTGCCCGATATGAAGACCCGCTACGTAACTTTTGTGAAAGAAAAAATAGAGAAAAAAATAGAGATCTTTCATGATAATAGAAAGGCTGGCCTATCGTAACCCACAACTGATCCCAAGGGGGTGTGGAGGCTTGCCCTCACGGTATGGACCTTTCTGCTCCAGTATTTATGGTCATATCAACATATTATAGTTTATTCTCTATTCTATTATACTTTGTGATTTTCCTCAAATTCACAGTGAAGTTTTCTCCTTTACTTGTAGTTTTTTCCTGCAAGGGTTTCTATGTAAATAAGATACTTTTCTTTTGTTTTTTGTATTTTATTATTATGCAATTGATTTCAACACTGTATGTAAAATTAAATAAAAAATAATTTATTTTATTTTATTTGTCCCTTTTTAACACATTTATAATATAAAAAAAATCTACTAATAAAAAAAAATAAAAATTTTATTAAATTTTGTGATTTTATAGCAATATTTCTAGTTAGTCAAACATAATGACAATGAAGATCAATGTGGTATGAAAAAGTAAAGACTGTTTATATATATATATATATATATATATGCAGTAATCTACAAGATGTCTCATCAACAGATGAATCAATGTTTGTGTCAAGATAATAAAAGATAAATGAAAGCAAATTACAAATGATAAATAAAACATAAACGGTCACACAAACAAGGAGACAAGAGATTGGTCACGTGGTTTGGTAAAAGCCTATATTCACAGGACTATTTGCTCAAATGTAAAGGATTACATTATATATCAAATATGTTACATATTGGTCTTATGTGAGACAAGACTCCCCCTTTCTCACGATCATCTTCTCCTAACTTCTCTCATAGTGAAACTTGGAAATAAGCTCCATTTATTTCCCCTTCAACAACTAACATCGAAGACTCTATCTGAAGCCCCGAACACTTCTTCTAATAGAAGTTTCAATCTTGCCCATCATCGAGAACAAGCGATTACTTGCAACCTTCTCGATCATGAATAGCTTCCCAAATATCGATCTCCTTTTGTGTATCTTAAGATAGTCGAATATGAGCGTCTTATAACCTTTTTTATAAATGTTTGTTAGACCATATTGCCAATATTTGGTGAGATCCAGTTTCCAAACTTGACATCCTAACCATCTTAGAATAGGGATCACATACTATTCTTGATGAGAAGGAATATCTTCCTTCGTAAGAGAGAGAGAATCAAATAGCATCTAATCTTTTGGATTTGATTTACTCAATATCTTTTTTTCTTTCTTTAAGTATCAAATGGAATATTGACTTCTAATACACTGAATATATATAGAACTAAGAGCGTGTTGCTCTAAATAAGGTAAAAGATGACTCAATGCATAATTAACCAACTTGGTCTTCAATAACCAGTTTGAACATGTGAGTTATTTTTTACGGAGACTATGACAATTCAAATCTCGAACATGGTAAAAGGTCATGACTGACTTCATGATGTGTTTGGTTATCCAAAAGCACTAAAGAAAGAAAAAATGCAAAGAAAATATATTTCTCATATTTGATTGTTTAATGAAATTTTTTTAAATATTAATAAAATTACTAAGAAAGTTACAAATTCTTAAATTATTTAATTTTTATATAGAAGAGAGTTCAAATAAATAAAAACGTTTGAAACAATCATTAAAAATAACATGCCAAATTTAACTCTATTTTAATCTTCCTTCATTTTTTTCTTTCTTTCTATTTTTTCTCTCTATTTTCTTTCTCTTGCCCTTTCGTTCAAATTTTCCGAGAACCAAACATAACTTTAAGTTACATTTAAATATAGACACTAAAGTGATAAGAGTACAAAGACAACCCATTAATTTGCATAAGTGTTCACGTGGGTGGAGCATTATTATGAGGCTCTTCCTAAATTTATATTTCCTTTTCTTATTAACTAATTGCTTGTAAGTTAGTTCATTATGTCTAGCTCATATTATAAATCGTTTAATGTTTAAATACGTATGACATAGAAATATAAGGGGTCCCGAACATTTAATCTCAGTAAAAATAATTTATTATATTACAACTTTAATTGTAAAAAAAAAAATGTCAGTAAGTTGTTAAGTTCTTTCACACATGGCCTCACATTTTCAGACGTTAGCTTACCTTAAAATAACTTCATTTAAAAGGTTTGGTGAGATTTGCTTTTATTTTGAAGTTCAACTAACACTATCGTACTTCCTTTCAAAAAAAAAAAAAAACCTTACACTATCGTAATATATTTCATTTTATTTGTATCTTGATCCCGGACATGAATACATATTTGAATTTTCATATATTTTTTTATCTAAATTTATTTCAATTAAATATTGATTTGATTCATAGAAAATTTTAAAGTTTTAGGATATGTTTGATTCTTAGAAGATAATAGAAAAAAAACAAAAGTAGAATATAAAGAAAAATATTATAATATTTTTCCAAATACTTTGCTCAAAAATTTATAAAGACAATAATAGAGAAATAAAAAGGAAAAGTTATGGAAATTTTTTATATTTTAAAATTTATATTTCTTGCGTTACATTTCAAAATTCCTTATATATAGAAATAGATAATATAAAAAATCTAAGGGGCTGCTTGGTTCTTATTTTCAAGAACAATTTTTTGTGTAGGGTTTAGAATATTGTATTTATTTAATAACTTGATCCTTAACCTATTTTATTAATTTTTTTAAAAGGGTAGTTTTTATTTTTTATTTTTTAAAATTGAAATTGCATCAAACAATATATATATATAGAAATCGATAATATAAAAAATCTAAGGGGATGTTTGGTTCTTATTTTCAAGAATAGTTTTTTGTGTGGGGTTTAGAATATTGTATTAATTTAATGACTTTGATCCTTAACCTATTTTGTTAATTTTTTTTAAGAGGGTAGTTTTTATTTTATTTTAAAAAAAATTGAAATTGCATCAAACAAAAAAGCTCAATTTTGTGATCTTAAAATGAAATTGTTGAATATGAGAAAAAGGCAAAGGGTACCTTTGTAGTTGATTTTAAATGTGGACACCAAAGGGAGGGAAGTTAGGGGTGGGTTCTGTTAAATTAATTTATTAATTATGAACTAAGTATAATTATATTATAAATTTTAAACGGTAATTACAGATGCACTATGTGCGCCATTTACGTAGATAGTTTAATATTAATTGGCTATAGAACCATGGTTCCATCTTCTCTCTTATTTTGATAAGTCCATTTGACCAAAATATATATATATATATATATATATATATATATATATATATATATATATATATATATGGCAGGTATATATTGTTAATGTAATTCCTAAAATTTACAATTGCTTAGAAACACATTTTAAGCGAGTAATGGAAATATTCATCTTCTACCATTTCTTACAGATTCAAGATTAATCGCCAACTAATAATTTCGATCCATATCAAATACGTTTTATTATACTACAAATTTGAGGCGCTTCTTTATTCAATAAAATTATTATTTTGAAATATATTTATTAGTTCTTTTAATTATTGATCAATTTGGACTCAATAAATACTCGTGATTTTAGAAATAATTTAACAGGTGCATCATGCATGGACAACCCATAAATTAGCATAAATGTTCACATGGGGATGAGTATTGTCCTATTAAATTTGGGGTCATATCGCCCAACACACACTCTTCATGCTCTATACACTTCAACCATTAATTATTTCCCTTTCTTCATGAACTATATAGTTTTTATAATGTATATATCCTAATGCTTAAAAGGCTTGAATCAATTCAAAAGCTCACATGGGATTCTATTTTTCATTTAAAGTTTAAGGTACAATTACCTTACCTGTTTGAAGTACATAATTCTTAGCTGTAGTCTTTTTTTTTTTTTTTAATGTTTTTAAAACAATGTGTTTAAAAGGATTGTTTGGTTTCTATTTCTAAGAACAATTTTTAATTTTTTGTTCTAAATTTTTTTTTTTTTTAAATACACTAAGAACTTGTTTCCTAAAAAGAGGCCCCCTTTTTTCTGTTTCTAAAACCCTTATTTTCAAAGAACACTTTTTTGGTATTTAATGTGTTTCTAAAAATTGTTTTCTTGATTGAAAGAAAAAAAAAAAAGGTTTTCTAGAACAGCTTATAAGAAGATGAACCAAATAGAGTCTATAAGTAAATATTTAAGCCCACTTAAAAATAGGAAAACATATTTCATAACCAGAAATGCTTTCTGTATTTATCTTAACAAAAATATAAATAAATAATATTTTCAAAATATATTTTATTTCTTGTTATTATTATTTTTTTTAAATAGTTATACAAATATAAAAAATGATTAAAATAGTAAATATAGTAATTTTTAAAAAATATTAAAATTAAAAAGTAATTTAGATTCCCAAATAAACTTTTATTCTACAAAATATCGTCAAATAATTTCTTATTTATTTATTTTTCATGACTTGTCTGCACTCTTTTTTTTTCCTCAAAATCGAATAAAATTTCTAGAATCGAGGTTGATCACTTCTAAACCTTGTTGCTCTCCCTTCTTTTTTTTTTTCTTTTTTTTATCATTAGATTAAAGCTTTTAAGTATTAGAAGTTAAAAGTGCATGAAAAAAAAAGTTTTAAAAATTTCCAGGATAAGGATTTCTCTTAAGTATTAGAAGTCAAAAGTGCAAGAACAAAAAGTTTTAGATTTTCTAGAGTTAATAATATCCCCAAATTTCGTTTATTAAGAGCTAGACTAACATAAAAGCACAGTGAAATCTGGGGCTGGCTCGAGTCTCAATGAAGACAAATTTGTGAGAAATGAAACATAATATTATGATGTATTACAAAATGAATAGGTGCAGAGGCGGATCCAAGGAACAAATTTTTTTGAAAACAATTTTTTTTTTTTTTTAAGGAATTTCAATTCAAATGCTATACTTTACCCCTATTGAAATATCTAAAATATTAAGCCATTGATTGAAGCCTAAGTTATAAAATTTACAAAACTTATTTTACTTAATCTTGCCCCCACTAAACTTGAATCCTGACTCCCCCACTGAAACTTATTATAGGTGTCAAAAAAAAAAAAACTAGAGTCAACCGATGAAGGACAACCTCAATCGGACAAGGGAAAGTTCATCTTGAAAAGATATTGTCTCAATCAGATTAATTGATTGAATTATCAATGGACTAGATATGGTTGTCCGTTCGAACAAGGTCCTCATGAGAAAGGAACTTTATCCTTTATCTCTTTCAGTAGCCTCACTCGATCAAGTGAGGAGATAGGTTGTTTGAATGAGGTTTAAACGAGAGAGAGCAATTTTATTTATCTCTTTTCCAAACTCACTAAATTGAACAAGGTTGTGGGTTATCAAGATTAAGTTTGAGGGCATTTTTATTTTGATATTATCCCACATCAGTTCCACAAGAGATTGTGAAGTGGTACTTAAACTTGAGAGGTTCTCCCTATTATGTTCCGTCTTTGACGTCTCTCATCGAGCTCGTGGCATCATCAGTA
The DNA here is from genome assembly GCA_016808115.1 of Tetrastigma voinierianum. NCBI lineage: Eukaryota > Viridiplantae > Streptophyta > Magnoliopsida > Vitales > Vitaceae > Tetrastigma > Tetrastigma voinierianum. The sequence continues at coordinate 1,233,306 of JAEQBH010000315.1, read as the reverse complement.
TCACGCTTCAACAGAGTCGCCGCATAACTCGGTGCGGCTACCTAAAGGTCTTTTAAAAGATGGTTCACAGTTATCCAAGCGTGCGACCGTCACGAACATCCCTGCTTCTAAGGCGGCAATGATACACCTCCCACGGCTCCACGAGATATCAGAGAGTGGTACTTAAGATTTAAAGGTTCTTCCACTCCCACCTATCATATTTCCCCTTTCTTCCAATAGCCTTACATGCAAGGTGAAGATCAGAATGTTTGACACTACTTACCATATTTGGTCAACACGGATTTTGGGCCAATATTCTACCAATCTGGAGTGAATGTTATGCAGAGCATGTTTGATATTCTCACATTTACATACATTATGCATATCAGCAAATCAAATGAAAGATTAGATCATATTTGATGAGAATTCTATGGGAGGAAGATATTTCATTATGATGAATATGGAATAAAATCGTGGATCTACTTCGCGACATGTTGGTACTGGACAGAAACATGAAGATACAAAATATTGACTAAGGATCCCCTGAAGGATATTAAATAGGGGACATTGTTTTGAAGAAAATGCCCAAAAAGAAAGATGTAGAAGAACAGGAAGGTGTTCTTAGGGGGCTAAATACTTGTTGCACGTATTGTCTAACTTTCTCAATATTGAGGAGGTTTTATCTATCTTGTTGAATCACGTTTTTGGGGTTGTGGGAGTTTAGATGTTGTTAGGGAATAAGGAGATCTCATGCTATGTTTCATTATGAGATAATTATGTGAAAGAAAACGTTGGAGAAAGGGGGAGTCTTATCTCATGTAATATCAAATGTAACTTGATTGAGATATAGTAGAATCATTTGCATTTAGGCTCAGCCCCGTAGATGTAGGTCTGGCAGAACCGCATGAACAATCTCTAGTGTTTGTGCATGTTTGTTAGGTTAATCTTGTGTTTTTATTTCTAACAAAACAAACAGTTTTTATTTTTCAAACTTGTAGGAACCTATTAGATCCATAATCTAATTGTAAAAAATGAAATTTTATTTGAAGCTTCAAGATAGTGGAAACCTCACTCAAATTAAAGGTTGAAGGGAAATGTACGTAGACAAGAAAATGTGAAACCATTATAAACCAAGTTTGTATTTATTCATCTCATGCTTTCAACTCTATTTCTTTTATTTACTGGAAATCATTTATTTTTACAAAAGTTTATGAAAAACCCAATTCACTTCCTTCTTGGGTGTTTTCTTAACCATTTAACCCTTTAAAAAAAAGTTATAATTCTTCTAAAATATTTGTTATTAAAACATTAATAATTTAAGCACTCTTAGATATTTTCATTAAATAAAATTTTACTTTTCATTCCCCCATTTAAGAAAAAATTACTCTAAGTCTCTAACTAATTTATTGGATAAATTATTCCTAGCCAACTAACCACAATTGGTGGTTTATAAGATTGATCTTAAGAATGAATACCTTCATTAAATATAATATTTTTGGTGTAGAAAATCTTAAATTTAGGATCTTTCTATACATGGATTTGTTGGGATTGTGAGTGACTTGTGAAATATTACAACAAGTAATATTTGGGTGGCTTTGTCAATCCACTGTAAATATTAGCAATTAGGAGGCAAGGTCATCTACAGGATAAAACATCAATTGGGTAGCAATGCCAAACTTTCAAGAAATTAAACAACAATTGGGTGGTTATGCCAATCCACGAAAATGTAAATAAGCAGTTTGGGAAGCTAAGTCAATCCACATAATAAAAGCATTAAATGGGTTGCTATGCCAACCTTCAGGAAATGAAAGTGTAGATGAATGGCTAAGTCAATCTTTAGAGGATAAGAATGATAGATAATAATGGCACTTGATAAAACATGGTAAAACCCTCATAATGAGGGAAACCTCTATGAGGCAAATCCGAGAAAATAATCCACTATAAGATGAAACTGGTATAAGATGTCACACACCAAGGATATGCTCACAATCCTCTCAGTTTTATCTCTCAGTACTTTCTCTGTGGAGTACTATATTTCTCACCACTCTCCCTGGTGTGATAACCTCAACTATTTCACACCTATTCTTTCAACTCTTTGTGATTAAAACAATGATCTCTGAAACTATTTCTAATCTTCTGGAATTTCCATTTGATTATGTTCCTCAAAGCCTATTTATAAGCAAAGGTTTGATCCTTGGATGAATTTCATTTGTTGAAATGGAAGCCAATTTCATTAGCCGAAACAACACCAATTTTCATCCACAAAGGAGACTTAGGGCGACGTAGCATTAACGTGGAGATTTTTTCTCCTAAAAAAGGTATTGCCAGAAGATCCATTAAATGGGCCGACCCCACAAATCTCTCCCCTCCGCACTCCATGCAACAAAACAAATGAAGGTGGGGAGGCCTTCCGCATAATCCTTAGTAGGATCCCGTTGTCAGCTGCTTTCACTCGCAGGATCGCTATTTCCGTGATATACTTGCATTGCCCAAATCTTCATGACTTTTATCTGGTCACTTTTATCCTCGAGACTGTACTTCCCGAATCTTCGTGCTCCCCTCATTAGCAATTAAAATATACTCTGAACTTGGATACCTTGTAGATGGTTAATGTTCTCTAGTTGTCTGCCTCAACTGAGGTCCTTCTTCTAGTGGAGGGATTTGCTCCCCCTTATCAACACCTCCCGTATCATTATCATCACCACTTTCTTCCTCCTCGATGATTGGTTCTTCGAGTTCCGTCCCTGGTTATGATTTAGACATTTCTGCTTCATTGGTGACACTTTCTAATGAAGTTTGTCCATATGTCAAATCTGCAACGCCTTCATATGTGAGTTTTGCACCCCTCACATTTTTCTCCATATCTTCAATGGTTTCGTGTTCATGAAACACGATGTCTCTCAGTCGACTATCTTTCGCTTTCTCTCGAACTCTAGCCTATACCTCGAACTCCCTCGTCTCCATATCTGATGAAGATGCATGGGGTTGCTTTATCATCAAGCTTCGATCTTTGCTCCTTTGGTACATGCATGAATGCTTTGCATCCAAACACCTTCAAGTGAGAGTATAGAACATCTTTTCATGTCCAAACTCTTTGAGGAATATCAAAGTCCAAAGGAACTGACAGTGATCTATTGATCAGGTAGACTACAGTGTTAACAACTTCACCCTAAAATGACTTCGGAAGTTTAGCCAATTTTAACATGCACCGGACTTTTTCCACAATGGTTCGATTCATCATCTCCAAAACACCATTGTCTGTGGTGTACCAAGAACCGTCTTCTCGTGCCTGATTCCATGCTTGAAGCAATATTCTTTGAACTTCCTGGAGATGTATTCTCCACCATTACCCGCTCAAGTCGCCCAGCCGATTTCTCGTTTCCACCATGGCATGAAATTTTTTAAAATACTGGAATACTTAACCTTTGGTATGCAACAGGTATACCCATGTATTTCGTGAAGCATCGTCAATGAAAGTAACAAAGTATTTGTTACTACCCAGTGAATCTACCTCCATGGGTCCGCAAACATCAGAATATACTAATTCCAATATCTCCACTTGAAAGGATGTTCTTTTTGGAATGACACTCAGAGTTGCTTTCCCAAATAAGCAATAGTCACAAGGGTTTGATGATTTGTCTTTGGCCATAAAAAATGAGGGACCGTTTGGGCCAAAAGTTGTAACTCTCTACTCATATGTGCTAGTCGCTATGCCACAACCGAGAGATATCATCATCAATCGCATTAGTTGTCCTTCAGACACCTTGCTGCGGTTCTTACAACGAACAACATAATCTGCCTTGTGCCACCAATGATCCCTTAGTGAGCTTTCAATTGCCACTATTAATGAAGTGGTTGTATCCATCATTGTCTAACATATGCACAGAAATCAAGTTTAGACACAAGTCTGGAATGTGTCGCACAGAAATCAAGTTTAGACACAAGTCTGAAATGTGTCGCACATCTTTCAACGTTAATGTGCACCTCATACTTGTTTGTATGCAAATTTCACCAACCCCCGCGATATGGGAAACACTTTTATTTCTACCACCGCGTCAAAGTCTCTGCCAGATGTCGAGAAATATTCTCTTTTTAGTGGATGCAATGGTATGATGCTGTCTTGGCCCACAACCCACTGACATCTTGTTCTCGCATGACGACAAATCTTCTTGATCAAGTAGCAAGGTCACCTCATTGTCACGCTAGTACTTGTTATAAAGAGCGTGATTTTTATGTCGTCTTCCTACTTCTAGCTCTTGTCTCCTCCTTGCTTCAAGATCTTGCAGTTCCTCTTCATGTGGCCTATTTTGCCACAATGATAACACTTTATTTTCCTTCTAGACTTGGATATGCCTCTTAACTTGTTATGCCCAAATGGTCCTCTGCTTTTGCTTCGACCCCTGTTCTCCGTGACAAGGGCATGTATGTCATTGCCCACAAAGTCCTTCCTTCGAATTTCTTCATTGAATAGGCTATTTCTAACCATAGCCAACGTGATTTTTCCTTACGGGGTCGACTTCCAAAGCACACCACCAAAGTAAGTTCCAACTATCTAAGAATGAAATGGAAGAAGAAGATGCCGAAGCCTCATCATCGTCGAGAGACCGGCGAATTGATAATCACGCGCATCATTCGCTCGAAATCATTCAAATGCTCAACAATTGATCGGGTCTTCCCCCGAAGTTTCAAATTCATCGCCTCCGTGATCAAGAAAATCTTTGCTTGTGCGTTCTTTGTCTCGTACATGTTTTCCAAGTTCTTCCAAATATTGTGAGGATCTATCTCTTTTGCAACATGGTTGTAGAGACTGATGTCCACCCACTGGTGAATGACACCCAATGTTTTCTTCTTCAACTTCTTCCAATCAACATTTGACATGTCACTTGGCTTTGCATTATCTCCCTCAATATGATCATATAAATCCTTACAATTGAGGAGATCCTCTATCATGGACTTCCATAAATAATAATTCATATCGTCAATTTAATTACAGATCCGTGATAACTTTCGACCATGATTCCACCTAAACTCAACCATACTATGATACCTGCTTGTCGGGATTGTGAGTATATGTGAATATTACAAGAAGTATTATTTAGGTGATTTGCCAATCCAATTATAAATGTTAGCAATTGGGAGGTAAAATAACCCATTACGATAAAAATACACTGAGTAGCAATGTCAAACCTTCAAGAAATTAAACAATAACTGTGTTAATTCACGAAAATGTAAATAAATGGGCTGGAGTACGAATGTAATCCATAATAAAGCAATAAATTGGTGGTTATGCCAACCTTCAAGAAATAAATAAGATATTGAGACTGCTCAATCTTCAAAGACAAGAAGCAAGATAATAATAACACCCGATATAACGCTGCAAACCCTCACTATGAACCCCATTTTGCACATTCGAGTAAAAATAATCCACTAAGCATTTAAACTGTATAAGGCACTACACAATCTAATATACAATACAATTTCTCAAGATTTCTTTACGAGCATTTCATGCTTCTCACCACTCTCCCCCAGATAATGGTTCTCGACTGTTTCATATATATTCTTTCAACTCTCTATGATTGAAAGAATTATCTCTGAAACTCTTTTTAATCTCCTGAAATTTCTGTTTAATTATTTTTCTCGAAGCTTATTTATAAGCAAATATTTGATCCTTATATAAATTACATTGATTGAAATGAAAACCAATTTTATTAGCCGAAACAACGGCCAATTTTCAACGACAAAGGAGACTTTGGGCAACGTAACATTAACGTGGAGAATTTTTGTCCTAAAGAAAAAAAAAAAGCTATTGTTGCAACAACCATTAAATGGGGCTGGACCCCATAGGATTTCCTTAAAAAATGAAGTAATAGACACAGAATAAGTTTTTCTAGTTCTATAGAATATAAATTAATTATACCAAAATATTTTATGTGAAAACACTTTGAAAAATTATATTTATTTAAAATATGAATAAGTTATATTACGTTTAATCTTAAAAAAGCTATAATTTAATCCATGTATAGAAACATTTTTTTATTTTTTATGGTGTAATAGAAACAATTTTCAAAAACAGTGTTAAGAACAATAACTAAATTGGTCTTTGATCTTTTGCACAACAACCCATTTCTCTATACTCTTAAATCTAATTTAAAATAACTGTTATATGTAATCTTTATTTATTTTAATTATTTTTCATATTTATATAAAAACAAATGACAACAATGAAACCAAGCAAAAAAGAAAAAGCTTGTTTGGTTCTAGTTTTTAAAAAATGTTTTATAAAACAAATTTATTGTTATCTGAATTTGGAGATCTATGTGTTTTTCAAAATAAAAAACAGTTTGCAAAATCAAGAACGAAAAAAGCCTTAATGCTATATTGGTTTACTATTTTTGGAAACTGTTTTTTGTTCTAAACAAAGAGAGTTTGTGGACTGTTTTTGAAAATTGTTTTTTGTTCTAAAAGATAAGAAGACCAAAGAAAAAACTGAGCTGATTCTCTACTGCTCTAAAAATATAAAAACACAAAAATATTAAATAATATTAAATTTATAGAATAATAATAATTTTTCGAAAGCAACTGAGAATCGTTTTTCAAACAAAGAGAGCCTGAAACAAACCCTTAGAACTTTGTTCATTTTAATTTTGAAAATTATTTTTTGTTAAAAGAAACAAAAAGAATAAGAAAAAAGCGAGAAAACGTTTGATTAAAATTATTTTATTAAAAATAGTTTTCGAAGGAAACATTAAAAAATAGTGTCCTTTGTATTTTCAAAAATTATTTTGAATTACCGTTTCCAAAACGTTAACTGAGAACTTTGTTTGATTCGCATTTTTAAAAGCTATTTTATGTTATCGAACAGTAAGCAGTAAAACGCTAATTCTTAGTTATTTTTTGTTATGAAAAACATAAAAAAAATATAAAAAAAATACTAAATTCATAATAATAAGAGTTTTAAAAGAAAATCAAAATTATATTTTTTATGTTTTCAAAAATTATTTTTAATAACAGATTTCAAAAACATTAATCAACCAACACCCTAACATGCCCTCAATTTTTTTTTCTTGTTTTCAACCGTGCAAGCGTTAGTTTTTCGTACCAAAAAATATTTAATGAATTTTTTTATGATAAAAAAATAGTACAATTATTTGGCGGGATAAATCATCATGCTTTTTTAATAGACAAAAAAACAAAAACTACGGAAACCAGAGATGCCTCTGCTTTTTTCTATTCCCTTACATCTATCCAAGTTTAATATGACGTGGCATTCGTACGGTAATCGATTTAAATTAATAAAATATTAGACCATCCACAATATACTCGACTTCATCTCCAGTTCTACTGTTTATTGACGTGGAAATTTCTTATTGGCTGAATTAGCTTTTGATTGCAGTTCGTAGCCAATCCGATATTTCCAACGTGACAATACGGTGGAGTCGATTGCATCTGATTACAGCTATCCTTATTAAGTAATACTGATTTAACTAATAACCACCTAAAGTGTGATTAATGATTAATTTTTGCATGAAATTGTTGAAATTACTATCATATCCTCGATGTGTAAGGTCGTGGCATTAGAATAAAAAATGTTTTTATAAAAAGGTTGAAATTAAATCGAAAAAGTTATCAGTCTATCGATTCACCATATAAGGATTGAATTATTAATGGACTAAATCGAAAAATGATTTGATTGGTTGAACCCATTGTTCCGATTTGATTTTAGAACACTAAAACATAAATAAATAAAAATTATTATAAATTACCACCTAAGATTTTATGTGTTTATATTTTTAATTATTACAAATTGAAGTAATGAATATAATACCAAATTTTCAATTAAATTTCAATCTCCAATAAAATCATTTTCAACATTTACTGATATTCACATCCTTTGTAATAATTTTCACAATTTTGATGGGTGATAACTCAAATTTGAAGGTTGAAATACGTATTTCTAGATTTTGAGACCTAAAATACTTAGAAAGCGTATTGTCTATTTGGTTCCTATTTTAAAAAATTGTTTTTGATAATAGTTTTTTAAAACATAAAAAATATTATAAACTGTTATTATTCTTTAAATTTAATATATTTTATGTTTTATGTGTTTTTCAAAACAAAAAAAACTAAAAATAAAATGTTTTCTCTTTATTTTTTAGAATATAAAACGGTTTCAAAATACATAAACCAAACATGCTCATAAATTTCCCTTTAACTAAAATCAATTGTGACTAATTTTTAAAGTTCCAAGTAACTTTAATTATAAAAAACACTAGAAAAAAAAACTATTGTTAGACTATTTGTGGAATCAAAAAGACTATTTTCATTTTCTACAAGTTATCATACTTTCATTTTTATGCCATACTCTATTAATTTTTATTTGTTTATTTATTTTTACTTATATTCTAGTTATATAATATATTATTATATTATTATATTAACCTTTACATATTTCGAAACGTAATGTTTTAAAAATCGAATTTAATCGATCAATTCAATCGATGACCCTTTTAATCCGATTAAATTTCTATTATTATTTTATAAACATTGAGTGGTCCAAGTGAAAAAATATTCAATATGATAGACCGACTTTTGCTATCATTTATGTCATTTTGAAAATTTTGTGATGCTAAAAATAATTCAACTGTCTCATCAAAAAATAATAATAATTCAACAGTGAGTTAATGATAGAAAATAAATTATTTTCATCCATATAATCCTGTCATGTTTTTTTAATAATACAATTATGTCATTTTAAAGTAAAAGAAAAGTCTTCTTTTTTTTTTTTTGGAAACAGAGTAAAAGAAAAGTCTTAAGTATTAAGTCTTAACACCTTTTTCTTTTTCAACTCAACGTGCACGCTAAAAAGAAAGTGATTTATTTTATTATTATGAAGAAGATAAAAAATATACTCAAACGGATATAAATAATCATTTTTATTTTCCGTTAAACTAAATTATAATATTATATATCAATTTATCAATTTTCCTAAAAAAGTAATCTTATTTAAATTTGGCCTGAATGTGTGCAATAAAATGTTATTTTTTTTAATTATTTTCGTTTATTTTTATGTTCATAAAATATTTTAATCTACATTTGAACGGAAAAAATTACTACAAAATGTTTTTTATTTTCCATTTTGAAAAAATAATTTTATTTTGACATTATTTTAATAAAATAGGATGTTTTAAATTACTTTTTTCAAATATTTATCATACCCACCCAAAACTTATAGACCATGTTTGATTTCGGAAAGTTTTGAGAGAAAATATAAGAAAAAGAAAATTAAAAGAAAAATACAAGAAAAATGGAGGAAAATTAAAAATAGAATATGACATTATTTTTATTTATTACTTTAAAGTCATTTTATTTATTTAAATTCATGGGTATGTGAAGTACTTTAAAAGTATATAGGTTTTTAAATTATTTTATTTATTATTAAAAAAATGATAATTCGAAAAGTCACAAGCAAAGAAGCTATTAAGCTCTTTAAAAAAAAACACTCATTAATTTCTCCATTTGTCTTTGAGGATTCCATTTTTGGTAAGATCAGATTAACGTAATATAATAGATATTATAAAAAAAAAAAAAAAAAAAAAAACCTCTTGAACCTAAAAAAATTCAATAAGTACTATCATCAATGATCCCTTTTTAAGGACATGAAAGAAAGGAGTAATTAGAAAAATGAAAAAGAAGAGAAAATTGGAGAAGGTGGAAAAGGTAAGAAAATAAAGGTGAAAAAGTGACAAATGATAATCAAACGAAACAAGAAATCAAGTGATCAAAAGAGAGGGGTTGTTTGAGAAGCTAATGAAATCTGAAAAGTCTTATTAAGAATGATGATTCTTTTTTCATTTTTGTTGGGGGGAGGGGGGTAAAAAAGCCTAAAAGGAGAGAAAATTGAATTCAACAAAGTTTTTTTTGACCTTTTTAGAGCCTTTGCATATTCTGTGGTCCGTAACAACTGATGGCAACTGTACAAATGTCACAGATAGCTTCAGGAATCGCACTTAAACCTCTCTCACTCTCTCTCTTTCTTTCTCTCTCTGAGTTTGTGTTTCTCCCTGTAGGCCATTGAAGAAGTAGACACACAAGGGTGTCTAACAAGCAGAGCTTTTCATCAACTATACAATCAAAGGTGGTGAAAAAAAGGCTCTTTCTGAGTGCATTTCTTGAAAATTTTGTGTTGATAAATGCAGTCTGTGACTTGATCAATCTTTACTTTCATGGGGTTTTACTGGGTTGTATGGGTGTTGTTTTTTCACTCTGTTTTTTTGCATTTGTTGAGTTTTAGCATTATTTTCTTTTTCTTTTTCCCTGAAGAATTCTTAGTTGTTCATGTTTTCTGTCTATGGTTGTCGTGTTCTTGTCTTTTTCTTTGTATTTTGTCAAAGATCCTACATGGGTTTTTCTTTGTTTGTTGTTTTACATGACTGACATTAATAACTAGATCTTAGGACTTCAACAAGATCTCCTTCTCAAAATTTTCTCAATGCGATATACTGGTGAGAATATATATCAACAGTGAATCTTGGATTGGATGAATTTTAGCACTTTCTGTACTGAATTATTTTGGAATTTGAGTATGATCTAAGAGATGCAACATACATAATCCAACTTTCTCTGTTTGTGTTAATCTTCAATAGATTAGTCTGGCATTTTGGTGCTTTATCAGTGGACATTCTGCAAATATTTCCTAGAAATTTGTGGTTTGTCATTTGTCAGCAAAAGAAATGAAATTAATGGGTCCTTTTTAATTTCCTTGTTTGATCTTGTAGGTTGAGATTATTGGATCAAGAGACACAAATTTGATGGGAAATTCATGTGGGTTGTGCAGAATTGATTGGATGTTGGTACAAGTCAGTTTGCTGCTACACCCATTGGTGGCCTGAGAAAGGATGCCAAACCAGCTATGGTTTGCACTGCTAATGATTTACAGGAGTGGAAGGATTTTCCCAAGGGTCTTAGGGTTCTTCTCCTTGATGATGACACTACTTCTGCTGCTGAGATAAGATCAAAGCTTGAGGAAATGGACTATATTGGTTAGATATTTGAGATTCCATTTTGTACTTTGCTTTTTTTAGTACTGATTCATCTTTTGAGCTGGAATTTGGTTACTTTCTCTTTCAATTTTACCTAACCTTGGCTGGTTTATTGGGTCTATTTACGTGTGATTGAAGCCATCTAAAGCACCATGCTTTGGATGGTTTGTGTTTGGGATAGGGGATTCTTCAGACAATGTGGATTTGGAGTTTAGTTTTCACAGCTTAGTATTGATTGTGACCTCTTTTCCGCAATCCCAACCATTCTATGAATTGGTTTCTTGAAAGATGAGAGAAAGATATAGAAACTAAGTTTATCTATTCAGGATTTGTTTTCTGTTAGAACTTCAATTATTCCAAATCCGGGAACTGCTGTCTCCGATCCAGGTGATTTGCTAAGTAATTGGGATTAAGGCTTTGTCGAGCTGGAACCTTGTTTTTTTTTTTTGTGAATCAAAGTTACAAGCTGTTGTTTGTCAATTGATCAAAAATTTATAAACATTTTGAATTCCTCTATTTATCTTTTAATGCATCTGAATTTTTATCTGTGACAATTGTAAATTGCTAATTTGAAGAAGATATTTATTTTTTTTCATATTAGAGGTAATCCCAACATGACATTTTTCTTTTCTGCAGTTTCTACATTTTGTAATGAGAATGAAGCTTTGTCAGCAGTCTCTAGCAAGCATGATAGCTTCCATGTTGCTATTGTAGAGGTAATGGTCTTCATTGTACCCATTGGCACTGAAAATATTCAGACTCACAGTATACCTTCAAAATAACAGTTTAGGAGAAATACAAGTTCTTAAAGTGAAAGAAAACGGTTCCGTTTCTCCAGAAAATGTATTAAGACTACACATGCTTAATGCATTCACTAACGGGATACCAACACTAATATCACAATGATACGTCTCTTTTCGGTGAATAGCAAAGCAAAAGTCATACAACAACATTAATAAAATCCTTTCCTTGATGTTTTCTGAAACTATAAAAAAAACCCAATTCTTATTTTGTGTCATTCTGACATGTTGAACCATCATATATCTCATTGTTGGTCACAGGTGACTACAGGCAACAATGGGAATTTCAAGTTTCTCGAAACTGCTAAGGATTTACCCACCATTAGTAAGTTTGTCTCATCATAAGGGTTTAATCTCATTTAGCTCTATGTTAATGTTTAGCTTAGTTTTGTGTTGAGCATCAAATTCGTTTTTCCTCTGGGCTTTTCTGAAGCTCCTTGTCTTTTCGTTAATTACTGTTCTTGTCACATCCGGACAATATGAAAAATTACTGTGCAAATGGAAACCATCAACATGAATAAAATTGCAATGCAAGAAAGTGAATGAAGAAAGATTATCATCCTTTTGACGTGTTTTAGTAATATGACAGAATTAATCTTCTGATACAGTGACTTCAAGCATCCATTGCCTGAGCACCATGATGAAGTGCATAGCAGTAAGTTCTTTCTTCCTACCCCCAAATCATGCATATGTAACTCTATGGTCCAGAGCATATACAAGAACATATGCATTGTGCTTCTTATCATGGGGTTGTGCCCCGGGTATAAGGAGTTTACTGACCAAGGTCAATGTTCATAGGAATACAAAATCTTATAGAGGGATATGGTTAGAATTGTTTCTTTATAACTCAGAGGGAAGGGACAACTTGCACTCAACTCCATGCTTCTCGTTCCAGATTTTGCTATTTTTGATGCATTTTGTTGTTCTGTTTTGATTTAAGTTCTTGAAATTTTTGTTCCATTTATTATGTATGAAAATTCTTTTGCTCAAACATGTTAGTTCTTGTGATCTCTAGGAACTGATAAGCATTTTCTTCTCACCATATAATTGATGTGTTTGACAATTGAATGTCTCAGCTTGGTGCAGTTGAGTTCCTTCGAAAACCGCTGTCTGAGGACAAGCTCAGGAATATTTGGCAGCATGTAGTTCATAAGGTCTGTGTGGTTTTTTCAATTCATTTGGATTAACTGTTACGTGGTTATGCTAATACTGAGAAAGGAGAATCCCTTATATTATCTTGAGCAGGCATTTAATGCAGGGGGGAGTGTCCTTCCTGAATCACTAAAACCCGTCAAAGAGTCTGTCGCTTCCATGCTGCAGATTCAGATGAACAATGAAGAACCACGTAGTGAAATCTCAGTAGAAACACAGAATGTTGTGTCAAATATCCATGAAAATGACCATATGCAGTCAGCTGGAAGTGATAAATACCCTGCACCTTCAACCCCACAATTAAAACAAGGAGGGAGATCATTAGACGATGGGGATTGCCTAGATCAAACTAACTTCTCAACTGAGAAAGAGAGTGGAGAGCAGGACGGGGAATCTAAATCTGTCGAAACTACATGTGGCACTTCAATTGCTGAAGTTACTGCTCAGGTGTGTCCACCTCAAAGATCGGGTGGGAGCGTCAAAGAGGAAGATAATTCAGCTGATGGCTGTAAGAGTGAAAGTAATATATCTCCTCCTCCACAGAATAAGGAGAGTCTCAGTGATTTTGGTGGTGATGCTGAAAACCCCAGAAAGGCATCCAGTGTTCATAGTCCCTGTGTAACAAGAGCCACTCGGAAGAAAATGAAGGTATTTCAGTCTATTCAATTATGGCTAATTTTTTCAAGAAATCCAAACTTTTTGGAAGTGAATTCTCTTGAATGACCAGATAACCCATTAGTCTGTGAATTATTCACAAATTTCTAGAATACTAAGAATGCCAGTGACCCATTTGTATTTCTAGATATTCCCATTTGTGTTTATCGATCCAAAAAAAAAAAACATATTCCCATTTGTGTTCTTCCCTTTTCCTTCTTTCCCTACTAGCATCGGTTGTTGGAAAGTATTGCAATGAACTTAATACATTTGCTAATGTATGTTTGTATGTAATCCGCATTCTCCTTTGTTCGGGTTTCAGGTAGACTGGACGCCTGAGCTGCACAAGAAATTTGTGCAGGCAGTGGAGCAGCTGGGCGTGGATCAAGCCATTCCATCTCGAATACTAGAGCTGATGAAAGTCGAAGGCTTGACAAGGCATAATGTAGCAAGCCATCTCCAGGTCAGTATGTTTTGAACTTTTGGAATAAGGCTTAGGCAACATAATGGAAATGGATAATCAAACACAAAATTCACAACCCTGTTTATGACATGTTGATTAAATCCTTGCCTCGGGGCTTCTTTTTTTGAACCAGAAATACAGAATGCATCGCAGACACATTCTGCCAAAAGAAGACCATCACAGAGACCCAATGCAGAGGAATTACTATCCGCAGAAACCGGTCATGGCCTTTCCTTCGTATCATCCTAACCACACCCTCCCAGCTGCTCAGCTCTACCAGGTATGGGGCCGACCCAGCGGCCACCCTGCTCAGATATGGAGCACACCGGGCTATCATCATCCATGGCCGCCTGCAGAAAGCTGGCTTTGGAAGCCTTATTCAGGGGTAATGTATTGTCCATCTTTGAGCATTGATAATGTTGTAATCTTATGCTACAAACATGTAGATTTTAGGCCTTAAAAAACATAGACGATTTCAGATGAATGCCGATGCATGGGGCTGCCCTGTTATGCCAATTACACATACTCCATGCTCTTCGTTTCCTCAAGTGAGTGTGAAGCAAGAGTTCATATTCATTTACATTATAATTCCATCATTAATCAGTAATCATCGGTCGGATCAATGCAGAATCCTTCCGGGTTTGATCATAACAATGGAAGTGGAATATACAACTTCAGCATTCCTCAGAGCCCGTTTGATTTTTATCCGGTAAGCTCTTTATACCTGAATTGAGATCGATGGTAGCTGGGATAAGATGCACAAATGCCTCGACTTTTGTCCATATGTCTCATTTTGCACTTGAACTTTTTTTCATTCTAAGATATCCCGATATTTACTTCTGAAGCTCAATCATATTCTTGTCGTTAAAAAATGGTATAAATGGATAAACAGGCTGTTAAAACCATCATTAAATACCCTACACGTGTCTGTTTTCAGCCTGTTTTTGTCCATATATCCCACACAAACGCCCGACTTTTGTCCATATATCCCATTTTGTCTTAAACTTTTTTTTGGTTTCAAGATTCCCTGATTTTTACTTTTGTAGCTCAGCTCAACAATGTCCCTACCGTTATAAAAGGATATAGATGGACAAACGTCTATTAAAACACCTTTTAAAACCACCGTTAAACACCTCAAACATCTTCAAACACCCTACACGATGTTAGAGTTTATAGAAATTTGGTGACTTTTTTTTTAATAGCAGGCGTGAGTAGTATGGAGTAATCGTGAAGAATTATCTAGTGATGAAAAGTTTAGGAAAAGAAAAATAAGATATCTGAAGTAAAAACTCGAGAAGGCGTTTATGCGTCTTGTCGAAAGGGGAAGAAGATGAATGTCTAAATTTCATCTGTTTGAATTGTTTTACTATTTTATGGATAACGCAGGAGGAGGAGGTAATTGATAAGGTGGTGAAGGAGGCGATAAGCAAGCCGTGGATGCCGCTGCCGTTGGGGCTAAAACCGCCGGCGACGGAGAGCGTGCTGGCGGAGCTCTCCCGCCAGGGCATCTCCACCATCCCTCCCCCCAACATCAACATCAACACCACCTGGCCCTACTGAAAATCTGACATAGTGTCAGCAAATCCCACATCGGTATCCCACATCGATAAAAAATAAAAACCTCTAGGGACCGCAAGAGAGAGTATCTAATGATGGACGGTCGAAAGAGGGGCCACGTATGCGAATTGTAAGCCACAAATGAGATGTGTGGATGTAAATAGAGCCAGTCTTTAGTCGAGGCTTTTCTTTTTCTTTTCTTTTTTTCTTTTTTTTCCAATTGGTGGGTGGGTGGGTTGGTGAGAAATAATAGAGGGAAAATGGTGGGTGCTTTAGAGGTCTATGTCTCGTGATGTGAAGAGGGAACTTTCTTTTTTTTTTGGTTTTACATGTTTATTTTCAGAATCTAGATCTTGCTTTTTCTCAATTCCCTCTAATCCAATTTCTAATCATCTTCATCTTTTTCATTAACATCAATTATTTGGTGGAGAAAACAAAATTAAAGTTCATGGTTCTATCTGTCTGTCTCATTTGTTTTTTGGTTTTTTAATTTTTTTGACTTATTGTCGAAATTTTAAAATAAATTAAATAAAAAGTTTAAAATATTTGGTTTTTGCTATTGAGAAAAAAGTCTTTTAAAACAAGAAATATTATCTTTGTCCAATAAGAAAAGGAGAGTTATCAATAAACAAATAACTTAATATTATTAATTAATATTAAGTTGAAAAAAATTTATATTTGGTATTAAGTAAAAATAAAAAAAATGCCACCTACGTTAACTTTATTGTTGTAATCATTTAATGCATACGTCATTCAACAAAAGTACAAGATAATGAAATCAAGATAAGAACAATAGTTTTAAACGGAAATAATTTGTTTGAAAAAAAAATTATTAAATTAGTTTAAAAATTAAAATAATTATCAAAGTAGTGTGTAATGTGTGTGAGTGGAAGAAAATATCGTTATTATCTGTGAACCAGTGAAATATCGAATATTATTGTTCGTAATAAACGATAATTAAAGAGCACAAAATGTTGAAGTCGAATGTGAATTTACAATACATTAATGATGAGTAGTGAGATTAAAATTTTGAGTGCTTATTGCACATTTGATTAGTCGATTTATTAAGCTATCGCCATTAGTGGTATTATGCAATATTTTGATAATTATTTTAGTTTTCAAATAAATTTAATAATTTAAAAAAATATATATTTTCATCTAAAACTCATAGAACTAGATCAGATCTTTAAGGATGAGTTTTAGGTACAAAGCAATAGATTTAAAGTAATCGAATTTAAATAATTTGAGGTTAATGGTTTCATTAAGACATGCATGTTTGTAGCATTACTTGACTTTTGGATAGTCTTATGATTTTGACGTTTTGAACATATATGTTTATAGTTGGATAATTTTTATGGTGATAATAAAATTTATTTGGAATTTTAAATTTGAAATGTCCTTTTGTTATTATTGTTCTTGTTTTTATTATCCTTAGGCTTGTCTTCTTTTATGTTAGCCTTGGAAGCAAGTCCTTTAACTTCCTCAATCATGTTTTTATTTTCTTTAATATTGTTGAAACTATAATATCGAACATATAGATGAAAAGATTAAATTAACTAATCAATAGTCTCGATACCGATGCTAGGAATATAGCGTGTTTAATGATATAATTTTATCGTTAGCATGATGCTAACATCGGTGAGGTCGTTTGGATGTGGCATAACAAATATTTTTTTATGTATGGAATTATTAGAATATCTTACGATCCAGCAATATATATATTTTAAGACCAATGAAAAAGTGTAAATTTTTGTTTTAGGAATTTGAATGAGAGGGGTTTCTTTGTTCTTTGCAAAATATAGGAAAGAACCAAATAAATTATGTTGCGATATTACAAATAATTATTATAACAACAAATATAAGAAAGGCAAAACGTAGTAGTCTTTTCCATGTAATCCCCTAAAAGAGGAAAATACCAAAAATAATAATACATGAAAACCTGTCACTCTTGAAAAAGACACAAAATAATTAATAAATCCAAATTACCTTTAAAGAGACATAAAAGAAATGAATAGTACTTAAGGAGACACAAATGTACAGATTAAATGAATTATTCTCTAAGAGGAGTGAATATCTTAAAAAAAAAAAAAAAAACCCTATTGATTATGTATATAACATGAAAAAGGTGACAAAATGATATTATTACTAATAATGAGTTTATCTTATTTTCATATGGCTTTTGACATCATGGGGAATCATAAAGATTTTAAATCATGGTTTTTGAAGTCTAGCATTTGAAGACACAAAAATTGTTTTTTATTAGTAAGTCGTTATTAAAAAAGTATTTGAGACAATTGTCACGCCCTCGTTCTCTTGGACACGATACCGTATGGGAAGGATCTGCTCAGTGATGCAAGTGAGTCGCGAAAACCATATATAGAGAAGGAGAGAATGTTATGAAACTGTGGAGACTTTCTTAGAAATATGTGGAAAGTTTTAAAAGGCGCGGAGAAGTCTCCACGGGTGTGCGAGATCTTCAGAGATGTCGCGTATATTTGAAATGATGTGAAAGACTATGAAATATGAGAGAATGATCTAGAGTCTTTCATAGTAGTCTTGTAAATATTTGTACATAAGATGTTTTAGAATATTCTTGAAGTGTAAAGGAGCCAAATTACAGGTTTAGAGAATTATAAGGTGAGAGAACTACCGAAGCGTTGTATAGAGTTTTTCTTCGATAGGTTTTAACTTCTTTAAGTGTTACTCTTTGCGGGGAGTTCTGGCCGGCTTCAGTCGTAGGTAGAAGCTAGGCGTAGCGAGGCGAGCAATGGGAGGTTGAACATGGCTTGTCCGATGAGAGAGTTGTCCCCAAGTCTTGCGCAAAACTCAACGAAAATACTAAGTCCATGACACAATGTATAAGTTATATGACAAAGTTTTTTTTTTGTGGAAACCTTGTATCAACTTTTATGGCTATCAAGACAAATTATTTTTAAAGAACATTATAAAGGATTTAAGATGTTAAAAACAGCTAAATCGGTAGGCTCTGGTTAACTCGGAAAATACTATGAAAATAAAAAATGAAAAAAGTTAAGAAAAATAATTTTTTTCATGTTTTGTTTCATATAAAATATAAAATCAAATCAAATATAATTAAAATTCTTCAAAATTTTATATATTTTTAAATATCTTATGAATTTCACAAGATCAAGTATATCATTTTCCTTGAGTTTACTAAATTACCACTTTTAATTATAGATCAATTTTATATATAGAAGCAACAGCAACGTTTGTAACTACTTCTTTAACTCGTAGAGATTCTTGCAATTGATGAAACAAGTTATGAATGCATATGACTAAACTTAATGATCGAAAATGTTCAAAAATCATATGGACTACTTACCCATCATAACAAATAATGCTAACAAATATAGCATGGAGATAATGATGCCTTATATTGTACAAATAAAAAGAAAATATATTTTTTTTAAAAAGAAAAATAATTTTATTAAATTAGAATTGTAATCTATAAATAGAAACCAGAATCATGTCAATAAAATACATAAATGATGAAGGGAAATGATATTAAGGTCGATATCTCGTAATGAATCGGCTCGAAAGCGTATACGTTTGATAATTGGAGGCTAGCGTTTGATATTATTATTGTATTTATGTCACATTTATTTCGTTATACGGCGTATTGTGGCCCAGGATATCTTCTTTGCGTCTGAGATCGTTGAAACCAATCTAAGGTTCTTGTGCGATGATGGCCATATTGTCGTCTTAAGGCAAACCTTGTGTGCGGTATGCCGATATGGAACAACCACATGCGTGTGAATCGATGGTTAAATTATGAAAAACAAATTAAAAGCTTTTATATTTGTGTGGAATAATCATTTTATTGAGAAATTAATTGATGGTAAAATGTGTAGATAAGTGATTTCAGGTTAAAAATGACAAAAAATCACTCCTCCCTGATAAAGAAAGAGCTAAAAAAGAAAAAATTGAGAGAAAAATAAGACTATAGTTCTCAAGAAAAATCAATAAGCCTCTTAATTATTAAAGAAAATATTTATAAATATATATATATATATATATATATATATATACCTGCTCTCATACCTCTATATATATATAGCCTAAGGTCAAAGAAAGAAAATTTGGAAGAAAATAAAAAATAAGTTTAAACTTAATAAATTAATTATATACGTTTATTCAAACTCATTTTATCTATTTTTCTTTATTATGTAACGACTAACGACTACAAAATTTTAAAATATGAAAATTTTTGAAGAATTTTGATTATATTTGATTTTTTTTTATATTTTCTACGATGAAATCAAACATGCGAAAATTATTTTCCTTAATATTTTTTTTCTTTCCCTAATATTTTTCAGGTTCCAATCAGTTTGTAAGAGAATATTCTACTTTTTCTTTTTACTAAGTTTTTTTTCTATAGGTTTTTCATTGTACGATGTGAAAAAAAAAATGTCATTCTTATGATCATAAACAGGAAAACTATAAAATATATGAATTTCACAATATTATCCTTATTTTTAATTTTTCATGTGTTTGATAAATCATTTTTCATTTTTATCCTTTTTATTCCTTTTACTTACTAACTTGAAGCTTTTATTTATTTTAATAATAGTTAATTTTTCTTATCATGTCATTATGTTATCCTTCTATCCTCCTGTTTATGCCTATCATTATTAATGTTCATGGTTTTGTTTCCTAAAAAATAAGAACCATAGGGTACTTTTAAAGACAAATCGATTTTTTTTTCCTTTTTAAACAAAAAAAAATAGATAAAGGGAACTTAGACTTGTTTGGTTACTGTTTTTGAAAATTGTTTTATATTATAAAAAATAAGAAAAAAAGAAATAGATATAACATATTTGGTTTTTTTAAACATAAAAAAATATTAAATTTAGATAGTAAGAACAATTTTCAGAAAACGCTATTTTAAAAAATGGCTCTCAAAACGGTTTTAAAAAACAAGAACCAAATCGGCTCTTAAATTTGCTTTTATGTTAGCTAAAATATGGCATTAATGGGAGTTCAAGCCCATGCAATATTAACAAAATCTGACTTCTAATAACTGGGCCTGGCCAAGATGGGTCCATTTCCTGTTTTGTGGGCTCAGGCTTCAAGTTTCAAGCCCATATTGAAGCCCAATAAAGTTACTTATATGTCACTCTTGTGTTTTGACTTTTGAGATGATCACTTTTCACTTCATTTTCTTAAAATAAATAAATAATAAAAAATGTCAAAACTGTTAGAATAAGATCTTGTTTGCATTGCTAGTTATAGACTTATAGTTAGGAGCCTCAAATGCTTAAAAATATTATCTTTAAATAATTATTGATATAAGTTTTTTTAAAATTTTTTTTTTTTATTTATTCAGACTATCAATATATCGAATAAAAAACATATAATAAAATCATTAAAGCGTATAAAATCTTACACATTTACATATTCTTGTGTATTATAATACTTATGATTATAGTTATGCACTATTGATTTGATATATTATTATTGATCAGATATATTTTCAACATTTAAATTCTTATACATCTGAATAAGCGTGTATGCGACAACAAGCGAATGTCGCGCAAAAAACGATAGCCGTCGTATCTTTGTCACCAAGGCAGCGACCAGTATAGCGGGAAAAAAATAAATGAAACTATATTTTTTTTAGAATAGCAACTTATTGAGGAAAATAGTGAAAAGAAGTGTAAGAACAGGTGATTTAAGCCAAAGAAGAGTAATAAAGAAAAAAAAGTTGAGAGAAAAATAGGCGAGGAGTCGGGAGGCTTTTTTTTTTTTTAAATCACTCTTGCATTCTACCCCAAAAAATTATAAATACAAAATTATTTGATCGAAGCCTATTTTGTTACTTAAGTGTACCCTCATTGAGCCGTCATTTCTATCATATTTTTCTCTGTTAGCCCTTTTCCCTTAAGTAAAAAGGGATAATTTTTTGGTTATTTTGGCTTTAAATCACCCATCTGCATTTCTCTTTATCATTTATTCTCAATAAAGTGATTCTTTCACATTGATTTAAGTTTTTATTTCGTCTTTTTGTAATTTTATCGCCGACTCATTAAGACATATGGTTTTGTCGTCAAATTGTTGCGTCATTTGGCGTGTCGATAACTGGTATGACGATGTTATTTAAGGCAGCCAGCTTGTCGATTTGATAGAGACATCAAATGATGGTGGTCAATATGCTATATAATTATAATAATAGGTATTATAGTTATTATAATATCATCAAATATATAGGATTCGAGTCCGGTTATTTATCTTGTCTGCTGCGAATGATGTTTTATCGCCACAAGTTTTAGCGAAATTTGATTATGTTTACATAGAATGTATTCTTAATTGAATTAATAAAATTATTTCTCTTTAAAAAAAAAAAAAAAGGTTTGCCCTCATTAATATTGAATGTAGTCTCATCCTTAAATTTAAGTACATGTATTTTTTCTAAAATAATTATTACCCAATGCTAAGACTTCTTTTGGATGTAATTCTTTTTCTTTTCTCCTATTTTTTTAAAAATTTGTTAATTAAAAATTCAAGAAAGTCAATAACTATAAAAAGCATGGAGAAATGATTATATTATATAATAACAACATATGAACTCATTCATAAAACTCAAAGCTGCAATCAATATGTGAAGTGGGAACTCATCAACTTTTGTCAATATTTAAGGCATACAAATAAATAAAAAATTTATTTTATTTTATTTTATTTTTAGTAAAAGACGACAAGAAGTAGATGGTAGGCAATGAAAGATGAAATTGGTTTGACATGGTTGTGAAATTATTAGTGACAGCTACTCAATTATTGGCTACTTTTTCATCATACTTTCAGCCTAGTCTCTTTGACCGGTAGTTTCTGTCTTGACCCACCGTTGGATCTTTCCCTCCATTTTATTTTTATTTATTTATTTTAATTTTTTAAACCTATTAAAACCGACATTTGTTCTAATATAGGAGATATTATTATCTAATGCAAGGCATGCATTCTATATCTTATATATACAATTCTTACCATCTATAAAATATCATATTGTTTGATATTATGATCTCATTCTACTATAAATACTATTATAATTTCTAGGTATTTTACTATCGTTATGCTATGTGGCTCATACATTTTAGAAGAAAAATTGACAAATATTAGATAGAATAATAGATTGTAGGTGTCAGGGTATTTTTGTAATATTATCATACATAAGATTATTATAAATACTCTGTTATATAATCTTAATTAATGATAATGAAAAAATTTATTACCGTTTTCATGAATATAAACACATTATCAAACCACGTAAATCAATATATGTGAATTATTCTTCTTCGTTTCCTCTCAATTTTTTACTGTTTGGGTGCATGAATCACAACATTAGACTATTAGAAGAATCTCTAAATTCAAATGATGAATTTCATTTAAAATATATTTTCTTTTTTCACATGTGAGTTTGTATTACATGTATTCAAATTTATTTGTTGTTACGTATGTTTAGGTACAAATATAGAGATCGAATTTTGTTTTTATAAAATTGACGTGGAAATGAAGTGACATGAGATATGATTTATGGAATCTATTATATATATATAGTTAAGAAGCTTGATAATGTCTTGACCTTTAAGTTTATGGTATACTTACATATAAATTATTTATGTTGAATTCGTTACGAAGTCGTTTAGATACGTGTATCACATGGAAACGTTTTTAAAGTCGTATAAATAGTGGTAATTACCGTATGAATCGAGATGCACTATAAAAATGATAAAACTCTAATACATAACATAACTGATATTATATTTTGATACAATAAGAAAGTAAATATGGAGATTTTAGGGATATTTTTTGACAGTACGATATTTTTTGACATCTATTAATTGTATATTATATAATTATAATATTTTAGGGATTCAAGCTTAAGACCTCCCACACACTTATCTCTCTTTTACTACTTGAATTAGGTCTTGGTGATAATGACGTAACATTTCTTATTTTATATTTTATATCTATCTTATTTATTTATTTATTTTGACATTTCACCGACCCTATCCTTTTACCATAAGACATTTGTGTCATTTAAATTTGTTTATATTGTCCAGACATAAAAAGTTGTAAATAGGAAAACGAAATTTAATTATGCAAAGGCTAAAAACGTTAATTGTTTTTAACCCTTGACGTTCGTCTAATTCAAGCTATCTAATTAATATTAAAAGAAAACAAAAATTGCCCTTCCACTTTTAGCCTAAGATAAATTAAAATAAATTCCTTAAACTTTTGATGGGGAATAAGAATAAGTTTTAATTTAAAATGACTTAAATAACCCCATGCCACAATGCCTTCAATCTTCTACCCAAATGGACGAAATAAATATACAAAGGGGGCATATTGGGAATTTGAATTATTATAATTTTTTAATGTTCACGCACATCTATGAGAAATTAAAATTAAACGGACCAAACCCATTTTCTACAAAGTAACAATCGCCGTCCAATCCACATAATTGAATCTCAACCGTTCATTTCTGCCAGCAGCTTTTTAACCCTACACGTGGGCATGCCGAACTGATCAAAGTTGGGTCCCAATCAAAGAGAGGGAGTGGGAGATGCCCAAATATTGCTTTATTTATTTTCTTTTATCTAAAGTTTTTCTTTTTAATTCATTATTGGGGTCACCTTTTTTTATTTTTTCCAACAAATCTCAGAACTCAAAAGCAACTTTTTGTTTTTTTTTTTTATTCAAATATCTTTGATTGAAAAATTACGGATGATAATTCATTGTGGTTGGAAAATTAATTTTAGGAAGTGTTTTTTATTTAAATAATTTTTTTAAATCATGTTACGAAATACTTTTTTTTTATAGGATTATTTTGTATACTCATTTCACCAATTTATCATTATGACCCTTTAAATTACCACTTGAGGGAACGGTGCAAAATTTATGAAATACTTTTAAAAATTTAATTAAAACAGTATTCTATAATCTTTATTCAATGTAATAATTGTATACAAGATACTTTTAAATGAATATTTTGAATAAAAATACTGAAATACATTTATAATATAATTTAAATATGCCTTTTTTTTTCTTCAAAATATTGGTTATCTTCTTTTTTTATTGGAACCTTAACCTTTAGTTACCATTTTACCCCTTTTACCTCTCAAATATGGCGGGATATTATTGTTATTGTTTTTTATTTTTTTAATATTTTGTTTTCAAGACCTTTTCGATTCCCATTTTACCCATTTTACCTCTCAAATATGATAGGGTTATCTGATATGGTTCTTTTTTTATTTTTATATTTTATTTTATTTTATATCCGATCCTTAACCACTAATGCAAACCTGAGTTATCAGTTATCTCCTTAAAATATATAAATACCATTTTATACCAAATAGTTGAAAATTTGTATTGAAAATTTTTAAATCTTAAATTAATTTTGGAATTTTATAAAGAACTTAAAAAAAAAGAAAAAGAAAAATGCAAAAATATAAAGGCAAATGAAGTCAAATAGGCAGCCATGCTGTAATTACCAACAATATCATGGTCTTTATAGGAAAATGATATTGCCACTCATTTTTAGTACTTCTGTGGGCCATTCAACTACGAATTGGCGATGCTACCCCTAATAAACACTATTCAACACAGCAGTCCATTCATGTACGATAAGGGCTAAAATTGTCAATAGTGAGTGCACTTATCAATTGGCAAGTGGCCAGAGCTCAGAATTCAAAAACCAAAGAAAAAGAGAATCGATTCTCACCACCGCTGTATTCAACTCTCTTTCCTCTCTGTTATCTCTCTCTTTCTCGGTTCCTCTGGAATCCAAAGAACTCTCTCTATCTAGCTCATCTCTGTAATTTGTAGGTTCTTCCTTGAATTTCCGTTCGATTGTTTTCTGTTCGTTTTGATTGGTACCAATAATTTTCTAAATTGTGTTGATTTTGGTTTGTTTTTATTTGTGGTGCGTTTTTTTTTTCTCGATTTTTGTTTGGGTACTTGAAATCTGAATTAACGAGGAACTGGGTTGGTGCCAAACTATTCTTGTTTTATGTTTGGTTATAGAGAAAATTTTGGGAAGTAAAGGAAACAGAAAAGGAAAGTGGGAAACTCGCTTTGTTAGGGCTGGGTTGATGGGATTTTGGTTTGGGGCTTTGTAGTTTTGATTGCTATGTTTTTTCTACATTTTCTCAGCGGCCGAATAGGGGGTCAATTTGTAAACTTGAACGTTTGCTGAGTGATTGATTTTTTGGGGGTGATTTGTTGAAGGTGAAAGGTGGATTGATGAAATAGAAGGCGGCGCGAATTGTATTCGAATCGATCGGAGGGATTGTGAAGATGGCGTGCCGAGGTTGCTTTGAATGCCTATTGAAGATGCTGAACTTCTTGTTGACTCTTGTGGGTCTGGCCATGGTGGGATATGGGATCTACTTGTTTGTAGAATTTAAGAAATCTTCCAGCGAAACCCTTACGATGTCGCCGGTAATGGGCGACAGCGATGTGATTCAGCTCGGCCGGCCTGCCATGATAGCAGTGACTCTGTCAAGCAGCATTTTGGATAAACTGCCCAAAGCTTGGTATGCTTTCTCTTTTTATTTTTAATTCTTTTCACATTTGGATTTGTTTCATTAACTGGTTTTGGTTTTAATCTTGATATTTTACTATCGCATTCGTGATTTTAGATCTCCTGCAAGTTTAGTTTGAGGCCATGATCAACATTTAATATTTTTATGCCCTGCTTGGTTTCTAATAAAAAGGTTGGAAAGAAAGTTGAACTAAAATTTGATTGTTTGGGCAGTGAGAAAAAAAAAATAAGGCAGCCAATTTGGACGAGAAATGGGGGCAGACTGGAGTTCTCACTACAGATGGTAGTGAGACAATTTGTATCTGCTTAGACTTTCTTGTAGCTTTTAATTAAGGCTATGCACTTTTGTTTTTAGAATTTAAAAAATAGTGGTAACTCTTATATAAGATAGAAAAACTTCTAAAGATTTAGAAAGTAATGATTTTAAAAACCACTTAAAAATATTCTAGGTATAAAAAAAATTTACTATCTAAAATTATAAAATTTCTGAAAGTGATTTTAAATATACAACTATAATTTTTGAAAGTGAATTTCTGAGACATTAGATAAATTTGTATTTTTGTAATCAAGAGATTTCACTTTATGTATGGAATTTATTTACTATTTTTTGTTTTTAAAAAGAAGTGAATCCAAATGGACACAAGTTTTCGGGTTTTTCCCTTCTAAAAATCAGTGTTGAGAAGCATTGATCATGTTGTATCCTCCTTATTTTGGATAATTCTCTGCTTTAGAATTATGACTTGTTCTCCTATATTTTTCATTAAAATGGAGGAAACTTCTGAATGTAATGCTGTTTGAATAAGGATGTTTCTTATTGACCCACAATCTACATATGCCACACCTCGCCCCCATGACCACCCACAAGATAAAAGATAAAAAAGGGAAAAATCCTTTGCTTGTTGGCCTGTAAAATCTCTCACTCTCTAGAGCTATGTAGAATTTAGTCTTCAATTAAGGTAGGTGGATGTACTATATGTCACCTAGTTCTATGCGCTAGGCCTTATCACCTAGTTCATATGCATGTGCTTTCACACAGTAGTGTTGCACGCTCATCATGATATTGTCACCTGCTCCTGCTATTATCTACAAATTACAAAATTCTGTTTCTTCTTTTTGTTTTCAGCAAGAACCAATCTCTGTCATTTCATTAAACCCAAGTTTCGCTTTCATGCTTTCTCTTATTGATCCCTGTTTCACAAAACCAGAACTGTTCTCAACTCCTCCCTTTTGTTTTTTCTTTTGGTTTCATTCTTCACGTATAGAGATGATTTATATCTTGTCTTCGAGGAACACTATGTAATTAATGGACTCTATTGTTTTCCAGTCCGTTACTTAACAGAGGAAATTCATTTTTAATCCTGACAGTGTTTAAGGATGACCAATATCTTACCTTAGATCTAAGAATATTAGTCGGTGAACTACATAAATTTTGTCATAAGACTGTGTTTCTCAAAGGTAAAGCTCATGCAGGAACTGTCTCCTAGAATTGAAAACTTCTCATGAAAACTGGGACCAATGAGAAATTTTGTCCTACTTACAACACCAGCTGGATGTTATGAAATCCCCTTTTTTGTTCTTTTTAAAACGGTCCCATAAGTCATAATCTGTTAGAAACTGAAAGGACAAAGAGATCCTTTTTTGTGAGATCCTTTTTCGTATGCCTACTTTCTATTTCCAAAACACTCAATACATATAGAAACAAGATTATGAAACCAAAGAAATCATAACCTTTCACTCACAGCTCCAAATCATACATGTCAGGTAGGAAAAAAAAATCAAAATGCCATAACCGAGTGCTAGGAAAGAAGCCATTATGTATGAGAAGCTTCTTTTTTCTTTGTCTTCCTTATTGAAACCAAATGAGGGTATAAAACCTGTTACTTTTTGTGTTTCTATTCTACTGTTTTGGTACAAAAGGTTTTCTGTTTTAGTTTGCTTTTGATGGTTATGGATCCTGCTACATTTGAATTGACCTGTACTAACCCTTTGTCATCTATTGAAGTGTGTTGCTATGACTATATGACGAAAGATATGATTGCCAGAGTTATTGATCCATTGCAATGATTTGTCTAGCATGATTTGTTTTATTTGTTTTTCCCAGCCTGATTTAGCTTACTCGTATGATCATTTTCATCATGTGTGGCCATGATGTGGAATTAGGAAGTTGTCAAAACAGGCAGTTCATTTCTCTTTAATATCCAGTTAGGTTTATGGGATCTTTGTTGTGAGATGGAATATTGACCATTGTGTTAGGTAGGTTGCTTAACTTTGGCAAACAAACTGAGCTCAACCAAAGCCAAATCTTGAGGATTTGAGTTTGAATAGATTTTCTTGATTATGATGTGAGCTTGAACTTATAACTAACATATACTTAGATAGTCCTAACCAAATGGACTTCGCTGGTTTGCACCCTTAGCCCTCTCAGTATGGTACATCTCCAAGTTCATGATTATTTAAGCTTCTTTTTGTATAAATATTTGGAGGAACTTACATCAAGAACTTGGCTTTTTTTCTTTTTTTTTTGTCTCCATTGAAACTTGACCTAGAACCTGTTGATGACCATTTTGTGTTGATTGTTGTTTTTTGAGTTCTAGCGGGAGACATTTTGGAACACAGTTTGATTCTGAATAGAAGTCTCTCTTATCCTTAAATCTCTCTCCGAGTGATCAAGAGATAATTTTTCAAGATCATCTGTTGAGATTATCTATTTATTAAAAAGATAATCTGCTGGTTCCTTTTAGAAGGGCTGGAAGCCCTAGCATGTGCACGTGCATGTTTGGTTGAAAAAGAAGGTTGCTTCCAGGATAATATGTGGACTGAATGTTGATCAGTCTATGTGATGCCTGGAGTTTCAACTCTTGAGAAGATGTATCTCTACCACAGGTTTTGATTAGGAGGGAGTCCAGTGTATTAAGCCGTGAGCCTCCTTGTACTCGTGTTATTTATAGTGAAGTTTTGATTTTGGGTCATGGCTCCCTAGATGTAGGTGCGGTATCACCCAAATGGGTTGCCAAATCAGTGTGCCTTTGATTATTCTTGCATAGGTTTTATTTGAATTGTTGATATTGGTTGATTAGTCACTATTAAAATCACTAACCACTAATCTAAGTTAAGACACCAGATCTTATAGAACATTTTGTAACATCCCAACCCTTTACCTCTTGAGGATTTTCTATTTCGATTCGTGGCAGTGATTTGTAATTTTTTGCATCAGCATCATCTGAGAAGTGACTGCCTACTATCTTGAGCTGATATTATTGGATCTGCATCTTTCAGTTGATCATCCAATATTTTTACACTAATATTGTGTTCCTTTTGCAGGTTCATATACTGTTTTATTGCCATTGGAGTAATTCTCTTTGTCATATCTTGTTTTGGCTGTGTTGGAGCAGTGACACGTAATGGCTGCTGCTTGTCTTGTGTATCCTAACTTACTCATGCTTTCCACTTTAATTAAAAAAGTAATCAATTTATTTGTTACCGAAACTAATGTAAGGAGAGTTAAATTGTCATCTGTTATGGCATAACCATGGTAGTTGTCACAAGCCCAATTTTAGACGTGCGGCCTAGGAATCAGTTAGACTGACCTTCTCAACTGTATAAATAATTCCTCGAAACACAAGGCGTGGGGCACTCTCCCCGACTCGTATTTTATTAGCATTTCTTAATCTGAGACTGCTCTTACAAAGGCTCACATCTCGGGATATACATGCTCTACGTGGATCCAACTCACAATATTATGAATTAACCACAGAAGTGGGCCTTGAGGCCCAGCATATAGAGAATTTGCTCCAAGGCGAGTCCTAGTGCGATGAGTACAAATATGACTAAGAGTCCTACTCTAAGTCTTGATCTATGATGGCCCCGCAATCCTTCTCGACTAGGAGTCCTGGGCGATTAGAACTCCTATGCCATGACCACGAATCCCACTAGGACTAGGTCCTTCACAGCAGGAATCTAATCTTTGTAGGAATCCTTGTTGCACACCAATTAGGAACTTGCCGCCCAAGGCTCTCGTGCCTATATAATGCAGACATCTCCCACATTGATTCCGTTTTGCTTCAAGTGCCACGCCCCAAGCCTCTAAGCTGTGAGTGCCGCGATAGCCGTTGTGCGCATCCCAACTCGGATGCTTGCTTTCCTTCCCTCATGTGCATGCTTGGCTCACGCTTAGTGCTACCGAGCACTTGCTTCCCTGCTTTGCCTTGGTCTTTTTCCCTTAGGTGGGCCATGGGGCCAAGGCAATGCCCTCATGCCGCATGGGACTCGTGTTATCTAGTCGAGGGGCTGATAGTAGTGCTATTCTGTTGACAATATTTTGGTACAACTACACAAGTGCTATTCTATGTGACAATTATATAATGTGTTGCCAATATTATGTAGTATGGATCCATTATTTTTGCTCTTATGTAGTATTCTATACAGTGTTTTATTTCCATGCCTAAGATCTACAATATCATTGTCATTCACATGGGATGACTCTGTTTTTGAATCACTTAACTGTGTCTGGGCTTATGACTACACTTTACATCAATCTACCATGTGTCGACCTTTTTTTTAATCCTAAGAGGGAAACATCTGTTAGATGGAACTATGCAAGATTGGTATATGGTTTCCTTAAGGTGATTCAGTATTCAGTACTTGTGATTTTATTGATCTTGGTAGAGCTGGGATGTGCAGCTTTCATATTCTTTGACAAAAGCTGGGAAGCGGTGAGTTTTTTATTAGTAATTTTAAAGATGGTATGCTATTTATGGTCATCTTGTAAGCAGTATGAGGGTTGTTTCAGGATATCCCTACCGACAAAACTGGAGATTTTGATATGATTCGTGATTTTCTGAAAGAGAACTGGAAATACGTCAAGTGGGCTGCTCTTGCAGCTGTTATTTTGGAGGTAATCATCTTGCACTCTTCAGAGGACCATGGTTTCTATATTAATTTCTGAAAATTTTCGTCAGGGGTACTAATCCAGGCTTGTATAATATCTTGAATTTTTGGCTCAATTTGGAAAACCCGAGTGTAATTTCCTCTTTAATTATTTGATCAGATTTCTCTAAATTCCAACTAGCTGGGTAGATAAAATTTCTAGCCAAATTGAAAGAATATGTTAAAACTGCTGGCTTTCTGAAAATTTTGACTAAAATCTTAAGGCCTTGTTTAGTTCACGAAAATTTTCATCTCTATCCAAAATTCAGAATATGAAATTTTGATGTATTCTATCTTTAGTTTTCATTTTTAGAAAATCGTTTAAGTGCTGAATTTGATTGAAAATAAAGAATAAGAAATCCGTTTTGTAAAACCATTTTCTTGAAAATGAAATTATAAAATGTTGAAAAATAAAATCCCTTGTTTTAGATTTAATTCGAAAACAAGAAGCAGCAGCGATTTTCTGATTCGTATATAAAATGTTGAAAATAGTGAATTCATTTTCTTTGTTTTTCAAATTTTGTTTTTGTCTCATTCTTGTAACTAAACGTGTTTTCCTTGTTTTCGAAAAGTTTGAATAGAGAAAACAGAAAATTTTCTACCTACTAAACAGCCTAAGGTGTCCCATATAACTTGAAAATGAGAAAAATATGTTTTCATACCACAAATATTTGGTTAAGACATTAATCATATAGATTAATACAAGACCCCACACAATTTGTTTATTAAACAGGATGACTTCATTGTTAAATAAGTTAAACAAGTGACACAATATGTTACCTGTTAAATAATTAAGTAATATTTGGGTTTATGTTTTCTGTTTTATTATTGTTTCTTTCGGTTTTGGGTTGGTCTATTTAGTATGTTGTGTAGCCATTGGCATGACACGAAACATGACCTACTTAAATGAATTGCCTCACTAGACACAAGGGACACAACCCACCAACACATATTGTCAGCCCTACTCATCAATAATTAAATGGTGTTGTAAAGGTTCTGATTAGTTTTTTTACATATGATCACTTGCCACTTTTCTGTCTTGTTTTATTTTTGTTTTAAATTAAAGGAGTCATGAATCATTGTTTAATGTTGTAACAGTTTTGATGGCTATTTTTACACCTTTCACTATTTATTTTTCTATCTTTTGTACTGCTTTTTTATTTGAGATGTTCTATTGCATTATCTTTTCAAATAAATGATTTTGTACATTCAAAGTATAGCAGTTATACATTATTGGGGTTCAAAGGATAATGGCTTGTATCCGCTGTAATAGAAATTGTTATCTATCTCACTATTTGTCAGTGTATCACTACACAACCTAAGGATTTATTAGAAAAATTATGATATCTATGATATCATGGTATATTTTTATGGCTGTTTGGTTTTTTCTGGAAATTTTATCTTCAATGATACATGTGTAAATGGTTGTTAAGGTGCACTGATTGCAATTAGGTGATCCAGTTCCCTTTGTTGTTTCTTCTAAATCTTTTTAATTTATTGACCTGACCTAAGAGCATTCAGATATTTTGGAGCAAAATTGCTCCATGATTGCTCTGATCTTTGGTGGCTGACTCTTTAAGCTGCTTTCAAGATTGATATCAGTAGTATCATTGAATATTTTCATGGCATGTATCCCTTTGTCTTCAGGCATGATAAAAAATTGATGCATATGGCTATGGTTTCGGTGGATATCTGATATTTATCATTTCCATCTCGACTTCCATAGAACGATCTTAGTCATTGGACAAGATGGTAGAGCGGTTTTATGTTGCCAACTAGGTTACTTCCTGTGTACTAAGTTAGATCTGCTTTTGTTCGTATATTCAATTGTTAATGGGGTTGATTCTTTCATATTTGTATCAAATAATGTGCTGTGGTGCTTCTCTAAAATAATAGATTGAATTTATATAAAATCACCTCTGGCATGTACCTCCAACAGAACCATTAGTTTGCTTATTTTTCCATATTTCTGTGGACTTGCAGGCTCTGCTTTTTGTGATGGCTCTTGTGGTAAGATCAGCAAACAGACCATATGATTATGACAGTGATGATGAGTTCATTGCTCAGAGGCAATCTGTGCGGCAGCCACTGATCAATAGGCCACCAATTCCAGCAACAGGTGTACCTGTCGCTGGCACCCTTGATCAGCGACCAAGTAGAAATGATGCTTGGAGTACACGCATGCGGGAAAAGGTGAGATTGTTTCTTCTTCATATTATAAAATATTTGGGGGTCAAGAAAAGTGACCTTGTTTTTCTTTTGTCATAACATGTGTGGATTGCTCAAGAATCATCTGTATTTAAAACCCACATACCATTCAATTTAAAGATTCCATGCAAAAATCATGGAAATGTGTTTTCTTGGTTGCTTTATGGTCCATGTCAATATAATTAATTATAGATCTATAATTTAAGCAAACCAGTACTACCTAAAATTGTTGGTTTTATTAATATTTCCTAATGTGATCTCTTATAAGAAATCAGTAAGATGATTAACATGATCCATGTTTCACACTTGGTGAAATCTCTTTTACATGGTTTTTAGATTTTTATTTAAAAACTCTAAAAAAAAATCAGGTAATTATAATTTTGTAAGTGCTGGTTAATAAGGATTTCCAGAAACTGGTCCTCTTGCAAAAATTATAAATATAAAACATGTAGACTCTTAGCTATTTTTGAAGAACATTTTTGTTAATAGTTTTAGCGCCGAAAATTTTAATTCATCTCTATTTTTGTATACACGTTTTTCATGTTTTTGAAACTGTAAAAAAGGGTTTCATTGAGATGTGGCAAATCAAGAAAGGTACAAACAGAATAGGAAAAAGAGTAGATTCCACGCTTGTGTTCCTATTACCAAATCCTAGTGTTAGGGTTTCATATTCTATGATCATTGTGCTGAACCATATAATAAAAAAAGGAACAGGATCATATGTTAAATGCTGGATAATTAGGTAAAGTAAACTTAAAAATACAAAATTGTCACACAATAGAACCTTTGGATTAAAAAATAATTTGGAAAAAATGATTAGTTTCAAATCATCAAAATGGTTAAATAGATTAAATAAGATACAAATGAGAATATCAAGAAAGTTATTGATGATATTCAAGATGCAGAATTACCATTACCTAAACCCCAAAAATTTTAGGTTCAAAATAAAATTCTCTCTAATTGAGATTGTAAGAAAAGTTATAAATCAGATACTCCTTATGAAAATTGGATTTATTGCTCCTTCATGGCACTTGATGACCATGTTCTATGCTTTGAGTTGGTCAGTTTGAGGTTGAAACATGATATTGTTTGTTTTGTAAGTTTTTTCTTTTATAAATAAAAGGGTAAGAATGGTATTCTGGAAGTTCTATTAATTTTGAAGAGCTTCCTGTGAAAGCTCAACATCAAGAGCTTCCTGTGAAAGCTCAACATCATCTTCCACAAGAAACAACGTTGTTGTTGCTTCGATGGAAAGCTTTCAAACAAGCCATCAGCCATTTAGTTACAACTGTCCAAAGACTGCCAAAAAAATGAAAAAAAGAATTGACCCATCTTAAAATGGAGCTTTCGGCTTCTCAGAACCCAATCAAATAGAACCTTAAAATGGCGAGAAATGCTCTGTTCTGATAACAACCTTGGCTTCTCTCCCCCCCTTCCTTCTCTGAATTTTATTTTGTATTTGTTGTTTGAGTATTGCGAGTTTCACTGCTTCACTGATTTCTGCGTTTTTTCACGACATTTGTCCATTTAATTTGCCATTCAACTACCTTCTGAACCAGATAATACTTGAATTATGAGTTTGTCTAATTATTTTGCAATATGTACTTGATGGATCCCTCAATGGATCTTACCTTTCTTTTTCTTTGCCAATGGTGTACCATTTAATACAGACTCAGACATGGAATTCCCCCAATTTCATGTGATTCTTAGCTTTCTATTTCAATTACTTCCAACTCTTGTTGATATTCCTTGTGATCTGTTTTTTTGCATGTAAACCAGTATGGCCTTGATACATCTGAGTTCACGTACAACCCATCTGAGCCAAACAGGCAGCCACCAGGTCAGCCACAGCCACCGGTGGAAAGGAGCCGATGCACCATCATGTGATAACGTAGGCATCCGGGTCTTGCTTGATTCCAGT
The DNA here is from genome assembly GCA_016808115.1 of Tetrastigma voinierianum. Classification (NCBI taxonomy): domain Eukaryota; kingdom Viridiplantae; phylum Streptophyta; class Magnoliopsida; order Vitales; family Vitaceae; genus Tetrastigma; species Tetrastigma voinierianum. Next base: position 1,198,049 of record JAEQBH010000315.1, on the reverse strand, counting down.
TTCTGAAACTGATTTATCAGACAAGGGTGTGACAATTCTGTGTTTCCAATGAGACAAGTCTTTTTTGTTTCTGTTGAGTTTGTGTACAATACAACATTTTTTTTCAGGAGCTCTCCTCATGTCTTCGATCCCCCTTTCGCGTTCTTGTCGAACAAATCTTCCTTCCCACTCAAATGACTACCATTTGGTGTGTAAAATTGAATCATAATGTTGGGTTTCTTGTGTAGTTGCAGGCAGAGTTGAAAGACAAGGTGACAAAGCCAAGAAGCCATCCTACCTGGTCAGTTATGATTCATGCATAACCTTGTAGCTACAGGTTATTTTACCAACTTTTCCCTCATTATACAAATTTAATGACAATAGTGTATCTTATGTCATATTTCGTTTGCTTTTTCCGAACCCTGCATCTATTCCTTGCTTTGATTCATCAAGTTATTCGAAGTTTGGTTCCTAAAACAACACACCCTGCCAAAATTTTCCAGAAAACTCAGTTCTAAGCCATCGTGGCTAGAAATTACAGTCTTCTCTTCAATGAGCCGTTACGATGATGTAGCCAAAGATATGATGCTGTAGAATGTTGAACCAGGCATATTTATTTCCCAGGAAGAATCTAACATCTAGATCCAATTCTATCCAAAATTTTCTACTATGTCTCAACATTTTGTCCATTTTTCTCTCATAGGTTGGTTTTGAATCAATATGCCATCCAACCCGAGTTTCAGTGTAGTATTAGAATCTTAGTACAAAAGCTTTCTAAAAGCCCCTCTTCCTTTAATTTGGAAAAGACAAAATAGAAGTCAGTTGAAAGACAAAGAGGACTAAGTTGAAAAACCTTGATTTAAGAAAGATGAGTTGGCTAAAAAGAAAAGCCCAGAAAAGGATGATAGTAACCTTAACCCAATCTTACCCCTTGAGAGTTAGGACCATATTGATTCCTTTCTTCCATCCCTATTAGTTAGGCTGAAATATGAACAAACAACCCTAAGGTGTACCTCTGTAGGTCCGACTTTGGTTTGTTTCCAATGGTCATCAATTTAAGTCCCTTTAGGTCCACATGCCTTGCATTTGGTAGAGTGTTCATAGTTTGAAAGACAAAACATCCAAGGAGGGGAGGGGTCTCATGTTCGAATCTCAATGCGAACAGTTTACTATATTGTAATAAAGCGTTTGGTTGCCAAAAAATTTGAGTCCCATTAGAATCATTGGAGCATTTATCCGTTAATTTCATGTTTAGTGAATGACTAACAAATGGTTATGAAGTTAAGAGTATGCTTTGTTCATATTTTTTAAAACTGTTATTGAAGATAATTTTTGAAAACATAGATAATTCCATTTTAGTGTTTTTTGAAAACTGTTCTTCTTATTTGAATTTAGTGTTTTTTACGTGTTATCGCTTGTTTTTTAATATGAAAAAAAAAAGCAAAACGCGTGTGAGTTGTTTCATTGTGTCCTTGTTTTATGAAGCAAACTTGATTTTAAAAAGCAAATATATACCCTTAGAAACTAGTTCCAAGTTTCAACACAACTCCTAGAGATTAAAGAAACAAGAAATTGTAAGATGAGAAAATGAAGAAAGAAATGATGGGTAATTCATTCAAAATTATCATAACTTTTGAAGATCTTTTGTCCCTTTTTACAAAATCTGAAACTGTATTTATTTATGAAATTTGGCGTTTTTTAAAGATAAGATAGGACAGAGCATTCTGGGAAAGAACACAAAAATGATGAGAGAGACAGCAGCTCTATGGATCTCTCTCTTATTTCAACTTCAAACCCTCAAGTGGATTTCATTTTCATATTCTCTCTCTCTCTCTCCACTCTTTTCCTTGACAGTTGACACATAGGACAATTTGCTTTTTCAAAAATTGATATTTTTTTAGCATTTTATTTTCTTGGACTGTTGTTTCTTAAAACAACCCTTGGAAAAGTTAGTGGTTTCTAAATGGCTGATTACAATTAATTTATTTTAAATACAAACTAATCAAAAGTTTAGTTATTTATTTGTATATTTAGGACATGTCTTTTATTCCAATAAAATTAAAATAAAACCCAGAAGTAGCTCCCAGAAATATCCTTAGTCTTCATCAATCAAAAAGTTGTTTTTCTATTTTAATTAATAAGTCGAAGGAAAAGTTTTGAAAATAGTATTGATATTTTACAGTTTTTATTAATCATCAGATAACTTCTTATATAAGTCAAGGAAGAATTTTATAAAGAAAAATAAATCAAAATGTGAATTTTATAAGGAATAGTATTGTTTCTCTTTCTTTTTTTGAAAAAAAATTAATTTTATTAATTTAAATTAGCAATATATTTGATAACTAATACCAAATTGCTAAAAACCATGAGGATGAAACTACATTAAGGTTGATAGCATAATTAATCGATTTATATTTTATAAATTTGATAATTCTATAGTGACTAGAATACTTATGCCAATACTTTTGCGACATAATTACGATAATCTGATTTGTTGTTCATGTCTTATAGAATATGCTACCGGGTACAGATAGATGCAAAACAAATAAAATGTCGTAGTAAGGCGATGAAAAAACGAAAATGTTGTAACAGATGATGACGTAAAAATAAATCTTGTATGAGACGATGAAATCATGGAAAATAAAATAAAAACTTAGATCTATGTGAAATAAACACTTTATTAAGAAAAGAATTTGAAAAAAGAGGTGTAGAATGATGATTTCATGCTAAGAATGATAAAAAATTGTCTTTTATTGTCTAAGAAAAATGAGTAGCTAGAAGAAAATGTTAAGAGAAATAAATAATAAATAATATTGTAGAACAATTTTATGAAACTATTTCCTTTTTTTTTTCAAAAATATTTTTCAAAATAATTACTAAATGGAGCTTATTCTTTTTTAAAATTTATATACATGAAAGGATCAATGTTTTAAAACCTTGATCTAATAGTCTGACTGATTGGATCACCGTTCGATGATATTTTTGGTCCTGATTTAATCCGATTCGACCATTGTTTGACCATTGGTTCGACCCTTAAATCGTGAACTGATAATTTTTCCGTTTCAATCACCGATTCGGTTTTTAAAACATTGGAAATAACTAGTTTAAAAAAAGCATTGGAAATAACTAAGTGACAAACATAGAATTAAATGATTATAATATTATATGATCATATTAAGAATGACTTAAATACATTTAATTGGAATTTAAGTAATCTACCAAAAATTCAAATTCTAATTCAAATTCTAATCATTGTCTCTCAAACCAATCCAACCTTCCAACTCCAATTCAAATTCTATTTTTGAAAATTATTTTTAAGAACGGTTTTTTAAAACTCAAAAAACATTCATTACTCATTGTTATTTAAATTTAGTGTTTTTATATGTTTGCTGTATTTTTTAGAATGAAATAAATGAAAATCAATTTCAAAATAAAAATAATTTTAAAAAAATGGTAACCAAACAATATCTTTTGAAAGCACTTTAGGGTTCAACTTTCAAACTAAATAAAATGTGGACTCATCAACAAAGTCTCCACCAATTGGTCATATAAAATAATTAATAACATAATTCAATTAAAAATTTTCAACTACTAGTATGGTCAAATAATTTAATAAAAAAAAGTTGCAACTATTCCCTGAATAAAAAATTAAAAAAAAAAAAAAAAAAAAAAAAACGTTATATCCATGTTATGATCAAATCTACCAACACATTAATTAAATAATATTTTGTAAAACAAAATAATATTTTATTCTTAAATCATACTCTCTTTCAAACAAGTCCACCGCCCCACATTTCTGATTGCTCTCTTTTCAACTGTCACTCCCAAATCTCATTTGGAATTATTTATTTATTTATTCATTGTTATAACAAATTGTAATATTTAAACAATTTACTTTTTGTTTTCACATTATTCCCAACGTCTATACATTAATTATTTTTATATAAATAAAATTATTGGTTTTAAAAATATTTTAACATAATAAAAAATGGGAAAAAATATGCTATGGTGTAATAATTTGATTTTATTTAAAAAGCGGTTTATAAAGAATAAGGAATCAATGATAAGTTAATTCATTTAAAAAAATAATTCCTAATAAGTACTGTGTGCATATAAAAGACATATTTTCTTCCTAAAATGTTTGTTTACCCCGTCAATATATATATATATATATATATATATATATATATTTTCTAATTATAATGAAAATCCAATTGAGAAAGGAAAATATGTCCCCTCAATCCCATAAATCATATACCATTAAGTTAAAATGCTCCCTAACGTCTATTTCTAGTTTTGAATTTGTAAGTTTTAAAGTAATTTTATTTATATTTGATTTTCTTTATGACTATGTTTGGTTCCATAAATTTTGAGGGGAAATCGAAGGAAATAAAATAAAAATAAAAATAATATAGAATTAAACTCCATATAATATTTTTATTTATTACCTCAAGTCAATTTTATTTTTTCAAAACTCATCCATATAAAGATTAAATAATTTTGAAAATATTTAAGTTTATAAGTAATTTTATTTATATAATCAAACATAAGAAAATTATTTTCCTTAGTATCTTTTATTTTCTTAATATTTGTCGAGATTGGCACTCAAATTTCCATAATTTAAATAACAAATTTATGTTTTTTCAAAACATAAAAGAGGAAAACACAATTAGTAGTTAAAAGTTGTTATTTATTTATTTTTATTTTTTTCAAAAACAGAAAATACAGTGTTTTGAGAATTTGGGTGTCAATTTCATTAAGGATCTAGGGGTCAAAATTAAACGCAATTTAGGAAGAAAATATGTATTCTATATGTACGGCACCTATTAGGAATTATTTTTTAAATGAGTTAACCAACCTTTGGTTATCCATTCTTAAATAAAATAAAATTAATACATTATAGCATAATTTTTGCATAAAAAATTGATACTTCATTCTATGTGAATCCATGCTATATGATATGATTGAATTTGAGCATTATTAGTATTGATGGGTACGGAATAAATATTTTTTAGGAAGTGATATCTAAACCATATTTATTTATTTATTATTTATTATTTTATTTAATTTTTAATTTATGCACGTGACGTTATGAATGACACATTGACAACACAATAGTGTGTAATGATTGACAATTCCATATGGGTCTAAAGCTCATGTTGCCCTGGTGGGGTACATACAACTGTACCACTTTCCAATTCTAGGGTTGGCATTTTTTTTCTTTTTTGAAATATATATAATTTATTTTACTCCATTTTCTATGCTTTAATTACGAAAAATATTAGTAAGTGTTTAATAATAAGGTGATTTGTTTAAATGAACTTTTGAAAATCCAAAATTTGAAATCCATCCCTTTATCAAATTTTAGTCTGTTTAAAAATAACACTTTTTTTGTGAGGGATAATATAAATACCTGAATTAGAAAATGATATTTTTGTTTTGAAATATGTTATTTTTCCAAAAAAAAAGAAATGTGGAAGATCTTAGATTCATAAATTCAAAGGTATTTAATTTCTTTTAATCAAATATTTTTTAATTATATTTGGGATAAGAAATGTGAACGAATATTTTGTTTTTGTTGTTTTTATAAAGTAGAGTTTATGATTTGAATTTTAGAGTTAAGTTGAATTTAAACAAGATTGGAATAGCACTTTAGGTCTAGTTTAAGTGGTAAAAGGGAGATGAATGTTTCGGAGGTTCCAGACTCGAGTCCATATAACTATAAGAATAAAGGACTATAATGATATAATGTAAAATAAATAAATATAAAAAAAAATATAAGGTTATAATAATTATTTGTTGTATTTAAATGTTTATAACATTATATGTTTTGACATTATCATTGGTTATAATATTCTGTTTTGTGGAGACTCGAACGTGGTTCTTTTATGTGTCCCATTCAATTCTTAACTATGTCTTGTTGATAATTATTATTTTTATTAAAAATTGAACAATTTATTTGTGTCTATTTTTTTGAATCGAACAATTCATTTGTCTAGTAAGTTATAGAGTTAAATTTTTCTAAAAAAAGAGAAAAAATATTTTTATTTTCATATTTAAATTCTCAAATATAATAAACTCTTTTCCTATTTTTAAAAACATAAATACAAAATTCAACTTTCATTTTCATTTTTAGTAAATATTCTATAAAATAAAACCCACATATGAAAATATATATTTATTATTTTACTAAATTTTAAATAATTGATTATACAAAATAAGTTATAAATTTATATATTAAAGAATATACAGCTTTATCGCATGCTTCGGTGGAAACGTTTAAAGTTTAAAATGGCGTGACGTATAGGGAGGGAGGGTTAGGTTGAGTCACAATAGGGATAATTTATTATATTTTAACAAAGTGTTTAACTGTCCAAAAATAATATTTAAATTTTTAAAGTTCTTTTTGGAGAGAATTTAAATTATTAAAGTTAAAATAGTAAGTGTGGACCCATGTTTTTCATAAGCATCCCCACTCAATGACGATACTCGTTTTTTATTGTGATAAAATATTAAAAAAAAAAATTGGAGTTGCCACTTATTTTGTTATTTTTTTTAAGGGAAAAAAATAAAAAATAAAACTTTTTGTGGTCTTAGCACATTTAGGAAAAAGCATTAATACGTAAGGTTCTTGCTCCCGGGGGAAAGTACGATGGTGAGTCGTAACACCCTCTAGGCCCGTATAAAAATTGTCTTTATTAAACAAGTTTAAGAAACTATATCAATCAATTAATTAATTATGAATACCGAAAAAAAAAATCACATGACTCAATACGTAAAACAATTTAAATTTAAATTATAAAAGAGAGATTAAATTTTATTTAAAAAAGTTATAAAATCTAATTTTATTTACATGATAATTATTTGCATTTATTTTATAAAAATATTTATTGAAAAAATAAACTTAGTCAAAAAGATTTATTTAACTAATTTAGAAAGAAAATTAAACGTACAACTTTATTTAGAAAAAGTACATATTTTTGTGTGAAAAATGATTTTTAAAATAAATTTTTTTTTTTAAAAAGACAATCTTATTTAAAAATAAATGAATGAATGATTTTGATTAAAAACAATATTTTGAATTTTCCTTAAAACAAAATTTAGATTCTTTATAAAAAAAAATCTTTCTAGTTTTCTTTTATCAGAGAAAGAAAAGTTTATTTGTTAAAAAAACATATTATGAACTTACTTTATTCGCTTAAAATTATTGAATTATTTTTTAGTAACATATAAATTATAAAAATGCATGTTCAATTTTATGTAGAACCAACTTATGTATATAAGAATGAATTTACAAGAATATATATAAAAATAAAATTAAACATCAAAGAAAGTGGAAAAATGTGCTCAAAAGGTCATATTTGTAATTTACAGTATTTCCAGTCTTTTTTTAAAACCGATACTCCACATTTCGTGAATCCGTACTCGATCAACAAAAATAGTAGGAATTTCCCATACAAAACAAAATAATCCCAAAATAAAAAGGGCATCAAAGTAGGAAATATAGAAGGAGGGTAAGCCAAAATAAATATTCAAGTCTAATATTAATAAGCCTAAAATTAATATATAAACTTATCTAATTAATTTCATTCATGCTAATGAGCTCACATTAATAAATAAATTCTCATACAAATATTCAATATATGATTAGCCTAAGGTGGTGTTTGTTTTTTTTACTTAATGCTAAATAATTTTTTTTTTAACTTAATGTTGAATAGTACTTAATAACATTAAATATTAAATTGTTTGTTTTTTAATATTAGGTAGTAAGTAGGGATGACAACGGGACGGATTATTTCGGGTTCTTGTCATGCCCGCTCTTAATAATAGCATGTTTAGTTTAATTTTAATCGGGTTTAACGAGGTTTTTGGTTTATTTTTCGAATCAGAAACGGGTTTAAGGTATTGTTCTTCATGTAAGCAGGGAAAATTAGAAATTTTAAAAAATGCGTGAAAATGTTAATAAAAATAATAAATTCTTAGGAAGGGTTCGGGGAAGAACAGAAAATTCTACAGATCTTGGATGACAAAATGGATTCACGTCGTTAAATTCTTGCTTGCAGAATCTGTGGCCCGTAAAGTTTCGTTGAATTATGAAGACCAAGCGGAAATTTTAGTTTTTTGGGTGATAAGTTAGGTATTTCCAGAATGAGATTTTACGAAAATCTCGGAAGTCGTAAATGTAAGAGGTAAATTACCGTTTAAAATAAAGTGAATCGAAAAGAAATCGTATTTCGAGGTAGAAAGCGATTTCGAATGAAACGATATGAATCGTGTATCACGAAATAATAATAATAAGATAAAACCTCCGATTATATTTTAAAAATAATTTTTATTATTTTATTTTATACTTTAATATGAATAATAATAATAATAATTATAATATTTTTTAATAAATAATTTATAAAAATTATTAATATTTTTATTTTAATGAAAAATATTAATTTTAATATAATAAAAATAAAAAAGCAAATATAAAAAAAATTAAAATTTTAAAAAAATGTAAATGAGATGAGTTTGAGAATTTTAAATAAGACAAGTTTGGGAATTGAAAAAAATCGCAGGCGAGATTCGGGGATGGAGATGCGCATGCTCAAGCACTCACGTTATTAAATCACTAATAGTATGTATTCTTGGCGCCTTCTTGTTGGCGATGATCGAGAGTTTTCTTATTTTTGTAGAAAATGAAACTACGAATAAAAAAAGTAGAAACGTTTTCGAACTTTTTTTATTTAGAGCTTTTTTAAAAAATTTAGCGATAAGTCGTGAAAATTTAAAAAAAAAAAAAAGCGAAACATCTTAAGAAAGCTATTTAGGTTAAGCATTAAAAAATTCAACAACGTCGCTGAAATGCAGAGAATGCTAAAGTAATAAATTATATTACTTGATTCCACAACTTTCACTAACACAAATTTCATACCAATTAATAAGTCTAATTTAATATTTAATGGCCCAAAATACAATAATACTAAATTAAATAAAAATAAGTCTCAAAATAACTTTGTGTCAATTAGCAACTCCAACTTAGGATATATTTAAGTATTACAAAATCTATATTTATATTATTAAAGACCAATTTGGTAAATTAAGCTTAAAATTAATACAAAAAAATATTATATTTTAACAATTGACAACTTAAAGCATATCTAAAATACTTCAATTTAATCATTAATACCTAAAAATAAAACTAAACATAAATACCCCAAAATTAAGCCAAAAACAATGTACAAGATTAAAACTTCAATCAAATAAATTCCACTAATAACAAGCTTCATATAATTTAACATACACTTATACAAGTAAAATATAGAAATGATGAAAGAAAATTTTATTCATTTTATAGAGATATATGTACACGTTAGAGAAATAAAAGAAAACGATGTTTGGACGGTGAGAAAATGAAAGCGAAAATAAAGGAAAAAGAGATGGAAAAGGGGAATGAATGGTCACCACCAGCCTCAAGTTGCCCGATAGTGACTTTTCGACGCCAATAAGCAGTAATGGTCAGAAAAGGGGAAAGAAAAAAAAGTAAGAAGGAAAAAAAAGGAGATGAAAAGAGACAAAAAATGTGAGTTTTTCTATTGAAGTTTGCCTTAGATTTGATTGAATTTGGAATAAAATTGAGAAAAAATGAGTCTTTTAGTTAAAAAAAAAATGGAGAGAAAAGGAGAAATAAGAAAAGGAGAGGAGAAGAGCCAAAGAAGTAGGAGGACCTAATTGGGTCTTCCAAAAAAAAGAAGAGAGAGAAAGGGGTTAGGTTAGAGTAGGGTATGGGTAGAGAGAGAAGATATCGATTGTAAGGGAATAGAAGAAATAAGAAAGATGATAATAATAAATCAAATCAAACAATAATAATATTAATAATAATAATAAGAGAGCAATTTTTGGGGTCTATAGTAAGTTTAGATGAATGTTTAAAAAATTGATCGATGATTGATTTGGAAAAATGATTGATTCACGATTTAGCGATCGAATCACGGTTCACCTAATGGAAATTGAATTGTTATTGATTGGTGGACCGATTGATTGAACTAGCCGATCTTGTTGTTTTTTTTTTTTTTTTGAAGAGAAAAATAGTTTTATTGATTCAAACTAACAGCACATAGATAGAAATATAAAATCAAAATCGTTAAAAACTATAAATGATGAAACAACATCTATAATGAATCGGTTCAACGCCTATATATTTGATATTATTATTGTGACTGTATTACATATGTCTCAAGTTTTGCGGGTTATTGATGATCATTAATTTGATTTATTGTCTTTGATCGAATATATTTTATTCATCCAAATCGCTCATACACAAATCAACGCTGCACCACGACATGAAAAACAAAACATCATATCGAGATGACACGACCATAAGTCACATCAAGACTACGACTAAATCTTGAAAAAACAATTAAAAACCTAGATTTATGTGAAAGGAGAATGATGGAAAGAGTTGTATAACGGTGGTTTCAAGTAAGAATACCAAAAAATCACCATGGCTAGTGTAGACCCTATCGTTTTTTTAAATCTAAATACTTTAGTTATAATGCAATAAACCGTTTCCACTAAGACTCGAACCCGAAACCCCTATTTCATATGGTTTTCTACCATATGAGTCGACATGAAGAGCTTGTTGTTTTTAAATCATTGGTTTAAACTATTTTATATTATCTATTAGGACGATTGAATTGGAATATCATTTCGGTAAATTAAATTAAATAAATTTAGTTTTTATCAGAATAATTTTTTATTCCATTCTTACCTATGGAAATGAAATTTCAGTAGGAGATGGATGAGGGTTGGAATGTTGATGGCATACAGCAAAGCACCTTATCCCAAAGCGCATCTCAACCATCTTCTAAATCATCTAATATTTTCATCTTCTGATGATATTCTTATCCTCAACTCCTCCATTTTTCTGGTTTTTGTGCCACTCTTTTAAATCTTTAGTATATATAAATACATCAGATATAATATTAAAAACAGAAAAGGGTGCATGATAATAAGATTACAAAAGAATCTAATGAGTTTCTAAGAGATTTTTCTTCAAAAAGTTCAAAGATAGTTTCTTGATTCTATTTTGTTTGGTTCCCATCAACAAATAAAGATTTGAATAAAAAATTGTTAAGTCGGAAGAGAGAGGTTGGAGACAAAGGATGCCTAATTGGATCCCATAAAAGTACAGCTATGGTACTGAAGAATGAAGCTCCCACAAGCCCACAAACTGACTTTGAAAAAAAAAAATAAAAGAAATGAATGACCGACCTTCCTAATTCCACCACCTTTCATATTCAGTTTTTATTCCAATTTCCAATTCCATGGCTGAAATCAGAAGTGATCATCCTGACCAACCTAGAAAACAATGGGAGAGTTCATTACCCCCACATATAGTGCTCTGTCATGGACCATCTCATATGATTCCCCTTTTCAACTATGGGGGGGGTCATTTCACTTTACCCCTTCAGTCCAAATCCAACCCTTCCTCTAACCTTCCTTTCCTTTCTATCAAACAGCTGTACTTATTTGTAATCTTGTTTATTTTTGGCATTGTGATAACCCCTTTGACCATACCTTCTATACATCTCCCCCCTCCCTCCACTAATTATTATTTTTATCAATTTTTTTTTTAATGTAGACCATGGTTTGGTTTTAATTGGATTAATTCATGTTTTTGTTTAGTGTGTATGGTTGGTGGGGTCATGCCAAATACTGGGTGTGACGGTATGAACAGTTGGCTATGATTATGTACACTATGTGTTTGTCTTTATTCCCTAGTTTATGGTCTTAATCCATGCTTCTGTTTGGCTTTTTTCTTGAAGGTTCTGAGTTTCTAAATCCTCATTTAGATTGCTATTAATCTGTTCACCATATGGTGTCTGGCTGGTATAGATCACTGTTTGGATTTGGCTATGGAACCCACTTTTAATCTAATTCAAATCTGTTGGGTGTGGGATGTTTCTGATTTATAGTTGTTAGTTCTCGTCAAGTTGGTGTTTGGCTGATGTACTATGAGATAGGTATTGAACCCATACTTATATTTGTGGTGGCAAATGGCATTTTATATTTGGGGCCTCTTTAATTTGGAATTTAGATGTCATGAGGAGCCAGCAACTGAAAATTCAAGAACGCCCCTCTGGAATTTGCTAATATTTTAATATATTTAGCTTTTGGGGCTGATTAAAACAATTATGCATTGTTTTACTGTCGAGACAATTACCTATATTGCTTGCCAATCACCTGTAATGAAAGGAATGGCTGTACAATGACTTGATTTTAAGGTGTTTGTGCTTGTTTTGTTGTTAACGAAAATGATATCCTATTTATTTTGGAAGTTCTTGAATTTTCTATAGTCTGATGTAACTGAATTTCGTATCAGAAAAATGCTACTTGGGAGGAGGACCATCTGAATATTTCTTTTGCAAGTTGAGCCTTGTGGATGTCTATGAAATTGGGCCACACCTTTTCTGTCCTTTCTGTTTGTTTCTTACTATGAATCTTCTTTGTAATTGGCAGCAAACGCGCCTACCAAAACACCTCTTGTTTTTTTAGGGGTCTTGAGAATTTCTTATTTAGAATATTAAACTCCAAGAACAGTGGCACATAGATATCTGTGCCCCTTGTTCCATGCATATTTAACAACTTGTGTTTTGATCTTTCACTAATTGTATTCCTAAGCTTCCCACTCTAGACTTTATGAGAACCAGGAAAGGAAAGCGCTCTGAGGTATGATTCAATGCATCCGAATGCTTTTTCGAGCTTTTCCTTTTCGTTTAAATGTGTTTGTTGATGAGTTGTTTGAATGTTTTCAGGCCTTTTGGCCTTCCATTGTGATGAAGAAATGGCTTAATATCAAGCCCAAGGTCCATGAGTTCAGTGAAGATGAAGTTGACACTGAACCAGAGAGTGAGGATGATGGTATGGTTTTGACATGATCAAAAAAGAAAATTTCATTTCTTAATACTTTCTGTGCTTGATCATGTTTCTGCAATTCTCGTTCCAGCTTACTCTCTTAAGGATGCAAGAGTACACATGGATGAGGATCATACCTGTAGAATGCAAAGGGATCAATCCGTATGCACAAATAAAACTTCAGGCAATATTTAATTTCTATTTCATTTGATTTAGTCCTCTTAAAACTGCCAGTTAAAGAGAAATTATGTCCATCCTGTCTCTCCTTTTCTATCAAAATCTAGTGCTTTTCTCAGTGTTGCTTTTGCAAAGGCAGGTTTGCAGGGACAGAATCATTTGAGTTGAATTATTAAATCTTTTGCAAGTCTGAGACTGGTTTTCCTTTACTTTTTGTTTTCTATTTGATACACATACTGTGATAATTCAGTCTCTGATTCTTATTGGAAGTTATTTTGGATCCCAAAAGTTATGAACATAATGCCAACAAACATTTTAAACTTTTGAAACATCTCCTTGGTGTTTTACAGTTATTTGCTAAAAAATGAGTCTGAAGGTTTTAGTAATGTCTGGTTTTGATAATTTTATTTGTCCTGGTACAGAGTGGAAGGGCTATTCGTTGAGACACAGAAGAGGAAAATCAGAAACTCTGCGTGTCCAGTACATAAACACAAAGGACATCAGGTTTGGCTGTAAATTAATGCTGTCTGATTTCTGATTTCTGATTTCTGCTTCTGCTTCTGCTGGCAGCAGAAGCCCGAGAAGAATGATGATATTATGGTTGCATACTGAACTTCTTTATGACACTCGGTTGTGTTCCATAGGTTGACAATTGGCACTTGGAATGTTGCTGGAAGGCTTCCAAATGAGGATCTTGAGATCGATGAGTGGCTCTCTGACCAAGAACCTGCAGATATTTACATTCTTGGGTCAGTACTAATTCTTCATCGTATTCTTTCTCAGATTTCTTCAATCTTCCTCCTTGCATGAGTAAGTACTCACGCTGATAAACCCTTTAACCGGAGTTCAGGAGATTTTTATACCATGCGTGAGAGATTTTTTTTTTCATATGAACATGAGGGACTTACTGAAACTGGACCTTTTTTCTGTTATCTGTGTGATGTACTGTTAGTACTTAGTACAATCTTAATTAGCTGGCTGTCTCTTACCTGCTATCAAGAATTTTGGGTGGTGGAAATTTAGTGACTGGTTGTTCAAAGTTGCTGTCATAGACATCACGTTTTATGCATGGTATGTCTCGTACTGTTTATACCGAGAACTCTACAAATAATATTTCATCATATCATAGCAAGACCACTAAAAAGTCTGTCTAAATGATAACCATATTAGTCAACAAATTACCAAAATCAGAATAGCATTCCACTATCCAGTTTACAAGACTTAATGGTAAATGGTAATAATACTAGTTGCTCAAATCAATTATGGAAAGAAAAGAAACTTAAATCAGGTATTGATTTTAGAAGAATAGAAAAGTCATAAAGTAATAAAGCATACAAATAGGGAAATAGTGATTAGGAGCTCATTAGGAAAGTTTCATTTTTTCGAACTCTATAAAATTTCATGTAAATAATTGTATAGTAGACTATATCAGAAATCATTGCGCCTTTAATAGAATTTAAAGAGCCGGTTTTTGTTAACAAATAATTCTAAAGTTAGAAAACTGTATTGAATGGACGGCTTGATGGTTACAATTAAGAACCCTGAAAGGGTGTATACAGATGTCTTACAACCAAAAGATGAAATAGTTTTTTCAAGTACTCAAAATTAAATCTTAACAAATCCTTTTCCACTTTAGAAGATCATGACAAGGTGCACCAATAATGGCGGGACTACATCATTCAGTCATCTTTATCATTCTACTGTGTAAGGGCATCCTAGGATTTCAATAATTGACTTCCCATAGCTTTGTTATTCCAGCTGTATAATTGCTGGTCCCTAGCCAGGGATGAAGTTATTGTACCACGTTCTCTGAAAGATGATTAATTAATTATCATAGGAAATCAAGACACTAAAACTCAATCAACAACTCGACGAAAAAAGGCTCAATTTCAACTACCAAGGTCTAGCTTCTCACATCCTTTAGCCATTCAGCTCCACCTGGAGATTTATCCTTGATTATCATGTCATTTTCCAGTGCACTGAACCGTGTTTTTGGATAACTTCACCACCCCCACCGCCCATAATCACCTTCTCAACTTGTGCTAATGTCCAAATACCTCCAATTAATTTTTATATGTTATTTTAACAGCATCCCAGATGCTAGATGTCATTTAATTAGTTTGATTAGGATATGATGTGATATGGCTATGCAAAAATTTCCACACTTCATATTATTGCAGGTTCCTTTTCTCATTTTGATGATTGACTCTCAGAATTTAAGCTTCCAACATAAGTTGAAGGTAGTTTTAGTCACTCTGAAACTTTTTAGAATAGATTTTCTGCTAGATGGAACCTCTTTCAGATTTGACTACTGATAAAATCTCGGCCAGAATATTTTTATTATAAACTTTGTGCTTGTTCTTTAAAGTCCATTTCATATAGGTGATTTTTCTTTCTTTTTTTTAATTTTTTAATTTTTAATTTTAACTTTTAAAGTCCACTTCATATGCTTGTTCTTTAAAGTTTTTTTTGACTTCGCTTGTCTCAAAGTTAGGTGGAATCAGAGGGGAAACTTGTAAATTGTCGGTAGAAAACTCTTGGCCAAGGCCACTGAGTTTTCCTATTCTATTTATCCTGCACTTTGTGTGAACAAACAGGAAACTTTTCTTGCATCTCTCCCTTTCTTTCACCTTCGATTTTCTTTTCTCCTTTTAAGCAACAGACAAACAGAAGGGTAAGTTTATGGGCTTTATAATATGATATTGACATGGGTAATATTGTATTGCTACCACTTAATCATTAAATTCTGAATCAGGGATGATTTTAAGAAAATGTGCTACTAAATCAGTTGATGGGATCGCAAAAAATGAGAAAATCGCGATGTGATTGTACACAAATAGCCTAAATAAGTGAGCCTACTTTTAGATTATTTTTCTAAGGCTTTCCATTTTAGAGCCCCACTTGGTGTGTTTGGATTAGGCTGACCTATTTGACTTTCCATTGTTCACCAATCAGGCCAAGATTGAGCCTCCAAAGCTCATCATGGTCTTGGACATGAGCCAATTTTCGACCCTGATCACATCTACTAGTCTTTATGCCTGTCATCTTGACATGAATATCCTAGAAGCAGTTTGGAATTGCCATGGGAGCTGATTTTTGGTGTGGAACCTTTCAGGAAATCTACCATGGGCTACAAATGGCGGCCTCAAATGTGTTGTGTTGTGTTGTTATTTTAACATGAAAATGGGACATAATTGATTGATAAGGCTTTCTAATAAATTATCATCATTTTATTTCTAACATTATTACATACTGCATGCTTGGATTTTTTTTTTTTGTTGCAGCCTTAGCATTTAATGGTTTTTTCAGGTCTGCGATTATTATTTGGAATACAACTTTTAGGCTATGGTTCTTGGAAAAATTGAGGAAAAAAAATGAAGAGGAAAAGTAGAAAGGAAAGAAGTGAAGGAAAATAAAATTTAAATTTAAAATTGATTAATAATTTTTATATGTTTCTTCAAACACACTTCACTTGTATTTCTTTTTTAAATTAATTATATTTTAGTTTCTTCTGTGTTTTCATTGATGAAACCAAAATATGAGAAAATCATTTTTTGTGGTAATTTTTTCTTCCCTTAATGCTTTCCAGGAACCAAACATAGTGTTTCTCTTGACATGGTTGAATGTGATATACAGTCATGATTTTTGTGGACTCATATCCTGATTTTGCAGTTTCCAAGAGGTGGTTCCTTTGAATGCGGGGAATGTACTTGGAGCGGAGGATAGTCGACCAATTCCAAAGTGGGAGGCAATCATTCGTAGGACCCTGAATAAATCCTTGGAACCTGAATCCAAACACAAAAGCTATAGTGCTCCAACCTCTCCTGTACTTAGAGCATGTTCTGCTGCTGATGCACTTAAAGAAGAGGTTGACAGTCCTACATTAGAGACGATGAACAATGAGACTGCGGTTCCCCCTAATGGTCGTCACTTAGAAAGACATGAACTAGTTGGTACAACAAAGAAATTCCCGTTGAGGAGATCATATGATACTGACAGTGACATTACATTAGACTGGCCTGAATATTCATTAGATAAAGTCCCTCAAGCTCTCTCCTCTAATTCGAAACTGCGAAGAGTATGGAGCAGCTCAGAAAGAGTTGGCTTTGGTTTGATGGAAAATCCTACAAATTTTAGTCCTCAAAAGTTTGCATTGGATGGTGGGGGAATGAAAAGGTCATACCATAGCTCTGGAAACCTAGGATTGATCTGCATGGAGCAGCAAGAAGGGCCTGAACTTTGTGATTATCCCTCTGATGTTTCTGATAGGTCTTCTGAAGAGGAGGATGAATCTCTTATTGAAAGATCTGAACATCAAAATGAAGATGGAGAACATAAAGATATCAAGAAGTCACGTCAGAGCTACGTGCGAATAGTTAGCAAGCAGATGGTAGGGATATACATATCAGTCTGGGTGAGGAAAAGGTTGAGGAGACATATAAACAACTTGAAAGTTTCTCCTGTTGGAGTTGGGCTTATGGGCTACATGGGAAACAAGGTAACATCTTACTTTCTGGCCAAAAATGAGAAATAATACATCATTTTTTTATACAGAAATAGATTCAAAGTGACATAGTGGAAAAGAATAGCAATAATAATCAATATCATCATTGATTAGGAAACTCTATTATTATGATTTTTGACACAATTATTGCAATCAAAATGCTTTGAATATAATTGTGCCATGTCATGGTTATGGAGGAGGAGCCCCACCTTTGTTCAGCAGATAAGAGTTTACTTGTTTTTGCTTTCTTGGCGAAAAAGACTTCAGGGCTCCTTCAGATCATGATATGTAGCAATGCTGGTGTTTGAAATGATGGTAGAGGAGTGGAACAACCTGTTGCTGCATGTGTTTGCCTCATTACTGGTTATCTATATAATTCATGACATGGTTACTAATGCAGGGATCAGTTTCTGTTAGCATGTCTGTTTTCCAAACACGGATATGCTTTGTTTGCTCTCATCTGACTTCTGGTCACAAGGACGGTGATGAGCAAAAGCGTAATTCTGATGTTTATGAGATCTTGCGACGAACCCAGTTCTCATCTGTCATTGATGCTGACCAACCACAGACAATTCCTTGCCATGGGTAAGCATTATGCTAGTGTAAAACTCAAATATAATTATGAGTAAGGATTATGCTAGTGTAAGACTTAAATATAATACAAGATTACGGGTAGTTGCATTAATGCTTTTTACCCCCTTTTAAGTTGATTTAGTAAAACTAGGGTACAAGATCATCGAAAAAGGCTCTAAGAGTGTTCTTACTATAATTTGACTAGGTGAGCCTATTCAGAAAATTCTTGTACCAAACAGTTAGTGACAGTTTGGTTGTGAAGCACAGTTGAATTGAATCCTCATATTGTAATTACATCTGAAAATTTAAGCCTGCTGAGTTTTTCTCATCATGCTTGTTTAGCAATTCGGACTAAAGAATCTTCATATTCTTCTACTGTTGCATCTCAATTTACATGGAACGTGAATATCTGATTCGGCTCTTTTTTAAACAGGCACATATTCTGGTTTGGGGATTTGAACTACCGTCTCAATATGTTGGACGCAGAGATAAGGAAGCTTGTTGCTGTGCAAAAGTGGGATGAACTTATCAGCAGTGATCAGGTGAGACAAAATCTAAACCATTTCAATCTGATCAAGTCTGGTGGTTACTGAAAATTTCTGATTAGGGACTCATAGGAATAGGAAGATGTTCAAGGGAAACCATGTCTGAGTCCACAACAACCAATACCATAAACAAATCCAAGATTAAATCTTGACTATTTTATCAATTTATTTCATAGTACAGTCACTAATTTGGATGATCTATTCATGAAATTAATGGAGGTTCTTACAGAAACAAATCTTGTTAAGGAGTTCCTTTGAATATTCTTCTAGAAGGTCCCACAAGAAAAATCTGCCTTTTCTTGTAATGAGGAACAGAAAGTTAACAGCATCATGATATGTTTGGCAGCTGAGTAAAGAGCTGAAGAGTGGGCATGTATTTGAGGGATGGAAGGAGGGGGTCATAGACTTCCCACCCACGTACAAGTATGAAATCAACTCTGATAGATACTTCGGAGAAAACCCAAAAGAAGGAGAGAAGAAAAGATCGCCAGCATGGTATGTACAAGTTCCTTGGAACAAGCAATTTTACATTATCCTCAATTACAGGAGAGATTAGAGGAAAATACCGTTGGCATTTTTTTGTTGCTCTCTCCAATTAATGGTTCTAATCAAGATATCCTGGCAACACTCATGATAAGTTAGTTCCTTATGATTAGGCCAACAGTTTAATCTTTTTCTAACTTGTACTTGCACTATCATACAGGTGTGATAGAATACTATGGTTAGGGAAAGGTGTAAAGCAGCTCTGTTACAAACGAGCAGACATTAGAGTTTCGGATCATCGTCCTGTTAGTTCAAATTTCATGGTAGAGGTTGAAGTTTTTGACAATCGGAAGCTTCAAAGGGCTCTCAAACCCACCAGAGCAGCAGTACACCCTGAGATTTTCCTCGATGAAGGAGAGTTTGAACTTTAGCAAGTATTAGGTAATCACTTACATATGTCATGAATCATATAGTCAATGTTATGTTCCTTGATCTTCTTGATAGTGAAGCTCTGCACTTCTTTGTAGTGAAATGACAAAGAGGAAATAAGTAAGCAATGCCTATGAATGATATAGTTCAATGACCTGAATTGAAATTTCTGCATCATTGACCATATATTTGCAATGCCTCGTGAAAGAATGCATGAGTTATGATCTTTATGTTTTTATATATTTGAAGAATATCAAGTCGTAAATACTGATCATCATATGGATTTGCCACTGAATCAGGGTTGATTTCAGAACAGTATCAAGGGTGCTAACCATTTTGACAAGCTTGACATCTTGATGATGCCCCATTGGACTGATGGATCTCAAGACTTCTTTAGGATGAAGCCATTAAATTACGATAATTGTCAGACAACCATGCACAAAATCTTCAATGTTATCCGCCTTGATGCCCCATTGGACTGATGGATCTCAAGACTTCTTTAGGATGAAGCCATTAAATTACGATAATTGTCAGACAAGCATGCACAAAATCTTCAATGTTATCTGCCTTTTCTAGTTGATAACAAGGATTAAATGCAGTCTGAGACAGTGTTCATGAGAGTTTGTGGTCTTAACATGTGAATTATTGTGTGCTAAGCAGTGAGTGTATACAGCTAAAAGTATACGAAAATTTTTCTCCATGTAACAATTCTATTTATTTGATGTATTGATTTTGGTTGTTCTAAAAACTTCAGGAAACATTCTGTGATTAAAATGACATCTGAGTTTCGTCTCTGCTTTGTTGCTTCATTTTGATTGCTTAGCTGCAGCTAATTTCCCCTGTTCAAGCCCTACACTTCATCATCAAGGACTAAATTCTATTTCCCGGATTTTTGATAAGCTTGAAGGTGTTTTTCCTGAGTTCAGCTTTATGTCTTCACAGGTTGCCTTGTGAGAGAAACCTCCAAGATTAGAAAATCAAAAAGAAGATTAGGTGGGTTTAGTTGTATCAACTTTGATTAAAATCTTATAGTGCATTCTTTCAGTTAAGTTGGTTGGAAAAGGAGGGAAAAAGAGAACATAGGAAAATAGTACAAGCAACCATATCTTTGACTGCTGCCCCATGTCCTATAAATGGAGCAGGATATATTTGATACATAGGAGATTTTAGTACTGCCCCGGTTTTCATCCATGGAGTTTATGAGAATACTGTTGAGTATGCTTGTTCTGATCTTCCATGGCTCTACTGGAGTTTTGAGCGAGGGCGGGCTTCTTGTTCTTGACTACTACAAAGAAACATGCCCTTTAGTCGAAGAGATTGTGAGACGTAACGTTCAGATTGCAGTGCTTAGAGATCCTCGCATGGCTGCCTCACTCCTTCGCTTACATTTTCATGACTGTTTTGTATTGGTCAGGCCTCTCTTTCACTCTCATTTCCATGCTGCTAGTTTGGATCCTTTCTTATAGACTGCTGCTAGTTTTTTCTTAGCTGTTTCAGTGATGATCACTGCTTTGGTTTTCTTATTATCTTCATCTTGTGCAGGGATGCGATGGATCTATTCTTCTGGACTCTTTTGGGGACATGATAAGTGAAAAACTAGCCGGGCCTAACCTGAACTCTGTACGAGGATTCGAGGTGATTGACAATATCAAGTACTTGGTAGAGGAGGCATGTCCATACACAGTCTCATGTGCTGATATTCTAGCCATAGCTGCTCGTGATTCTGTAGCATTGGTAGATCTCTCAATCAACTCCCTCTCCATGATCAACTTCTGTATGATTCTGCTTCTTTTAATCATTTGTTTTTTTGGCAAAAGAGGGGTGGGCCCGTATGGGGGGTTTGGCTAGGCAGGAAAGACTCCTTGAAATCAAGCTTTGATGGAGCTAACCAGTTCATACCTCTCCCAAATTCATCATTAGAGACACTCATCAACAATTTTAAGCAACAGGGTCTCGATATTCGAGACTTGGTTACATTGTCTGGTAAGTATTATTCAAGCTCACTAATCCAATGTTTCAGTCTATGTATTATATAGTCTTGCACAAAGCTTCCAATGTTTCAATCATTTGGCCTTTGGTGGTTTGCTATACCATTTTCTCAGAAACCAAATGGATCTTTCCTTTTCTTTGATGCTTGTCAATAGGTGGCCACACAATGGGAAAGGCAAGGTGTGTAAGCTTCAGGCAGAGAATCTATGAAAAGAGCATAGAAGAAACCTTTGATCATTACAAGAGATACAATACATATAGAAGGATCTTACAGTCCATATGCCCAGAATCAGGGAGAGACAATACATTGGCAGCATTAGATTTCAGGACTCCAACAAGATTTGATAATTTGTATTTCCAAAATGTTGTTGAAGGAAAAGGTTTGCTGCACTCAGATAATGTGTTGGTGAATGAAGATCTTGAAGGGGAGATAAGGGAACAGGTGTGGGCATATGCTTCTGATCAACAACTTTTCTTTGATTCATTTGTGAATTCAATATTGAAGATGGGAAACATCAATGTACTCACAGGAAGTGAAGGAGAAATTAGAAAACATTGCAGGTTTGTGAATCCTTAGATGGGGAATCAGTGAAGACTAAAATTATTGGCCTATTGATTGTAGGTTGCCCAAGAAGAAATTAATAGAGTATATTATTCAAACCTGCCCACTTGATTGGTTGGTGAGAAATTTATTGATGTTTAACATTTTTTTTTTTTTAAAAAAAAAAGAAAGCCATTCACCAAAAATATAACAGTTCTGCATTAAGAAATATAATTAGTTGTTTTTGCCTTTGAGACCTGGCTTAAATAGTAAAAGGATGGGATTAGCATATCTAGAACCCAAATTCAACTTCTCATAAGAACATACCACAACACAAAAAATGTTTACTATTGTTACCCTTGGATACTCTTCTATTTACCATTGTTATTGATAGAAAGCATAATTTCTTTTCAATTATATTTTTATAAATGTTTGATAATTATGTAACAAATTTTAGTTTACCCTAGGAACTATATATAAATATATAAAATTTTCCCTCACAAATATACATATATATATGTCCACAACCATCTTGTTTTCTTCCACCCCCACCTCCTCTTAATGAGCTGTTAGGGTGTCTTCCATGATGTTAAATTAAATAATTAACAAATAATTTCAAGTCAATCCTGGTTAAGCAGGTTGATTAGAAATGACCCATTTATTAATTTATGAATGGGATTAACACAAATTCTCAGTCTTCTCCTCAAGTTTATTTCATTTCATTTTTGCAAGAACAATTTTGACAGAAAATTATTTTAAGGGGAAATTATTTTATGGATAGGGGAGGTTTAAATTTAAAAAAGCAGTAATTTAGGAGGAAATTATGCTTGTATCGGATGAGGTTTAAATTATCAAAAACAAAAATGTGCACGAAAATAGTGATTTTAAGGCAATTTGAAAGGCCTCATTTTTCTAGTTTTAGACCAAAATAATTTTTTTTTTAAATTATTAAATTAGTTTTGGCAAAAATAATTGTCGAAATAGTCTCGTATCTGTATGTGGACAGTAATTGAAATATGATATTCTCAAATGATGTTGTCCATTAGCCAGTATGATGAAGTTAAAAAGCCTGAAATCGTTGTCATGGGCCAACTGGCTTGATTGAAACTTAAAATGTCGAATGGAACTGACCAGTAATTGAAACCCAAATATGAAACTTATTATATTATCATATATTTGTTTTATGATTATTTTAACATTAAACTTATTTAAAATATTCTTATTTAATAAATTCGTAAAAGTAATGGATTCAAATATATTTGTTATATTATCATAGTAAATAAACACATCCAAGATAGCCTAAAATTCCATGGAATATTAAATGAAATTTTGCATTAAGCTCAATTATGACCTCCATGCATAAAAATTAAATCGTATAAATGTTAAAAAAATTGTATCTGAATATCGATATATAAAATGTCGACATATATCGATGAGTAATGGATCGTCTTTTTATATTTCTCTTGGGATGACGCTGGAATCTGCATTTAGTTGATCTATAGGGTCCTATGCAGTTGAATGGAGTTGATGGAGCGGGGTAGGAATGGTGATGGATGGAAATATTCGACGTATCGTGGAACATAGTCGACAGTTGGAAGTCTGTGTCTTGATACAAGGTCGACAATGGTGTCCCAGGTGGGGCTGATATGAGGATGATAAAGGGTGGGATGATAAGGTGATATCTCTTTGCTATGAGTTGGCTACGCGGCGGCGGGGATATAGTAAATATGTGAAATTAATACGGAGGTATAGAAGGTGATGTGTAAGTCACACATTGGGAGTATAAAAATCTAGGGTGATGGGTAAGTATGGGAAGTGTAGTATCGAAGTAGAGCAATGTTAGCTCCCGAGTGTACCACGATCGCCCTCACCATCTCGACCACAACCTCGCCCACCATCTCGACCACGACCACGACCTCGCCAATCAACTCTTCCTTTCCCTCTACCTCGAATGAGTTTGCACATCACGTCTTGGAGTGGATGACAGAGTCTAATGGATAATTATGTGATGTAGATGCCTCATGATAAATGTGACAATCACGTGCTCTTCTTCGATCACAGTGTAACAACGATCTAGCAATGATGTAAAGTCGTCGCCCAAGCCCAGGTGGTAGCATGGTATTGATTGGAATGAACCCCGACAAAGATTATAAATCATGTGTCTGACAGTTGAGATTTGGAAGCGGCTTTGAAATACAAGACTCTAACTCCACTGAGGCCTGAGGTAATGCAGATTTGTAGTATGGAATATAGAGTATCATGCACATGGAGTGGTGGTGTCATCAAAGCGTCTTGTAATCTGGCGATCTGCTTTGCATATAAGGATCATGGAGTTCATCATGTACCCGCATTGGGGGTGTAAGTGAGTGATCCTGGCACTCGTGTTATGAGGCAATGTATGGAGCATGATATGTTGCCTAATCTCTTTGGTATCGTCCGCATTGCATCTGCCTATGTAAATTTGTTGCTCATAAGAGCGAGTAAGGTATCTCGTAATTATGCTTGGTAGCGAACTCGCTCTGGGCGGTGCCACTCGATAGTCTCGAGAACATATAAGCGATGACATTGTCAGCGAATCTGATCGGCTAAGCGGATATGCAGGTGGTTAACCAACTCTCTGACCCATGTTGCCATAAGACCTACATGTACACTTGTCAAAAAACTTTTATGTGAATATGAGATTAAGAGTACTATAGAATACTTATCTTACATATATCATTACTGATCAAGGGTTTGTGCATCGGTGATGTCGATATAGGAGAATTGCAGAATGGGTTATGCACCCTTATCGAAAGTACTCTCCACCTACACCACTAATGGAAGAAGTGACTGCGCTCAACCATAGAGCTCAGTAGTAATCCATCGTTGAGAGCACCAGCTAAGGATTTCCATCGGCGGTATCGCATCTCGTCATCATGCATAAAGGCGTCGTATTTGAGTGGTGTTGGATATCTTTAAGCATACTTGTAAAAAATACCCTAATTTTTTATAATTATTTTATTTTATATTCGGGTATAAATTAGGCCAAACTTGAGTATTTAGGAAATTATTAAATGAATATTGATTGTTATTTGATAAGTGATTTAAAAGAATGGGCAGGAAATTTACCCTAGAGATTAATCAAGGGCAAATCTGAGAATTTGTAAAATAAGGACCTAAGGAATTGAGAAGTAGAATAAGTTTTAAATGCCAAAGGGAATTAAATGTTAAATGATAGAACTTAGAAACTTACCCACAGTGAAAAGGGCAAAATAGGAATTTTCAAAATCGAGGACCTAAGAGTCATAAGTAATAAGAATAATTGTTTAAGTATGAATAATGGGAAGTGATAGGTGCAAATAAAGGGACTTAAGTCAAAATGGATTAAAAAAGGAACAAAAATGAATTGGGAGCCAAACAAGGCCTTATGGGATTAAGTGACTTAAGTCACATTTGAACATAGAAGAGCACATTTGTGTCTTTAACAAAAGTATTTGAGAGCTTAGGAGAAGGGGGAAAACTAGGGCTTTAGAGAGAAGAAAGGAATTTGATGAGAATCTCTTCAAGTTTGCTCAAGTTCTAGCAAAGGAAGGAGAAGAAAGGCTAAAGGCAGGAGAACAAGTGATTCAAGGTAAGAACACAAACCTTAGAAATTTTCTTTTAATGATGTTTGAGTTAGGAAAACCTAAATCATCCATGGGATTTGCTTGTGATTAGTTTAGGATGATATTAGGATGTTATTAGAATTGATTGACGCAGTTTATTTTGAGTTTTGAGGTGTTTTGGAAGAAAATCACGAAGAGGAAATTATGGTGTTTCAAAGGAGATGCTGTCCAAAATTTTCCAAACTCATGTTTTTGTTTTGGCCATAACTTGGTCATTTCTTATCCTAATTAAGTGATTCAAATTGCTAAGTACACTAGACTTATAGTAGAACAAATTCCCTGAAGTAAGGGTACCCAAATTTGGACCCAATTGGACCCAGAAATTAGTTGAAGTGATGCTCTGTTTCGGATAAATTTCTGGTTAAATTTTGGAAAGCGATTATCTGTGTTTTGGAGTAGTTTTGAGTACTTAGGCCATAAAGTTGAGTTTCACTCATTCTAATTGAGTGATCAAATTTTCACAGAACAAATTGAGTCATATTTGCTCATACATCCTTCTCTCAAAAATTATAGCTCTGTGAGTATATTTTTTTTAGTAGAATTTAGATCATCTCATTTGAATCCACCCCAAACCTTGAAGTTATGACATCTTTATACAAAGCGGTCGATATACTTGACTCACTTTCGATTTACCTACTATTTTTCTCAATTTCAGGAGTCTTAACTCCATAAATTGGTAATGGTCCCTTCTAATCATTTGAAGCTATGGTTCTATTGAGTTTCCCCTCAGGTGGAATCATCCAATTTGGATCACAAAAAACTCAAGTTATAGATTTACATTCAGACTACTCTAATTTGCAAAACTATAGCAGATTTTTCGGCACATAGCTCCCTTTTTGAAGGATTTATGGGCACTTTGGGGTTGATTTGTATACCCTTCCTTCAAATAAATTATTTTCCTAGAAGTCTAGTTTGCAGAAATTTGAATCACTCAATTAGGATGATGAAACTCAACTTATGGCTGAAATGCAAAACCTCTCCAAAACCGCATACTTTGGCTAGAAATTGAGCCAGAATTTATCAACGAGCATCAGCTAGCAATTTAAAGTCCAAATGGGTCCAAATTTAGGTACCCTTACTTCAGGAGTTTGTTCTACTATAAGTCACAATTGTACTTAACCTTTGAATCACTCAATTAAGATAAGAAATGACCAGATTATGGCCAAAGCAAAACATGAGTTTGGAAAATTTTGGACAGCATCTCCTTTGAAACACCATAATTTCCCTCTTACGTGATTTTCTTAAAACACCTCAAAACTCAAAATAAATCATGTCATCCTCCTAATAACATCTAATATCATCCTAAACCAATCCACAATCAAATCCATGGATGATTTAGGAGTTTTCCAACTCAAACATCATTAAAAGAAAATTCTAGGGTTTGTGTTCTTACCTTGAATCACTTGTTCTCCAAGCCTTAGCTCCTTTCTTCTCCTTCCTTGCTAGAACTTGAGCAAACTTGAAGAGATTCTCATCAAATTCTCTTCTTCTCTCTAAAGCCCTAGTTTTCCCCTCTCCCAAGCTCTCAAATACAGTTTTGTTAAAATGCACAAATGTGCTCTTCTATGCTCAAATGTGACTTAAGTCAAGCCAATCCATAAG
Source organism: Tetrastigma voinierianum (assembly GCA_016808115.1). Taxonomy (NCBI): domain Eukaryota; kingdom Viridiplantae; phylum Streptophyta; class Magnoliopsida; order Vitales; family Vitaceae; genus Tetrastigma; species Tetrastigma voinierianum. The sequence goes on along the minus strand of JAEQBH010000315.1, from coordinate 1,170,680 downwards.
GCCTTGTTTGGCTCCAATTCATTTTTAGTCTTTAATCCATTTTGACTTAAGTCCACTTTATTTTTTTATCGCCATTATTCATAAGCAATTATTCTTTGTGCCCCTTGACTCACCAGGTCTGATTTTATGAAATTCCTATTTTGCCCTTTTCAACTTGGGTAAGTTTAAAGGGTTCTGTCGTTTAGCATTTAATTACTTTTGGCATTTAAAATTCATTCTACTTGTGACCCTTAGGTCCTTATTTTACAAATTTTCATATTTGCCTTTACACTTAGGTAAATTTAAGGTTCATTCTTTTAAATCCTTATCAAATAACAATCAATTTAACAATTTCGGAAATACCCAAGTTTAGCTAATTATACCGAATATAAAATAAAATAATTATAAAAAAATTTTAAGATATTTTTGAGAAGCATTCTAACTTCTTGTCCTTAAAATCGAGTCGCCCCATTAGAAAATCTCAGACCATAGGCGAATATAAATAAACGAGAGAGAAGTAAGCAACCTAATGATGTGTTGTGTATGAATGTGTGTAATAAAAAAATATTACATACCTATATCGAGTGTAATCTGGCCAGCTAATGCCGCATCCTCTGATCCAAGTTGGCGTCAAGCCATGGCTTCCTTGATATGTATGTGCTAGTCTTGCACCCTTGACTATAAGTCGCAGTATGTGTCAAATCTCGTAGTAGTGGGAGAAAGCACAGATGAACATGCACCTTCTTGTCCTCAAACAAGAAGGATTCCATCATCGCTAAGATGAAGCTGCGCGCGCCTTCTGCTTTCTAAGCGACCTCATACATCCGAGTCTTTGGGGTGGATAATTAGTCACGTAACCCGCCGGGATGGAATGGTGATCCTCTGAGAGCATTAGCGGGTGGGTTGACATCGAGCAGCTCCCCGCACAACTCCGCCACATCAAACACACATGTCCTAGTGATTGCTGGTCCGTGGATACGGAGGCCAATGATGATAGCGACATCTTGTAACGTGATCATCATCTCTTTGATGGGCACATGAAACGTGTGTGTCTCGGGCCGCCATCTCTTGAAGAGACAAGTGATAAGTGGCCAATCGATCATGATGTGGCCCAAGCGGTATACACCATAAAATCCCGCGTGGATCACGTATGGACGAATGCATATATCCATCCTCCACCATCATGAAACTTTCATCTCTTGTCATTGATACTTCCACTGAAACTACACCTTGATAAGTAAAAACAATTATACTTGATTATATATAAATTACATGTTACAACTGGAAATATTAATTGATAAGTAATAAAATACATACCTCTTTCTGCATACATCCTCTTAAGTCACGATACGTATGTCTGTCTTTTAATGCAAGAGACAGGATGGATCTGAGAAAAGGATGCATCATGAAGCCCTCTACTTAGTATCTATAATAGATAACACGAAGATAGTATAATTATTAATCGCAAACACATTTGGAGGAAATAAATATCAGCATAAGTGAAATGCGATTACTAATTACAGCGACAGTAGTTAAAATGCACACATCTGAGAAATCTGTAGTATTTCGCGAATCGAAATACACATTCGTGCATAAGTGTTATCTGAAGCAACTACAATTCCTTCAAGGCAATTATTTACCAAAAAAAAAAAAAAAAAAAGTAGGTTACTTCACATCATCTGCCCGAACTTGATTTCTATTCTTATAAGACCCTTGATTGTAAGTAGATTGTTGTCTGCCATGTGATATTAGTTTTCCCTCTGCGTCCATTTCATTATGCAACGGATTTGATTTGGGGCGTCACGCCTGTGCGTTTCATTGACTTAGGAGAGTCACGATCAGCAGGACCATCATAAAGAGGCCACTCATCTTCATTGAATATTGGATGAAACAAACGCCCGTATATCATAAATCACAGTGCGCGTAGTGTAGTAGCCTTGAACCGAATAACGAAAATCAGCGCGCCGATCTTTAGCATTACTTTCTTTATGATATGGCTGCCAAATCCATGAATCGATGTCTTTCCACATGTGTATTTTTTGTTATGTAAGTTGAGGCAATGCGTTCGACCACTCCTTGACTTGACATGAAATCGACCATGTATGTGATCGTAAAGAACAATTTCCATTGAACTAGCCTTAACAACACGACCTTGAATCTGAGCATCAACATATACCAGTGAAGTTTGCTCATGGGGATGCAATCCCAATAAGCGCCTTGTTCCCTTCTTGCAACAAAGTAACTGTTAAAGGGGAAGAAGGTCAACTGTACTAATGCAGTGAATGGCAAGCTACGAGCTCATTTAAGAACACTATTAAATACCTTCGACATGTTGGTTGTCATTATCCCATATCTTCGACCTCCATCATGTGAAAGTGCCCATAACTGAAAAGGTATTCCCTCTAACCATTGTTGTGCTTCAGAATTAATTCTCCTAATTGTAGCCATATGCTTATTGAATTTGCGTTCTATACTCATTAAAATTTACTTTACATCTCCAAATTCTTGAGTTTATCTGGGCGGTCGTAAAATTGCTTGAGATGGCGCATACAAATCCGTGATAGATGGAGTAAGTGCGACTCAACGAGATGAGGATCGCTCATTCTTTGCCATAATACGGATATACATAAGATATAACACAAATCCGTCCGGTTAAGGTTACTCTGTTTTACGATACATGCTCCGAAACCATTTCTTACTATCAATATTCTTGCCTTTTTATAACAAATCTTTAATGGAAACAAGCCCGATTATTAGTCACACCTATGTGATCGATAACGTGTCTTTATACTTTCATTTACAAATGTGTACCATCGATATCGGTATGGGATGACAATGTCGAACCCTTCAATAGATGGCTTGAATGGCGAGGAATATCGCGTTGGAATATCTGATGTTTGACATATTAATTGTCAAATCATTTTCCAAATTACAACACATCGAGATTTGCTTACTCATGGCGAACAAGCGTGGCGACTTTGTATATGATTGAGAAAATCACGAATAATTATCGAGTGCTTTATGCTTTCCATCGAAACGCCTTTGTATGATATTTCATATCACGTTTCTTGTCGCACTTTCTTGAATAATATTGTAGTCGATGTGAATTGTCGTAAATTATTCATATATGAGCGGCACGAGTTTGAGTCGATTGATGGTGATCGAGTTCGAGCAATGATTGTCTGAGTATCATTACCTTGCCCATTTGTTGATAACAAATACGCAAGTATCTTTCACAACCATGGCACGAAGCTTCTATATGCATTAACATTCTTTAGCCTTCTTACATCTTAAAACGAGCAATTTTTTTGAGGATTCAACAACGACAAACTCTTAGTGTGCTTTAATTGAGTAAATCTTTGTAGCCTCTTGCAAATCAGATTTAGAATTAAAAACTTGGCCAACTAAAAATTCTCCACTCAAATAATCGGTAGTATGTTGCACCCATGGAGTCTAACTACTTGAAATAACATTACTTAAGTTTTCAACATGTTCAAATTGAGGTGTTGGTGGTAAGTGATAATGAATAGGGGATGACTCATTTGGTTCCTCAACATTTGGGTTATTCGATGCATCCGCGAGATCTTTGCGTAGGCGAGACATATATCCCTTGCTCATTCTCAGAAACTTGGTTGAAAATCACGAAATGACCCGATACATGTCCATCTGGCAGAAAATTAAGTCTCCATTAGATTCATCATGACTTCTTCATCGGAATGATCATTAGCTTCTTCATAGTGATCTTCATCATCTCCATATACCCCGATTATAAATACTTTGGACCCGTGCTAAACCATGACCATAGTCAAATTTTGCAATATTATAATTGTCGCGAACGATAAATCTATGTAGCCGCCGCAGTTATTGATTCACTTGTGGCTTATTTCGACGACTTCAATATATACAATTGATTTCCTCGATGCTAGTTGTAACCATATTCGACGATGGTACACACTCATTATCTCATATTGGAAAGATTGGAACCTATTTCTACTTTAAGGATACTTCTGATCGGGGATAATTTGAACCTTTGTTTGTCAATGGTTGTCCTTGAGTATATCATATCATTCAATTGTTCAAACGTGCATTCAACTAGTACATCCAAAGGCACAATAATAACTTTGTTCCCCACATATTTGACATCTGTTTCAGTTCTCAATATATTTCTATTGTAATAACATATCACGAGAATAGTTAAAACAGACATAATTCACTTGTACAAAATGGTCCCAAATGAATTAAATAATATGAGAGGTCATTATCTTTACCATTTAAACTACATTCATGGATGCTACATTCAATCACCTTGTTTAGAGTTGGCAATTCGATGAGAACTATCTAAGCCCAGTAGTCCACACTAGGCCAGTATAGTCGAGGCGAATGGATGCGACCTTGATTTAAATCGGGCTACCATTTCTTTAGTCGACTCGACCCTATATCAGGCCATCAGGCTGGTAGGTCAACTAGCACAATTTAAAAAAAAGTTAAAATTATTTTCACTTTCTAAGAAAATAATCAGCCAGCTTATGATGATCGAAACTGATGTATATATAGTATTTTCACTTCCAATAATATTGGTGGAAGGAAAATCACGTATAGTCAATGAATCTAAAACAATGCTACAACTGTATTAACAAAGAGTTACAAAGAAAAATCAGCATCCCTAAGAGTTTGTCATTCCAACTAGTGATTTTGGACTAGTTTCTAGTGAGTCTAATTTTCGGAACCATGGTAACAAGTTCCAAAATATACATCACCACAGAAGAGGTCTAAAGAAATTGTAAAATACACATGCTGAGGATATTGCCATAGATGAGTGAATTTTCAGTTTTGTCAAGAAATATGTTTTTTGCTTTACTTTTTAGAGGTTATTGAACGATGTCTGATTACATACTAACCATTGTATATCATTCCCATTAATTAAGTTTGGTGACATCCTAAAGATCCTCATCCATCAAAACAAGGCTTTTGTATAATGATTAAATGATATATTAATCATACTGTAATAGTTGATATTCCCATTACGCCTTATCACTCTACTAGATGTCGGGAGAATAAGTCACAAAGAAAGTAGACTCAAGTTGTTTCAAAGATGCAAATGAGGCTTGTCACTTTTCCTATTCTTTTGTTGTCTAAAGCTTCCAAATTTAGTATTATCACAAGAAATGCACTCATTTATCACGAAATATTTCAATTGAGTAATAAATGTATATCTTAATGTCATTATGATATATATAATCTTCTTCTTCGTAGAATAGCGCTAGATTGAGCACCAAAACACAATTATCTTAATGTCAATAGCAAATAGTAGAACTTCTCTTTAAAGATTATCCACATTGAGATATGAAACTCAAGTATCTTAAAATCATTAGCAATTTTTCTTAAGAACATGTGATACTCCTTTTATGAATATTTTAGACTAATTAAAGATTTTTTTCTATTTCAAGAATAGAAAGGAAAAGTTGGTGTAGAAATACTCATTTGGCTTATGATTGGTGGAGTATGATTTGATTTCTGCATCATACAACCTACCACAGTTGATTTATCAGATCCGGGGTTTGATGCCAAATACCAAATCTGCAAACTTATTACAAATTACATTGGTATTGTTCTCATCTGACTATGTTTGTGTTTATAATTTCTGAAAAAACAAGAACATGGAAGAACAAGAACAAGATCGGTTTTTTTTTTTCTTAAAAACATGAAACCTGTTTTCAATAACACTAACCAAACATTCCCTAACAAAAACATGAAACCTATTTAAAACTGGTTTTTATTCTAAAAAAAACAAGAACAGGGGAGAACAAGATGTTAAGAACAAAAGCTGGTTTTTATTATGAAAAACTGGTTAAAAAAATGGTTTTAATTCTAAAAAAACTAATTTTATTCTGAAAAAACTGGTTTTTATTATGAAAAAACTAGTTTTTATTCTTAAAAAACTGGTTTTTATTATGAGTAGGAAATTGATGTCAAAAAATGGTTTTTATTTTGAAAAACTAGTTTCTTTTATTTTCATCATTTCTTCTAAAACTGAAATCAATAGAGCTGTAAAAATAAAAATCATATTTATGAAATCAAAGAAGCTACTCTAGAATCATAGCAAATTACTCCAGATTCACAACAGTTAGGAAAAACAAAAATATTAAAATAAAATGAAATGAAATGAAACGAATATACATCGTGATGGTGAAAGATGACAAGAAACCTGAGTGAAGAAACAGAAAGTAACAGGAATGGATGTTGATGAAGAATCCAAATTTGGAGCATGCACTATCGTCAATGGCATCATCTTCAACAGCAGAGAGGAGAAAAAGGGGAATCTTCTAACAAACCCTAATACTGGGCACCTGGGCGTTATCGGGCAAAATGATATGTTCCACCGCTACTGCCATGGACAACAACACCCATTTTAAGAATAATTAGCCATTTGTCATGGACAACGGCAGCTTTGCAATCCAAATCACGTTGTCGTAATAGCGACGTATACACTACATTCGTATTTAATTTGATTTCCAAACTAATTTTATAATGTTTTTTTTCAAATAAAGTATTTCGGGTCTAAACCTCTCATTTTTCACTATTTTTGTAAACTAGTATTCAAATCCCTATGCCAATCACTATTTTCGAGCTTTTTTTTTTTAATTTACAAGCTCTCACGTCATACAAACATGATGGGGTATCATTCTTTTGTTTCCCCTCCCTACTTGCATTTCCACTTACCATAATTTATGGGATAATATCTTCTTCACTTGCCTATAAATTGAAACCAAATGAAAGAGATTCAAATCATCTCTCAACAGAAGAAAGAGAGAGAAAGCGAGGAGAGAAAAAATTAGAGAGAGACTTAATTGAGAAGGTTGCTCTCAATTGAGAAATTTCATAGGGAGTGTGGAGTTATCTTCTCTGTGTATTTCTTAGTATGCCCAAAATCGAGTATATTCTTAGGAGGATTGTACTATATACCACTTTGTGATAGTAAGAGGTGTTCGAAGTTTGTCTGTGGTTTCCTTCATGGTTTTCCTATAAATACGGGTGTTCTTCGACTATATCCCTATTTTCTCGTATATGTACTAATCACGTATACATGCACTATTCACATATATAGGTAATATTCACGTATACGGGTACTATTCATCCGTCGTCAACAAACACTACTTGAGAGTAGTGTTGGAGCAATAGAAGCCGATCATTCGGGCACCTAACAAATGGTATCGGAGCTAAGTTCTCTTAGTCTTAGTATGCTATGTGGTTGCAGCTGTTAACTGACCTTCCACATCAAAAAAGACTTTTGAGATTACTATTACTCTAGGATAGCTCATAATTGAAGTTGAAATAAAGATGACGAGTACAAAGTACGAGATTGAAAAGTTCTCAAGCAACAACAACTTTACCCTTTGGCAAAGACAAAAGAAAGACTTGCTTATCCAGCAGAAGGTCCACAAGGCATTATCTGGCAAGTCCAAGATGCCCAAAAAACCATGGAAGAAGTCGAATGAGAAGAAATGGACAAGACAACTTGCCAATGTAATACGACTCAACCTTTCAGACGAAGTACCAAACAACATCAATGTGGAAGACTGCACAATTGTAGAAGAGATCTGGGAGAGACTGGAGAAATTGTACATGGTGAACAACTTGTCGAATAAGTTGTATTTAAAAAAATAATTGTACAGTCTACATATGTTGGAAAATGCAGATGTGCTACAACATTTGAGTAAATTCAATAGCCTCCCCTACAATTCACAAGTGAAGAAAATGCTTAGAATGAGGGTGATAGTCTACAAGCAATACCTGATGATAGTGATGAAGAGAGCCTACCATCACAGGAGCATGATGATCAGGAGGAGCGGGTTCCAGGACAGGAGAATGAACAACCGCAGCTCAGAAGATCAAACCGAGAGCACAAGCCAAGTACCAAATATCCATCCTTAGAATACATTTTGTTGACTGATGAGAGGGAGCCAAAGAGCTTCCAGAAAGCACAAACTCATAAAGATAAGCGTAGCTGGATAAAAGTTATTCAAGAAGAGATGGAAATCCCTCTAGAAGAACAATACTTATGAGCTCGTGAAATTATCCAAAGATAGAAAAGCACTGAGGAACAAATGGGTGTACAAGCTGAAGAAAGATGGCAAAGGAAACCTAGTGAAATACAAAGCTCGCTTAGTGGTGAAAGGCTTTGACCAAAAAGGTATTGATTTTGATGAAATTTTCTCTCATGTTGTAAAATTATCATCAATCAGGATCATCTTAGGGTTGGCAACTAATTAAGACCTCGAGATAGAACAGTTAGATGTTAAAACTGCATTTCTCCATGGTGATTTGGAAGAAGAGATCTACATGTAGCCAGAAGGGTTTGAAGTCAAAAGGAAAGAAGACCTAATTTGCAAATTAAAGAAAAGTCCGCATAGGTTGAAGCAAGCTCCATGACAATGGTACAAGAAATTTGACTCATTCATGGTGGATCATGGGTCCCAAAGAACTGCAGTAGACTATTGTGTTTACTTAAAATGATTCCTTGGTGAAAAGTTTATTATCCTGCTATAATATGTAGATGATATGTTGGTAGTTGGCCAGGAAAGAGCTCAAATCAGCAAATTGAAAGAGTTGGTTGAGTCCTTTAATATGAAGGATCATGACCCAGCCAAGCAAATCTTAGGGATGGAGATCACTCATGACAGGAAAATAGAAGACTGTGGTTGTCACAAGAAAAATATGTAGAACGAATTCTTGAAAAATTCAACATGAAAGAGGCTAAACCAGTTAACACGCCTCTTGGTGGTCATTTCAAACTCAGCAAGAGGTCGTGCCCTTCAATAGAAAAAGAAAACAAGAAAATGGTTGTTGTTCCATATTCCTCAGCTCTATGTTATGGTATGTACAAGGCCAAACATTGCTCATGCAGTAGGGGTGGTGATGAGTGTGAAACTCATCCATTTTTAAGCTCATTTTTCATGTACATATGAGGCTTAAAAGTCCAATTTAATGCAAATTTATGGATTCTTCATCCAGATTTGTGTTTTGCAGGAAATTAGAGAAAATAAGCAAAAAAAAACAGCAAAAAACTAGCTAAGGCAGAAAATGCTGAATGTCGTGACAAATTTCACCATTGTCGCAACAAAACTCAAGTCAAACAGCAAAAGAAATGTCATAACAATCAGGACCCTATTGCGACAAATATTGGGAAGAGTCCTTAAGGAAGCAGCAGAACCTTTGTCGCGACATTTCCGAACTTCATCTCGACATAGTTAAGCATAGTTAAGGCCAAAGGAAGCTGAAAGAATGTTACGACATTTCACAGCTTTGTCGCGACATATTATGTGAAGAAGGCATAAAAATTTGTTGTGACATTTAACAACCCTGTCACGACAAAGAACAAGGCAAATGACAGCAAAACATTGTCTCGACAAGGGAATTGTGTCATGACAAAAGATGAGCAAAAATCCTGAAGAAACACTGGAATTATGTCGCGACATAGCAAAGTTTGTTGCGACAAAAGCAGGCAAGAGTTCACAAAAGTTGTCGCAATAATTGTTTTATTTTTATCGCGACAAAACCTTCTTAGATCAGCAGTACATGGGAAGGAAAGAATGTCGCGACACAATTTAAGGAGAAGGCAAAGAAATTTGTCACAACAATAATAAGTTTGTCGCGACAATCACTCAGGGCAAATGTCAGTCAGAAATGTTGCAACAAATCTACAACAAAAGAAGACATAGAAGCTGCATATGTGTTGCAACATTCATGAACTTTGTCGCGACAAACAGTTATCAAAGGTTGAAATTAAAGACACAGCAGCGATTGTTGTGACAAGGCCACGACAAAGCCCAAAGACAAAGACATATGTTGCAATGTCGTGACATTGTTTCTTTTATCGTGACAATGAACCAAACTGGGCTTGCACAAAAACCCATCAAATATGCCTAGAATTTCGGCCCAACATTTATGAGGCCTATAAATAGAAAGAGATAGGGCATCAGGAGAAGAGATGAGATATCATCGAGGGCAACATCTTCAGAGAACAACAGATAGAGAGACTGAGTTTTTATACATATTTTTATTTTCTTCTTTTATTTTATTTTTCATTTTCATATTTAAAGATTATAATAGTTGATTTGAGCTGCAATATTGAGCCAGGATCCTTGTATATCAAGCTTCATTACTGTTTGAACTTGAGTGGAATCTGGAAATATTTCTAGAACCATTTTATTTAGTTTTGATTACAGTTTCAAGGGATTTGTTTGATCAACTAGTCATTGTTACTTGTGATTCAGTTATGAAAAGCTAAAGCTCTCTCTGGGAATGAATTGATGTTTAGTTATCATTTTTGTAGTATTTAAATGAATGTTATAATCTGAATTTTGGATTTATCTAATTGGTAATGTTCTTTATATGAGCTATTCTAAGTATCAATAGAGTATACCCAAAAAGGATTTGTATCTGTGCTTTGATTTCTAAGGCCCTTCTTAGTGACACAGAGAAATGAGTTCCTGAGAGTAGAGAGCCGTAGTCTTGAGGGTATGCTAGAATGATATATTTAGAACTAATATACTCTAAGTATCACTTTGATGAATCACAAGCAATGTTCTAACCTCTGACTTCAAGATTCCCTTCTCAGTGACAGTAGAAGTGTGTTCCCAAGGAATAAAGACCATTTGTGAATTGTTAGTTTAATACGTTTCATCTTAGTGTGGTAGAATGTTTGTGCTCTTGTAATATGATTGTAATATGAGAGTGATTATTCTGACCAAATTGTAGAATGAGATACCAATTACTTTGAAGAAGACTTGTATTGTCTTGTCCATGGGGACAAACTAGTTTCAGTCCTATGTTGTCTTGTCCATGGGGACAAACTAGCTTCAGTCATGAGAAATGATTGTGAAGTATTGGTTTAGGAAAAACAATCAAATCTTAGAAAGATGATCAAATCCTAAAAGTAACTGTTTAGACCCAATGACTTGATTTAAGAATATAATGATTTAAATAGTGAAATGTATAATGTTATGAGGTATTCCAAAGTTATACTACTTTATTCTTGGATAAATCCAAAATTCAAACTCATGACTATGCTGTTTTTTTACAATATGCAAAATAGATTATCATAACACTGATCTTATTCCCAGTGTTATTAAATCTCAATAAAACCTTTAATCCAATTAGATTTCATTAAAGAAAAATTAACAAAAACACTTTTTTTCAGTTATATTAGTTAGTTACAATTACTAAATTAGTGGTTCAAATAGTTGTGATCTTGGGTAAGAGCACTTAATCTTTAAATTTTCTTATCAATTCCTATGAGAATGATATTTGAACTTATAATCCACTTTATTACTTGTTGACTTGTGTTAGACCAAATTCAATTTCAAATATATCATTATAGAAAAATAGTAGAAAACAGCTTTAACAGTAAATCAAGTTTTTGGAATTTTTACTGAGGATTTTAAACAAGTTTCTATTGACAATGCTCCAACAATATTAACAATAATTTGGTCTATGGAGAAATCATCAAGCAGATTTTAGTAAATCCTAGCAAAGAGTGGAAGCATTAAAGTGAATCTTCAAATATCTAAGGGAAACTTCCAAACTTTGTTTAAGTTTTGAAAGAAGAAAACCATATAGTTGATGATCTTGATGGTAGAAAATCTAAAACTAGTTATTTTTTTACTTTTGTAGGGAGAGCCATATCATAACAATCCAAGTTACAAAAATATGTGGCTTTATCCATGATAGAGACCGAGTGTATACCTACCACCGAAGGAGGATCAAATCCTAAAAATAACTATTTAAACCCATTGACTTAATTTAAAATATAGTTATCTAAATAATGAAACATGTAATATCATAAGGCATTTCAAGACCGTACTAATTTGCTCTTGAACAAATCCATAATTCAAACTCATGTATGTTGTTTTTTAGCAATACACAAAATAGATGAATCTCATTCCGAGTATTATTAAATCTCAATAAAACCTTTAATCCAATTAGATTTCATTATCTTTTTCATTAAAGAAAAATTAATAAAAACACTTTTATTTCAGTTATATTAGTTAGTTACAATTACTAAATTGGTGATTCAAATAGTGGTGATGTTGGGTTTTCCAGCTTTTTTTTATTTATAAGCTCTCACGCCATTCAAACATAATTATGAAACTATGCCATGGATTTCAATGCTATAATATTTTTTTGAGAAATGAGACCCAAAAATTTTTATTTAAAGCTCAATTCAGTTTTTTACAAATAATTCGATAAACAAATTTAATATTTGATGAAAAAGACCATTTTCTTTTTCAAATCATTAATGCACTAAATCAAATTTTAAAACCTTTATTTAAAAACCCTTTTCTCCCTTCCAACCGTTTGTCTCAGGCTTAGGGTAGAAGGAAAGGTTCTAAGAGAAAAAGGGTTTTTGAAGGTTTTTAAATTTAATTTAGAGAACAAAAAATGAAGTTATGGAAATCTTCCTTATCAAATATTAAATCTTTTTCATCAAATTGTTTTTGAAAAACTCAAATAAAATTCAAACCTAAATCACATAATGCGAAATCACAAACATTAACACATCACAATACGAAAATTTGCATCAAAACGAGCATAAATTCAATGAAATTTATCAGCCAGAAGCAAAAATAAATGATTTTGAACAAATTTGGAAAATAAATAAAAAGAAAATCAATTTAATTCAAAATAAGTAAAAAAGAAGAAGGTAAGCAGCATCAGTTCTCCAAGGTGATATAGCATCAATGAACAGATTCAGACGCAAATTACCCATTAATTTATGAGATTCATCACTTGCCTCAACCAAAATCTAATCACTGAATCTGACAGCAATATAATTTCGAAAATAAGAAACCCCCTTTGCCGATTCATGAAAAATTTTCAACATTCATAAAATCAAATAAGGAAAAAAAAAACATTTTCCAATGAATGTATAGAATAAGGCGATCGGAACCTGTCGGGATTCATTGTTTAACATCATGTGATGTTGATATCAGTGGATTGACAAACCAATGAATTCTATCGTCACCTCGCCTTTTTCAATCTCAAAGCCCGTACGACATTCCCCAAATCAACAAATGAGATCTCAGTAAAACAGATCTAAAAATCAAACTACAACATATACGAAAACATCTAAAGGAAAAAAAAACTCAGAACTTCTTAGAGGGTTGTGTTGCCGTCATAGACCAACTCCGGAGAGAGTCTTCGGTACACAAATGAAGTTTCATCACGGCTTTTACCGAAACAAGAAGGGAAAAAAGGCTTACACAAACAAGAGAGACATGAAGAGTAGACCATTCAGGAAGGGAGACAAATAGAGAGAGGAAGATGTAGAGATCGAAGACGACACCAATTGGCTAGAAGACTAGGGTTTTATATAGGGTACTCTCCGAAACTTGTGAAACCCTAACCCTAATATCGTCTTTCCAACAAAGGACATGATCAACAGATCAAAAAGCAAAACAATCATGAAACTAGAAATAAAATGAAAGGACTATTTATTTTTAAAGAAAATTCTGATCATCTTTTTTTTTTAAATAGAACTTTTATTGATTCAATCTATAAACATAGATGTATTAAAACGTAGGAATCAAATCCGTTAAAAATATTGTATCTAGGTTAATGGTATTAACATAATGACGAGGCACAAAACTTATATACTAAAATTTGGGCGAATATATAAGATTAATTCCGTAAAGATAATGATTTATCTAATTTGAATTTGTTTTGCTCAATTAAATACGCGATATTAATCACTTCAAAATATTAATACCCAGATCGATAAAAGCCAATACAAAATAGTACGTCACAATAAAAAGATGATGAAAAAAGTGATTTATACTAAAACTATTTATTCTACAAGTTAAAACGAAACAAAAAAGTTAACAGAAATTGCATTTCAGACAAAAAAAAAAAAAATCATCATTTTCTTGTTTCTTCGAAGAAATGTACTAAAAATAACAAGATAAGATAAAAAAGAAGATGGGCGGTCATCTTCCCATTTTTGGATCAGGTTATTATTATATATAGATTGATTGCATAATTCAAACATTTTTCTTAATATGTTTTAAAAAACTTTTTGTATGAAAATGTAAATAATAAATAAGAAATTTGTTTTAAAAAGATAGTATCAAAAAGTAAAATTAAGTTTATACATCTTTCTAAAAAAAAATGAAAAGGGGTATAATAAACTATAATTTGATATTAACCTTTAAGCCCAGCTTCAAGTGCTAAAAAGGGGCAAAGGTGAACCAATAGCCCAAGATTCAAATTCTTGTAAGAACAAAGTATAACAACATTATATATATATATATAATCTAAAAATTAAATAAAATATTATAAAAAAATTAAATTCGTTCAAGTTAAGTTAAATTAGTCCAAATCATGATCCAAGCCTAACCCAAATTGAATTGAAGTTGGAAAAACCTTTATTCAAGTGTGATTTGAATATGAAAATGATTATTTAAGTCCATCCAATGTATTATGTATAAAGGGTTTAGGTTGGGTCCAAATCAAAGTTAGATTTGCATCTAATAGAGCTCAAATCTTTTTCTCCAATTCAAAGTTTCAAACAACCAAGTTTTCGAGGGCCAAACAAAAAGAATAAAAAGGTTTACCCTAGCAACCCCTCTCCTCATTTTATCTTATTTTTTCTCTTCTAGCTCATTTTTTTCAAACAAAAATGGTGATTTTTGATCATTTTTAACTTGAAATCACTTTTCTTTTTTATCTTCTTCTTTTTTGTGTTATCGCTGTCTTATCGATGTTTAATTTGTCATCATCTTATTACCATATTTGATTTGTCGTGATAATCATCAATATATTGAACGAGATTTGTAGATATTCTAATCACATTATCAAATTTATAGGTTTTATATCGATTTATTATGCTATTAACCAAAATATTATTTTATTTAATATAATTTTTAATTATTTATATCTTGGATCAATGACTTATTGCAAGTTTGAATAATTTTAATTTTCCTTTAAAAGGATCAATGACTTATTGCAAGTTTGAATAATTTTAATTTTCCTTTAAAAAAAGCACAATTTATTATTTTTTTAAAGCAAAATCTATTTACAAATATTATCTTCTTTTTCTAATATTTAAATTTTTTCTTGAATATCGCTTTTATTTTAACAATCAACTATTTTTAATCACTCTCCATGTTCTTTTTTTTTTTTTTATTACCATAAAAAAATAATCTAAGTAAATTAAATACATCGACAAATTCAAAAATATATTTTTGGGACAATTTTCAAAACTCTATTATGAGAACCATTGTTAGTCGAATATGTTTTCTTGTTTAGAACAATTTTTAAGATTCTACTTCCAAAACAATTAATAATCAAATAACTTTTCATGTTTTTTTAATATTTTATTAGGCTTACCTTTTGATAATTGAATACAAAAAAAGCACTCTTGAAAAGAGTACCTACCGTTTATGAAGGTAGTACAATATTTAAAATGCAATTATTTTTTACAAAACCGTATTGAACCATGTATTTTGCATTTTTTATGTCATCTTTACAATTATATTCTCAAATCAATGTGGGGAACACAAGTTTGCCCATTTTTCAATGAAAAAAGCCATTAACAGTTGCATTAGTGCATCTGGGAAATTTGGAAGAGGAAGAACACATAGAAAACATACAGCAGGAAGAAAAGAAACCCTAGTGGCCTTTTTTTTTTTTTCTTTTGTATTTTGTATTTTGTATTTTGCTCTCCCATGCAACAAGAATGACCATATCCCCACCTTGACCAATTCGAAAATCATTTGCTAAAGGAAAATTGGAGAGAGAGAGGAGCCCTAGACTAGTTAGTACAACAAAATGTTTAAATTAAAATTGGATATTATTGCATGCCGTTATTCTTCAATGATCTAACTTTTCAGAGAAAAATGCTACTCACAGAACAATCGTCATGGATGCGCCAGATGGTTTCCCCCAACAGGTTTGCAACTGAAAGAACAGTCAACTGTGGGAAGTAGTTTTTCTCCAGTGTCGGAATTGTGTTTGTAATGATCACCTCTTGAAACAGGCCGCTTGTCAGCCTCTCGATTGCTGGAGGGCTGCAATTACAAAGTTAAAATAGAGATCAAACAGATCAAAATGTTAATAATTAATAATGCCCCCCCACCCTATATTTGAAGCTTTGAAGACTTTTTGAAGGGCATGATCTAGATCAAGAAAACTGCATCCATTCTTGCAATATCTTTATGCAAGAGAGGAGGAGCAAAAACCCCTAAATGTGAAGCACACAAACATCTACGAAGATTGCTACGAGAATTGCAGTGTTATCTAGACCAGAAGATCAATAGGGCTCCAACCAATAAATAATATGCTTCTTAGGTATGACTATGACAATTGCTGTTTCTGCTGCCCTGGACCAAACTCGACTAATGAACTTGTTTCTACAAGTGGTGAAGGGGAAAAGCTTAAGCTTTGTCACTTTCTAGTTTCTAATGAGGTGGTCAATCAAGAAACCAGATTATAAGAGAGAGCCACAAAGAGGGTGGGTTCCAGGCTGGTCAAATTAATTGTAGAAAGAGAGCTCGCCACTGGAGTCGATAAAAAGCTTTCATTTCAACCCTGCATCTATGGGAGATGAAAGAAAAGATCAAACAGAAGAAAGATGATACCTAAAAACAGCATGAGTACAGCAGGCATAGACTTCCCTGGCCCCCTCTTGATGTAACAAAGCTGCCCCTTTTGCAATGGTTCCTACAGCAAATGAGCACTCAAAACATGTTTTACTTGAATGGCTAAGAAACGACACTGGAAATCCCAATGGACACACTGGAAATAATTATATCAAATTAGAAGGCAACACAAAAAATGATTATGAAATTTTGAACAGTTGAAATGGAGCCAAATAATGGATATTTCAAGAGGAGGATGTGAATAGGAAAATGATCATTATTTTTCAATGAAAGAAGCATCATTAATTGGTCATTTCTTATCTTAATTGCACCGTTACAAAAAAGAGATTAAGAAGGTGATTGCTTCCCTTATTCTTTATTGACATTCATTTTAGCCTTTGTAATCTTCATCTATAAGAGGAAATTTACGGTTGTATTCTAGCATCCAAGATGACTTAACTCACCAGCAGTATCTATCATGTCATCCACCATGACTGCAACTTTTCCTTTGACATCACCGATCAAATTCATCACCTGTTAGGAAAACAATAAATAAAGATTTGACTCTGGGAATGACATCTCATAAGAAGAATTCAACATCTTTCCATCCATATATTCAACGCTTGAAATTAAACAAATCAATCAAGTTTTTTGACCATTGGGAAGAAAAGGCAGACAGATGATAAGATGTACAAGATAATTTATCTTGAAATAGATCCCGTTACCATTGAGATTTATAAAGTTCTGCTCTTAACCAACTTAGCCATGAGAAGACTGTCTATGCAGTTCATCTGAACACAGCCTCATCAATGTTGAAACTGTTAAAGAAGCTCAGATAAGCAGACATAATAACCATGTCATAGGAATATATAAAGTAGTTCTATAACCGGATTGCTTTAAGAGTCAAGTTCAACTCATTTGGCTAGACTCAATAATGGAAGTTTTAATCCAAAAACCCTCATGACATTAAATAGATAACTTTAGTCTCTATCCTATCCCCTCCTTCTACTAGCCACAATACTGGAGTAAATTAACCAAATTCCGTATCAGTGATATGCATAATTAACCAGAATTTGAATTCCTGGTAACATTGTAGAAAAGAAAAGCACCAGAAACATAAATTTGTACACTTGAAAAATAAATTCACACAAACAGTAATAAAAACATTAGTGTTATCCCTGTGTGGATAAGTATACTAATACTCTATTATGACATGTCTATGCGCATAGTGATGCAAAATTATAACTTGTAATATTCATTGTTAAGCAATTTTCTTCACATGTGGTGCATTTGCAGGATAGACATGAAAATGGATGTATCATTAATTAGAATCCACCTTAGAACATATCACATTCCTCCATTTTTTAGGAGATTGTGTATCTTAGATACCTTAGAAGATTGGAGGAGTCTGCCACCAGTAAAAGATAAGTAAATTGAAAATGAGCCAAGTTAACTACAGGGACATAAAATGCAGCTATACGTGGTTGGGCATCCATAAAACACAATAACTTCCAACCATATAAACAAACTGCAAATATTCCACTAACATGAAAAATTTAAGAAGTTCCTTATAAAAACAAACCCAACTCATGCCAGATCAGGACTGAAATGAAAATTTCATATCAGCTGCTTTGATCAGCCAGTGCTAGAACCCCTTGGACCTAAACCTAAACATACCCTATTTCCATGTCTGATAGATGTGGCTAGGTATTGTGAAACAATATTTATAAGCTGGAGGATGAATTGCAGACACATCATTACTTTTAAAAGGATGCTCTGCAAAGGGGGAGTATGACAGGAAACCGTATAGAAGTATCTCTGAAGGATAGTTGTGATGGAAATTTCCTATTGAAGGGTGAGCAAAGACTGAGATTGTCATGTGGAACTTACCATGGACACGGGAGGACAGTTTGATGCCAGTCAGGCAAAGAGTTCAGAATTGATTGAGCAACCAAATTACCACTAAGAGGAAGATGCTTAAATGGTACACAGTCAATGTGACACTCGCAGATGGCTCAGTGGTAGGGTGTGAGATAGGGTCAAATCGTAAATGTGGACATCCTGGGTTTGACTCCCACAAGGCACAAAAAACACGCGATTTTCCTGATACACCTGTTTTACAGGTGACTTTATGCAAAAAGTGGTTAAAGTGTGGGTGTTTCCTTCATTACAAGGAAAACAAACAAACACGAACAAACGAAAAACCACAAAAAGACGAAAGAAAAAAAAATTACAACCAATATGTTAACCAAGCCAATCTAATGATAAGATGGAAAAAGATAATCTAGGCGGAGTTTTGGTGCAGAAATTACCTCAGCAACATTATGTCCATGACGCCTTTTGTCCACTATGGCCAAAGGTGCATCAGACAACTTCTTAGCAAAAGAACGTGCCCTTGCGACCCCTCCAACATCGGGTGAGACCACTACCAAATCATTAGAGCAAATTGTCTTGCTGGCAAGATAATCAAGAATCACAGGCTTGTGTACACAAAACAAACAATAGTCCCAATCAGCGATATGAAGTCAGGAATAGGTAAGGACCAAACAATGGCTTAATGATTAATTTACCTGACAATATACGTGATCTACTGGAATATCAAAGTAACCCATGGACTGCCCAGAATGAAGATCACAAGCAAGAACACGGTCTGCACCTGCTTTGGTGATAACATTAGCAACAAGTTTGGCCGCAATGGATTCACGCCCTTGAGTCTGAAGAGAAAAATACAGATAAAGAAGATGTGACTTGCATTCAAATTTTTAGCAGCCAATTTAGAAATGATGTAGATTATACAACCCATCCTTTCTCGGTTAAGCACAAACTTGAAAAAAATAGTAACACCAATCATGTGGAACAAGATTCTCAATCAATCTCAAGTTCTCATATGCAAATGGCATAAGGATAAAGTTGACAATGAAAACATATCATGAATAAAATGAGTTCACCATAGAACTATAAATTCAACAAAGACACAGATTTCCCTTGAGAACAAGATAAGATGATCATAGCCACTCAAAACAATTTTATAAGAAGAAAATGAAAAGAAACATCGACAAACTGCATATTATTAACTGTTTGATGCTCATTCTCAATAACTTCAATGGGAACCCCAACAACAGTGAAATTAAAACAAGCAGGCGCTCAAACAAGTCCTGAACCATTAAGTTCACCTATACAACTCACCAAAGAAAATCCTGCCTTTCTCATCAAGATCTGGCATAGCCAAAATATGGAACCACTGCTGTGACAGTTTTTGCTGATGCTCTTCGACAAGCATCTATCATTATTAGAAGCTCCATTAGATTCTCATTAGCAGGAGGGCAGGTTGGCTGCACTTAAAGACACCTCAACACTCTCTTCAACTGAATGCCATACCCCTCACCACTAGCGAACTCCTTTTATGCTGATCTTTTCCCAGCTCCTTACCCATGTACCAAGCAATTTCCTAGGAAACAAATTGCAGTGAGTAGGCAAACATACAGTTCTGAGTGTTGTTTTAATATGATAAAAAGGAACAAATTATAAAGAAGAAAGAGAGGATATCAAGAATTTGGTCATTATAAATATTTATATATATATATATATATATATATATATATATATATATATATATATATATATATAATATAGAAAAATAAAGACTGATTATTTAATGAAATGATGCCACATATGACATGCAAATTGACATCATTCCTATACGGGATATGTGTAGCAGCAGGAATCCAACTTAGGATTTATTTTGCTCTATCTATCTAGATGGATATTGAATGTCATATTAGGATTTATTTTGCTCTATATATCGAATCAGCCTTTCACCTGCACAATTAAAGCTATTCAAGGAATTTGAAATTGACAAGAATAAAACCACAAGTGCAAATACACAAAACAACTATCACCAAGCCTCCGGCATGGATTTAGCTAAAATTATAGGGTTGGGTTGCAGGTGATAACATTTAATTCCAAATAAATTCATGTGCAAAAAGAAATCTGATCCAATGTATTCCTGTAAAATCCTAAATTTGTAACAAATTATTCATGAGAAAAATCTTGATAGCAACATTCACAATAAAATAAATAACTGTAAATCACACGATAATTTTAAAAGTGTGGATTTGCCGTGCCAGAAAATATTTTTAACCTGTCAATATTCCTACTAACTGATTTCTCCATGCGCCTTGATTCCAGAAAACTTGGCAATGTTCGATCATTAAGGACAGGAACACAAGGCTTGCCATTTTCAAACTTCAACGATTCATTCATATCGCATTTCTGAAACAGAAAGTGCCGGTATCAATAGGATTTTAACAAACACCACAACTAAAATTTGCTCTAGAGCCCCACATACACTATCCGAAGAAATAAACTCTATTAGTTACTGATATAAGCGAAATTTTGAAAGAGAAAAAATTAGATCATAAAAACTTTGCTAAACCCCGACATCACATTACCCTTCGGCTCACTAAATTAACAGGAGCCACAAGACCCAAATTCTCCACCTTGTTTTCCTTTTCCTCAACTTTCTCCTCACCCAAACAGAGGGTAAAATACATTAACGAAAAGAATGAAAAAACACTAGCAATTATTTTAAGTCTCGAAAAACGAAACCAGCGCGAAACAAGTATCCTCAAAATCCATTCTTTTTCTAAGCCTCGACTTCCTCGCCACCCAATCAGTTCGCATAAAGGACATTCATAAAATTAAAAAAAAAAACCTCGCAATATTTCATATCTGAAAAACCCACACAATACGAAGCATTCAAAATCTTCTCTTTCCATACCCCGCCTTCTCAGAAACCAAACACGAACAAATAAACAAAACAAAGACAAATACAAAAAAAAAAATCTTACGACGACGCCTGAAAGTTGGAAGCGAGAACGGGACTCGTTGAGGGGAAAGCTGGAGTGGCGCAGCGAATAGCGAGAAACCAGCGATTCGGCATGGTAAGAAGGAGCGGAGAAAGAGAGAAACGCCATGCCCGCAGGAATCGATGAATTAGGGTTAGGGTTTGGTGTGAGCCGGGGAGGGAGAGGGAGAGGTAGAGCTGGGAGTTATGCTCTGAAATGGCGGTTCTCCCTGTTCGTCCACAATTTTCGGATTTGATTCGTAAAAGAAAGAAAGAAAGAAAAACTAAAAGTTGGCAGTGAAAGAGAGGAGTCGAAGCGACGTCGTTTCACCTAACTCCCACCTAGACACGTATGACAAAAGCGATTCTCCAGGTCATCTTTTTATTGCACTTTTTTTTATATATTCCTGATGTGACACGTAGCTAATCACATTCCACGTATTTGTTGGATTGGATTGTCATTCTGACATTTCACCCTTTTCGGCCCAATGATTCCCAAAATTATTATTTTTCAAATATTCAAAACCAATCTTTTTCTTATCTAGACGATGATTAAGATTTTAAATAGGTTTTTTCACTAAAAAAAAACATTTTAAAATAGTTAAAACTTGAGTTTATAACTATGATTTTAATCTTAAAATTAGTGGCTACGATTTTAATCATTTAAAAAAAAATTACAAAATTGTACCAACCAATCATAATTTTAAGTTTAAACCTAAAACTTAACCAAATATTTAAAACAAAAAAACAAAAAAACAAACTAGATCAAGGGCATTTTTTTTTTCCTTAAAAAGATCACTCCATTCTCAAACCTCGAATATCCACCGTACACGTGTGCTAATTTTGTGAAAAAGTACAGACATGTGCATTGCTTGGAAGGAGAGCCGGTGGCCAAAAAACTAACTCGGGTTGACTAAGATTTTGTGTTGGTAGATGTCCTTTGTTCCAAATACTACGTCTACGTCCCTTCCAGAAGCAGCATCCAGGTAAACCTACACTTTTATTTACAGAAAATTATTAGATTTTGCAGACCCAAAATCTATAAAAGGAAGAAAATTTATTCAAAAACTTATCAGTTATAATATATAGTAACCTATCCTATTGGGACTCAGAAATCGGTTTGTCTTGCATTTTTTAAATATTGAACATGTTGATAGGGCAATTATGCATATATGGTATGACTCTAAATGTTAAAATATCCAATAGGATGTTCTTAGCTTTACCCATAAGATTTTTTTATATAAAAAAAAATAATAATAATAATTGTAATATAAGATGGAATTAGAACAAGATAAAGGATAAATATCCGATGAGATATGGAAAAGATGGATTAAAATCCCTTATTTTTAGTGCCATTATCTCACACTAATCCAAGTGGGTTATTGTACTTCAAACATGACTTTTTTTTTGGTGCATGGCAAATACAACGTCTTTAAAGTAGAAATCCTTGCTTAGGTAGTCTTAAACGAGTCGGAAAGATCGCGAGACGGTAAAAGCTACACTGTCGTATATAACATTGCGTTACGGCTGGCTGAGGCCATTTGATTTGATTAGGAAATATCTCGATAAATGCAACTGCGTAATGGATGATTTCAAATATGACTTTATAGTGTGTACCAATTCCTTTTCTCTTTTCTTGTTTTTTTTTTCTTTTGATAACGCCAGCCTAATCTCGTATCTTTTAAGTTTACATGTAAATCTTGTGGCCTCAAGGAATTTCGAACAGGTAATAGGAATGGAATAATCATTGGAGGAAGCGGCCCAGAAAACAGACCGGCCTGCATTGGAACTCTAGTCAAAATTTGCTTCATCAACTGAATCATACACAATGGAAAGATGTCACTAGGTAGACCCAACTGCGTAGTACCCACGGTTTAAATTCTTACGTTCACATTCAAATTCAAAGTCAAATTCACATGAAACCCAAGATGGATTTTAGTTAATATGAATACCTCTACATGCACCAACTACCAAAGCTAAGAGATAATGTCTTCATTGTTTTCAAAAGGTATACAGCAATGAAGAAAAACTTTGGAAAAAAATAGGTTGTGGCCAGCAGTAGAGTGGTCCTACCAGGCAGCCAATTTGGACCACGCCTTTGCATACTAGTACTACTGCATGTGACATGAGTGAGTACATAATATTACATGATTCATGATTTGGGCAAGAAGTTTGAGGGTGTTTAAGAGGACAATCCTTGAATTAATTAATGATATCAGAACAAATCTGATATGTTTACACATGAAAATGGCAGGATGAAAAGGAAAGGGAGCAATAATAGAGACTACCAGAGGCCAAGTTATGTCTGTACCTTCTTGGTCTGCTAGCTTGGCGCTGAGGGTTGGCTTCTTCGTTCCGGCTCCTGGGAAAGAAAGGATATAAATCAAGGAAAATTCACCAAAACTAATTTTTTTGTTGGAGCTAATTTTGGAAACAACTTAAAGAGTGGAAAGATCTTTGCCAAACTTCTTGACGTGAATGATACTTATCTGTATTTGAGGGGAAAGACAAGAGTGATGGAGATAGTGTATGCATGTGCTGTGTTACCTTATCAGGGAGCCGAGCTTCTGACATAGGATTAAGCTGGCAGCTCTCCATGTTTTCAAGCAACTGGATGACAGTCTTGAGATGTGGAACACTGGAAAAATCATATCCGAAAGAAACCCAAGTCAATAATGAGAAATTGAAGGCGGCCAAAATCAAGAGATTTAGAAACCTTCTATGCAGTTATGGCTAAATCTTCAGTTGATTATTAGTGAGTTAGCAAATGAATAACAGTCTTGAGATGTGAAAAACTGACAGAATAGACAAGCCAATTAACCCAAGTAAGCAGTTGACTGCAGTTGACTAACTGTATGGTTCCGACCAGATATGCAGTTGACTGCAAGTAAGCAGATACAGGAATTTTTCCTTTTGAGAGTGCTTCAATGGAGGAATGAGAAGCAATGCAGTAACATAGAGTTATGAATTCTATTGTTTAAATAGCCATTAAAGGCCTTCAGACTACCATAAAGATAAAGACCCATCTATCCCACTTAAACGAGAATCATGACAGTAGATATATTTCAACTTTGAAGACCAATGGGCTCATGATCAGTCCCTAAGATGTGTCCGTGATCTCTACTCTCTAATGCATTGTGTCCTCATAATTACCCTTGACAGTGAATGTTATCAAACAATAATTAATGTCCACCCCCAGGCCATTTATATGTGCCAAGAAATGACATACTCCAACTCATTTATCCATAGCATTCAGCACAAGATTCATTGTCAAGGTGGGGCCTTCATAATGGAACTCAACTCTAGAACCCTCAAACTAGTGATTTATGGGAGATTTCATGTGCTTCCTTGATTCACATGCAGTGTGTCTAGGTTGAGGGTCTTTAAAGCCAAATTTTAAAATAATAAAGGATCGGGGAATACATTTAGGAGCCTTAAAAACCAATTTTGGGTATAATAAACCAATGGGGAATACATCTTTACTATTGTTATCAGTTTGTTTTCAAGTTTTGTATTTTTTTAATTAAAAGAATGTCTACAAGAGTTCCCCCTAGTAACAAAACTGCCTCACCTCAAGAAACATCAAATGTGTGAGAAGAGATGGGGGCATTTTAGCTGAAATGGGTGCTCTCCTAACCACCTACTTAGGTCTCCCTTTGGGTTCTTCTTAGAAGTCTTCTAAAGTTTAGGAATAGATAGAAGAGCAGTTCCAGAAAAAGTTTTGCTTTGTGGAAGAGGCAAAATCTTGCAGAAGGTAGAAGACAAACTTTGATTAAGAACACTTTATCCAACTTTCCCTTTTACTATTTCTCTTTGGATAAAGAATGGTGATTTTTCAATTGAGTCCTTCAACTCCTTATTCGCAAGCAGGAGAGCAGAGTCTTTCCTCATAATATAGTTTGGAACTCTTGGGCACCGATAATAGGCTTTTTTGCTTAGCAAGCAACTTGAGCTAAAATATTAACTTAGGATTACCGCAAAAAGGGATTGAAGGATGTCTAACAAGTGTTATATGTGCAAAGCAAACGAAGAAATTGATAATCATATTCTCCTTCACTATCTAAAACCTCACATTTTGTGGCAAATGATTTTGCTCTTTTTGGTTATAGCAAGTAATACACTATATGATGAGAGGGATCCTAGAAAAAGGAAAAAGGCTTGGAACTGTTAAAAACCATTCCTTGATCCATTTAGAAGAGTGTAAAAGCCTTCTTTGGTCCATTAGTTCATACGTAAAAAAAGCCTTTTTTTATTCCATATAAAGAAGAGAAATGGGAGCCTTTGAGAATTGTGAAAGTATGAGTCAAACAATTAGAAGTTCATTTTTTTATCTTTTTTGAGATCAAGTTAGATTGTACATTGGGAATGGTTCTATGTTGTTAGATTAGGTGGACTAGTTAGGCTCTTCTTAAGGTGCAGTTGCTTGTTTTTTGTGTACTCACACCTTCTGGTTTTTGGTTACTTTGTGTACATCACATATACTTCTCTAACTTAATACAATCTCCTTTTAACTTTGAGAGAGAGAGAGAGAGAGAGAGAGAGAGAGAAAGAGAGAAAGAGAGAGAGAGAAAGAGAGATTTATTTTGGAGTTGTAATACAAGAAATTGATAGTTTCTTCATTGTTCCTTTATTTCTTCTTAATTCTTTTCTTACTAGCATGGGTAAGTTGGGAATATGATTTGCACCAAGAATTGCTATTTTCATGAGAATAATTAAGTCATTTTTAAGTTACTTCATGGGCAAATCATAGTCATTATTTATTTAGTTAACTTAGTTTTCTTGGTAATTTAACAGGGTTTTTTTTGGTGTTTTTAGTGGTTTTCAATACAACAATACCAAAGGATGCCTCATTGATAATGTATGATAACCAAAGATTTTTGAAAAGCAAAAACCTGAGGTTTGTGCTCACTAAGGTAGGAATGCACACTACATCACAAACCAAGTTGGTTGAAGACAAGAAAATGAATCTCATCAAAAAAAATAAAAAAAGACAAGAAAATGAATCCAATGTTCTTTGTCGGGGCACAATTACCTCTTCCTCATCCATTATTAAAGTTGTTTAATAATTTTGGATTACATATAGCGTTGCCACTTGTCTTGGAATCTTAAGGCTTTCAACAAAGTATAATTAGCTTGCAAGGAATTTATGGCCTATGTAATAACCAATTTTTCCTATAAAAAAAAAAAGCTTTCAAGGAATTTATGAGGACCTTTTTGCAAGCCACAAGACAGTGAAAGGGGAACATTGAAGTTTTTCAAAAACATGGCATTTTTATGAATGGTTTTTTATGTCAAGAAAAATTCAATTTGGAATATGATCTTCTATCTAGTTTGGATTATAAATATAGAAACTCTAATTCGTAGTTAATCTTTTTTATTTTTTTAAGATAATTAGTAATTAATATTGGACATTGAGATTGCGCTTTCCCCTTTTCTTGTTAGTTTCCTAGAATATTTCTCTGTTGACCCAATCATTTGAACTAGTAAATCCTGTTTGTCTGCACTGTTTTCTGCTTTTATTTTCAAAGATGATACTAATCAGTTTGAAAACATGCTTGATGGTGTTTTCCCATTTTCATTTTCTAGATAACGAAGTTAAAAAAATTAAAAAGGAAAGCAACAAAAAAGAAAACATCAATTTGGTGTTCCCAAAATTTGCTTAAGGAAGAGATGAGATGAGAGGCAGGAAGGCTTGGTTCGCCATTGAGGCGAAATCCTTTGAGATGACGGTGGAAGAAGCGGGCAAGAGATTGAAAGGGTATATCCGGGAGAGAAGTAAAGGTTTTACTTCTTGGATGAGATTCGGTGATTTGAGCTTGCGATGTCTTCTGTCCGATTTAGAAGCTTGTGAGAGGGTGCATAAAAATGGTGGATGGTCCTCTAGATGGGAGGAAGAAGGCAGAAAATACAAAATGGAGCGAAGATCAAATAAGGCGGGCTTTTTCCTTCTTTGCACGGTTAGGGATGCTGGACAGAAAAGTTTTGGTATTGCGGTTCTAGAAGGTAAAGGTTGGAAAGGCGGATGGCGATTGCTCTCAGAAAAGCTCCGTGGTATTGGGGTGGTACTGAGTGGAGGTCAACTTGAGAAGGGTTTTGTGGGGGAGGTGGTCAAGGGAGAGCCCCTAAGAAAGATAGGAAGTGGTGCAAAATCATTCGTGGAGACACTCAGTTCTAAGCCTTCCCCTCGAAGGGATGCGACTTTGGTAAAGGTGGAAGATGACGAGGTGAGAGATAAGCTTGAACACTTAGGCTGTTGTTTGGTAGGATGGTGGAGATGAGGATCTAATCCCATGCCAAACATGGTGTCGGTGAAAAAATGGGGAAAAGTGCTTTAGAACGTGAAAGGAACTTTTAATGTGGTGCAGATAGGAAGAGGTCTATTCCTCCTCGAGTTTGACAGCGTTAAGAAAGCGGAAAGAGTCCTTAAGGAGGGAAGAAGGGTCATAAGGGGAAAATATCTTCAGTTAGAGAAGTGGAACCAGGATGTCAGTTGCGTAGAGAATTTAAGGCAAGTTGAGAAGGCTTGGGTGAGAAAAGTGGGTCTGGCTGTGCATCTGTGGATCCGTAAGATTTTGAAGAAAATAGGTGATGGATGTGGAGGTTTTATGACGGTAGACGAAGGAACAACTTTTCTTTCTGATTTATTTTAGGCAAGAATCTTGGTGGAGATGGATGGAAGGGTTTTTCCAAATACGATCGACATTGTGGTGGGTTCGAAGAGCTTCTGCCTGCAGTTATGGTGGGAAATCCCACCTTGTGTTGTTCTGAACAATCTGTATAGGGTTTCTAGAATCAGAAGAGTTGAAGGGGTTAGGGAAGAAGATGATGTGAGAGCATGCACGTTGGAGAAAGTGAAGGGAACTAGGATGTTGTTGCCGACTAAGATTGAAAGGGACGTGATAGCAGGCGGCGTGCAGTCCTCTGTCCCTTCTGTAGGGAAATGATGTAATTTGCGAAGGGCTTTTGCTAAATGATGGATCGAGTTCATGTGTTGGGTTAGGGGTGGATGTTATTAGCCTTCTTCCAAAAGTTAGGTTGAGTGATGAAGGATGCTTAGGCCCAGTGGCAGTTTGTGGGTTAGTTTTAGACAACTCAGAGAGTTCAAGCCTTGAAGATCTTGAGATGGTGGAGGAGGAGGGCCTTACGACCCAGATGGAGGGCCTAGTGGAAGTACCCCACGGGCCTTGCAGCTCAAGAGAAAAGGAGGTGGGTATAGTTAGGCTGGAGAGAGAGGAAGGCACATTGTGGCCTTCTATCTTAAGTGCCCAAGGGGATGACAACGAGGGTGGGCTTCGGGTGCGAGCCAATTGGGAAAAGCCCTCCCCCTCCCACTTTCGTTTTTAGGGCCCACTTAGAACCTTGGGGGACCTATGCCGACATTGATGGTTGCAAAGAGAGGAACTCGTGTTCAACTATGATGATGGTCCGTGAATGCGAAGGAGTCCCGACCACAGATGCGGCGAAGGAGAGTTCTACAGCCAAGTATGAGAGTTTTTCTACTTCTTTGGGGGATCAGGAACCTTTTCTTCCCATTTATATTTTTGGTCGGGTCCTTAATCAAGGGGACTCTTCTCGCTTGGGGGGTCCTACTGTGTTGGAAGAGGAAGAAGAGTGTCACCCTTTGTGTGTAGTTGATGTGGATGGAAAGGAGTGGGGTATGTCTTTGGATGAGGTCCAAAACAATGATCAGAGGGAGATGGGTTGCATCAAGCAGGGGATGAGGAATTGTATTTCTACGATGAGCTCTAGGAAGGAATATAAGAGCTAGTAGGAAAGTTGCCTAGTGAAGTTCAATGAATGGTTGGGTTTCTCGACTGTGGGTCATGAGAAAGAAATCTTGGCTCTATGCGAAAGATGATTAATTCACGGAACCAAACTAGTGCCAGGGATCAGAATTCCTCCTTCAGGTGTGAAAGGGAATTGAAGAGGTTGGAATGCATGATCAACTACGAGGATTAGAGTAATGGAAAAAGAAACATCAGAGCTAGAGGGGACTTGCTTTGAAACTACAATGAAGTTGAAGATTGTGTCTTGGAATGTAAGGGGAGCCAATGATCGGGATAGGAGGAGAGTCTTAAAAGATTTTTTAAGATCTCAAAAGGCAGACTTAATTTGTCTTCAAGAGACTAAGATCCAAAGTATGTGTTCTGGTGTGGTTTGTTCACTAGGTGTTGGGAGGTTTCTTGATTGGGGATCTGTGGATGCCGAGGGAGCTTCGGGTGGCATTTTGGTGTTTTGGAACAAAAGAGAGTTAGAGTTGATTGAAATGGAAGTTGGGCCCTTTTCAGTTTCGTGTCTGTTCAGAAACTGTGTAGATGGTTATAGGTGGATGTTCTCTAGTGTTTATGGCCCTATAATTGAAGGTAGGAGATAGCTTTTTTGGGAGGAACTGAGGGATATTAGAGGCTTGTGGGATGGCCCTTGGTGTGTTAGGGGTGACTTTAATATGATCCGTTTTCCCGGGGAACGGAAGAGGGGTGGGAGGACTTCTAATTCTATGAGAAGATTTTCTGAGGTTATTGAAGATTTGAGCCTTAGAGACATCCCCCTACAAGGGGGCCCTTTTACTTGGAGGGCCGGCAGAAACAATTGTCTTATGTCTAGGCTAGATCATTTTTTGGTGTCAAATGACTGGGAGAGCTATTTCAGTTGCTTGGTTCAGTCCACTTTGCCCATACCTATTTCAAATCATTATCCTATTCTTCTTAATGCTGGGGGTATCAGGACAAGTCCTAGACCTTTATGATTTAAAATTATGTGGCTAAGGGTTGAGGGCTTTAAGGATTTGCTGAAGCAATGGTGGCAAGGGTTGAAATTCTCTGGATCTTTCATCTTTATATTGGCTGAAAAACTAAAGGCTTTGAAAGGCATCTTGAAGTCTTGGAACAAGGAGGTGTTTGGTAGGGTGGAAGGAAAGAAGAGCAAAGCTTTACGCAAAGTGTTCTTTTAGGACATGAAGGAGAAGGATTATCAATTGACTGTTGGAGAAGCAAAGGAAAGGTTGCTGGCTAGGGAGGACTTTTGGAGGAAGTTTCTTAGAGGCAAAAATCCAGAGAGCTTTGGTTAAAAGAGGGTGACAGGAACACTCAGTTTTTTCATAGGATGGCAAATTCCCATAGAAGGGGGAACTTTATCAAGAAAGTTAGAGTTAAAAATTGTTGGTTTGAGGAGGAGACAAACATTAGGAGGAAAGTGGTGGTAGCCTTCCAAAATATTCTCCTAGTATAGTAGGGCTCAATTTTAAAAATATTGGAGGGGAAGCAACGACAAATCTGGAGGCTCCTTTCTCTATGGAGGAGGTGTTTACAGCTTTATTAGATTTAAAGGGGGACAAAGCCCCAGGTTTAGATGGCTTCCCCTTAGCTTTTTGGCACTTCAGTTGGGACTTTGTGAGGGAAGAAGTCATGGGATATTTTAAAGAATTCTATGATAATAACAAGTTTGTCAGAATCTTAAACTCCACTTTCTTATTGTTGATTCCTCAAAAAGATATTGCAGAGGATATTAGGGATTATAGGCCTATTAGTTTGATGGGTAGTATGTACAAAATCTTGGTGAATGTGCTTTGAAAAAGGTAGTGGGGAAGGTAGTGTCTGAAGCTCAGAATGCTTTTGTAGAAGGTAGACAAATTTTGGATGCAATGTTAATTAGAAATGAGGTTATTGATTCTTTGTTGAGAAGGAAGGAAAGTGGGATTTTATGCAAGCTAGATATAGAAAAGGCTTATGATCACTTAAACTGGAATTTCCTTATTCAGGCCATGGAGAATATGGGTTTTGGCAAGAAATGGCTAAACTGGGTTAGATGGTGCATCTCCATGGCTACTTTCTTAGTATTGGTGAATGGGACTTATACTGGTTTTTTCCGGAGTTCTAGGGGCTTTAGACAAGGAGACCCTCTTTGCCCCTATATTTTTGTGATGGGGATTGAGGCTCTAAGTTGCCTCTTCTCTAAAGCAGTGGAAGGAAGGGGTCTTTCTGACAGGCTACAAAATAGGGGAGGGTCTTGGAGAGGGGCTGGTTGTCTCTCATTTATTGTACGCAGACGACACCCTTTTGTTTTGTGGGGTAGAGGCGGATCAAATGGTGTACTTAAGCTGGTTGATGATGTGATTTGAAGCGATTTCAGTGTTGAGGATTAATTTGAACAAAAGTGAGATCATCACAATGGGATTATTGAGCATGGACTCCTTTCTGGGTTGGGTGGAGTGGGTCTTTGTTTGCTGATTTGAGTGCTTCAGCAGTGAATCAGTAGTGTGTGAATGTCTGGGATAGTGTTGAAGAGAGGTTCAGGAGGAGGTTGGCTTTGTGGAAGCGACAATACATATCCAAAGGGGAAAAACTCACGCTTACCAAAAGCACTCTTTTGAGCTTACCTATTTACTTTATGTCCCTTTTTCGATTGCCTAGAAGGGTCAAATTGAGATGAGAGTAGATTAAGATAAACTTCTTATGTGGAGGAGGTGATTTGAATATTAAGCTTCATCTAATGAACTGGGTGTTAGGAGCCTTTCTATTTTGAACAAGACCCTTTTGCCCAAGTGGATATGGCGTTTTGCTAATGAGAGGGATTCGCTCTGGAGGAAGGTTATAAGTGGGAAGTTTGGGAGGATAGAGGTGGTTGGTGCTTTAGAGAAGTTAGAGGTGCTTTTGGGACTAGTTTCTGGAAGGAAATCAAAAAGGAATGGGATACAACCATCTCTCACACTATCTTCTCCTTGGAGGATGGCAGAAGGTTACATTTTTGGAAGGACATTTGGTGTGGGGATGAAGCTTTATGCTATTCTTTCCCCTCCCTTTTTTCTGTGGCAGCTAATAAAGATATCTTGGTAGCAAATGTGTGGGAGGAGGGGGGCTAGTCCCCTAGTTTTACTAGACCTTTTAATGACTAGGAGGTGGATGAGGCCCTAAGTCTTTTTTTGGTAATTTAGGGAAAGAGAATTCTTCCAAGCCAAGAAGATTTGATGTTCCTAAAAGAGTCTAGTGCTAGGAACTTCTTGGTTAAAAGCCTCTATAAGATTTTGGACAGTTCTAGAGATGTCGACTTCCCGCATTGGTTTATCTGGAATTATTGGGTCCCCTTTAAAGTAGGCTTTGTTGCTTGGGAAGCCGCCTAGGGAAGAATTTTAACCTTAGACATGTAAAAGAGACGTGGAAGAGTCTTAGCAGACAGATGTTTTCTCTATGAGGAAATGGAGGAGACAACTGATCATTTGTTATTGCACTGCTCAAAAGCTAGACTTATGTGGACTTACTTCTAGCTATTGTTAGGGTTAATTGGGCCTTCCCCTTTACAATTAGAGAAGCTCTTCTTTCTTGGAGCAGGTCCTTTGAGGGGAAAAACGTAAAAAAGCTTGGATGACAGCCTTCCTCTTAATCTTTTGGACAATATGGAGGGAAAGGAACAACATTGTGTTTGACAACATTGTTTTCTCGGCACAAAGGATGAAATATTCTTTTCTTTATAATTTTTGGTCTTGGTCATATTTGTATATTGTGGACAAGCCTAGTTCTTTGATAGATTTTTTGACTTGGATGTGGTGTAGATGAGGGTTAGTTTGCTGGGTTTTGGTGTGGGCTGGTGAGTTATATTTGTCCCCCTCGGTGGGCCCCGGTTGTATACTCCTAGTATACATGTGGGCTTTCCCAAGTTTCTTTTTTTGATGAATATATTTTGCCTTTTACTCATCAAAAAAAAAAAAAAATAGACATAAATATTTCATCTCCATTTTATTATTGAAATAAATTTTCTTAAAATTTCATCTATTGCAATTTTCATAGCGAGTTTCTTTACAAAATAGCCTAGAGTTTTAAGCAAGGTGAAAAACCTTTTTTGTTGGAACTTATCCCAAAAAAAAACAAAACAAAACTTTTTTGTTTGAACTTTTCTAGGTTAAATTTCACGGGACTAATTGACAGTCAATCAACTACGAATTAAACATTTCAGTAATTGAATACTTGTTAAATTAATTTTCAGACTGTTGATCACTTGCATGAATTATGATAGTGTAAAGCTCCCCTGCTTGTTAAATTAATTGAATACTTGTTAAATTAATTTTCAGATCACTGTTAAATCTCCCCTACTTGCTCCCACCTCTGATCAACCCAGCTTATTTATCAATGGCAATCGAAAAAAACATTGTAAAGCTCACTGCTAAAGGCTCATCTCTACACCATCTGTTTAGCCAAAATCTCACCCTTTTATCATCTCCTACCCTAAAGCCAATCTTGTCATAAATCTCCTTCCACCCACATTGAATTGCCCTGTAAAGCTCCAGCCCATGTCCTTCCCCTAGAAGGTCTAGAGCACGATTCCCCTCTTCCTCTCCATACTTTCCAAGGATTCATTTTCAAAAGCAAATCTCCAACACCAGAGCCTTATTTAGCACAACTAACCTTCTAACCCCCAAACCTCCTTCCTTCTTTTCCAATCCAATAACTAAGCATCTGACAATATGAGGTTATAACTGGAGATCCCCTCCCCCCAAAGGAAGTCCTTTTGAATCTTCTCCAATTTAAAACTCACCTATCGAGGAATCACAAATAAAGAC
The DNA here is from genome assembly GCA_016808115.1 of Tetrastigma voinierianum. Taxonomy (NCBI): domain Eukaryota; kingdom Viridiplantae; phylum Streptophyta; class Magnoliopsida; order Vitales; family Vitaceae; genus Tetrastigma; species Tetrastigma voinierianum. Next base: position 1,136,668 of record JAEQBH010000315.1, on the reverse strand, counting down.
ATGAAATATATAGACAAGCTAGAAAAAGTGCTCTTTACTAAGTTCAATTTCCCTCCTTTTGATAAAATCTATCTCTTCCATAAAGCAAGCTTTTTCCAAAATCTTTCCTCCACTATGTCCCAAGCATGAACTAATTTGAAATGTGATCCCAAAGGGAGGCCCAAATATGAAGCTAGGAGTGAAACCCCTTTGCCCCTAACACCCTTGCCCAATCCTCAACATTGGATCCCTCTCCAATTAGGATTAACTCGCTTTTCGTCAAACACTATGATGTGTTCCATGCATAGAGGCATTCACCTTTTACATCAACCATCCACATATAAAAGGAGAATCTAGAAATCAGCATTAATCAAATAGAAGGAACAAGAAAAATACATTAAATAGAATATTTACAACCCAAGGACCCTACTTTTCTACTATCATTCACACTTTAAAATATTTCTAGTCAAATTGGAGTAGCTTTCCGCAAGTAACCAATGCATATAATAAACTAAAGTTAGAAAGCTTGTTAAATACTAAAAGCGATGCTTGAATGTCAATAAGAGCTTTTAAGAATGTTTGGATAGAGCAAGTGGGGTAGAGCTTTAGCCAACAGATGCTTCCTTTGTGGCATTGAGGAGGAACTGATTGATCATATTCTTATCATTGTTCAAGGGCAAGAATTCTTTGGGACTTGGTTTTGGCTCTCGTTGGGATCAATTGGGTCATCCCTTTGACTGTTAGAGAGACTCTTATCAGTTGTCGTGGTCCTTTGGTGGGAAAGAAGCGTAAGAAGACTTGGATGGCAGCCCCTCTTTGCCTTTTCATTTTTTGTTTGGAATGAAAGAAATAGGATTGTTTTTTATGATAAGGTTTTTCAATACATAGGATGAAAATCTCCTTTTTTTTGTAGTTGGGAGTTCTTGGACCAATATGTGTATAGTTAAGGGTCCTTGTCCTGTGTTTGATTTCTTGATTTGGATGGGGTGTAGATAAGGGATGGTGGGTTTTCCATTATCTCTATTTTTGGTTTCCCTTGTTGGCTTCTTTTAGCATACTTCCTACATGCTTCAAGGATGCCTAGGGCTGTATCTCCATTTTTTTTAATATATTATGCTTTTCACCTATAAAAAAAAAAAAGAATGTTTGGATAGAGCTCTTAACCTAGGCTCCACACTTCCCAATGGTGATTTATTTGTATTTTAAAGATGCAAGAAGGCACATGTTCTTTCTCAAGCCTAATGCAGGAAGCACAATTTTATTTAATTATAATTTTTAAAAATGTCATATTTAAAATACAGTTCCCGAGCATAAAATCAATTGCACTACAAAATAGTAATTACTTCTATTTTTTACTTTTCTATTACTTAATGCGGAAGTTGAAACATAAATCACAAATGTAGAAAAAATCTATAATCAGAGTGTTGAGCCAAATATAAGAATTAAGTACCACTGCAGTCCACTTTCTACGTGTGCGTCCAGTGATGAAATTACACTTGGCATCTGCTCCAATAGCTGTCTCAAAAGCCACAAAAAAAAGGTTATATGATTAAAACCTTTTGTTAGTTACTTTTGGCAAGTAAGAAAAAGGGTGGCTTTTGAGGACATAGCCCCCTCTGCTCATAGAATGAATGTTACTTTTTTATGTACCTTGTGGTCTTGGGCAAATTTGTATAGTGTTGATAACACTAATTCTTTGGTGGATTCTTTGGCGTGGTTGGGGTTATAGGTGAGTTAGAGGGTTTTTTTGTTGGGTTCCCTTTTTGTATACCTCTAGTGTACTCTTCGGGAGCCTCTTTGCTCTTTTTTTGGTCAATATATTGCTTTTTACCGATCAAAAAAAAAAACCTTTTGTCAGGATATCCAACCCTTGTATTTGTGCACAAGAAGTACAAACCTGCTCTGTGTTCTTGATTGTAGAGGTTTTTGCCAAAAGGTTTTTTGGGAGCTTCGTGAGGCGAGCCTGCAGATTAGGTAGCATATAGAATTCATGAATGACCATTCACAATAAATAGCAAATAAATCAAAAATACATAAATAAATCAAAAGGAGTCCAAAGGCACATTGTCAAGCAGGAATGACACAATGGATTATACCATTACTGAGGACAAGAAGACAGTTAAAGGGAATAAGAAAAGAAAACATCCAGAAAATTCCCAATGTAAACTCAGAATAGAATAATAAAATTAGATCATGGCAAAAAACCAGAAGAAATGGAATACAACTGATCTATTTCATCCAATGCAACTGTGCAGCAATGTGAGGACCTAAGGACTTTGACAATGACAAAAACAATGAATACAACCGTGCTGCAGCCATAACATCCTCTAATCTTAAATCACAGTATGTCAAATAACTCATGAATTGTAATGACCATTATCAACTCAATTTTTTCATCCGTAGCATCCTTCTAAATGATTGAAAGAGATAATGGGTTATGGATGGGAATTTTTGGACCAAACAACTATGATGTCCTAGCACTTGTACGTCAATCATCTCTAAGTTTTCTGGCACATATGTACACCACAATAATTCTCCTCAAGAGATGGATATGAGCAGCTGTTGCTTGTACAGTTAGTTTCTATTCCAAATGGTGTATCACTTTGTGCAGCATTCCATATCGTTATAGCAAGACAGGGAACAAGGCATTTTGGAGAGCCATTACAGGTTGATTTTCTATACAATCTCTTGGCCACATCATACAGATGATAGGTAAACAAAAAGAACATCACTTTATGAAACCCAAAGCGCATAGATTCAATCATTGTGTAGGTTTCCTTTATATTTATAACCTCATTCTGGATTGACTTCAAATACTGGTATAAGGTAAAACAAATCTGTTCCCAAAATCCCCATCAATGAGAGTTCCAGAACATGAGCTGAGATTCATTCAAATAACTAGGAAAAATTATGCTTATTAAAAACATCCTATACTGGAGGAATGAAATCTGTAATGAGGTACATAAAATTCTTTTGGTAGATAACGTCTTTTCGATGTTACATGGAATTGAACTGGGAACCTTCAACCTGCACCCCAACCTCTTGCCCTCTAGTCAGGCTGCAGGCACAGTACGAAATCAGAAAATCATAATGTAAGCAAGATATGAAAACATTGACTTGATACATTTGACCATTCCCTTGGTTCATTAGTAGTTATAAGACTGAAAGTAATTAAGTGTTCTAGGCCTTAAGATTATTTTTTTGATAGGCAAACAGAAAACCTTTATTGAAAACAAAAAAATCCAGACAGGCAAACCCTAAGTATACAAGGAGTAAACTTAGGGAGGTCACTGGCCTATACAAAAAATAAAGGGCCTAACAAAAAATACAAACCACCCCTCACAATGCTAGCTCCTAGAACTTGACATATACATAGAAGGAGTTCTAAAAAAAGAAGTATCCACATCTGGCACTATCCCAGCCCAATACAAAAGGGAGCTAATGATAGAGTGTGTCAATCTATTATAATAGACAAGGATATCTTCAAACATAATTCTATTCCTTAAGATTATCATTGCACATTGGTCAATGATCACTAGAAATACTTTCCCCTTCCCTTCTGATGGGATTCCAGTAATTCCATATAGGACCACCACCTGTTTCCTCCCTTTCTCCACTGATAAAATCCTATACACTAAGCACAAAACCCTCAAATGAAAAAAAAACCAAGTCCCATTAAATTTTAACGAAGTTATATTTATTAAACACTTCTTATATATAGAAGAGAGTAATAAAAAAGTGCATTAACATTTGAGGTGCTATAAAGAAAACAAACTCGAGCAATTGATTCTTTTGTATATAAAATTATAAAAATATATAGAATTATGTACCAACAGTATTTCACAACTATGACAAAGTTTCAACATATTCTAATTTCTACAAAGTTTTACTTTTTTCATTACTTTCAGAAAACTGTTCAAAAACGTTTTTTTTTCTCTCCATCAAATCCTATTATAACACTTTAAATTTGAATTCTAGAATTCCTTTCCCATTCATAATACGAGCATCTCCTGCTTCTTCTGAGGCTGATTTTCTTGTTTTTTTCCCTTCTTTTTCTTCATGAGAAGTGACTTTAGTGAATTAGTAACTGTACGTATAGCAGGATGAGGAATTGGCAAGTCACTTTATCAATCCTTTTATAGAGACTCAATGTTTTTTATCATTGTTGTTTTCCGCCTTTGGCATTTCCTGGCTGTCACCTTTGTTAGTAAGGATACCTTCACTGATTCGTATGTGGTTCATGGAAGGACAAAACCAATGAACATTTGACGGTCAAGAGCGATGGGAGTAGCAGCCAACAAATCATTGGGTAAATATCAGGACAGCAAGGGACCGAACTTCTTTAGACTAGACCTATGGCTCATCTGAAGCCAGTTTTTTTCTTATTTGATTCTTGGATGATCATGTACTTTTGTATTCCTGGTCTGGAACCTCTTTTATTCAACACACACATATACATATATGTAACCTATAAATAATGGAAAAGAAAAAGAAATGGCAGGGAAGGATGAAGCAAGAAACCCTAAATCTTTCACAGTCACAAAACACTAAATGCCTCATTAATGGAGATGTGTTTACTCCAGAAAAACAGTCCTATCCACTAAAATGGTATTAAATAACATACCCAAATAATTATTTCCCGCATATTAGTCACCTTCCCAGAAGCTCATCTAAATCATAAACCTAGTCAATACAAATGAATCAATCCCCAACTTGAAACATTCCCAATTCCCATAGCAGTACACTTCCCATAGCTCTCCTCATAATCACCGGAAATCAATAACGAAAACCAGACAAATCACAACATTAATTATGAAATAAAAGGAGGAATCTGCCCTAAACCTAAGGAAAACCCAAAGGCAACAATGAGCTGTTATCAAACACTAAACAGCCCCATTTGCATACCGCCAACACATGTAGAACTAAACTTCCATTATCTTCCTTACAATTAAGCAACATCGGTAACAAAATCTTTTCAAATCACTTCATGAACATCGAAATAAAGAGTTGAATTTATACTTTACATGGAAACCGAAACCAAAATTAACCAAAATAAAATGTATAATTGGCAGAAAAAAAGAAAAAAAGAAACTCACATATGCATAGAGAAAAAAGAGATTGGTAAAGAGAAGGAGAGGGGGGATTACATGAGAAGGAGAGGATTGTTGCATGAGGTGAAGGAGATTGGAGGTGGATTGAACGGACTGAGCTATTTGATCGGCCACCGTGGCTTTTACTGTATTTTCCCTGCCTGAACCAGTCCTCGCCCTGGCATTGCCTTCGGCTGGGGTTGTTGACGAATGTGAAGCTGACGCCATTGCCACTGCACCTGCTTTGCACAGAATACATACTGAAGTAAAGAAAGGGGATGATCCATTTCTCGCCCCGGATGGGTGCCCGCCGGGTCAATATTTTGATCCGGCCCAGTTTGAAATTTTGTTTCTTAAAGTCTTTTCTATTCTTGAGAGTAAAATTATGTTTGAAAAATTCATTGATTTGTTTTTTAATATATTTATATATAATTTCAAATAATTTTTTTTAGGGTTTATGTCATTTATTAAACTATTAACTTGAATATTGTTTCATCCTATATAGTTTTTAGTAATTTATATTTTTTATTTATCGATTTGTTGCAAATTTGAATATAATTTTTCTATTTAGTATTTTACTTTTAATCGTTTTATTTTTTAAAACAAATATTAAGAAATATAAGTGAAAGCAATTGAAAATAATTCAATGATATAATATAAAACAATTCTAACGGGTAGCTCGGTTGGTTTAAGATTTTGGAGTTTAACCCAATAGTCACCAATTACAATCCCCTCATAGGTTTACTTGACCGTTAATTTTCAGGGTCTCTTTGAATTAATTTAAGTGTACATAAGCTAATCCGGACATCCACGATTATAAAAAATAAAAATAAGTTATTGATTTGTGGTATTTTAGGTAATAGAGTATAACTTTTATGGGTAGAGGATATATAATTTTTGAATAAGGTAGAGGATATATCTTGTTTCAAATATTTTAGGACTGATTTGGGTTAAATACGGTGGAATTGAGGTTTAGAATTAAATATTTTATGTTTGAGAATTTTAGGGTTTGGTTTGATGCAAAATAGTAATAGAAGAAAAGAGAATAAAGTTTATAGCTTTATATAAGTATGAGCTTCTCAACTTAGTAAAAGTGTTTTAAAGTCGTGGGGGTCCCTTAGGTTCAAAGCGAAAAATATCTATATTGTTCGGTTTGGTCATTACAAATAGTATCAAAGCCGATCTATGACTTAAGTGTGGGAATTCGTTATGTTTTGTCTCGTATGATGTGTTGGTTCGTTTAGCCTTACATGGGTTGGTGGGACTTTGAACATCGGATCCCCTGAGCGTCAAGTTGTAGAGGTCTTGATCGTCAGATTCTTTGAGCATCAGTAGCGCAATGTGAACCTCTATTATATAACTTCCTGGGTATCAGTGACGCGGTGTAAACCTGCAGAAAGGGGGGGCGATCCGGCGGTGATAGGTCGACCGCCTCTTAGATGATTAAGTCAGCAAAAAATGCGGAGATGGAGAAGAGAATGGGCGTAACGATGGTTTGTTGAATCTCCCTCGTGTCTCAGGAAGGAATCTCTTATTTTCAATGATAAATCTTTTTTTCCATATCAAAGACTAATTCTTCCTTATCAGAGATTATCCTTCCCTTATTTAGGATTATCTCCCCAAGGAGTAAGGGATTCGGAAGCTGGAAAATTCGCTAATAATATCACTTATGCGGATTTTCCGCTTCTAGGTGCTTATTCGTAACAAACTTCCCATATGGGATAGAATTCTCATATGGGTATAATGGTCGGTTGGTGGACTTGAAGTCCCAGACATATCGCCTCAAGAAAGCCTTGGAAGAGTTTGACCTGCTTTCCCAAACGGCCTCTTTAGGCTCTCTCATCTGAGAAGTGTTCGCTTGGTCTTGGTGAGGTGAGTAGAATCGGGTTGTTTCATAACACAGGTCAAACGGGCCTCGGGCCAATCGAGTACGGATCTTAGATCATGGTACTCATAATGCCCCAATTTTCCTCCGGCTGGAGTTTTTGTGCTATTTCAATTTAGGGAAAATATTGTTGTTTCAAATGTTGAGAGTTGAAAGGTTTGTGAGAAATGATTAGAACATTAAATGGGTTCGAAGGCGATGCTCACGTGAGTTTAAGGCGCATGGGAGACTCACGCCTCCCAATATGCATCCTACGTATCTCGTTCTGACGACGCCCCACCCCTATAAATAGGGATAGTGATCTCAAGAATGATTTCTTTTACGTCTTCTCAAAAGATTTTTGACTCCTCTGCACTTCTACAAATTTCCCTTTCAAATGAGCTGTTGAAGACCCTTGACGCTTCAACGACTTTTGATTTTCTGGTGAGTGTTTGCAGCTCAAACCTTTTTCACGTCACTAGTTTGCTTGAGTGTCTCTGTTGTTGGAGGTATCCTACTAGTTTCCACAAAGGTTTTTGGGTTTACGTTTTTTTTTTTAGGGTTTGTCCTCGGTGGGTTGTAAAATCTTTGGGGGAGATTTCTTTCTCCTTTCGAGGTTTATTTATTTATTTTTGCTTTATGGACCTTAAGTTGACCCCCTCTTTTTTATTTTTTATTTTTTTTATTTGCCTATAGAATGACAGAGATCCCGAGGTTTCGACCCGATTCGAGTGGGCGTAGAGGAATACTCCGATGCCCTGCTGCGAGAAATCTAGATTTGCTACCATGTATGCGAGGCGGGGTTATACAGCCATATTCTGCCAAATTAGTTTAGGCGTCGGGCCCCGGTCACTGATACCAAAGCGCCAGGAGCGAGATAATGTCATCTACTTTGTAGAGGCGGTTCTTTGTTGAGCCCGCCTCCAGTTTCATCGTTGGTGAGTAGTTCCTTCCACTTTGACCGAACCTCACTCATACATCCAAACACTTTTCGGATTTTGATGGGTTGCAGTGTGCTGAACTTTCTCTACCAGCTGGATATCTCACTGGTGGAGATCTGTTTCATTTATACTTTGAAGCTAGGGACTAGGGGTTGCATGCCCATGTCGGCCCACAGTCCTCGGCTGCAATTTGTAACCGGGCTCCTTGACTCCCCCAAGACCGAGGCGAAAGGGGTTGTCCTGGTTAAGGGCTCATGGCACGAGACCCTTGGCTCCCCAAGGCTTCCTTTGGATCTAAACCAATCCCTTTTGTTCACAGGTTTGTCTTTGTTTTGATGTATCCCGTTTTGGTATGTCTCACATTTCCCTAGGTTATGGGTTTGTTGACATACCTATCTTCTGTGATTTGTAGTGAAGCGACGAGGTCGGTGGTCGGCTGGAGAGGGTAAGAGCTGGACTACATCGCCCAGCTTCTTGAATCATAGAGAGAGCACCACCCTGACTTCTTAAATGCCTTGAAGAACTTGCAAAGTTAGACGCTAGTCATTCCCCACATAGTGCTATTCTTCCTGGCCTTTGCCTTGTGAGTCGTCGAGTGAAGCACTTTGTTCTTGCAGACCTTCTAAGGTCCTTGCTAAGAGGCTCTTCCTAGGTGAAGGCCGCTCTAGAACCCCTTGTCTGTCTAGATCATCTACAGTTGGTCATGTAGGACCCATCTTGTCCCCCAAGAGGCAAAGAGAAAAAATAAAAAGAAGATCGGGCAATCAAAGGCTGCCAGCGCGGGATTTGAGGGGTTTGTGGACTTGACGAATCCAGGAGTTAGATAGTCGGTCGAGGAGGAGAAGGCTAAGATGTTTAGTCTTGTTTCCTGTTTTGCTGCGAGGATGCCCAAGCGAGTGGCTAGCGCTCAGGGATTAAAGCGCCTGGCATTGGTTTGGCGGAAGGGTCGGCGTGCGACCCAAGATGAAGAACCCGGAAGAGTGCGGTGGTAATAAGCATGGACTCCGGATGGAGCTTTGATGCCTGGTCGGCTTTGGAGGTGCCCCGGGGATGCCCCGAAGGGCGTACCGGAGGATGGAATCTGATGGGGGATCTCCTAGTGCTGAGGTTATGGCGGAGGCTCCATTGAAGTAGCCTTCTCAGTGGATTCTCTGCCGGGAACTGCGAGTGCCGTGCCTTGCGGGCGGATGTGATCGGCTCTTTGCTGGCTCATATGTTCCCAGGTAAGTGGGTCCATCGTCGGTAGACACAATGGCTCTTGGCCCAAAGGGAGCCCGGGAAATCATTGATCGTTGGAGCCCCTTCAACAAGAGGGAGTCTTTGATCACGCACATACGCGACCTCTGCCCGCTCTCCTCCCGTCTGGGGCTCGGCTCGTCTGACGGTATTCCATCTCGTTTCTCGGCTGACGGCTGGGAGACCTTCCTATGCGTGGTAGAGGACGGGATGCTCATCCGTAATCACAACTTTCACCAATCGGCTAAGCTGGTATATTTTGATTTTTAGTACCTGATTGTTAATTTTGTGTTTTTATTTTATTCTAACATCTTCTCTTTTCCAGGCTATGACGACCATTTGTAACATGGCTTGCCAACATAAGGAATTCCAATTCTGGTTGGACGATGCTGGGAAGCTGGGGCTCTATGCCCAGTCGACCGTTTCCAAGCACCAGACTTTATATGCTTCCTTGGCTAAGGCGACATCCAAGTCAAAGCACTATGAGCGGGAGGCTAAGGCCAGTGGGGAGAGGATTGCACGGATGAAGAATGAGAGAGATGAAGCTAAGCAGGAGGCTAAGGTGGCCCGCTTAGCGGCCAATATGGCAGGCGAAGCCGGTGCAAGGGCGGAGGAGGACTTAGCTAGGGTACAAAAAGCCCTGACGGATGCGGAGGAGGGCAGGCGTAAGGCAAAGACTAAGGCTGCTTGCTTGGAGGTTAAGCGGACATCTCTCCTGCTAGAGCTCGGGGCAACCAAAGATGAGGTGTCCTCCCTCCATTCCCAGGTGGGTGGGGATAAGGAAGCCATAGATGAAGAGTATCAGAAGGCTCTAGAGGTGATCTTTGCCTATGGGTATGGGTGTTGGGTGTTCAAACACAACATCTGTGGAGACCATCTACAGGTACCATAAGGTATGCCTAACTCCGTCGACCCGGCCTCACAGGTTCGCTGTGGTGGATTGGTCCCTTGTCGGCTTGATTCTGGGGATCTGGCCCACTAAAAGCATCTTCGAGTGAAACAACCAAGTAACCTATGGAGGTTGTTGTCGTCGAGGACTAGAGCAGACTCTAGCCCATCTTTTTCCGTTCTTACTTAATAATAATTTCTTATAAAAGGGCCTTGGCCAGCCGCCATTATTTGTGTACTATCCGGACGCTTCTGGCGCTTTAATGAAATATACATTTCTTGTCTACTTCAATTATAGTTTATTTCTCGTCCCGACACCATTTGCACTCTTATAACTTCTAGCTTAAGCCATTGATTTCATTATGCAACCTCTTTCCTCAATTTTTGGTTAGGATGGTCGCTTTAGGACACCAATGTTAAGCTAGGAGCTTGGCAGGGTTCGCCCTTGTGCTAGCAGGCAAGGCACCATCTTTACCCTTTGCTTGCCTGCCTGCTGGTGTAGCTAATGGGCGGGATCAGAGTGGGGGTTGGTGGTGCCGATGGGCTAGAGGCCACGTCTGGTATCTCTCTTTGGAAGTGTCGGTGGCTAAGAGTAGTGCCCCGGTTTAGTAGGGTGGAGTGAGGGCAGTGCACGCCGAGCGGACCTGGGCTGTGGGTGGTAGGTTTAAAAACCCGCGATACTCAAAAATAATCTCTTTGTCTTCTAAACCTCAGTAGAGGAAGTGAAAGATTGGAGAATTAATGCGCCGCATGCGCAGCGTGTAGGAAGGTGAAGTGTGATTGGTCACAAAGCGCGTGAGTAGTGCATGTGTCCCAACGTGTCTACGGGCATGATTTTATGATGGTGTATTTAATCCATTTGTTGACGTTTTACCCCTATATATAAGGGTCTGACTTCCAGTGCTGCCTATCCACAAAGTCTTTCACCTACTGTGATTCTTTTCCTCACTGTTCTTGTGAATTGGCAAGGATAAGGGAGCCATGAAAGAAGACTGCCAGAGGGCTCTGGATCCGTCTTTCACCTATGGCTATGGGTGTTGTGTGTTCAAACAACATACATGGAAAGATCAACTAGAGGTTCAGTTGTATGCTGAGCTCTCAGAATTTCTTCCAAAGTGCTGCCGACCTTAGGTGCCCCATCTCGACATCCTTTGAGACGCGGTGTAGGGGTGCTGTCGTGAGAGGTAGCGTAGGAGCTTGGGAGAGGTGCCCCTCTAGGGGATTTAAATGGAACATCCACTTTTTCTTCTTCTTTCTCTTCTTTCCGTAATGGCCCCAATATATCTGCTGTTCTTCTTCCTCCTTTTTTCGTAGTGGCTCCAATATGACCGCTTGGACATATATCATTGTGTAACTAATGACGTCATTGGCGTATTTATGAGATAAAACTTTTTGTAATGGGCCCAATATGGCCACTTGGACATATATCATCATGCAACTAATGGCGCCATTGATGCATTTATAAGATATAACTTTTGGTATTCTTTGAACAATCGACCCCTGACTAGGATCGTTGCTTCAAAGACACTGAGGTTAAGTTATATCCGGCTAGGTACCCTTTTTAGGCTCCGACCTTAGTGGGCGAGCCAGGTGTCGTGGCTATGCTTAGGCATGTACTAGTAGGCTAATGACCATGTCTGGTATTGCAAAAGTACTAGCAAGCCTGGAGCCACATCTAGGCTTTTGAAAGTGCCAGCGGGCTTAGAGCCACATCTGGTCTTTTAAGAGTGTCGTGGTAGAGCCACGTGCAGTCTTTTGAAGTGGCGACAAGTTAAGAGCCACGGTTTGGTATTTTAAGTGCGGCGGGCTAGGTCGAATGCGGTCTTTGAAGTGCTAGTAGGCTAAGAGCCGTCACGGTCTTTGAAAGTACCGGTGAAATTTCAAGAGCCCGCGATGCGGTCTTTTGAAATCTTCAGCGTTGAGCCACATGGTCTTTTGAAAGTGCCCGTGAAGCTAAGAACCACGATGCGGTCTTTTGAAAGTGTCTGCAGGTTAAAAGCCACATCTGGTCATTTGAGAAGAGGCAGTTGCAAAATGTCGATATATTTTAAAGACGATCTTTAATAATATTAATACTTTTAAAGGAAAATTTACTGGTAATACCTCTTCAAGTGCATGGCATTCCACGTTAGATGCCCCAGAGTCTCATCTGGCTTATTGTAGTATGTGCATTTGTCCCCACTCGGACTTCTTGTATGTACTACGGTTGGTTGGAACTTCGTCTATTAGGTTAGCCCAGTGTTTTCAAGACTTTCTCAAGACCGGTCTCCGTCCGAATGTCGTCGACACCAGTATCTCAGTTTGTCGGTCTTCTTTGGTATGATGCTATGCGCCCACGGCTACGACCGGCGGGCTCATCTATCATAGGTCTTTAATGCTTGACCCGGCATTAACCTCTTCCAAAATTCGAGTTCGAAGTGTAGACATCCCGATTTACGTAGAATTATATCTCTATCCGTAAGTAAGGGCAAATGGTATCGGTTGGTTTCATTGGTCATTCTTCTAGACGTGAACTCGATGGCTCATCTCGCATTTTCCTTTGGCGAATACAACGCTTTCATTTGTTAGGAGAGTCTTGTTAGATGATTAAAGCTGTCGTTGCTGCGTGGAGTGCGAGTGAGGTTGAATCTGAGTTCTTGATTTTCAGCTAGTTCACGAAATTCTTGTATACTTTGCTGTATGGCCCATTGTCAATCCTTTATCAAGCGTGGTATTCCCAAGCCTACAGACGATGTTCTTCACGCCCTGGGGTGGACGACATCTTTATCTTTGATGTAGAGCGAAGGTTTCGACTTCTACCATTTGCTTAAATAGCCTGTGTACTAATAATAGCTTAACTTCTTTGCTTGAAAGCTGATGGTAGTGGTCCAACTATATCAATTCCCCATTGGGCGAAGGGCCAGGGGCTCGTTATGGTTGTCAGGTTCTAAGTTGGCACCCTTGAAATGGGGGCTTGCCGTTGGCAGCAATCACACTTCCTGACGTAAGCGGTTGCATCTGCCCTCATAGTTGGCCAGTAGTAACCTTAGGCATGAGCCATGTGCGCCATAGTTCTATCGCCTGGATGGTTTCCACATATTATTCATGGAGTTCCGCCAACGCATACTGCCCTTACTAGGTGGTGAGGCATTTAAGATACGGGTCGTCTAGAGAACGTTTATACAATTGCCTGTTCACAAGGGAAAATCGAGTCGCCTAAACCTGAATCTTGTGGGCTTCGATTGGGAGTTCTCTCGTGCTCAGGTAGCAGACTATTGGAGTCTTCCAGGAAGGACCTGCTTCTTCTTGTTCACCCTGTTGGCAGCAATTGACGACTCCGGCTGGTTTTACACAGGGATGAGCATTATTTCTTTGGTTGGTAGGGATGCGGCCAGTGCTGCTAAGGCATCTACCTTTTCGTTTAGGCATGGCAGGATATCTCTTTCAGCTTCGAGGCCATGAAACTACAATTGGAGCTGTGAAGCATGCTTGGTCATGCGGCCCGGTCGCGTTTCGTATTCCCTGTTTACCTATGCAAGGAGACTACGACCACTACCGGTCTGAGCAGGATTGAACACGGTCCTCCTCTTTTACGAATCACGTCTGATTCCTTTTCTCGATAAAACACATTTCAAATACTCATTTTGTAAGAATAATTATCCTTATGAAAGTATATACGTATATATCACGTTAGCAAAGAGGCCCCATCATTTTGTTCTCAATACATTTTCATTCATGGCGTTATATGCCCATTTGCTTCATTCCACTACGCATACGTATTATGACCTTATAAGCGTTATAAATATAAAAACATTTACAAACATTTATCGAGTTGATTTTGAACATAGTTTTAATACAAGAAGTATCAGCGATCATGGGGTTTCATGTATGCGTAATTCGAGCTTTACTTTTACCGGGTGTGACTTGTGATGACTACGGGCTTGCGGTCTTGCTTTTGAACTTGTTCACTCGGTACTTAACGTGATGATAAAAGCGATGTGCTGAGTATTTTTCGTCTTGAGTAGTTCATACAATTCTTCATTTGTTTTAACACAAATCATGCGACTTTTCTAAAACAATGTTTTTGAACCTTATTGAATTATCAATGCAATACAATATGTATATATATTCATTTCATATGCATTCATTTATAATTCATTGATCATTCCAAATATGCACTTTCATATGCAATAACTCATTCAAAACTCAAATCATGTTTTCTCAAAATATTCATCATTTTGTATAAATGAATTTGTAATATTTTCGTGCGTAAGATAAGCGAATCTAGGTATGAATAAAGCTGAACAGTGGTATAAAAGGTTTTATATGAAGTGCGGTCATACGGGTGCTGGCTGGTTATAAAAAAATCATTTGTGAACACTATCGATATTATCTGGGTGGGTTACATGAATTCGGAGTGACGCTACGTACGTTCGTTCTCGATGCTGCGAGTTTGACCCATATTGGTATATTAATCTATCCATAACTTCGAATATGACGGATAACATTATATTAAGGGCATTAAAAAATCGGTTATAAATTCTGATAGGGTATATACATTTATACTCCAAATAACACCTTTCAATACTCATGCAATTTTTTCTGTAATCATTTCACAATCAATTTTCTCAATCACTTAAAGCAATCAATATCGATTTTATTGAAAATTATTTCAATAATTGCGCAAACAATTTTGATACTTGAAATAAGAAGAGAAGAATAGAGAACAAACCAAAAATGTCGTCGCAATTCGATTCCTATCCTCGGATCTTGACTTCAATTTGGGTTTTCCTCGTCGCCAACCCCTAATCCATCACACTTAGATAACAATATCAGTTGGCTTATTTAGGTTTCTAGTTAGGGTTGTTTTCTACCCAATACACCTTCACTTGCAAAAATTTTTTGGGAACAAATGAATATATTTTACTGACTTGTGAGTCCATTGTTCCTCTATAAATCTATTTTATTTAGAAATTGGAATTATCCAATTTGGAACACCGAAACTCCAGATATGTCATAAACATTCGGGACTATTCTATTTTCAACACATAACCAAAATTTGACAAAAAACAGAGCTCCCTTTCGACGAATTTCTCTGTCTAATGGGGTCTAAATTTGAATACACTTATTTCAGGGAAATTTATTCTCCTAGAAGTTTAGTTTATCTAGAAATTTGAATAACTTAATTTAGATAAGTGAAACTCAAATTATGGCCTAAATATCAAAGCGTATGAAACACCAAAGCGTGTCAGAGCCCGGAGCAGGTATTTCAGCAGAGCCTCACTTTGACGAATTTTCTGGGTCTAATAGGGTCCAAATTTGGATACACTTATTTCATGGAGATTTGTTCTCATGGAAGTCTAGTTTACCTAAAAATTTGAACCACTTAATTTGGATGAGTGAAAATCAACTTATGGCTTAAATACCAAAAGTTACGAAACACAAAGCGTATCAAAGGCTGAACGAAATTGACTAAATGAGAAAACTCCTGTAGCGAGATTTTATGGGTCCAATGGGGTCCAAATTTGGATACAATTATTCTAGGAGATTTGTTATCCTAGAAATCTAGTTTACCCATAATTTTGAATCACTCAATTTGGATGAGTGATGACCAAGTTATGTCCAAAACAAAAACATGGGTTTTGGAAAATTTTAACAACATCTCCTTAAAACCCAGCCTTTCAGCATAAAAATTCCTCCAACACCAATCAAACCATAATACCTTGGCTTAACTAATACAGCCCAAAACAAACAAATATGGATTATGAAGGGTTTCTTAGTTCTCTTGCATATTGAAGCAAGCTCCTTTTTCTTTATCTTCTTCCTTCCTTCTCTTCTTTTCCTTCACTTTACTTGCAAAACCTTAGACCAAATGGGGGACAATCGACCCAACAAGGTTTCTCCCTTCAAAAACCATGAGAGCCCTAGCTCTAAAATGTGAATGCCCAAAATGAGCTCCTTCTAAGACCAAATTTTGGTCTTATCCCATTTTATGTGTAAGGTCATGTTTGGCTAGCACATTTTAATCATCTTTTCTCATTTTTGCATTAAAGACCTCATATTTTCCTATTTGACATTCCACTTCTCAATATTCTCACTTTGGAATTTATTCTTTTTCATTTATGACCCTTGGGTCCTTATTTGACATTTTTACCAAATTTATCTAACTCTTGTAAAAATTTTGGGTTTTTTTTATTTATCATTTTTCGTTTTTTAGCAATTTAAACACCGGAAAAATACAATTTAATTTATTTTATACCCTAAACATGTTATAAAACTATTAGGGTATTTTCAGGGCGTTACAACCTGTCCTACCACTAGTTGAGATTCACTTTGTATAATGATCTTTTCTAAGGATACGAAGATTGCGAGATCTATACCAGCTAGGATTGCTTCATATTCTGCCTCATTGTTGGACACGGGGAAGTCTAACTGTATAGCATGCTCTATCCTCTCCCCGGTTAGGGCTTTAAGTTGCAAGCCAATACCGGCTCCCGTTTGCTGGGAAGCACCATCCACACTTAGGATCCACCAGTGGGTGTTACCCGGGTCTGCGTCTTGTTGGGGGATTTTTGCTAAAAAGTTTGCCAATATCTATCCCTTTATCGCTAAGTGGGGTTTGTACTGGATACCGAACTTACTTGGCTCAATAGTCCATCCGACCATCCTTCTTGACAAGTCGGGTTTATGTATGGTGCTTCACAAGGGAAGATTAGTCATCACAACGATAAGGTGTGCTTGGAACTAAGGGCGGTGTTTTTTAGTCGCCACACAGAGAGTCAGCGCCTCTTGCTCGAGACGGGTATATCGAGTTTCTACCTCAAATAGAGATTTGCATACGAAGAACACTGGTCTCTATTTCCGGTTTTCATCTTCTTTAAACAAAGCTGCACTCACTGAGACATTGGAAACTGATAGGTAAAGATAGAGCATATCACCTGCTTTGAGGCTAGCTAGAATTAATGGTTCGGTGAGATACTACTTGATTGTCATGAAAGCTTGGTTGCATTCTTTATTCTATCCGGTCAGTTTAGCTCCTTTTCGGTGGTGGCTTGACTTTAATCGGTCGTAAAATGAGATATGAGCGACCCAGAGGCAGCGGTCGGCTGCCATTTACCCAGCTTGGAAGTGGGGGCGACGCGGGGCTAGGATTCTTTAACCTGTTTTCGGACATTGGTGGGATCATTTCATATATATATATATATATATATATATATATATATATATATATATATATATCCATAAGAAATAAATCTTCTTAAGACTACCCACTTAGTAGTGGTGTTCCAAAATGTCTTGTACATATACAGCACACAGTCGTTTACTTGTACTTATACAAATTCCATTATTACAAACTTGTACATTACATTGCAAAGCAGTTCAATGACCTACATCGGGTGGACTTCTCTTTGTTGTGTTATTTTTGAGCGATCTTAGAATGTCCACCGGATGTCATCTTCGGGTACACACGCGGATGCTTGAAGCCAAACTGCTAAACATAGGCTGCCCGGGAAGCGGATATGATTTTGACCATTAGAATTGGTCCACATTCTGGGATACATATAACATAATTCTTATATATCAGAGTTTACGGATAACATAATTCTTATAACGAAATTTCATATCTTCTATAGGAGTTTAGAACATAAATCTTGTACATAAGGTACCCGTAGGTACATTATAGAACATAATTGATTTCTTATGCTTTCTTCTGGTTCATTTTTCAGATTCTTATCATATAAATATTTGCATATGTCATATTATTCGAATAGACAACATATAAGTATATGTTTGCATAGACCGGTAATAATGAATGATAGGGACCGCGACCTGATAGGTACCGAAGGTACGTCTGATGCGAGATAAGTGCACGCGGCGTAGCGAAGTCACGTGGCGATGGCGGGAATGTCGAGCCGCGCGCGATTGGGGCGTTAATGCGCTCCGTAACGAGTGTCGTAACCTTAGCGAGGAGTGCCTAAACATTGATCGAGGCGTACGCCTGTATAGCGGTGTCGTGGCACTGGTAGAGTGTGGCATTCGGAGGCGTGCACGCCCACGTAACGAGTGTCGTAGCAGCAGCGGGTCTTGTAGCACTACTTGGGAGTCGGCGAAGCACTAATCAGAGGTGCCTATTCATTCACTATTCGTTCTTAAGTAGACATACAATTTTATGTCTTATTGAGCTTGTTATATTGTTTTTAAACACATTAGCAGATGAGGGCGGTAATGTTGCCCGACTCTTGCAGGATCATAGAGCGGCAGTACGAGAACATTTTTCATATAATTTTAATACTTGTATGAACCCTTTCATTCACTTATTAAGATCCTCATTAATCCAATGGATGATTGTTAGAATTAACGGAATAGATGAACCAAAACAAGACTTGTAGGTACACCTAGGCAAAGCAATGCTACGCTTAGGCGGAGATGTTCGCCTAGGCGGACCAGAAAATTTAGAACACTCGGGCTCGAGTTCACCTAGGCGTAGGGACCTCCACCTAGGCAGAGCTCCACGCTTAAGCTTGCAGTGTCGAGCAGAATGCAGAAATGGCCAGATTTAGCCCTTTTCATTGGAAATTTCCTTCCAAACCAAAATCAACTCAATCGAAACTCAAAATAAACTATAAAACTCATCTTATAGCAACCAACACTTCTAATGGGAATTTTCCTACACAACTTAGACAAAGAGGGATTTCCATTTATGAGTTCCATACAATTCCATACAAGTTCCAAACAAAGGAGATGTTCCAAACCTGGATTTCTTCTTCTTTTTCTCTTCTTCTCTTCTCTTCTTCTCTCTTCTTCTCCCACCGTAAAGCCCTAGCTTCAATGCCAAAAATGAGATTTTCTTAAGGCTATGTTTGGTCTTATCCAAATTTGACTTAACTTTCCCTTTTTACCATTTGGTCATTCATTTTCATTTATTCTCAATTCAACTTATCCATATTTCGACTTTATCATATAATCTTCTTATATTATGACTCTTGGGTCCTGGATTGGTAAGTTACTAATTTACCTTTGGCTTTTATATTAATCTCTCGTTCTAATCCTTTTTCACTTTTTGCACTTAAATCCCAGAAAATGTACATTTACTTATATTATACCCTGAACATGTGATAAAACTGTCAGGGTAATTTTAGGGTGTTACAAGGCCAGTCAGTTGCTACATTCCTTTTCTGGAGGTAGGAGTCCGAGAATCTATAATAGCTCTAAGCTGAATAAGGTTGGCCTCTATCCCTCTATGCATTACCATAAAGCCCAAAAACTTACCCAAACTAATTTTAAATGCACATTTTAGGGGATTGAGTTTCATGTCGTATGTGTGCAACAACTCAAAGGTTTCTTGTAGGTGTTTCGTGTAATCAGGGCGTTCTTTGGATTTGACAAGCATATCGTCATTGTAGACTTCCATGGTCTTGTCCATCAGTGGTTGAAATATCTTAGTCACCGGCCTTTGATAGGTTGCTCCGCATTCTTCAAGCAAAAAGGAATTACATTGTAGCAGTATAGCTCGTGCGGCGTAATGAAGGTCATTTCTACGCATCATGCAGGTGCGCGAGTCACAGTGGTACCCATAGAAAGCATCTAGAGCAATGACATCATGCGGTGAGAGGCATCAACGATCTGATTTATACGTGGCAGGGGGAAGCTATCTTTCGGGCATGCTTCGTTGAGGTTCGTGTAGTCTACACATACTCTCCACTTACTGCCCTTCTTTGAAACCACCAC
Source organism: Tetrastigma voinierianum (assembly GCA_016808115.1). Classification (NCBI taxonomy): domain Eukaryota; kingdom Viridiplantae; phylum Streptophyta; class Magnoliopsida; order Vitales; family Vitaceae; genus Tetrastigma; species Tetrastigma voinierianum. The sequence goes on along the minus strand of JAEQBH010000315.1, from coordinate 1,116,962 downwards.
CACATTGGCCAGCCATTTCGGGATACTTTGCCTCCCTGATAAAATGTACTCTTAGAAGATCGTCCTACCTTTGAATAATCTGTGGCAATCCCGGGTGGAAATCTTGTAACTACATCTTCTTGGTTTGGTCGCAAGGATAATATTCAGCTTATGAGAGGCCAACATCGGGTCGATTCCGGTCATATCCGAGTGATTCCAAGCGAACACGTCTATGTTTCTTAGCAATACGCGTTGTAGCAGCTCTTTTTCTTCGTTGGATAGCGAGAGAGGTGGTATGTGAACTTCTCGCCGTCCATTCCACGACTCGAGGGATCCATGGCTAGTCACTTCTCTTATACGACTTTGAGCGAACTATGGTTACTATGAGGGGGTGTGATATTCGATAGGAGGACTCTCTGAGCTCTTCTCCCTTTTATGTTCCGGTATGAATGGCGATAGCGCGTGATGCCGACGATTCTTTGCTTAAAGGTCGACCTTGCCCCACATTAGTCAAATAACTTACCGTCTAGTGATATGTTGAAGGGACGACCATCGAGTCTGGTCGAGTCCAGGCCTACTGTAGCATTATGTGCCGAGTCTTCGACGACTAAGAACAAAACCTGTTAGGTGACTGGTCCTGCTTGTACAAGGAGCATGACGTCTCCTAGTGTCATGGTTGTTATGCCATTGAAACCAGAGATGATTCGCCTGACTGAGTTTAGCATTCTTGAGGAATGCTTCATCGATTAAGTAGTAGCCTTCTGACAAGTCTGTCATCTTTGCTTGAGGATCACGAAGCACCTTGTGCACATCAAAGCGCTGATACATAGGGTGGTACCATCATAATGGGGCCTGATGACCACATTCGGGTTCTGGGAGGGAAAAGATATGGGGCCATCTATCGACTTTGTTTCTTCACACTACCTCAGGTGTGGATAGCATTTGCAGTACTTGCTGTGGCGGCTTTCAAGGCTTCTTACATTGAGCGCCCCGATTGATATTGGTTGTAGATGGGCCTCACGGTATATAGTTTATGGCCAGGTCTGGATTACGTGGGCGGGTCTTGAAACTATAATTCTATATGTTGGTGGCCTGATTCACTTCGATCAACTTCCTAACGCGCATACGAAGTGTGTCTTGCTTTGATTAGTCTTCACCGGAACTTGAAACCCCGACGCACATTGGTCTCGTGCTGTGATCTATGATAATCGCCTCGTGCGGATGGGTTTCTCTAGAGGGATCCATGCGGATGATTACAAGCCATGAAATACGGCAAATTCGTGAATGAGGGGCCATGACCTCTCATATGAGATGTTCGAGGGTGTTGAGGCTCCATTTTCAGTGATTGATCATGAGATCGCTTTCGGTTTTTGCTCTAACCTTCTTTGGACTCAGACGACTTCTTCCTCTCCAGCTTGTTGCTCTTAGTCGGCTTGCTTTGCCCGATCATATTGATTTGTGTTCTTTGTGCGGGTATTATCTTCAGTTGATATCTATGGGTTTTCTCTATATAATTCTTCCATTCATTTACTTGACCCAGTACAAGACAGTGAATGGAAGAGAAAGTGGATATTTGAGCTTTTCCTAAGTTTTGAAGGATTGTGTCATGCTATAATCTACTGTTTGAATGACTTGAACCTCATGGTGAAGTCTCATATGGATTCCTCTTCCTGCTTTGGAGTGGCCTTAGAAAATCAGGGGTCTGATTGACAACCATCAACCAGGTAATTCTGTGGATTCGGGTAGCTTCGATACCACCTGGTTGTGTCAGATTTATTGGGATCCATATTTTCATAAAAATCGGCGATCTCGCTTTTTGTTGTTCCACGATATCGACATAGCATGCTTGGTATATCCATGACCCATCCAAGGTTTTAACAAAAGTAGTAATGACTACACAGGGTCCATCTATCCATATCTCGATATCTGACTATATCACAATAGTCCGCCAGGTTTATTACCATACTCTTATACATAACATGAATCGTGTCTCAAAGCAGCTAAATCGCATGTCAGACGCCGTAATTGAGGCCTTTGTTGAGCGTCGTCCTCCAGTACTTGTCATGTACCTCAAGTAGCTTGGTCCCACGACGAGTGAAGCGATACTGGTAGAATAATCTGAATTTGCTCTGAGCCTAAGTGCATATGCAATGCCATTTCACGCATTCAAGTAAAAACATACACATTCCTACTCAAATGTCTACATGCCATGGATAAGAATGTGACTCACCCTGTTCCATGTCCTGAGTCCTAACCGACTCCTCACACATGCATATGCCAAGTGTTAAAACCGTCATTTATGTTCCATCAATGACCATTTTTCCAAAACAAAAACTTTTTGTTTTATAAATCAAAATTCATTGGACAAACTTCGATATTCACTTGTTTTACCAAGTCAGTATGTTTTTTATTAGTGCTTAATTCCTAGGGTCTCGTGCGGGCTTCACACGCCTTCCAACACTTTCACAAACTTTCATCGCTGGATACATATGTCACAACGAATACTTGAGTTTTTTCACCGGGAAATTATCTATCCTACTTGCTATACCCAACACACGTATTTTTCATTTCCTTTTTCTTTTATGCGACCGTGAGACTCATTTTGGACGTTGTCCCATTTTATCAAGCCCACCATCGAACACCAAACACAGTGTCAATCTCTACCATGCACTCACACCCATGTCATACGATGTCCCATGCATAAATGCAATGCAATGCCATTGCATGTATCTCATGCTACATGCACAATTAATGCCACGTGCAACAATTCAAAATCATACTTCATGCCAAGTATCATGGATAATCATATTTAATACATATAATTATTCCCATTTAATTTCCATATGTCTAACACATATATCTCAACATGCTTCACAATGAAATAAACATGTTATTCACTTTTCATGCATCTCAAGCATATATCAACACCAAGTATCAATCATACTAGCAAGGATAACTTGGTACCCATTATCAATTGTGGCATAAGCAATGTCCACAAAATATTCCACACAACAAGTCATAATAGACCACATGATAGTTCTGAACTCGGTTCAGAAAACTAGCCCCCCTAATAGTCCCAAAATCTGGACACAAACCTTTAAACAGCCTAAGTTGTAGCAGTCTCGGAAAATGGACCATAACTTGAGTTATAGAGGTCCGATTTAGATGATTCAAAAGTCTAACATCAAGCTCTCATATAGAGATACAATTTCTTTGAAGGATACTAGTCCAAATTCTCACTTTTTCCCAACGTAAAATAAGTCCTAAAAATCTGAATAGAAGGTTCGGCCAAAACAGGGTAGCCTGTGGCAGTCCTGAAAAACAGATCATAACTTGGGTTATAGAGGCCTAATTTGGGTGATTCAAAAGCCTAACATAAAGTTCTTAGATAGGGCTACAATTTTCTTGAAGGATACTAGTCCAAATTCTCCATTCTTCTAACTGAAAATCAACCCCAAAAACTAGACATCATATAGGGTCCAAAACAGCCTTGTATTAAGTAACGATTATTTCTTAAAAGCATAGAGACACGTAAACTCAATCAAAAAAGCCTAGAATGGAAAATAAACCAAAGTAGGAAGAATCCTCACCTCTTTGAGCATAGAAGAAAATCTAGGAAGTCCCATGGACACTTCCTAAACCCGAAACCTTTGATTTCCCAAACTCCTCGCTTTAATCCTTAGCGAAATCCCGTGTTTTTGGTACCCACGTGTAGCCCTATTCGAGTAGATTAACTTTCACTCTTGGCTCGACAAATTCCAACCAACGGAACTCCGAGGATCGGAGGAAGAAGGTTGGAATGCTTTATTTCTCTCTCCCTCTCTTCGCTCTCTCTCATGTTTCTGGTTTTTTTTTTTTTTTTTCCAGTAGCAAATCAACTCATCCTCTCTAATATTTGACATTTTCTAACTTATCCTTAAGTTTCAAAGACAAAGCCCACGTTATGCCACGTGCCCGCGACCCATTCGAGTCTGTTTTTGCTCTGAAATATTTTATTTCATCCCAGTTTAAGTTCACTTTATTTTAAAATGAACTTTACTTAATTTATTTTTCTAATTTCTAGATTTTTCTAAAAAATCCCTTTTTTTTCCATGAGGCACCCGATGCCCTGAAAATCATGAAAATTCGGCTGTCTCGGAATTTAACAAAATTCGTATTGGTAACTAGATTTCGCGAGACGATTCCAACAGAGAAGTCCGTTTCGTCATCTGAGATCTAGAAAAATTTACAAGCTTCCCTGAACCATTTTGACAATTTTTATTGTTTTTGTCATTTTCAGAAAAATTAAATTTTTCCCTAGTTTTACATTTAGAATAGTCTACAAAAAGCTAATGTTCCTCTTCCATCTTACCGAACAAAGATACTGAGAGATCAATGCAATCTAAAGCTCATTGATTGCTTAGGCCCTCGTAGACTAGCCGGGAATACTTTGCACAACAGATGGTTATTGTCGGCGTTCAGTGTCATTGCCTGATTGTAGTGGAGCATGTGATCATAAGGGTCATTAGAGCCATCGACATTGTAAAAGCTGGTATGACAAATCCGTTGGGCGGCTAGTAACTAAGAATGTGTTACCCTAGGGGCGAAGAGAGCATGTCGTCGAGCCCACCGAATTTAGGAGCTGCGGACGTGTATAAACGTTGACTCTGCCGGCCCGAGATGCATAGGTGGCATCGTGTGTCGGGTACCACGCGGCTTTCGGGGCAGAGCGGTGGTTACGCCTCCACATCAGCTTGCTCTCTATCACGGTAGGGCGACACTGCGGCATCAGAGGCGAGGGCGTGGTGCTCCTTGAATTTGGCCCTTGTCTTTCCTGAGCATTCCTTCTGACGGGGACTCATGGATGGGACCTCCGGTCACAATTCATCATCTGCTGGGGCGTCATCGTCGTTGGAAATAATAGGCTCTTTGCCTTTATTGGGGACTATTGGATGTTCAACACAATCGCCATCTCGTACATCCTTTCCAAGGTCGCGGCTTTCATGTACCTAGGCCTGCAACTGATCATTCTAACGTTGCAAATGTTTAGCGTGAGATTGTAAACTCTTGCATCTATCTCGCCTGCTCCTCCTACTTTCTCTCCATATCTTGACGCCAATGGAGGAATTGATCTTCAGGTGTTTGATGCATCAAATTGTTCGACATTGCGTGTGGTGCCCCAACCCGGCACCCTGTGTCAGGAAATGGTGTCACAAATATGAGAACTATAAACCTGTTAACTTATATAATTCTAAACAATTATCTTAAAAATATTAAACTTACAAAAAATTTCATATACATCCATTGTAGTGGTATTTACAGTGTCTTATACATATATTCTGAGGCTCATTTACTTGTACTTTTACATTTACACTGTCTCCAAAATCTTACATTACATTTACAAAATCGAGTCAAAACTACAAGTGGTGAAATCCTATAGTTGTGTTGGCCCTGTTGTATGTGGAATATCACGGACGTCCTCTTCAGTACCTACACGGATAAACACCTGTGCTAAGCTTTATAGCTTAGTGGGAATCCATAAATATTGATGACCACTATAACAATAGTCACAATACATCATAGCATTTTATTCATATTACATATTACTTCTCACATCATTATAATTCAATTACATATTGCATTTCATATCATCTTCATGTTTCACGCCTTTTATAAACATTCCAAAAATTTCATCTCATCTTATGTCATACCTGCATATTCCAAAAAAGTGGCTACGGGAAATAACTGTATGTACCCGATAGTACTATCACTTTACAAGACATTGATCTCTATCTATATTGTACTGTATGACCCAAACAGGGCCACTGTAATGACCTAAACGAGGCCAATTATATCTGTATGTTGTAGCATTTGTATCACTTGCCAAATTTTCTGGGGACAATTGAGCCATATTTTGCTCATACATCCTTCAAGAAAATTATAGCTCTATGAGTCTATTTTTAGTAGGAATTTGAATCATCTCATTTGGATCACCCAAACACAAGTTATGGCATCTTTATGCCAAACTGGTCGGTATGCCCAGCTCACTCAGTTACCTACTATTTTTCTCAATTTCAGGGATCTTAACTCCATAAATTGTTAATAGTCCCTTCTACTCATTTGAAGTTATGGTTCTAAGGTTTCTTCTCCAATTGGAATCATCCAATTTGGATCAATAGAACTCAAGTTGTTGCATTTTACATCCATACTACTCCAATTTGCAGCGAATCAGATTATTCTTACATAGCTCAACTTTGACAAATTTGGGCACTTTGGGGTTACAATTTGTATACACTTCCTTCAAGTAAATTATTTTCCTAGAAGTCTAGTTTACCCAGAATTTTGAATCCTCCGAATTTAGATGAGTGAAACTCAGCTTATGGCTGGAAATCTTAAAAGCTATTCCAAGCACATAGCGGTCGGAAATGGACCATAAATTTTATCGGCTTGAGCATAGAAAGCTAGCGAATTTCTGGGTCCAATGGGGTCCAAATATGGGTATATCTATTTCATGGAGATTTGTTCTCCTATACGTCTAGTGTACCCTGAAATGTGAATAACTCAATTTGGATGAGAAATGACCAAGTTATGGCCAAAACAAAAAAATGGGTTTGGAAAATTTTGACAGCATCTCCCCTAAAACTTCATCATTTCCTCTATACAAAACTCCTCCATTTTAGGACCACAAACCAAAATCAACCAAGCGAACTCAAACCAACAAAAAAATCACATTTTGTACAAAGCTAGGGTTTCTTCTAACTCAAAAGATCATTCAAATAAATTAGGTTTGTTCGCATCCTTGGGTAAGCGAAACCCTTGCCCTAGCCTTCTCCTTGAACAACCTTGCAAGTTCTTGCACAAATCTTTTGATTTCTTCTACAAAACCCTAGCTTTCTCTCTTTGCTCCTCTCTTCTCTCCCAAAAACATTTTTTTTGCTCTATTGAGCTCTTAGACGAGTACAGTGCTGAAATCAAAAAATCACCATGGGCACTTGGTTGGCCTACAAAACCCATTTGGACTTAAGTTATCCCAAAATGCTATATAGCCCATACATCCTTCTATTTGCACTTCAAATTTCCCATATTCACTCTTAGACACATAAACATATTCACAAATAACCTTTAGGTCCTGATTTTATAAGTTTCCACTTTTGCCCCCTTGACACTTGGGAAAATTTCCGAGTTCAATATTTTAAATCACTTATCAAATAACAATCAATATTCATTTAACAATTTTCAAAAATACCCAAGTGTGGCTCAATTTATACCCGAATATATAATAAAATTATTAAAAAAAATTATAGGGTATTTTTGGGGCGTTACAACTCTCCTCGCAAGAAAATTTAGTCCTCAAAATTTTTGTAGTCAAACGATTCTGCGGGATCTTCTTTGTACTTGTCGTTTCTTCACTTTCCCAAGTGGCTTCTTCGGTCTTGTGATTTCTCCACAGCACTTTGACTAACGGAATCTTCTTGTTCCACAATTCTTTTACTTCTCGAGCCAAGATCTCTATTGGCTCTTCTTCATATGTCAAATCCGGTCTCAGCTCAATTGTCTCCGTAGAGACTACATGTGATGGAGTCGTCGATGCAACCGTAGCATGGTTTACATGAAATACATTAGCTGGATCTTCTCCAAGTCGGAGGTAATGCTAATCTATATGCCAACTGGACCCACTTTTCGATCACTTCGCAGGAGCGATAAATCTAGGGTTCAACTTGCCCTTTTCACGAATCTCATCACGCCTTCCCGGGTGATACTTTCAAAAACTTTTCGCCGATCTGCCAACGAATATTTTTCTTTCATGTCGGCATATGATTTACGTCTGCTCGTTGGCCACTTTCCAATCTCTCTAATCATTTTCACCTTTTCTTCAGTCTCTTGTTTCAAGTCGGGGCCAATTACTTTCTTTTCGCTCAATTCCGTCCAACACAACGGTGTTCTACATTTTCTCCCATATAAAGCCTCGTAAGGCACCATTCCAATACTCGATTAGAAACTGTTGTTGTACACGAATTCAACTAAAGGAATGTGTCTATCCCAACTACCCTCATAGTCGATCACACAACTCCTTAGCATATCTTCCAGAATTTGGATCACTCTCTCTAACTGTCCATCCCAAAAATACCCTAGAATTTTTTGGGGTGTTACACTTATTATCCCCTAACTCTTTGGGACAATGCACCATGAAATGGTGAAACGCTTCCACTGGCTTATCCTCTGTCAATAATGCACCCAAACACCCAAATGTGATCTACATGGCAATGAGGGCACTCGGAGTCTTCTCCTTGTCCGGCTAAAGCACCTCTGCCCGGAGACTAGGTGCCACATTGGAGGAACACTGCCTTCTACCTCTTTGTAAGCGAGCTATACGATTGTTTGGAGATTCCCTAGCTCTTTTCCCTGAGGAGGAAGAAGCTCCTCTTGAAGCTTCTTCTTCTTAATCCTTTCTTTTCTACTTGCTTCAGATCTCTCTACTTTTATTGCCGCTTGAACCAACTGATAGAAATTTACTTATTGGAGTAATGTCACAGGCACCAAATATCTTTTTATGGACTTATTTAGCTCATCCTCAAACTGCCTACACCGAAATGCCTCGGTGAGGGCCCGGTCGGGGCGTACTAAGATGGCTAAATTATTTCTCATCTTCAGCCACTGATAAGTTCCTTTTCTTCAGATTCAAGAACTGCTTCCAATTGGTCTCCCTGTACATATCAGAGACATATTTGGCCCTTAACTCTTGGACGAAAAACTCCCATGGTATGGGATTTGGAAGTCTCGGACTCCTCAACACTGGCTTTCACCAATCATAAGCACTGCCTTGCAATAGAGAAACTACACATGCCACTCTTTGATCGAGAGGGCATCTCACCTCCTCCATTATTCTTTGCAACTTTTCCAACCAGAATTCAGCTTTATCGGACTCTTCCATGTTTGACCCATGGAATTCTCTGCCCATATCTTCTTATCATGTCTATCGGGGCTTTGGGAGCTGTCGATCTTTCCAATACCCAAGCCATGTCTTTGAGATATCCTCGTGAGCTTCATTTGGCTCGGCCCAGGGCATGACTCACGCCGACAAATTCAGAAGGATCCGAAGTGGGTAACCCTTGATCTCTTGAGTTATCACTCTCAGTTGCTTCTTCAGTTGGATTCGGAGGACGATCCATCGCCACAAAGCAGGGGCATCACGTCAGTCGACACATTACTAAACACATGTTTTATATGCGTTATACTCTGTTCATAATAGCCTAAACCTTGGCTTTGATACCACCTAAGCGTAGGCGCTAACTTGAGCACCTGTGTGGAAGGGTGCCCACAATCCCAAAGAACTATAAACTTTGTTAACATATATAGTGCAAACAATTATCTTGAAAATATAAACTTACAAAAATTTCCTTATACATCCCACTTAGTAGTGAGTATTTATAGAGAGTACATATATTATGAGTCTCATTTACTTATACTTTTGCATTTCTTGTCTCAAATCTTACATTTACATTTACAAATCCCCCAGTGTAGACATGAGGTGGACTCCTACGGTTAATGTTGGCCTATTGTCGCGAGAAATGTCGCGGATGTCATCTTTAGTGCACTATACGGATAAACACTCATGCTAAGCTTTATAACTTAGTGGGAATCCATAAATATGGATGACCACTATAACGATTGTCATAATACTTCATAACATTTTATTCATATTACATATTACTTCTTATATCATTATAATTCAATTACATATTGTATTTCATATCATCTTCATGTTTCACGTCTTTTTATAAACATTCCAAAAATTTCATCTCATCTTATGTCATACCTGCATATCCCAAAGAAGTGGCTACGAGAAAGAACTGTATGTACCATAGGGTACTATCACTATATGAGACAGTGATCTCTATCTATATTGTACTGTATGACTTAAACGAGGCAGTTGTAATGACCCAAATGGGGCCGCTGTAATGACCCAAATGGGGCCAATTATATTTTTATATTGAAGCATCTGTATGCCTAATAGGCATACCTACTTATCCATCTACTCGGGAACATAAGCAGGCAATCAGGCTTATTAAGTTTTTTTATCCGAGTTAGAGATATCAGACTTTTCATATCTCATATACATGGATAATTACAATCACATGTATTCATATGTGATACTTACAAACCATTATTCCTTTATACTTGTGAGATGACTATCATATTTATCACAGCTAGCATGCTCATATTCTCAGGATTCATTTACTCTCTTACACGGATTCATATATCAAACATGCTTGTATTTCTGTTTATGTGATCAGATTTTATATCAAAAACTATCATAATCATGTCAATGTACACAATTTCATATAACTACCACTCTCATAATTTATATGCAATTTCATTTACTTACTTCAATTCCTTTATACCGAAATATTCTCATTCAAAACCATCTCCCAATATACCAGAAAACCATATAAGAGACATTAGGATGTTTTAAAGTTCTATAGGAGAAGACATGGAAATCATCTCCCAAAACAAGGTCCGACTTCACTTATTTTCTGTGTACAATGAGTTCAACATCTCAACATGCTTCCTTTAAGTCCATTGTTCCTCTATAAATCTATTTTATTCAGAAATTGGAATCACTCCATTTGAATCATCCCATCTCAAGTTATGACATTTTAATGTCAAACTGGTTTGTTTACCCAATTTACATTGGTAATTGAATGTGGGACCTGATTTCAAGGGTCTTAACTCCATCATTTGACACTAGTTCCTTGTACTCAGTTGAAGTTACGGTACTAAGGGTTCTTCTCCAATTGGAATCATCCAATTCAGAGCCCCAAAACTCAAGATATGTCCTAAACAATCGGGACTGCTCTATTTTCAAAACAAAACCAGAAATTTCCTATAAACAGAGCTCCACTTTGATGAATTTCTGGGTATAATGGGGTCTAAATTTAAATACACTTCTTCTAATGAAATTGTTCTCCTAGAAGTCTAGTTTACCCAGAAATTAGAATCACTCAATTTGGATGAGTGAAACTCAACTTATGACCTAAACACCCAAACTGTACCAAAATAGAGGTTAACCCGGTAGCTTACCCATATTTTCACTTCATTCTCAAAAACAGGGAACTTAGGGTCAGGTTTTTTCTTGGTACCTTCTATACTTTTGTAGGTTTACCTCTTAGGGTTCTTTCCCAACTGGAATCACTCAATTTGAATGACTAATGACCAACTTATGACCAAAACAAAAACATGGGTTTTGGAAAAATTTTTACAACATCTCCCCTAAAACCCCAACATTTTAACTTTATCTGAAATTTACCCGATTGGGGACCGCAACCCAATCAATCGAAAGCCAAGCGTAAAACAACTCCCAATGAAGGCTTAAAGCCGACCTAAATCCTTATATACAAAGTTAGGGTTTTCCTAACTCAAACATAAACAAAGGAGTTCGGAGAATTTCCAAACATACTCAAACTTATACAAGTGTTCATACTTTCCATACAAGTGTTCCATACTTATAATTTCCATAGATCAAAGGAGAGATTTTCATACCTTGATCTTCAAAGACTTGAACCAAACTCCTCATTTTATTCACTTCTTTTCTTGAACAAATTGATCGAAATGGAGATAATCAAGCTCACTTAGTTGTCTTCTCCACACTAGTAATCCTAGCCCCAAAACCCAAATAAAAAAACATCTCATTCAATAGACCAAATGTGATCTTATCCTCTTTTCATGTACAAGGCCTTGTTTGGCTTTTCTCATTTTTTTGTTTAACTTTTTTTTTTTTTTGCCTTTTAGTCTCTCTTCCATATTCTAATTGCACAACAACTTATTATTATTTCTAATTCAGCATATACTCTTCTTCATTTATAACCGTTGGGTCCTTAATGTGACATTTTACTATTTTACCCTTAACTCTGGAATTAATTCTATGTTTTATCATTTTTCTCACTTAGCATCTGATTAGTGCTCAAAAAGTGCTATTTTGAACCTTGTTTATTACAGGTTTTGAGCACTTTTTATGTACTAATCAGCGTAATTAACCCAATTTACACATTAAGGTCCCTGTTATTCTACTGATCGCATTTTGTGGCAAATTTTGCAGTTTTTGCAAGTTATTTATGCCGAAATTATTAAGTTGATCCAAGCACGAAGAATTCAAGTCAAACTCAGCATTGCAGATCAGATACCAGAAGGAAAGAAGAGCATAAAATGCAACAAAATGGAGCACAGCAAAAATTTCGCATGTTTGAGAAGTGCTCACGCGCCACTATTCACCTATCGACCTTGTTCACACACTTTTGAACAGTCGTTTTGTTATATTTTGGTTTCTTCCCATTTTATCCCTTCTAATACCTTACGATTTGGTTTTTGTATTTTCCCTTGTTCTAAGCATATATAAGCCTCGGTCACGTATCGATCACGTCGATCGATAAAGTTTGCAATGGGGAAGCTTTCGGTGCTCCCGTCTTTTTCTCTTATGCTCCATTTTCTTCCCTTTTCTCTCCCTTTCTCGGTTGCAAACACTCCCTGCGAGGATGACAAGTGAGGAGGATGGTTGGCAGCTAGACCACTCTCCCTTGAAGAGGAGGAGGAATTTGCAGCTAGCGAGGTTTGGAGGTGACTCACGGTTCTCTGTTTTTAACGCACGCATTTATGGGTATTTATGTTATGTTTCTCTCAATCTAGTTTAAATCTCTTAAATGTACCTTTATTATCCTGTATTTGGTAAGCTTTTAGGGTTCAGTGGATGCTTATTTTAGATCACTTTGAGATTCATTAGTTGTCTCCTATTAAAGATTCTTGTAGGGTAGATTTATAGGTATGTACTCTGCAGAGCATTCCATTCTTTCGTAAATGTTGTTTTCAAAAAGGAAAATTTTAGGATTTAGGTTTTAAGGCCAAATGAAGATCAGGTTAGGGAAATTACTACTATGCTGCATCAATATTCAGTGAGGAAATGATGAGGTTTTCTCGGTTGCCTTGGGACCTGAAACAGTGGCCAAATGCCCAGGGGTTCTTTTTCTTGTTTTTCTTCATTTAATTTCAATCACCCTTTGTCAACCTCCTTTGTTTTACCAAAATCCTTGTTTTATCACCACCATAATCAAATTGAAATTCACCATTTTGAAGCTTATGAGTAAATCATTTGTGCAAAGAAAACTCCTCACGTGTTCGACCACAGAACATTTATCACTACCGATGGCTTTGCTACAATGGTGGGACTCACAGGATATAATTTTGTTGATTAGATGCACCTGCGTGACGCGGTCGAATGGTGTGGATTCTGCCAGGGGATGGTGCTAAGTGCATTTAATGGTACAGTAGATTTTGTGATCCTCATCCTGAAATCTGCTTGGTGAATTCCTTTTATATTTTACTGTCAGTTTTTCTTTTATTTCATTCCAATGTAAAAAAAAGTTGTTGCGGGGTTGTTTTGTGTTGCCTGTTTTGTTGTAGAGATCATTTCGGTGGATTAGAAATCTAGGAGGCAGGCTGGTCAAACTCGATCTCCCACAAAACCTGGACTGAATTTGAATTGTGACCAAATGGAAGAGGGAGAACAGTACAGTGAATACCCTGTGGAGACAAACCTTAGAGCGTATATGTCTATGAGGGATTACATAGACATTCCATGGCAGAATCAATGACCTGTGGAGAGAAATCCAAACTCAAATAGGTTCATGAGGGACTATAGAGACCAATGGATGAGTGCACCCTTCTCTGATGTTCCCCGACTTAATGCACCTCACCTGCTTCTCCATATTATGCCCCCACTTCTCAGCAGCAGCAACCACCACCCTCATCCCCTGTTGAACAAGCCATCCTGAATTTGAGCAAACTAGTGGATAATTTCATAAAGGAGCAGAGGGTAGTGAATGTCCAGACCAATTAGGAAATTGACACAGTGGAGAGCTCCCCAACCAGCAGAATTAGACGTGGCTTCAAAGTGGGACTAGATCATAAATTTGACAACCCTAGAGGTTCAATTTCAAAGTTTCGTCAATCAACAACATGCCCATCAAGAGGGGAAAACTGCATGAGGTACTGACCGACACCATGGTGGAGGAGAAGTGTCAACAGCAGGGGTTATCTGAATCCTCATATATTTGTGTTGTTGTCCATGGAGAAGAAAGAAGAAATCCCCTCCCTTGTCGAGTAAGGAAGACAAAGGAGAGGGAGTGTTGAAGAACACCAAGAGCATAATTTACACCTCGTCTCTCCCGACCGCATAAAGAGAGATCCCGGGGTCGCAGTGACAACCAACCTCTAAGCACCCACCATAAAGGCCACCATCATCGTTTATGTCAAAACTTCAAGAAATTAGTGGCCACCAGACAAACTTTGCCAATTACATCAAACATTAGCGTGCCACTCACGCCGCATGGCATAGTGGATAGTCTGGGTGGCCGGTTCGCATTTGGAGCACCAATCTCAAGATTTCTAAGTTCGCCATTTCCGTAGCCTCCAAAGGCTTATGAATTGGTTTGGGAGCACAATTTCCCCACTTTTTGTTTTCGCTTTTCTTATTTTATTTTATTTATTTGATTTCTTTTAATTTTTCTTTTAGGATTTTCTTGAATTTTTAAATTAATTTTCATTTTTCTGCATTTTTAAAAAAAATTCTTATGTTTATTTTTGCAAGTTTTTGCTACTTTTGGAGCACTGTAACTTTAAATTTATAATTTAATTTTTTGTGTTGGCTTAAATTGCACTGCCAAGGAATTTCGCAGCCGCACCGGCCTCACAAGGTTCTTTGTTTTTTTGGTTTTTTGTACAACCTGCACTATTCCGTTTTTTTGTCTTATATATATATATATATATTATTATTTATTCTTTATATATATAAAAAAAAATTTCCAGAAGCATAAATTTCAGTGTTGTGAATTTTCGCAACCCGTCCAATTTTACCTAATTTTGCTACATAACTTTTTCATTCGAACCTGCTTTTGACGTTTTGGCACCGTGGAAAGCTAGAGAGTGTAGAATCCAAATATACAGAACACTTTTTGAAATTATTATGTATGTAATTTTAAAAATGCTCTTAACTAGTCACTTTTTTTTTCTCATTTTCTTCTCCTAACTTGTTTATTTGGAAGTTTCAAACGGAGCCGAATAAGGGTCATGGAAAGCTCGAGAAGCTCTGTCCAACAACAGGATATTTCATCAGTGGAGGTAGCACTCTTTCTTCTTAACTTTTCAATCCAAGCCCCATTGCTGATAATGCACATTTGGTCGAGGAAGAGTTAGCTTAAGGAAGTGGCATTATTTATGTTTTTGTCACTATTTTGAGCAAGCCCATTTTGTATGTTCAATACTACGGTTTTCAGGTTGCGAGAACAGCAGCTGCATTTTTCAATTCAATTGTATTTTTTTTATACTTTACCACTCTGTTGAAATGAATTTCATCATCCTGCTGATGATTTGATTTATGCTCAGCTGAGTGGATGATTAGTTAATCTTCGCTGCCAATCTTTCTTCCATCTTTGTGCTAACTCATACATAAGGTAAGAGTCGTCAACAGTTAGTAAGACTCACACTCCAAACCTGCAAAACCCACCACAGCTCATTGACTACTCGTAATAGTCAAGGACCCCCATGAATAGAAGGCCACCGTGTCTTCCAAAAGAAAAGAAAGAAAAGAAAAGAAAAAAGAAGAAAATTGCAACGTCATTCAAACCCGAGCACGGTCCGAGGGGTATACGGCGAAGCTCAAAGCCCGTGCCCTAAGCCAACCGGGTTTGGAGCCACCACTTAGTGCTTGCTACATGGTGATAGGTGGAGTTTAGCAAGTTGTAGGTGTTGAGTCTCAAATCATCTTGTCCGGTGAAACCCGAAGAGTTAGCCGGCTCAAATACTCTTATGACTCGTGCCCTGCTTTGAACAGCTGGGAGTCACAGAAGATCCTCGCTACATGGACTTCGTGAGGCTCTATTCTCACATTGCACCCCTATAACACAAAAAAAAAGCAGTTGTGGAATAAGAGTGGGTCCCGACTATTTTGGTCGGTTAGCATGCTAGGCTGCGGGCAATAGCCCGTCAGAGAGTGCACAAGTGGGCTTTATTGTTGAGAACTAATCAAACAAACACTTAGATTTTGGTGGAAGTCTCTGGTTGATTCACCAAGAAGGAGGCTCTTTTGATATTCAATTTTGTATGGCATTCATTCTCTCGAGATAGTTATTGAAATAGCATTTTTGTGAACATAATTTTGTTATTGTTTTGTATGCTCTCTCTTTCTTTCTTTCATTCATTGCTAAGACTAGCAGCGTAGAATGGGGTGTGATTAGCTGGCTCAAAAAGTACTATTTTAGACCCCTCGTTTATTACAGTTTTGGAGCATTTTTATGTACTAATCAACGAATTAACCTAATTTACACATTAAGGTCCTCTGCTTATTCTACCTGATCGCATTATGGGCAAATTCTGTAGTTTTTGCAAGTTATTTATGCCAAAATTGTTGAGCCGATCCAAGCACGAAGAATTGAGTCAAACTCAAGATTAAATCGAGACTGTATGAAATAAAGAGCGTAAATGCAACAAAATGGAGCACAGCAAAAATTTCGCACGTTTGAGATATTGCTCCTACCTGCCACTGTTCACCTCCCAACCACTATTCACCCCTCCAGCACTGTTCACCTGCTTTTGACGCTTTGGTGTTTTTGTTATATTTTTTGTTTTCTTCCCATTTTATACCTTCTAATACCTTCTGATTTTGGTTTTTTTTTTTTTATTTTCCCTTGTTCTAAGCATATATAAGCCTCAGTCTGTATCAATCACCAATCGATCAATAAAGTTTTGATGGGAAGCTTTCAGCGCTCCTGTCTTTTTCTCTTATGCTCCATTTTCTTCCCTTTTCTCCCTTTCTCGGTTACCAAACACCTCCGAGGACAGATAACCTCAGAGGGGATGGCTGGCTAGACCACTTTCTCCTCAAGCGAGGGCCGCCTCGGCTAGGGCTCAAGGTGACCTTACCTGCCTCGCTTTTAACGCACGCATTTATGGGTATTTATGTTCTGTTTCTCTCAATCTAGGTTTAAATCTCTTAAATGTAACTTTATTATCCTGTATTTGGTAAGCTTTTAAGGTTCAATGGATGCTTATTGCTAGATCCACTGAGATTCATTAGTTGCCCCCATTCAGTTACCAGGTAGATTTTGGCGAGGTAATGCACTCACCGCCGAGAGCATTCCTCGCTTGTAAATGTTGTTTTTCAAAAGGGAAAATTTTAGGGTTTAGGTTTTAGAGCCAAATGAAAAGATCCGGTTTGGGAAATGACTATATGTCATCCTCCCCAACGCGAGGAAATGGAACCCAGGACCTCTCAGCTTTGTTTTAGACCTCAAACCAAGAGCGCCCAATGCTTCAAGGAGTTCTTTTTTTTATTTTTCTTCATTTTAATTTCAATCTGCACACCATCAACCTCCACTGTTTTTATCATCACCCCATAATCCAAATTGAAATTCACCATTTTTGAGCTTAACAGTAAATCATTTGTGCAAAGAAAACCCATCCCTGTGTTCGACCCTAGAGCCACTATACTACATCTAAATTCCGAAAAAATACACATTTACTTTTATTATACCCTAAACATGTTATAAAACTACTAGGATATAATTTGGGGTGTTACAACTCTCCCCACCTCCCCCTTAAAAAATTTCGTCTCGAAATATTAATTGACCAGAGTTTGTGGTACTATCTCTCATTGTCAATTTTGGTTCCATGTCTCTTCCACACCAGGGTGTTACCAAAGCACCTTACCGTAGGGACTTGTCATTCCAAGCAATTGCAACCTTCACGAGCCGTATCAGCCTTCGCTTTTCATCATAGAGAAATTGTCGCGACTCAGATTCTTGTACTCAAGGGTGGATATGCGATTCATTCAACAAGATTTTGAAGCATGACACATGAACACATCATGCAATCCTTGGCTAACTTTTAGAGGGAGAGTGCCAACCAGATAGGCCACTGTCCAATTCTTCTAAAATCTCATACGGGCTAACAATCTTGACTTAGCTTCCCCTCTTTCCAAATCCGAGTATCTTCCTCCACTGATTCTTTCAAGAATACTTTGTCTCCAACTTCATTCAATATCTTCCTCTTCAAATTCCAAGATATGACTTTTGTCGACATCAAAATTTTTAACCTTTGTCAATAACCTGAACTTTGCTTCAGATCTTTAATGTGGTTCGTAATTAACTACTTTATGCTCATTCAATTTGGCCCAACATAATGAGTTTTCTTACATCTCCTAGCCATACAAAGCCTCATAGTGTCATGCCAATGCTTGATTGATAACCTGTTATAGGCAAATTCCACTCAATGGAATATATCTATCCCAACTCCAAGAATTCCATTACATCCTCGACATATCTTCTCTGGGATCAATCAACCCTGACTGGTCTGTATCTGCCTACCGTGGAATGTTGTAATCGGAATTGGGTCGAGTTCTGGGCTAACTATAATTCCTTCCAGAACCTCAATGTAAATCGCGAATCTCTATCCGACACAATAGATAACGGCACACCATGCAATCGCACAATCTCATCCACATATAGCTCAGCTAGTCGATCTAAAGAATAGTCAATCCTGACTAGTATAAAATGGGTCGACTTTGTGAGCCTATCAACTATCACCCATACAGAATCATGCTTCTTCTACGTAAGAGGAAGACCAAATATAAAATCCATAGAAATATTGTCCCACTTCCACTGTGGAATCGAAATGGGATTTAATAAACCGGATGGTACTTGGTGTTCAGCTTTTACTTGCTAACAGGTCAAACATTTGGACACATACTTTGTCACATCCCTTTTCATCCCTCTCCGCCAATAATATTGTTTTAAATCGTGGTACATCTTGTTACCTCCAGGATGTATGGTAAATACCGTATTATGAGCTTCATATAGCAACTTTTTCTTCAGCTCTTTATCAGTTGACACACATAATCTATTCTGGAAATACAAACTTCCATATTCTTTACTCGAAAAATCACCTTATCACTATCTCGATCGCTTTTACCTTTTCTACATCTCTTCATCATTTCCTTTTCTCTCGAGCATCTATAATTCGCTTTAAACACGTGCTATGCTTTTAATTGAGCTATTATAGCTCCATCAGATACTATTCTCCATTCATTGTGTTGTATTAACAAAGTTGTTGTTGCCTTTCTACTTAAGGCATCTGCTACCGACGTTAGCTTTTCCGGGGTGGTAGTCTATTATGCAGTTATAATCTTTGAACAACGCCAACCACCTCCGTTGTCTCAAATTAAGCTCCTTATGTGTTAACAAATATTTGAGACTTTTATGATCTGTATAAATTCTGCATTTTTCTCAATATAAGTAGTGTCGCCATATCTTCAAAGCAAATACTATCGTAACCAATTCCAAATCACGTGTAGGATAATATTTCTCATATGACTTCAACTGTCTGGATGCATTTGCCACAACTTTACCATCTTGCATTAACACACAACCCAAACCAATTCTTGAAGCATCATTATATTGTATACTTACCCGAGGTGACCGCGGGCCAATACATCGCCTGAACCAACATTTCCTTCAACTCCATTCAAAACGATCTTGATGATGAGATCCGTCTACTCAAACTTTACTCCTTTCTCTGAAAGTAATTTAGTGATGGAGAAGCTATGACAGAGAATCCTTCACAAATCTCTATAATATCCCGCTACGCCCAAGAAACTTTTCACTAGCCACACTAGCTAAGCCAATTCACCACGCCAATCTTAGTAGGGTTAACTCTTATACCCTCAACAACACAATATGGCCTTAGAACAAACTTCCTTAGCCAAAAAATCACATTTGCTAAGCTTAGCATACAACTTCTTCTCTCTCAAAGTCTGTATAACTATTTTCAAATGTTACTCATGCTCCTACTCATCTCTAGAATATACCAATATATAATCAATAAAGACCACGACAAACTGATCTAAACACATATTCATCAAATCCATGAATGTTGCCGATGCATTAGTCAACCCAAATGGCATTACCAAGAACTCATAATGGCCATATCGAGTTATGAATGTTGTCTTCGGCACATCGACATCTTCACTTCACACAGTTACCCGATCGCAGTCTATCTTTGAGAAGACACCCGCCTTTAATCCAATCAAACAAATCTTCACTCTCGCAATGGTGTTTTTTCTACCACCATTGATTTGCCAATAATCAATGCACATCCGTGAGTGCCACATTTCTTTTTCACGAACAAACAGTGCACCGTAGAAACATCATCGGGATAAACCCTTTATCTAGAAGCTCAGAAGTTGAATCTTAAATCTTTCAACTTTCGCCTGGAGCCATCCCGTATGGTACCTTGGGAAGCAGGAGTTGTTCCCAGAAATCTCAATAGATAAATCCACTTTCTTCGTGTGGAATACCAGGTAACTCTTCTGGGAACACATCCAAAATCTTTCACAACCGTAATATTTTTCCAATCCTATTTGTCCACTTTTGCACTCAAGCACCAGCTGGGCCTCATATCCTTTTCTCAAAGAATTCGCTTCAAGCTTGTATAAATAAATCACATCAGATTAGGCCGTAACAAACACTATGGTACTATCACTTCAACAATTAAAACATCTAAGCATCCACGCTTTTGATCACAATCAATTATAGTCTGGTGTTTAGACAACCAATCCATTCCCAAAATCAAATCAAATTCACGAAATGGTAAAGCAATCAAATCAGTAGAAAATTCCTTATCATGAATAACTATAGGGTAATTCTTATACACTCTATTAACCTTAACACTTTGCCCCAAGGGACTAGTTACATGCATATCACATAACAATCTCTTAATTGATGTTATCTTATCAAACACATGTTCAATGCATACATGTGAATGGGTAGAACCAGGGTCAATCAATGCATGCATCTCAATATCATATACATAAAATATACCAGCAATCACTTTAGGAGCATCCTGATCTTCACGAGCCTTCATTGCATATGCTCGTGTCGAGTCAGAAGCATAGACTCCATCCACCGTCTCCGACACTCCGTACTCCACCGCCCTTTGAGGCCAATCGGGCCACTCGACCCTCTACCTCGATCTCGAGTCGAATGGTGCAACAATCTCCTCCACACTCTTGCATACTCTTATTGTGAGACCTGCTTCCCAGCCTTCGACTCTGGTCATGTCCGAAATCGAAACCCCGGGACTCCTGCATCAAGCCATTAACCAACCGTTTATCAAATACATTTACTCCTCAATTCCTTGCAGGTTGATTAATTTAGGCAAGCCTATAAACATTTACATTTAACAAAATGCATTTACAGTGAAGGCATTCTATGCCTTTTTCAAATGATTTCACAAAATGTATATCTGTAGTCTAAAAAATTGTTTTGCAAAATATCAAAGTTCAAAGAAACATGACATGAATGCAGTTGGAGCATACTCCACAATTCCTTCTTTATGACTCGACGCCTCGTATCTTGATCCGCGACCACTATATATCACTCTGCGACCGCGCATTGGTAAAATAATACGCTATGCATTTTCATACTTAGTGGTTCTATATAGTTCTCTCTTCCATTTCAGTTTAAGTCAAATCATGCAAATTTTTTTCTAAACAATGCTTTTGAATTTTTTGAATGATCCATGCAAATACAATACATATATTTATTTCATATACATCCATTTACGGTTCATTGATCATTCCAAATATGCACTTTCTTATGCAATAAATCATTCAAATTACAAATCATGCATTTCATAACTTTCTTATCATTTCAATTTGCAATCATGCATTTCATAACTTTCTTATCATTTCAATTTGCAATCATGCATTTCAATTCCAATATGTCAAAAATCTCAAAGTCATTTCAGTTATACTCTTAATGAATTTAACTTATGTTTTCTAGATATAGATATCTAATCACGGCACGGCCCCGCTCGGGCTGCAAGCGCATAAACATTTGTTTTATAACACAAGATTTATTTCCCGCCGGGTCACAGACCGGGTTATTAAAAATCAATTGCGGAATACTACTCGACACCGTCCCACCGGGCTACCGGATCGGGAGTGACAAATCAATACATTCTGCTGTAGTGCGCCTAATTTAACCTCTATCGTATACCAATCTATCCTTTATGCGAATTAACTTAATCATTCTACAAGGGCTTTCAAATCACTATAGCAAATATGGTATAGTATGTAAGCCAGGCAAACCATTCATTTTCAATAATCATACCCATATGCAAATCAACTGCCTCAAATCAATCAAACAAACCATCTAATACATTTAGAACAAACATTTCAAATCTTGAAACAAGAATAGAGTAGATAGAACAAACATATTGTTTATTTATAGTTCAAATAATGCATGTAACATTTGATAAACTTTCACAACTAACTGTAACACCCCGTCCCGAGAGTCTACGCATACGACACCTGTAGGGGTGTATAAGAGTACCAAGTGTCACACTGGGCATTTTTTAAGACTAAAGTAGAAATGAAAGTTTATGGAACCCGGGAATTAGGGTATTAAACCAAGGGTACAATGGTCATTAAGAATGAATATGAAAATCAAAATGTAGTTAGATGGGCCACAGGAACTTCAAATGTTGGTATTGAAATATTAAATAGATGAGGGCAATTTGCAATTAAGGTAAAAATATGAGACTCAAATGGGAAAAACAAAAACCAAAATGTCATTCGTCTCCAGTTGTGGCTCCAATGACTTAGTGAGAAAGTTAAGAGAGCCAAGAGGTATAAGAGAAGAGAGGGAACACATATATAAGAGCAAGATCAAGGCATGTGTTTGATGTGTTTGCCTTAGAGTGTATTTTGGATTCTTAGGCTTCTGGGTAAGGACAGAATTGCTGTCTTTCAGTTTCCAGTTTTGTGGAAGGTCAACACAAACTTCGATTTGTCAGGGGTTATGAGAATAAAACCCCAATTGATGTAAAAGAAACTTGGAATCATCAAATTATATGATGTGTAGAAGAATCGTGGACCTTAGGTAGTGTTCTTGGATTTTTCACCTAAGGTTTTGTATTTGAGGTTCCAAAACAATTAACTCACATGTCATGGAGTTGTTTTTGGGGATGATTTCCAAGTTGGCTGAGTATTATGAATTATAGAAGTTATATGGAGGAATTGGCATCAAAAGTGAGAAATAACAAAACTGGGCATTTCAGTGTCTCTACCGGTACTGGAAGTTGTACCGTACAACTTCATTCCGGGTCGATTTTGGCCAGTTCTACCGGTACAACTTGTTCATTTTCCTGCTTTGACTGGCCAGATTAGCCATAACTTCATATTTCTTATCCGATCTGAAATGATTCAAGGGCTACGTAAAATAGACTTCAAGGAGAACAAACTTAAGAAGCAGGAAATCGCCAAATTCTGATCCCCTAAGTGGCCCAAAAATTCACTCAAAGTGGGGCCAGTCATGTGCAAGAAAAGTTCCCGCACTAGCTTTTGGACATAGAGTACCATTCCGGTTTTTTCGACGTAACTTGAGTTTCTGTTCAATCGGGTGGATTCCAGCACTGTAACCTCAGCATCTAGCTTTAAAAGAGGTGAAGAGTGTGACTAAGTCTAGAAGTACGTTGCTATGCGATTAATTTGTCACATATTCGCTTCGAGTCAGAGTTAAAGTAAAGGCTGGATATTTTAACGGCTCAAGTTAAGCAAGCAAAGATGTCAGTGTTCTAAACTCATTTTTCCAAATACTAGTATATTATTATTATTATTATAAATTGTTTACACTGGTATTGCATGGTTTTGAATGCAAACCATTTTCAAGAAGCAAGCAATGAATTAGAAAGCAAAATGGTTTCGAGTTAAACCATTTTTGAAAAGAAAGTATCGTTTTAAATCAGAAACCATAATTAAGCAAGCAAGTAAATGGTTTTTGAAAAGTTAAACCATTTTCCAAGCAAGGGCAAGTCAATGGTTTTGAATCAGAAACTATTTTTCAAGCAAGTAAGCAATACAAGTAAGCAAAATGGTTTTGAAAAAGTTAAACCATTTTTCAAGCAAGTGAAGGGCAATGGTTTCCAAAGTGTAAACCATTTTTACAAAGAGCAAGCAAGCAAGCAAGCAAGCAAAGAAAGTTTGAGAAAACAAGGCCTTCCCTAGTTTTAAGCAAGCAAAACCTGTGAGGTATTCCGTACAGTACCTGCAGGTTAGATTTCATACATGCATCAGGTAGCCTGGGCCTCGGGCCCAAACTCAGACATACATCATGCAATAGCGAGAACACAAGACATAAAATGATATGTTACGAAATTTAACTAAGATGGGCGACGGCGACATCGAGGTCAATCCAGCCATATTCACCTAAAATGAAATAGGTGATTTGGACAAAGGTCCTTCCACAAGACGGCTGAAAGCATAGGTTCCCGTGTTCACTAGTAAGTATGATAAGCAAAAATAGCTCCATCGGGTTGATGTTTTATAAGCATGATATGCCGCTTTTGAAAATCAACCATCGTTCCCGCCGCCCAAAGCCTCGGAGTTTTAAAGCAAAATGCCGAGCCTGTGCTCTGCTTAGATTTCAAAACGATCGGCCGGTGCCTCTCGGGTTTTATTTTCAAAGCATGCTATTGAGGCCAAGGTTCTGCTTTTATGAAAAAGTTTTGAGAAACTTTTAAAGCAAAGGTTTGTGAAAGGTTTTAAGAAACTTTTCAAGCAAAATAAAGCAAGCAAGAAAGATTTTAAGAGGTTTTATAAACTTCTAAGCAAGCAAGAACAAAAGCAAGCAAGCAAAGAAAAGTTTTAGAAACTTTTAAAGCAAGCAAAGCAAAGTAAAGCTTCTGGAAAATATTGTAAAAGAAAGTTTTACGCTGAGGTTTTTCCTAAAAGCAAAACCTTTATAAAAGATACACTCACCGAGCCTCGTTTAGCCTATTATTTTCCCATTTTAAAACTATTTTCCCAGTACAGTACGCAAGACGCCGGGAGTGCCAGCCAGGATTTTGTCCCGACATCGTATAAGTGTCAGGTATTAATTATATTTTGTAAGAACATACTTTGAATATGCATAACGGGACATAATGATGTACATAGTTAGTTGTGAGAATGTGTTGGTATGTCGGTCACATGTTCGACATATTCTGGATATATCAGAATCGGATGGCATAGATTCGAATTTAGACTACGCAGCCCGTCATGTCGGGGTTTTTCCGTCGCTAAGATTTTACCAAATCCTAAGTTATAAAATTAAAAGAAAAATTTTATACAAGGTAGAAGCAAGTTAAATACGGGGCCGCTTCATTGTGAGCTTCTAACAAGCAGACAATCTACCGGATTTCATGAGCCGGGTTCGCACGCCCCCAGCCACGGCAGGGGCAGCGGTCAAGGTGGTATCGTGAGCAGTCGTATACAATCCACTCAGACTCAGGAAAGATGATACCACGCAGCGCCAGATCGTAGCAGTTGTGAGCCACAACGACCTAGACTCAGGGGAAAATGAGATACCACGCAAAGTGGTATCAGAGCAAGTTGTATACACTAACTTAAGGCTTAAGGAGATATGATACCAAGCAAGTTGGTATCAGAGCATAAGTTATGGCAACCAAGCATGTTCCAACTTAGAGTACATACATATCAAGTGATTCAAAGTATTAAACAATTGATATTTTGGAAACCCAAAGATTATGTCGTGGAAGAGGACTGGGAGGTCGGTCCTAGAGAGTAGCTCAAAGAGCCGAGACGCACTGCTATGACGCGCACGCAGCAGGCTCCACCACCGCATCGATAGATCGCCTCCAAAGAAGAAGTGTCAAGTCAATTCATCCGTGCCACCAAAATGAGCTCATGCCGTGAATGTTTACTTCAGCAAGTGGCATGATTGCACAGATACTAGCCATACGACACGTCGCTAGGGCCGCAACCTCCACCGCCTACCCAGAGAGGCCATGGAAGAACCGGAGGTCAACAGAGAGTACAAATCCCACGCTGCCATATGACTACAGCCGTGATCCGTATACCGTCGTGGCTGCACAAACAAAGTTTATGGAGTTACGGGTCAGACTCGATGAGCAAAGGTCTTGCTTTCCGCCACTGGTGCCACAGGCTAAAGATCAAAGGGATGTCGTAGAAGAATAAGATCCCGATGGAATAAGACGGACCAATTTCATCGCAAGAATTCACTAACCGATTCTTCCTCGCCAGAGTCACAAGGATTCAAACTGAGGAGTTCTTCAAGTTAGGAACAAGAACATGTCGGCCTCCGAGTACGAGGTAAAGGTTCCTAACTAGTTGTGATTGGTTCCATACATTCGCGTATGAAGTCCTGAATGCAAGAGGTTTTTATCGTGACTACAAAGACGATCAGAGTGCATTTATCGCTGGTCCCTGCACAGATTTAGGACTTAGTCAGGCCATTCGAGTCGAAAGCAAAGCACTATGCACCATGCATCGCAGCAGGCAGATGTGAAAGTAAGAGTGCGAGGAGCTCATCAGCACGCCCCAACAAAGCTCAGATTATAGCATAAAGAAGAACGCGGCGTAGGTTACGAGGCCGAGGTGCGTGTCTATGAGCTATCTCTAGTCAGGATCATGAGGCCCTCGTCAAGCAGCGCGGGCACCTGCAGTATCCTCCCGCTTGTCATATGTGTCAAGGTTTCGCTAGGAGCGCAGAGGATTCAAGACGGTATATGCCTTCCGACTGCACATATGCCATTTTATTAGTGAAAGTGTCCTCACCGACAAGGTGAGACATCAACAATGGGCCAATCTAGCCTACCCCAGCACTCAGAGACGAGCACACAAAAGTCGATTTCAGAGAGGCTTCCAGCAGAGGGAAGATAAATTAAGCAGGTAAAGGCCGTGGTAAGAGGTAGAGGCAATGCCCCAGTGGATACGCACAGAGCTCCACTCACAGCTGCAGATATGTCGTGACTCAAAGAAGATGCGTAGATGCAAATTCCGTATGTGGTCAACGGTATTATTTCTATTCTTTGAGCAATGATGCACAGCACTTAGTAGACCTAGAGCCACGTGAGATTCATTCAGATCCAAGCCATTCTTAGATCGTTTCCAGAAAGAGACCCAACCATTAGAGGGTCGTATGAGAGTTTCCTTCCAACAGAGATCCATTACTCAAGTACAGAGAATGAGATAGTAGTTCGATTGAGGGACAGGAGTTCCAAATGGATTCAGAATTTTTGGGATATTTAGAGGGACTTCGATGCGGTTCCTAAGACGATCACTATCTCGCCATGTGAGCTACAATAGATTGTTATAAAAAGGAAGTAAAGCTGAATAAGCCAGGGAAATTGGAAGTAAAGTTCAGAGGATTACGTAGAGTTATCTTCAGATGATCTCCGCCACGACAAAGACAGTAAAATGTCATGCAAAGGTCGTGGTTATCTAGCTTGGCGTGGTGAGACAGGGAGCCAGGACTATATTGATGAGATTTCGCTTATTAGAGTTCCCAGATGTGTTCCCGATGATATCATGATTACTCCAAAGAGAAGTGGAGTTCACCATTGATTCGATCCCAAGGATCGAGCCCATTTCCATTCCTCCCATGGGATTGTCTCATAGAGTTATGAGCCAAGGCCTGGGCTGAATAATCATTGAGTAAGGGATTTATTGGGATCGAGCATTATCCCCACGGGGAGCTCCATTCTTCAGAAAAGAGCATCGAGCTCATACATGATGACATGTGCACCGAACAGCTACTCATCCGCAATCGCATCCAATTTAATTGATGAGTTATTTGATCAACTCCATGATCTCGAGTATACCCAAGATGTATCTGAGCTCCGGATATATCATCGCTGAGAGTTCAGAGAGCGATGTACCTAAGACAAAAGATTCGTGACGCTGACACATGAAGTTTCTCGGTGATGCCATTTGGTTTCGACTAATGCTCCTAAGAAATAAGTATGGATTTGATGAACCGGTATTCCACCAGATTCGGATAGTTCGTCATAGTTTTTACGATGATATCTTAGTTGTATTCAGGTAGTTCGCAGGAACATTCGTAGTACCCGAGGATTGTACATACCTGGCGGGGAGACAAGCTATATGCCAAGTCGAGCAAGTGTCGCTGCCTCGACAAGGTGGCATTCCTCGTCATGTAATTCCCACAGATAGTATGATCCCCGTAAAATGTGGCTAAAGGTAAATTGGAAACCACCAAAGAATGTGTCGAGGCCTAAGTTTCTCGTTTGAAGTGTGGTATTACAGGAAGTTTGTCGAGGGGTTCTCCAGAGGTTCTACCGACTGCCGACAAGAAAAGATGTTAAGTAGATCGTAGCTCACAATGAGTTTCGAGGAGCTACATAGATTGACTTCAGCTCCAAGGCTTTACCCAATGGAAAGATGGCTTGCGGGTTTATAAGGATGCTTCAAGGCAAGGCCTTGGTCAGGTTTTGATGCGTGGATGATGTAAGATCGCATATGTCCTGTAATAACCAAAGCAAACATGAGGAGAATTATCTCTACACACGACTTAGAGTCACAGCAATGGTGGTTTCACTTTAAAAATATGGAGACATTATTTATATGGTGGTTATCAGAGATCTTTCCGCATCATAAAAGTCTTCAATATATTTTCACCCAAAGCAGTTAAACTCGAGGCAAAGAAGATGGCCTTCGAGTTGATTAAGGATTACGATCGCACTATCGAGTACCATCTAGAAAAGCTAATGTCAGAAGCAGATGCCTCGAGTGTTTAATGCAGAGTTCTCTGGTCTCACACGGTATCAGGCTATCTTCCACCATCGATCCGAGAGTCAGGTGATATCGAGGCCGAGGATCTCGTGGCCTCGCTAGCCACATTTCATGTTGGACATTCTGTACCGACCGCATTCTACTAAGGCGCTCACAGGATCCACAGATGATTGCTTAAAGAAGAGATATAGAAAAGGGAAAGAAAGCAAGTAGTTTCAACCGTGGATGATGGCATGATAAAGGAAAGGTCGAGAACGTGGTGTGCCAGAGTATGGCGAACTCAAGAAAGACATCATGAATAAGCACATTCATCTCAAGGCATGCTATGCATCCGTAGTACCAAGATGTATGTAACTCAAAGAACACATCGCGGAACGGGACAAGAAAGAGATAAATGAGCCTGCTTTCCGTGTGCCTAACCCGCGCCAGGAAGGCAGAGCATCGTAGGCCCGCTGGAAGATATGCGCTACTCTCATTCCAGCCATGGAATAAAAGATTACTATGGATTTCAGACAGTCTTCCACGACCAGAGGTAAACATGATTGTATATGGGTGATAGTAGATCGACACAAAGTCCGCTTCATTTCCTACCAAGCATCGCGTCAAGATTCTTTAGAAAAGTCAAGTCAGATGTGGACGAGATAGTAAGACTTCATCGGGTTCCAAAGGTCGACAAGGTCGACGAGACCCCAGTTCACATCTGTAGTTTCGCTCTACGCATGTGCAACGTTAGGACTCGCTTACATTTTAAGGACAACATTTCATCCTCGTACTGACGGCTACCATAGAGGACTATTCAGACGTTGGTGAGGATATGGGTCGAGAGCTTCAGGTAATGGAATTCAAGGAAGTCGACACCTCACTGGCACTAATGGAGCTCATGGCCATAACACAATTTATCAAGCCAATATAGATACGGTCTTTCGGGAGGCAATCAGACACGGGCGTGAAATGCAGGACTCAGCAGCCGACGAGGTCAGCGAGAGAAGACTAGCAGTCTCCGAACTAGTACGCACTTCGAGAAAGTGAAAAGTTGTTCGCGATAACTTAAAGATAAAGTAAGAGATAGATTAAAAGTTACATGACAACCTACGTAGTAGACTCTGCACCGAGATAGTGACCAAGTCTCAAGATTTCACTGAAAGGTGTGGGCCGAGACTGGGGAACGAGAGGCAAGCTTAAATTCGAGATATATCGACCTACGAGATTATGAGCAGAGCGGGACCAAAGAGTTTCATGCATTGAAGTACTTCCCGCAGTTGTCAAGGATTCATGATACTTTCCATGTATCAATGTCGAGGAAATATATCCCGATCCTTCACATGTATCGAGAGAGCAACCAGCTGGCAGCTTAAAGGAGAATTTGACCTACGAGGAGATACCTATGCAGATTGTAGATCGCAAGGAACAGGTGTTGAGAAGCAAAAAGGACTTCCATTAGTTAAAGTCTTATGGAAGAATCATGAGAGGGAGGCAAATACTGGGAGCCAGAGGTCTGTGATGCGCCCATCAAGACTTCACCTCTATTCTCCGGATGAGGTATGTTCCTTTCCTTTTGTTTGGAGTTTAGTTTTCATTTCGAGGACGAAATGTTCCTAAGGAGGAAGGATTTTGTAACACCCCGTCCCAAGAGAGTCTACAATACATGACACTGTAGGGGTGTATAAGAGTACCAAGTGTCACACTTAAGTATTTTTGAGACTAAAGTAGGAAATGAAAGTTTATGGAACCCGGAATTTGTGGTATTAAACCAAGGGTACAATGGTCATTACAAAATGAATATGAAAATCAAAATGTAGTTAGAGATGGCCACAAAGAGGGAATTTCAAATGTCAGTATTGAAATATTGAAGACGAGGGCACTTGGTAATTAAGGTAAAATATGAGACTAAATGTGGGAAAATAAAACCAAATGTCATTTCGTCTCCAGCCAGGCTCCACGATCAAGGAGAAAGCAAGAGAGCCAAGAGGAGGAAGAGAAGAGGAAGAAGGAGGAGGAGAAGACAAGATCAAGGTATGGCCTGGCTGTGTTCATTTTAGTGTATTTTGATTCTTAGCTTCTGCAAGGAGAATTGTTGTCTTTGGCCTAGGTTTTGTGTAAAGGTCACACAAACTCTTTGATTTGTTGGGGTTAAGAGAGTAAAACCCCACCGATGTAAAAGAAACTCGAATCATCAAATTACATGATGTGTAGAAGAATTGGTGGACCTTAGGTAGTGTTCTGGATTTTTCACCTAAGGTTTTGTATTTCGAGGTTCCAAACACCAACTCACATGTCATGAAATGCTTTACGATTTCCAAGTTAGTTTTCGAGGTATTATGAATTATAGTTATATGGAGGAATTGGCATCAAAAGTGGGAGAAATAACAAAATCGGGCATTTCGGTGTCTTCTATCAGACACTTGAAGTTGTACTGCAGACAACTTTGATTCGGGTCGATTTCGTTGTCTCTACCGGCATAACTCAGCCTGCACTCGGTACAACTTGTTCCCGTTTTCCTGTTGACCTCAGTTTTCATATTTTGGCCATAACTTCCTCATTTCTTATCCGATTCGAGTGGGATTCAAGTGGCTACGAAAAATAGACTTCAAGGAGAACAAAACTTAAGAAGTAGGAATCGCTAAATTATGATCCTATGGCCCAAAATTCACTCAAAGTGGGGCCATGCAAGAAAGTTCCTGCATCAGCTTGACAGAGTAAATCCAGTTGTTCGGGACGTAACTTGAGTTTCTCTGTTCAATCGGTGATTCCAGTTGGAATAGAACCCTTGTTCTTAGCTTTAAAAAGAGTGTGAAGAGTGTGACTAAGTCTAGGAAGTAATGTTGCTATGCGATTAATTTGTCACATATCTGCTCAGTCAGAGGTTAAAGTAAAGGGATAAGTGTGGAACTGGCTCGCTATGTGCTAAAGAGGTGAGTGTTCTAACTCATTTTTCCAAATACTAGTGTATTATTATTATTATTATTATAAATATTTACATCGGGTATTTCTGGGCGGTTTTGAATGCAAACCATTTTCAAGAAGCAAGCAATGAATTAGAAAGGCAAATGGTTTTGAGTTAAACCATTTTGAAAAGAAAGCATTGGTTTTAAATCAGAAACTATAATTAAGCAAGCAAAAGTAAATGGTTTTTGAAAAGTTAAACCATTTTCCCTCCAAGCAAGTAAGCAAGTAAGTCAATGGTTTTTGAATTGTAAAACTATTTTTCAAGCAAGTAAGCAAATAAGCAAGTAAGCAAATGGTTTTGAAAAGTTAAACCATTTTTCAAGCAAGCAAGCAAGTAAATGGTTTCAAAGTGTAAAACCATTTTTACAAAGAGCAAGCAAGCAAGCAAGCAAGCAAAGAAAGTTTGAGAAAACAAGGCCTTCCCTAGTTTTAAGCAAGCAAAACCTGGCCGTATATTCAGCAGACAAGGCACTGGTGTTAGATTTCATACATGTATCAGGTAGTATATAGCTTCAGGTCTGGCTCAAGAAACTTAGACATACATCATGTATTTAAAGGAGACTGTGGCACGACAGGTATAAGGTTATGAGTTTAACTAAGTATGGCGATGGCGACACTATAATAATTCCACCATATTCACCTAAAATGAAATAGTGACGCGACAAAGGTCCTTCCACCGCACGGCAGCATAGGTTCCCGTGGTTCACTAGTGGCATGATAAGCAAAAATAAAGTCTCCATCGTCATGTTTTATAGCATGATATGTCGCTTTGAAATCAACTACTGGTTCCCGATCGCCCAGCTTCCTGTGAGAGTTTTAGCAAACTGGCCGAGCCTGTGCTCCCATTTAGATTTCAACGATCATTGAACCCAAGCTCATGGGTTTTATTTTCAAAGCATGCTGAGCCAAGGTTCTCATTTTTATGAAAAGTTTTGGAGAAACTTTAGCAAAAGTTTGTGAAAGGTTTTAAGAAACTTTTCACAAATAAAGCAAGCAAGAAAGATTTTAAGAAGTTTTATAAACTTCTAAGCAAGCAAGAACAAAAGCAAGCAAGCAAAGAAAAGTTTTAGAAACTTTTAAAGCAAGCAAAGCAAAGTAAAGCTTCTGGAAAATATTGTAAAAGAAAGTTTTACAGTTTTGAGGTTTTTCCGGAAAAGCAAAACCTTTTATAAAAGCATACACTCACTGAGCTCGTTTAGCTCATTATTTCCATTTTAAAAACTATTTTCCAGTAATGTGTAATGCAAGACGCCGGGAGCACACAGATTTGTCCCGACATCGTGATAAGTGCCGTATTAATTATATTTTGTAAGAACATACTTTGAATATGTATAACGTGGGACATATGTATGTACATAGTTAGTCAGAGAATGTGTTGGTATGTCAAGCTGCCAGTTCGATATTCGATATATCAGGAATCGGATGATATGTGGATTTGAATTTAGACTATGCGTACTGGCCATGCCGTCAAGTTTTTCCGCCGCTAAGATTTTACCACAAATCCTAAGTTATAAATTAAAAGAAAAATTTTATACAAGGTGTGTTAGCAATACGGCTTCGCTTCACGTGAGTTTGGGCCAAGCAGAGATAATCTACCGATTTCTCGTGGAGGTCAGCACGCCCTCGCGCCGGTAGGGGGGGCGGTGTGTCAAGCACCGCTCAAATCACATGTAGCTTATAAATAACAAGCATTTCACAAACAATGCTCTTCGAAATGAGGTTGTGAGATATGGTAAACAAAAACCAATACTCTGAAATAGGAAAAAGAGACTTATAACAAACCAAAAAGATTGTCGCCCTTCAATTCATGTCCTCTGAATCTCGACCTCAACTCCTAGGCTTTCCTCCGTTAACCCCTAATCCATCACACATATTTCACAATCAAAAGCACAACCGTTAAAAATCATTCAGGCATTCTAGATTTTTTATTAGGCTGATGTCTACCCAAAACACCTTCACTTGCCAAATTTTCTCGTGGGACACCGAGCCATATTTTGCTCATACATCCTTCAAGAAAATTATAAATGGCGAAATTTCATTTTGCAGGATCAATCATCTCATTGATCACCCAAACACAAGTTATGGCATCTTTACGCCAAACCGGCCTGCATGCCCAAATTTCACTCAGCCACTACCATTTTTCTCAATTTCAGGATCTTAATCATAAATCAGTTAATACCCTTCTACTCATTTGAATTTATGGTTCTAAGGTTTCTTCTCCAATTAGAATCATCCAATTTGGATCAATAGAACTCAAGTTGTTGCATTTTACATCCATACTACTCCTATTTGCAAAGCATACGATTATTATTCTACATGTACCAACTTTGACAAATTTCTAGGCACTTCTCGGGTTACAATTTGCATACACTTCCTTCAAGTAAATTATTTTCCTAGAAGTCTAGTTTACCCAGGAATTTTGAATCACTCAATTTGATGAGTGAAACTCAACTTGCTGGGCCTAAATACCAAACTATTCCAAAACACATAACTGCTTTGTGAATCGGACTATAAATTTTATCCGAAATGCAAAGATCACTAACGAATTTCGTCCACCTGCAATTCAAATACGGGTATATCTATTTCATGGAGATTCGTTTCTCCTATACGTCTAGTGTACCCTCGAAATGTGAATAACTCAATTTGGATGAGAAATGACCAAGTTATGGCCAAAACAAAAATGGGGTTTCAAAAACCACAAAGATCTCCCCTAAAACTTCATCATTTCCTCTATACAAAACTCTATTCGAGGACTACAAACCAAAATCAACCACAAAACTGAACTCAAAACTAACAAAAAAATCTACATTTGTACAAAGCTAGGTTTCTTCCTAACTCAAAGATCATCTAAAGAAATTCTGCATTTGTCTACACACTCAATCACTCTTCGGAAACCCTCGTCTCTAGCCTTCTCCTCGAACAACTCTGCAAGTTCCTTCAGACAACCCTTTCTGATTTCTTCTATGAAACCCTAAATTTTCTCTCTTTGCTCCTCTCTTCTCTCCCAAAAACATTTTTTTGCTCCCATCAGCTCTTAGACCAAATTCTCGGCCTTAAATCAAAATCCTCATAGCCTCGGGTCGGGCCTACAAACCCATTCGACTTGCTATCCCAAATGCCATAGCCCATACATCCTTCTATTTGCACTTCAAATTTCCTATATTCACTCTTAGACACATAAACATATTCACAAATAACCTTGCGCCCCGATTATAAGTTTCCACTTTCACTCGACACTCTCGGGGTAAATTTCCGGTTCAATATTTTAAACTCACTTATCAAATAACAATCAATATCTATTTAACAATTTTCAAAATACTCGCGTGGCTCAATTTACACCGAATATATAATAAAATTATTAAAAAAATTCTAGGGTATTGGGCGTTACAACTCTCTCACTTAAGAGCAACTCATCTCACACCTCATCTTAATTTTCAAACAAATATGGATATCGTCGCGCATCGTTCTTCCATACTCCCAAGTGCTTCCTTTCTGGCCTCAGGATTTCCTCCACAAAGACTGAATTAACTAATCTCTCGTCTAATAATTCTTTACTCGAGCCAAGACTTCATCGGGTTCTTCTTCATATGTCAAATCTATTCAAATTTCAATCGCTCCGCAGGAGACTACATGTGACGGGTCCTAACGCACCTTCGTAGCATGGACAC
Source organism: Tetrastigma voinierianum (assembly GCA_016808115.1). Lineage (NCBI taxonomy): Eukaryota > Viridiplantae > Streptophyta > Magnoliopsida > Vitales > Vitaceae > Tetrastigma > Tetrastigma voinierianum. The sequence continues at coordinate 1,081,733 of JAEQBH010000315.1, read as the reverse complement.
ATGCCAGAAATATTATGACTTTCCAAGTCCCGGAGGTAATGCTAATCTATATGCCACCGGACCCACTTTTTCGATCACTTCCATAGAGCCAATAAATCTGGGGCCCACCGCTCTTTTCCTAAATCACCACCTTCTTCCAAGGTGATACTTTCAAAAAACTTTTTCGCCGATCTCATAACGTAATATTTTTTCTTCATGTCACATATGATTGGCCTATCGTCGCCACTTTCTACTAATCTCTCTCATCATTTTCACCTTTCGCCCCTCGTTTCGTCACAATTACTTTTCGCTCAATTCCGCTCCAACACAAATCTGTTCTACATTTTCTCCCATATAAAGCCTCGTAAGGCACCATTCCAATACTTGATTAGAAACTCCGTCAGGTATTAACACCAACTAAAGGAATGTGTCTATCCCAACTACTCCTCATGAAATGATCACACAACCTCTAGCATATCTTCCGCACTGATCACTCTTAACCCGTCCATCCAAGTACAAAGGCCTGCACCTTGGTGTTACTTATTATCCCTAACTCTTTCGACAATGCACCATGAAATGGTCTCAAGCCTAAAGGTTCCGCGACATCCTCCCGTCATTATTCCGCAAACACCCAACTGCCTAGTGGCAAATGAGGGCACTCAGTCTTCCTTGTCCAAATGCAAAGCACCTCTACGAACTAGCCTACACAGCCCTCGCTTTCTACCTCAGCCGAAGTCAGACTCGACACTGGAGATTCCCAAATTTTTCCGATGAGGAAGAAGCCTCGCTTCTTCTTCTTAATCCTTCTTTTCTACTCGCCGCATCTCTACTTTTATCACGCTAGAACCAACTCGATGAAATTTACTTTATCTGAGTAAATGTCACAAAAATCTGACATTCTTTATGGGACTTATTTAGCTCATCCTCAAACTCGCTTACACCAAATGTCTCTGAGGACTCCACAGAGCATACTCGCTAAGACGGTTAAATTATTTCCTCATCTTCAAATACCGATAAGTTCCTTTTCATTCAAGAATCGCTTCCAATCGGGGTCTCCGCATAACGTGAGACATTCGCCCTTAACTCTCGGGATCTAAAACCCCATGGTATGGGATTCAAAGTCCTTGACTCCTTAACACTAAATTCTCCACCAATCATGCTAATCGCCTTGCAATAGAAACCACACATGCCACTCTTGATCGAGAGGCACTTCACCTCCTCCATTATTCTTGCAACTTTCCAACCAGACCGGGCCTTTTATCTGACCCTTCCATGTTCGACTCCACATGGAATTCTCCTCGCCCATATCTTCTTATCATGTTCATCTGGCTTGGGAGTCAGCCAGATCTTTCCATCACCCAAGCCACAGCCGACATCCTCAAGGCTGGGCCTGGCTCCGACTCAAGATGACTCACTTAGCAATCTAAGGATCCGGGCGGGTAACCCTTGATCTCTTGAATTATCACTCTCAGTTGCTTCTTCAGTTGGATTAGGAGGACGATCCATCTATACAAAACACAAGGACATCCACATCAGGTCAACACATTACTAAACACATGTTTTTATATCATATACTCTATTTCATAATCGCTAAACCTCGCTTTGATACGCCTAATCAAGGCGTCTAACCCGACACCCCGTGTCGTAGAAAGGTGCCACAAATCTGAGAACTATAAACCTGTTAACATATATAATTCTAAACAATTATCTTGAAAATATAAACTTACAAAAAATTTCATATACATCCACCGTAGTGGTATTTATAGAGGAGTACATATATTATAAGTCTCATTTACTTATACTTTTGCATTTACACTGTCTCCAAAATCTTACATTTACATTTACAAAATCGAGTCAAACCGATACGAGGTGCACTTACAACAGGTCATTCTATCAGATAAGTAAATATCATGTATGTCCTTTATAATTTATAAATTAATGCATTACAACATTAACATTAACATTTACAATAATAACATTATATTAACAATTTTTTTTTTTTCGTATTAATAACATAAACACTCATGCTGTTATAACTTAGTGTGAATCCATAAATATGGATGACCACTATAACGATTGTCATAATACTTCATAACATTTTATTCATATTACATATTACTTCTTATATCATTATAATTCAATTACATAATAGATATTTCATATCATCTTCTCATGTTTCACGCCTTTTTATAACCATTCCAAAATTTAATCTCATCTTATACACCCGTATCCCAAAAGAAGTTGAAGTTACGAAAGAATCGCACACATAGGTACTATCACTATACGAGACAAAGGATTCTATCTATATCATCATGACTTAAACGAGAATAGAATGCACTAAATCTTATCAATAGAATGACTCCAAATTGTAATAACTATATTTTTATATTGAAGCATCCAGATTTAATGTGCATACTCTTACTTATCCATCTACTCGAGAACATAAGCGTGCAATCAGTTTATTAAGTTTTATCCGAGTTGAGATATCGTATTTTCATATCTCATATACATGGATAATTACAATCACACGATTCATATGAGATACTTACGCACTATTATTCCTTTATACTTGTGAGATGATCGTCATATTTTATCATACTGACATGCCTGTAGATCTCAGGATTCATTTACTCTCTTACACGGATTCATATATCAAACATGCTTGTATTTCTATTCATGTGATCAGATTTTATATCATAAACTATCATAATCATGTCAATGTACTCAATTTCATATAACAACTACTCTTATAATTTATACGCAATTTCATTTACTTACTTTAATTCCTTTATACCGAAATATTCTCATTCAAAACCATCTCCCATAATTAAACCATATGTTAGACATTAGGATGAAAAGTTCTACAGAGAAGACATGGAAATCACCTTCCCAAAACAAGGTCCGACTTCAATTATTTCTTCTGTGTACAATGAGTCTACTATCCAGATGCTTTAAGTCCATTGTTCTCTATAATTCATTTTATTCAGAAATTTGAATCACTCCATCTAATCATCCCATCTCAAGTTACGACATTTTTTGAATGCCAAACCCGGTTTGGTTTCGTCAAAGCATACTTGTAATTGGATCGTAGACCCGATTTCAAGGGTCTTAACTCCATCATTTGACACTAGTTTCTCGAACTCAATTGAATCTACGGTACTAAGGGTTCTTCTCTAATTGGAATCATCTAATTCGGAGCACTGAAACTCAAGATATGTCCTAAACAACCGGGACTACTCTATTGTCAAAACAAAACCAAATATTTCCTACAAACAGAGCTTCATTTTGATGAATTTTTGGTACAATGGGGTCCAAATTTGAATACACTTCTTCCAAGGAAATTGTTCTCCTATAAGACTAGTTTACCCAGAAATTAAAATCACTCACCTGGGGTGAGTTTAACCAACTGCAGACTCCAAACACCAAACTGACAAAGAATAGAAGATAATCTGACAAATTACTCCGCATTTTTACTTCATCTCAAAATACGACTTAGGTTAGGTTTGATTCTGCGACTTCATACTTTCAGAGGTTTACTCTTAGGATTCTTTCCCAACTAGAATCACTCAATTTGGATGACTAATGGTCAAGTTATGACAAAAACAAAAACATGGGTTTTGGAAAATTTTTGACAGCATCTCCCCTAAAACCCCAACATTTTCTTTATACAAAAATTCTTCAATTAATGAGCACAACCAATCAATCAAAGCCAAAACACAGCAAAACAACTCCCAAATTTGACTTAAGCCAACCCAAAATCACTTTTATACAAAGTTAGGGTTTTTCTAACTCAAACATAAACAAAGAAGAAGTTTGGAGAATTTCCAAACATATTCAAACTTATACAAGTGTCCATACTTTCCATACAAGTGTTCCATACTTATAATTTCCATAGATCAAATGAGAGATTTCCATACCTTGATTTTCAAAGACTTGAACCAAACTTCTCATTTTCTTCACTTATTCTCTTGAACACTTGGTTCTTCTTCTCCACACCCGTAAATGCCCTAGCCTCAAAACCCAAATAAGAAAATATCTCATTCAAGAGACCAAATGTGGTCTTATCCTCTTTTCATGTACAAGGCCTTGTTTGGCTTTTCTTATTTTTTTGTTTAACTTTCATCTTTTTTACATTTGAGTCCCTCTTCCATATTCTAATCAAGATAACAACTTATTACTATTTCTAATTACATATACTCTTCTTCATTTATGACCTTGTCCTTAAAGTGACATTTTACTATTTTACTCCTTAATCCTGAATTAATTCCAGGTTTTATCATTTTCTCACTTAGCATCTAAATTCCGAAAAAATACACATTTACTTTTATTATACCATAAACATATTATAAAACTAGTATAACATAATTTAGGGTGTTATCAGAATACCCAATATAATTTTAAAGAATTTTTTTAATTTTGTTTTAGGTGTATTAAAAGCTAAATAGAATTTTCTAAATAAAATGAGAGACTTAATTAATAATAATAAAGTCATGGGTAAATATGTAATTTAATACTTATGACATAAATAGCATAAATCAATAATATATGCAATTATAAAATTGTGGAAAAGATGTGTATGCCAAAGTATAATACGTGGTAAGTTAGATCGAGATTAATTAAGTATAAGGGACCTAAACGCAAAACGGGAAAAGAAGCCAAAAAATAATAATTTTTATTTGCCTTTCTACAAATGGCCTTTAAGGGGGGATCAAAATATCTTATATTTCGGTCTCCAAATAGAGAACCGTATATATGGAGTATAAGAGGCGGGAGTACAAGGCTAAGAGGAAGAGGAAGAGAAGAAGAGAAGCCAAGATAAAAAAGGTATGGAAATTAACCTTGAGTATGGAAATCATGAAAATAAGTATGGATCCAGAATTTCAGATGAATTTACAATGCATGGTTAATGGCTCGCTCTAAACCTGGGGTTTGTTGGGGATTTCATCCTCTAACCAAAGACGTATTGAAATTGGGTTGGTAAAACTCTAAATGGCACGAAAGAAAAGATGGAATTCTCCTTCGAGATGGATTCATGGTTTAATTGTAAGAATGAGTTGTGGTTTAGAACAAACTCTAATTAACCTTTATAATTATTTATTGTGATGGGTTATAACCCATATTATAGCTTGTTTCAGAGGAATTCATGATAGGTTCGTGCAAGATAAGTATAGAGTTGATTCAGCAAAATATGGAAACGGAGAAACTAACATTTCTGTCATCTCAAGACCTGTTGTCGACCGACCAAAACACACGTGATAAATTTATGACACTATTACCAAGGACTATTATCTAACTTAACTATGCCATAAAAACTTTGGTCACACCAAACAAAATATCGATGGGAACCACTAATCTCTGTAGTAAATCATCATTTTTTTTAAAAGGTTTTACCTCGATATTCCCTGCATGCACAGCCTGACAAAGAATAAAATGATTTGTCCGTATATCGATCCCACGTAGATCCTGGCACTTTAAATCAACTACCCCGACTACTCAATTTCCTTGCACTATTCGACCACAAACGATATCAGATCCAAGATTAAGGTGTCGAACAATTTAAACAATTAAAAGGAAAATAATCGAACTACCCAACATACCAAAAGAATAAGAATAAAGAATAATGAATTTCTAATAAAAGAACCGAATAATAACATTATCCTCAAGACACATTAATAAATGCTTATGTTGAACTATCAATTCCCGTAGTTACTCCTAATGTGCCTTCTCGATTAACTCCAGCCTGTGCAACTGGCCCAAGGCGTCAGAAGGCACTGGATTCTCCATACTCCACATTTCATTATCTGACTTATGACCCATTCTCTCGAATACAGGAATTAGATAACTACTTTAAGAGGACTTCCTTAATCAGGCATTCGAATACGCCATACCCATTTTACGGACCGTAAACCTAGCCTCCCAAGTTATCACAAGCAAGGATATACAACTCGTATCGCTTCATCCTCGAAATTAGAATAGATCAACCTTTCCTTGATTAGATCTCAAATAACACTCTGATCGGGCCTCACCATCCACCGAGGTGAACTTTGCTTGTTTAAATAGATAACTCATTCAACTCGTTCTTGATTTCAAGTGAGAAGAGGATTTATCTATGGAACTTCTACAAAGCCTTCAAACAGATCCCTAATAGCGGTGTTAATATACCTTCAAAGAAATGTACATTACTCTCGTGAATGTCTTCCCGTGTCACTCGTGAGGACCTCCTTTGAAATCGCAGAGCAATGACGTTAAATCTTAATCTATGTATAAGAAACCGATATTCGTGATCCCAAGAAAATAAACCCAAAAACTAAGTAAATTTATTAACCCGAAAATTAATGTCGAAAAGACTAAGGTAAAAGATAAATTCTCACACTATACCCACTTAATGGAAGCCGGATTCAATTACTAAATTATAATATACAAAGATTCCTCCTGATCATAAGAATGATCGTAATTGAAACTGAAACAATCGAATTCCGTAAATTGTCTAAACTTCAAACATTTCAGTAGTAATTTGAAAATAAAACGAATTCTCGTATTCAAATTTCACTCAAACGATAACATCCAGATTCAGAAATACAAGCAACGAAAAATAAAAAATACGAGAGCATGATCCGCTCTAAACGATCGAAAATGAAAAATTAAGAAAAATAAAAGAAAGAGTTAAAAATAAAGAAAGAAAATGAGCTGCCTATCCGCACTTCGCCCGCGGCCGCCAAGCCGCTTAAACGAAATGGATAGGCCGCGTGATTTATAGGTTTTCCGGGCCGCCCTAATCCCAATGTACCGCCAGGATTTTCGGTATCCGTGCCCAAGTCACCGCTCAAGTCGCGATCGCTTTTTACTGGCCGTGACGTCATCGAGGTCGCATATCGCATCCCACGCCGTACTTCGCTTTTACTTGGCGTAGCCTCGACGAATATTCTCGCGTCGCGACATCACTATCTGGTCGCGACATCTTCCTACGCTCGCGTGCGTTTCAATTGTTCTTCCATGTCGCACGCCGCGATTCGCCGCGACCTCACTCAAATTCACCGCATTTCAATTGATGTCGCCGAATGTCGCGACATCGATCTCTCGGCCGCGACATCATCTATAAGAACCATAGCTTCAATCTAGTTTACTATGTTTGCCTGATATCAATATCATGTCGCGACATCTCTTGCGTAAGGCTCGCGATCATTGATCTCGTCGCTCGATGTCGCGACAATCGCCGCCGATGGTCATTTCATGAAACTTCACCCTTCATAGAGCAGGTCTGGTGTCGCGACTTCGATCTCATGTCGCGACATCGGCCACAGGCTTATGCCTTCTTCGATGGTTCTTGATGTCGCGGATTTCAGCCTTCTTGTCGCGACATCATCAATGTCGCGACATCAACTTAAGTTCCGGTGGCTTCATCACCCAAACCTCCCATAGCCTTAAAAGGTGTTTCCGCTGTCGCGACTCTTTATCCTCGGCCACGACATCAACTCGCTGGTCGCGACTCTCGACCGCCGCGACGCTGCCTTCTTAGCTCTCCTGACATCTCTTCACTACTGATCCTGGTACTACCGGTCGCGACCGCATCAAATTCCTTCACCCTTTCTGGGTGTCACGACCTCGACCACTGTAAACCCCAAACTCGCATCAATGAATCCAGCCGCTCTTTCATTCTCGCTCCGCCATTCGAACGCACTTTCTTCCACACTTATCACGTATTTTCTACTTTCTTTCTCTCTTCCCTAATAACACTCGTGAGTTTCTTCATATTTCTCGTATTAATTATTCATTTCTGGGATGAAAATGTAATTTAAAAATGGACTAAAAAATAGATGACTTTAAGCTCATCAAACTCCCTCAACTCTAAAGTTTTTATTGCCCTCAAGCAAAGAAAAAGAAGAATTGCTCATTCTCAAACAAAATAATTTGCGACATTTTTCGTGATTTGTTCTCAGCTTATTCAATTTAATTGCAATGCAAGGTATGCAAAATTTTCAGAGCATCTAGCCTCAAGTCCAAGCTCAAGGTCGGTCTTTACTTTCTTTATGCTATGCAACTATCATATGTCAAATTGTTTTACAAACAATATACTCATTGATCCCGTCAATAATGAATTATTTTCCTTTCTCAATTTATTACAGTCATTTAATCCCCTAAAGTCCTTCACAATTTTGATTGCTTTCTTCCAAATTCCATAGTTTGTTTTTCATTGACTGCTCAATGTAGGAATTCACTTCCGCATCAATCAGTCTGGGCTTATATCATGGAGGCTCGGGTAATGGGCAGGATAGAAGAATTTTTAAAGTTAAGATCACTCCTCGAACATTTTCTCTCTTCTACCCCTTCTTTCTTATAGTTTCTCTAGAAACTCCTCAAACTTCATGCTCAGATATCTCTTGATTTCTCTCCTTCTGCTTTAATCAGATCTCCACTTACTCTTATAATTTCACGAGGAATTTCCTTAGCTCATACTACTCAAGTGGATAGTGCAATGTTTTAACTTTGTGCTTAACACTCAATGAACTAAGTTGAGAATCATAACTGCATAAGATTAGCAGACTAGGTGCTGAAACACCCCTAAGAACTTAATCACTAAGAGAGCAGGGCCAAGATAAAACTTATCCCCTGTGGTTTCTTCGCCGATTTTCGCTTCCATCTTTTCTTTTCATTCCCTTTTGAGTTCCTCAAAATATAAACTCCCCAAACTTCATTTCTTTCTTCCTCTTGAATTCCCGGGTAACTAGGTTCTTATCAAGATTGATGTCTTAAGATGAGTTTGGGTTTCCATTGTCTATTTTTTGAAAATAAAGCCAGTTGCCCAATTTCTGGACCATCAGATATGCCTCAAAGATATGAATGTGTGGATGGCTGTAATGGCTCAAACTGTCCAAGACACTCAGATCATCTCTCACACCAATCACCTAGGATTTCACTTCAACACACCAGTCAAATTCTTAACTGGATTTATCACGCGATCACTATAAGGAGTATCTCACCCATTTTTATTTATGAGTAGTTGGGTTAATCGATATTCAACTGTGTTCCTCGATTTATCGTCTATACCACAAACTCAAAAAATATGTTTGTTCCATCTGGCCAGATTAATTCCTCTAACTGACTTATCGCTAAATATAAGTAATTTTTTTACCTTGTTTTTTCAATTAAACTAGATGCATTTTTGCTATTCTTATTCTCGCAATTCATTTCGCCATTCCTACTTTAATCGGCTTCATTCAATTAAGATAACGCCCTTCGCTAGCTTTTTATTCCGGGAACTATTTCCTACTTTGATTTCCAATCATTCAACCACAAAGAATATAACATTGAACAATCAAATGCAAATAAGTATACAACAATTCCATTTAACTTTCATTTTATTTCTCGATTGATTTTTCAACTGGCTGATACACATAAAAGACGGGAGAGGTGGTACTAAAAGGTTGTGCAAGGAGAAGGTCTACTTTCTTTCGACGAGGTGGCAAAATATCGTGTGATTCCAGTCTAAAGTGTTCAAATGAGTCGGGAAATGAAGGGGAACTTCATTTCCCTTCTTTCCTTTCTCTTCTTAGTTTCCCTCTAAACTGCTTCTCAATGACAATCCCATTAGAGAGATCAACTTTCTTGTTCAAGAGCATCTTCGTTTCTTCCCCAAGCCATTCATTGTGTTCTCCATTTCTGTCATGACTTCCAAGACCTGTAAAGATCATGTTAATCAAATCTAAATTTTCCACCATTCCTTCGCCCTCGTAGGATTCAACACCCTCCCATCAAGGCTCTCTCATTCAGCTTTGTTTTCAAATTTCTTCCTCAGAGATTTGTATAGTAATTAAACCCTTTATCTCGCTCCCAAATTCGTGTCACGCCTTTATCTCTTTTCTCTACAATGCTGTGAGTCGAGCATCTCGATCAACCCTGGCTTGTTATGTAAAGCTTCATGACTTTACTTGAGTTTCAAAGAAAAGATCTCTCGATCTCTTCCTTCATTTCTTTCGAACTCTTCTCCGCTCGCTTCAACATTTTCCCATCCGTTCCTCTTTTCTCTGCTCAGCTCTTCCTTCCACTCCGGCTGCTCTCTACTTCGATCTCCACCTCAGCGCCCCTTCCTTCTCTCGTTTTAATTCTTCTTCCCATCACACCCTTCTTCACCCTTTTCATACATCCCTTCTCCGACTCGCTTTAAGTTCCACTCCTTCTCACTCTCTTCACTTTTCTCTCGCATCAAAATCGAGCCTGCACTGAATTGGCCCTTCCGGTGCTCCTCTCGAGCTCCGTGTCTGGAAATTTCGCTGGTACAGGATGGAACCTGGGCCAAGGGATGGAGAAGCTCCATTGTCAGCTCTCTACTCGCCTTCATTATCCGCAAACATGTAATCTCATTGCGGGTCGTGATGTCACCGGGGTGCCCCGCTCCCGATCGGCCCGGGTCTCCTTTCGGTTCTCAAATTGGTTTCACCTCTCGTCTCACTCAAAGACTTCCTCCGATTTCGCCCTCATAACTCTCCTCACAAGGATGTGAAGCTCCTCTGGGGACTCCCTTCCGACCCCAAATTCCCTTCTCACCTGTACCCTTCAAGCATAGAACTATGATCATGTCAAAGGTGTTGCACTTTGTTCCCTCTCCATGATATCTCATGATGCAGCCTTTCTATGATAACTCCCTATATCGATCTCGCACTTCGAGCATGGCATACAGCAAAGATGCCTTCTGCTCTCCCACTCGTGATAAATGCTCATTGAACCAACACACGCAAGGCAAACCATACCTTCAGCTTCCCCGCTGAGGCTTCCGTCTCGCAGCTCTCTGCCTCCTTCTCCTCGGGTCTAACTCCGCCCCTTCCATCGAGCCTCGCAATCTTCCTAAAATCTCGGCTTTTCCAAAATTTTCTCACTCGAGCCATGCTTCGTATCACATCCCACAGCCTCATTGATGGCCTCGTTTATGAGACCTTTAATTCCTCTAACATAAAACTATTCCATCCTTCCTTCCTACCATACTGGAATAAAACTCTCTCACCTGGTCAGATATCCCCTGCTGTGCGCAGACTCCTCCCATCCTCTCGTTTCATCTCCTCAAAGGAGTCACAGAGCTAATCTCCTTCAATCAAAACCTTTGTTAGCATAAGATTTCTTCCACTGAATAAGCTTCCATCTGATATGAAATCTTCTACTTCTTCTTCTTCTCTCCTCTTCCTTTCCTTTCGCTTCCGTCTCGAGAAGTCATTTAACTTCCATGCTTTTGATGGCATTTCTCCCGTCATTCTTCCGACGAATCTCATCTAACTGTTTCAAGGCAGTTTCTTCTTCTTCGATTGTTCGTGTTCCTCATTATCTCATTTGTGTTGGGGAACCAAAGTGGAATTTCACTATCGGGAAGCAAGAGAAAAGCTTTTCGACTAAGCCGAATAGGTTTTCAGAGGTCGAGATTCGGGGAGAAGACGAAAGCGAATGGTTATGGGTCGAGGAATGAAATAGTTTCCAACAATGCAATTCAATCAATGTCATGGGCTAGTTAATGATTCACCGCTAATCGCCGCGACTTCAATTCCGCCTTTTTATTTTAGTCATTAAATTTGTATTTTTTTCAAGTGAGCTACTGCACATGTCGCACTTTAATGTCGCGACCTACCTAACATGTCGCGATACAATACAGGTTCTCACAAAGATCCGCTTGATGTGGCGATAATCCTTCTTCAAAACTTAATTCACTGCCGACATGCATTTCCCTTCTTCCATACTCACTAAATTGTTCTTTCCAAAGTGGTCACGATATCAATGTTTTAGGTATATCAAATAAATTTTGTCATGACATAACTCTCACATGTGGACCAAGCCCTTTATTCAATGATTACTCAAAACTTCAATTCTCTTATTGTTCCTAACCCGTGGTACATCTCAGTATATTTTAAGCAAAGATTTAACAATTAATTCAAATATACTCCATGTAGTCAAGCTACGGGAAAGTTATTACTCTTTTTCTCATGTCACTCCTCCGCAAGTCGCATGGAATTACCTCGTAGCCGCTTTCGCTATTCATGTCTTTAACCTGCCTCGTAAAATCACCGCAATATTCAAGAAAATTCTAATTAAACTACAATCTATTTCTAAAATTAAATCTATCCTTCTAGAAAACAAATCGATCTAATTTATCAAGAATCAAAAGAAAAGAAATAATTCAAAATTTAAATTGCACTTAAATCCTCACGGGTTGCCCCATTAGCCAGCTTCAGCTTTTGAAGTCCTAAATGACTTCACACAGGGTTCTTCTTCTTTTTCCTCAAGAGCCACTGAGTTCCTTCACTTTCCTCTTCCCGCTGAGATAATGCTTTTAACCTTTCGTCTATCGAATTTCAATTCTTCCCATCATCGACTTCGTTATTACTCCAACGTGGTGCCTCGACACTCACTGTGTACGGCTCCACTCCACCTGATTTTAATTTTCCCCGGAAACAACTTCGCCTGTAATTAAAAAGGCACTGCTCTCGTTCGAACTCTTCCTAAGGATTTTCGATCATGCCATTTCTTCGTTTCGCTCTCAGATATTCTAGCATCACAGCTTCATTTCTCAATTCTTCCACCCGCATACTGGAGCAATCTTTTCTTCCTTTCGCAGCTCAGAATCGAAGTTTTACCTTTAATGGCCCACATTGCCTTCAGATTCTAATTCAAGAGGTAGATGACATGGTTTGCCAAAACAACTCAGATGGGACATTCCAATTTAGGGTCTTATGCACCCAGAAGCCCAAAGTGCATCATCAAGTTTGGAAGACCGGGCCCTTCCCGGCTCGAGCCTGCGCCTTTCAAGTATTCTTTGATCTCTCCTGCTGGAAATTTCGCTTGTCCACTGTCCGTGTGTGGATGATAGGCTAAACTCATTACATGCTTGATCTCATACTCGGCTTCATGAGTTTTGCAAATATTTTGTTTGCAAATGGGCTCCCATCACTAATGATGGTTCCTGGGGTTCCAAACCCGCTTCAAAATATTCTTCGCGCAAGAAACCTCACAACCGTATTAGCATCATTCCGACGTGCCACCGCCCACCCATTTGGAGACGTAATTCACCGCTTAGCAAGATAGTATAGGTTTCCAAATGATGGTGGGAAAGGTCCCATAAAATCTATTCTAAACATCAAAAATTTGTATCACCATAATACTTTTTAGGCATTTCCATTCCGCCGCCGATATTTCCAATCCTTGGGCATCGATCACACAATTTACCCACTCGCACAATCTCAAGATAAGTAAATAACAAACCTCGATTGGAGTATTCAGGCGCTGCTCTTACTCCCGAAATGTCCCCATATGGTGATGCATGGCATCTATTTAAAATGTTGCCTGCTCACCTTCTCGCACACATCTTCTTATTATCATGTCGAAGACTTTGAATAAAAGCTGGTCATCCCAAATATAATACCCACTGCCGCCTGAAGCTCTCTTCGTTGGTAACCGACTCGAAGGCATTAATTCAGCCGATAATTCACAATATCAAGATACCATGGAGTCAGAAGGAAACCTTAATAATTGCTCATCCGAAGTTCTCTGTTAATCGCATTTTCTTCTTCATCACGCTTTTCTACTCTTGACAAGTGGCCTGCCATCACATCACATCCCTTTCATTCCTTATTTCCAAATCAAACTTCGCACAAGAAGACCTAATCTTATCAATCTTTGGCCAATTTCCTTTTTTTCGACATCGTACTTAATTTGCCGCATGATCGCTGTGAATTACCATGGGATCCCAAATGTATCAGCTTGGGGCTTTTCACAAGCAAATACTATGGCTAGCATTTCCTTTCGCTTGTCGAGTAGTTCTCCCGTGCAGCCATTGAAGGTCTTACTAGCATAGTATATGGCCCCGAATACTTTCTTTCTTTTCTTTGCCTCCCAACACGCCCTATAAAAATCAATCGCATCACATTATTTCAAATCCCCGATCCCATCTCTAGTGCAAAGAATTATAGGTGCCTGCATTCAATTTGAGCTTGATTTCGCTAAAAGCATTCTCAGGAGTCATCAAAATTGAACCTCAGATTCTTTTCCAAAGAATCTCGCATAATGGTCCGGCTATTTTTGAAAAATCTTTGATAAATCTCCTCAAAACCCAAAGATGCCCCAAAAGCTTCTTACTCCTCTTTAATCAAGAGGTGGTGCAAGAGTTTCGATAATGGATACTTTGACTGATCAACTTCTAGTCCAAGAGTTAAATTTTATGCCCAAGAACAATACCTTCGGTTACTCATAAAATGGCATTTTTCCCAATCAAAGGCTAGCTGCTTGTCTCGCATCTTGTGCTAATCGTTTCTGCATTGTTTTAAACATTGATCAAAGCCGATCCATACACGCAAAATCATCCATGAATATTTTCCATCACTTCTTCAACCAAATTCGAGAATATAGACTTCATGCACCTCGAATGTAAATGAGCATTACATAACCCAAATGGCATCCTTCAAGGCAAGGTACCATAAGGGCATGTAAAAACGTGGTCTTCGATCTTCGTGCAATAAAGAATCTGATTATATCCTGAATAATCAACTTAAAACAAAAGTGGGTGTCCTCAACCCATCCAACATCCGATCAATGAAAGGCAAAGGAAAATGATCTTTTCTCGGTTGGTTTCTAGATTCTAATTTTCGTGAATTCAATACATACCCTCCATCCTGTCACTGTTCTTGTTGGAATCAATTCATTTTTTCATTTCTCGACTACGCTAACCCCTTTCTTTGGAACCACATGAACTGGCTCACCCAAGGACTGGTCTCGAGATAGCATAGATAAAACCGCATTTAACACCTTAAGACCTCCTTCGACTACTCTTCATCACCGATTCAGCCTCCTCCTCGTGTTCCTACGTATGGTTCCTGTCTTCTTCTGCTGCACCTTATGCATGCAAATTGATGGACTGATACCTTCACTCTTCAACGGACTAAGCCAGCGATTCCTCATGCTTCTTAATAATTCCAAAGCAATCTTTGTTCCTCATTCTCACTTAATCAATAAAATGATCACCAGGGTTTTTCTTCTTTTGGTAATTAAGTAGCATACTTTAAAATGACATGGCAACTCTTCAAAACTAAACCTTCCAGATCAGGTCCTTTTGATGAATTTCCTTTTCACTATCTTCCCATTATCTTTCTGCTTTGGCTTCAAGTTCAACACCGTTTCTATAGCATGAAAAACCCGCCGCATGGAAATCTCGTATTAGACATCTTCAAAGATAATCGAATTCCATCTCTTTTCATTGATGTTCCCGAGCGTTACAACCATTGCACACAGTGGTCGGGAATAGAGACAAAATCAGCCACATCGTAGCCTCCTTTCCTATCTATATTTTTGCATACTTTTTAATCAAAGCTAAATTACTGAGCAGCCTCTTCTCCCAACCCTTAAGATAAGGAACCTGCATGTCAATCAAGGCTGCTCCAAAGAGCTAGGAATGGTCTTCCCAATAGCAGGGTACTTGTGAATCTTTCTTCCATGTCCGTAATGATGAAGTCTACCGGGAATACAAACTTCCCAACAGCACTAACACATCTTCAATGACCCTTCCAGTTTCACCATCCATCCGTCCCATTAATTAAGAGTAACAAACAGGATTAGCTCCAAATTTAATTTCTTGGCAAACAAGTAGAGGTGATCAGGATTGATACTAGCTCCCGAGTCACAGAGGAGCTCCCTTGAATTCCATTCTCCAACAATACAAGGAATTAGAAACTTCCCGGGTCCTTCATCTTTTACTCGGTAGTTCTTTTTCGATTATCGCACCGGCAGTGGCAAAGTGAGATTCACTATCTCTCTTCTTCTACTATTTTTCTTTTCTTGCTCAAGATAGTCCCCAGAAATTTTTACATAAAGGGTATCCTCTAGGTCACCACTCAAGAAAGGCATACTGATCTCCGCCGGAAAGTTTTCAAGAACCTTGCAAATCAAGCCCCTCCATCTTTGATTTCTCGCAATTTTGGAAATGGACCAGCTTGCTCCTTGGATGTTCTTTCTTTCTACTCCTTCTTTGTCATTCTCCATCATTCTTCCCTTCGGTCTTGCTACTTTGTTGTCACACCTTTTCTTTCCTCTCTCTCTAACTCCTTCCCACTCCCACCCGCACACCCACATTTTGGTCTTCCTCGTATCACTCGGGAAGGCATCTTCTTCCGACTTTGCGTATTAGGGCTAGCTGCCCTACTTGTGTCTCCGTGTTCTTCAGGGATGCATCGTAGTGTTCCTCGAAAAATTTGAGAATTGGTATGGAAATTATTCCACCCTCCAAACTTTTGTTCATGGAGGTTCAACAAATTTTATTATCCCCTTATAACCGGCAAAGATCCTGCTCCTCAAAAGACGGGCCCTCGACCGACATTCGTTTCGTGCTCATTTCCTCGCCGCTGTCAGCCGAAACTCGTGGCTCGCCGATACCCTTTGCCGGTGGCTCCGTCCCGCTTTCGCCTCGAGCCCCCTCCACCACGAGAAGTTCTCATGGTTCCCCGAAGTGCCGGGTGATAATGTGCCGGTAGGTTAGGATTAGTTTGAAATGGTAAAGCTCTCGCCTCACCCAAATACCAACCTCTTCAAGATCATAAAGTCCTTCAGCTTACTCTTCAAGACTCCTTCATTAACTCCCTTCAATCGCTCTATTTCATGAGCTGTGTGTGTCTTCTTTCTCGCTTGTCTAACTGCATAATGGCATCCAACTCGCCTCCATGGTCGCTTTCATATCTTGCTCAGCTCCATGATCCCCTTTCTCCGCTGTTTCCTCTGAGCCTCGTATGAGTTTTCATGTTACATTTAGCCGTATCTTCACCCCGCTTCTTTGCTCTTCAAAGACTTTTTCGCTTGAATGCTCCAATGCCATGAAGCATCAATGATTCTTTTGATATCATTCATGGCATGATATACACGTCCATCTGAGTCTCAGACTATTCCATGCATCGACATCTTCTCAAAGAACTGCTCAATCTTTCCTAAGCTACATACAGCTTCACCTTCCCTCCGCCGGAAAACAAAATGATTTCCCTCCTCTTCGTGGTGAGGTCAGAAAGAATCTACCTAGGTAGGCTTCTACTAATTCCTCCCAAGTATCAACAGAACCATATGGTAAAAGATTCATACCACGAAATGGGCCAGATTCCCAGAGAGAATGGAATAGATGCGCTTTTGATGACTTCCCCGTCTCACCCCATTCAAATGCATCAAAGACGCCATCCTCGTGAATCTTCCCAGATGCTCGCTTTGATCTTCAAAGGGGATGACCAAGAACCGACAAGCCGTCGACTATCAGAATCGCCGGCTTTAATTCAAAATTATTAGCATCTACCGCAGTCGCCCGATCGCCGAAGCATTCTTCCCAGATAATCGTCTCCGTGAATCCTCCATTGCATCGCTGGCCGGAGGCCTTCTAGCTTTTTCTATATGTATTTCAACCGATCCCGCTCTTTCATCCGCTATGGTTGAGCTTTCTGCTTTCCTTGGTCTTTTCTCTGCTTCAGGCCCTTTCTATTTCCGTGTCAGACGTTGTCTCCGCTTCTATGCATCAAAGTTTTCTCAAAGCAAAACATGCTCCCATTAATAAGATTAGTCAAATCATAAAATATATTCAATATGGGTTGTTAAAGGTCGTTGTCTAAGAGTCAATCGCTTGAAACGCTTATTTTTGTTCTTCTTTTTCTTTTAAAAATGTCCAAATTAGTATTTCTTTCATCCGACATTGATTTACTTAATTATTTCTGATCACTTATGAACGGCGCCATAAAACTTGTTAAGTGACCACAATATATTTACAAATTTATGACACTATTACCAAAGGACTATTGTCTAATCCCCAAGAATCTGCCAGCCATAAAATTGTTGGACCTGACCAAACACATGTACAAATTTATGACACTATTACCAAGGACTATTATCTAACTTAACTAAGTACATAAAACTTGTCGACCTGACTAAAACACATGTACAACTTATGACACTATTACCATGACTATTATCTAATCTCTGCAAGAATCCGCGCCATAAAACTTGTTGACACCAAAACAAAATACGATAAACCACCAATCTCTTAGAGTAAATCATCATTTTTTAAAAGTTAGTTTTAGTCTGATATTCTGTAAGTGCAATGTGTCGATTAAGTAATAAAATGGATTTAAGTCCAGATATCGATCCCACAGAGATCTCAAGAATTTTAAAATCAACTACTCCCGATCACTCAATTTCCATACTATTTGGACCACAAATGATAGATCCAAAGATTACAGGCTGAATAATTAAACTAACAAAAGGAAAATAACCGAACTACTCCAAATATACTAAAAGAATAAGAATAAAGAATAATGAATTTCTAATAAAAGAACTCGACATCACGCTATCCTCGTAAGACACATTAATAGAAACAATATGTTGAACTATCAATTCCCGTAGTTACCCTAATAAAATTTCGATTAACCTAGCCAAAATCGCCCAAGGCGCTAGAAAATTCAGATTCTCCATTACCTACATTTCATTATCTATTTATGACCCGATTCTCTCGAATACAAAGGAATTAGGATAACTACTTTTAAGAGGGACTTCCTTAATCAGTATTTTTCTTTGCAATACTTCATACCCATTTTATGGACCTGTGAACCTTAGCTCCCAAGTTATCTACAAGGATATACACTTCCGATTGCTCATCCTCGAAATTAGAATGATCAATCTTTCCTCATTAGATCTCAAATAACACGGATCGGGCCTCACCATCCGACCGAGGTGAACCCTTGCTTGTTTAAATAGATAACTCATTCAACTCGTTTGATTTCAAGTGAGAAGAGGATTTATCTAAGTGAACTTACAAAGCTCGGGATCCCTAATAGTGTGTGTTAATACCTTCAAAGAAATGTACATTACTCTCGTGAATGTCTTCCCGTGTCATCACTGTGAGGACCTCCTTGAAATCGAGCAACGACAAATCTTAACCCGTATAAGAAACTGATATTCAGATCCTACAGTAAATAAAACTCCAAAACTTAAGTAAATTTATTAACTCGAAATTAACAAGTCAATAAAAAAGACTACGTAAAAGATACCTCCGACTCATAACGCTCTCACTTAATGGAAGTCGGATTCCCAATTCATCGAATTACACGATACAAAGATTCCTCCGATCATAAGAATGACCGCACTGAAATCAAACAATCACCTGTAAATTTAATCGAACTTCAAACATTTCGTGTAGTAATTTGAAAATAAATGACTCGTGATTCAAACTTTCCAAACAAACGATAACATCTCGCATTCAGAAATACAACGAAAAAAAAATAAAAAATACGAGAGCACAGATCTGCCTAAAACGACTAAATGAAAAATTAAGAAAAATAAAAGAAAGAAAAGAAAAATAAAGAAAGATAAAATGAGTTTTCATCTATCCGCACTCTCGTCTGTGGTCTGCCGGCTTGAATGAGCCGGATAGCCGCGTATTTATGTGGTTTTCCATTGGCCCTAATCCCAACGTGAAATTTCGCTAGGATTTTCAGTATCCAGGCCCAAGTCACTGTTCAAGTCGCGACTCCAGTTTACTTGTCGTGACATCATCGAGGTCGCGACATCGATCCCATGTCGCGACTTCAGTTTACTCTATGTAGCCTTAATTTAGTCATTCTTGGTGTCGCGACATCACTATCTTGTCGCGACATCTTCTCAATGCCTCGCGTGTTTCACTCAGCCTCGATGTCGCGACGCCGATATCTTGTCGCTGATTCTTACTTCAAATCTGATCTCAGCCTTCAATTGATGTTTGCCGGATGTCGCTTATTATCGATCTCTTTGTCGCGATATCATCTAAAAGAACCATAGGCTTCAACTAGTTGCTCATGTCATTTTTCGCGACATCAATATCAAGTGTCGACATCTCTGCGCTCGCGATCATTGATCCGTCGCTCTCGGCGTCACCGGCCGCCGGCTGCAGACATCACTTCATGAAACTTCACCCTTCATAGAGCAAACCGTGTCGCTGAATTTCTCGATCTCATGTCGCGACATCGCCTTGTGGCTTACAAATATTTCTTGATGGTTCTCGATGTCGCGGACTGCCTCTGTCGTGACACTGTCACCGTCGCGGCTATCAACTTAAGTTCCTGGCCTCACTACCCAAACCTCTCATACTTAAAAGGTGTTTCGCTGGTCGACTCCCATCCCTCGCCACGACATCAACTGTCGCGACTTCGTGAATGTCGTCGCGACGGGCCGTTTCAGCCTCCCGACACCCTTCGCCGACTGTACTCTACCGTCGACCGCATCAAATTCCTTCAATTCCTTTGTGTCACGACTTCGTAATTTGATCAGAACCCCAAAATCGATCAATGAATCACAGCTTTTCTATTTCGCCCGCCATTCGATCGCACTTTTCTTCCACTTATCATTGTATTTTTCTACTTTCTTTCTCTTCCTCGCTAATAACAATTTGGTGAGTTTCTTCATATTTCAGATATTAATTATTCATTTCTGCATAAAAATAGAACGTAAAAACGGACTAAAAATAAGATGACTTTAATATCAATTCAGACTGGCATTCCACTCAGGCACTGCGGGCAGCCAGTTCTGGGTCGATTTGGTCAACTCGTACCGCACAGTCAGAGTCGCACTCTGCACAACCCTCCGAACCGAATCAGACAGACAAAGCAGACACCCGTCCGTTTTGACCGCTGTTCGTATTTTGTGCTTGCTAACTTTCATTTCTTATCGGATTTGAGTGATTCAAGTGGCTAATTAAACTAGACTTCAAGGAGAACCAAACATACATAAATAGGTATCATCAAATTCTGACTCTAAGTGGCCCAGAAATTCACTCAAAGTGGGGCTATGTGCAAGCCAATTCCTGCATTAGTTGGATCATAGAGTAGTCCGAGTTGTTTAGAACATAACTATTTCGGTGCTCCGATTTGGATTCTAGTTGGAAAAGAACCCTTAGTATCTTAGCTTTAAAAGAGTACAAAGAGACGGTGTCAAATATGAAGTTAAGACACTGAAAAATGAGTATTACAAACTATCCCAAGTGTAATATCGGTAAATTAACTAGTTTGGCATGAAAATGTCATAACTTTAGTTTGGATGATCCGATTGGAATGATTCCAATTTCTAAGTAAAGTAGATTCATAGAGGAATAAGAATACATGAATATGATATGAATATATGATAGATATACCTAAATGAATAGATAGAACATGCTAAGAACGATAGAGAGAAGTAAAAGATAACAAAGCACAGTAATGAGTACAAGTACACGAATGATAGGTACATATATGAATATATGAATGAGTAAAAGCATACATGATAGAAATATAGAAAGTACATGAATAGCTAAATCAAGATAGAAACGCATAAAGGATATGATGCATAAACGATATAAAGATATATATGAATACAAGAGTGCATAGATGCATTCATGATATATGATAGGATTACATATATGATACGAAGACAAAACTAAATGATAGCAAAAGATATGAATATATGTATTATAGAGAAATATGAGAACCGTAATATGAAACTACAGATATGAGAACGAATACAGAGTAAAGTAATGATAATATATATTGCATAAGCAATTATGATAACAATAGTTATTCATGCTTATGAGATATGTACAGAAAACGTAATAAAGCTGATTGTCTGCTTAGAACCTGGTAGAGGGATAGATAGGCATGCCTATAGTAAAGCATACGCTATCGCAGAAGAAATATTATTAGATGCATACATCGAGGCCACGTCAGGGTCGCTGGATTATTGCATCCCGCTCTGATCACTGGGTGGCCCGAGCGGTCACTACATACACATGGCATAGGTCACCTCGTACAGCCGACGATATCCTTCGGTATAAACAGATAGAGATCACTGTCTCGTATAGTGATAGTACCTTCGGGTACATACAGATAGAGATCATTGTCTCGTACAGTGATAGTACCTTCGGGTACATATAGTTATTTCCCGTATCCGCTCCTAAGGTATTCACATGCATGAACATAAAAGAAAAAGAAAAGTATATGTACAGGAAATGTAAAAAGTATATGATATGATATGAGAAGTTAATAAAGACTGAAGTATGTATGAAAGATGTATACTACAAGAACAAAGGGCAAAGTACAATAGGATAGTATATGAAAAACACAGTATATGAATATCATATGAAAGTATATGACAACATATGCAAGTACATTAAAGAGAAAGCCATATGAAAAGTATAACAGAAAACAATACAGTATAGGAAATGAACAATACATGAATATATATACATGAAAATAGTATAAGAACAGTACATGAATACAGTATATGGAAAGTACAAAGTATAGTACATGAAAAGGATATGAACAAGTAAAGTACAGAAAGTAGATAAAAAAGAAAGGTATATGAAAAGTATAGATATGAAAGCATCGGGCTTTAAGTCAACAAAAATAGTGCAAGTATAGCGTATGCAAAGCCACTACATTGAAATAAGACATGATACACATAGTCTAAGAAATGATATAAGTATTAAGACATGTAACACCTCAAATATACCCTAGTTGTTTCCTTTGGCTACGTTTTTTGTGCGTGATTTTGTGCGATAATTGGATCGCTTTCAAAGTGAAGTTAAATGCGAAACACGGAAAACGAGAGACCCGAAAAATTTACATAAAAGACTTAAGGACAATTTTGTAATTCTGGGTCCAAAGCTTAAAAGTCATAAATTGAAGAGATTCATGGGCCAAAATACAATTTTTGGGAACTCGAATAAATAGTCAAATACGGAGGGACCTGCAACACGAAAACTTAACTCCAAAAATGGGTTGGAGGGCCAAACATGGCCTTAGCAACATGGATTTAAAGACCAAAATTGGTCTCATTTTCGGGGAGGAAAAGAAAACGTGAAGAGGAAGAGAGAGGAAGAAGACGGAGGAGCCAAGATCAAGCCAAGGTATGGAACTTGAATTTTGTATGGAAACCAACCTCATTATGGATTCTATGATATTATGTATGAATTTCCATGCTCGCTGGTTAGTGGCTTGTCCCCAAACTCGGTTTTAGGTTCCATCTTTAACCTCAAAAATTATGGAAAATAAGGTGGGTAAAACCCCATATGGCACAAGATGGTTATAGAATTTCTTTGTATTGATTCATGGTTAAAATGACAAGGCAATCGAGCTGGGGTGGCTTGGGACAAACCCTAACAAACTCGAAGCTTGAATTATGTGCATGGGTCAGGACCATTAGAGTTGTGTTGGGAAATCATTATGAAGATTTTTGAGGAATGATAAGAATCAGCACGACTGAATAAAAAGAGAATTCAAGTAATTGGAATGGTTTTGATGTGTGTTCAAGTGTAGAGTTGATTTAGATCAAAATATGGAAAATGGGACTAAAACACACATTTCTGGCATGCGGATGTGTACCGGTACACCTTGGACATGTACCGGTACACTTTAGGTTCTGGTCATTTTTGGCCAATGTGTACCTGGCATTGACGTTAGGTGTACGGTGTACACCGCGGTTCTCGGCCTTCCCTGCACACTCAGCTGTGATATGGCCATAACTTTCTCATTTCTCTATCCGATCAACAATCATGAGACAATTAAAATAGACTCAAGGAGAACCAAACCTAAATAAATAAGCATCGTCAAATTCTGGCTCTAAGTGGTCCAAAAATTCACTCAAAGTGGGGCCATGTGCAAGCCAATTCCTTATCCGGTTAACATAGAGTGGGGCCCGAGTCGCTTTCTGGATGAGCCTTGAGTTCCAAGTGTTCGAATTGGGTGATTCCAGTTGGAATAGAACCCTTAGCACCTTAGATTTAAAGGAGTACAAAGATCCAGTGCCAAATATCGAGACAAGGCATTGGAAAATAAATATTTCAAACTGTCCTCTTGAGAAATTCCAGAACCTACTAGTTGGCACATGAAAAAATGCCATAACTTGAGCTCGACGGCATCCAAATGGATTGATTCCACTCCCGGGTATAGTAGGATTCATAGAAAAATAAGAATACTTGAATAAGGTGTGATTACATGCTCATCATACCTTACCAGTATATGGAATACGATCTGTCATGAACACATAATGTGGCTAAGAATGCCTATTATAAGATAGTAAGTTACTGAACCCATATAATTGTAAACTACTCTAAGACCGCTTATTAAATGACATAACACCCTGTCCTGATTACAAGTTCCGCCCGATTAGTACTTGTACCCCCGATTAGTGCTCCCAAGACTCCTGATTAGTACTTCTGTGACTCCCGATTAGCGTGCTCCAAAGATCCCGATTAGTACTTCCTAGCATCTCGACAGTGCTAGTGGCTATGGCACCTCGTCTCGATTAAGGCTACGCAAGACTGCATCGTATAGTATCTTTCTCGGTACTATTGTGCCGTGTCCTACTCATTCAGACATCGGGTCTAGATGTCAAACAGCCTATATGATAAGACTCGAATAAAGAATAAAAGTAAAGATCCTGAATGTACCTCCTCAGATAAGTTCCGTAGCACTCACGCAAGTGAACAAAATATCTGTAATTACGATATATCTAAGATTGATTTACTTCGATATATTCCGAATACTCCAGAAATACCTGGGATATTTTCATAAACATTCCAGAAGCCGAAATTAATAAAAATACTTTTGAAATTCATGAAAATATTTTTGTTAAACTATAAAGACATAAATAAGGAATATACGCTTTATTGAAAATAATATTCATTATAATTTATCGAGAAATTACATTACAATAGTAATTTAAACCAAATGAAGACCGATGTGGCTCCATTACATTATTTGATGAAGGTCCCATTCGATGAAGATAATAAAGTCTATAAGGAGACTTTCAAAATATTGAAATAAATCACAAAGAAAAATAATTTGAGAGTTAACAGAGCTTGATGTATGGGATGAGTTTGTAAAGAGATTGTATGATTTTATGGGTATTTATAAAAATTTTTGGAGTCAAAATAGTGATTACCGATATTTACCGATATTTTACCGATATTTTACCGATATTTACCGATATTTTACCGATATTTTACCGATATTTTAATCGACATATTTTTTCCGCACTCCCGCACAAGCGCTGCTGCTCCACAGCCTCGGATGCCAGGGAAAAATCTATGCTCGATGCGGCGAAAATCATGATTTTAATCGATTTTCCTCGATTTTCCTCCGATCGATTTTCCACCGATTTTTTCTTTCTCTGCCGCTGAAGAACCGATTTTTTCGCGAAATATCGACCGAAAACCGATTTTTGTTCCGCTCTACTTACTTCGCATCCAATGTTCTCGTAGTCTCTACGATTAACTCCATGTCTCGGATGAAGTTATGTAGTACCTACGGCACCCCGTATCTAATAAGTTCTCATTTCTCCGATTAACTCCTGCCTTCGATTTAGTTCTCAGAGTACCTACGGTACCTGTGATCTGAATAAGTTCCGCTCTCGACATTAAGTCCCCTGTCGCTGTCTCTCGTGGTACCTACGGTACTCCCGTATCTCGTGGTTCTTTCGTACCTACAAGTGTACCCCCAGATCCTGACAAGCTCTGCGTGCGACTTACTGCACCCGTATCCGATTGTCTCCGTGGGCACCCACGGCACTCGTATCCCGATGGGTTCCAGAGGCACCCACTCGGTACCTTGCATCGCAACATAGGGTATAAGTTCCGTAGTACCACCCGCACTCTCGTACTCCAGAAAGCAAGTTAAGTTCTGTAATATAAGTATAAGTCCGCATCTACTACTTCGAGAAAGTGTAACTCGAATAATATGGTTTTGATTTAAACCAATAATCTCTTTGTTATTGGATGCGTTTCTAATCAGAGGAATCCTGGGTGATATGTATCCGCTGGTGGATCCGTGATTCCGCTTATGGACTAATGTCCATATCCGAAATGAATCGAGATAAGTCCGATATGACTCGCATGTGATATGATTCCTCGATATGTTCGACTTATCGTACCTACGGCACCACAAAGAGGCAAGATCCCCAAGATGGGCATACGCCTTAAGACATGTATAAGATCTAAAATACATGTCTAAGTTCCGTAGAATACCATTGAGGTAAGATCTTAAGATAAGTATGTCTGAAGACATGTATAAGATCTAAAAATACAGTTCAAGTTCCGTAATACTAGCATAAGATCCGTAAGATAAGTATATGGCTCAAGACATGTATAAGATCCTCAAAATACATGTCTAAGTTCAGAAGACCAAGATAAGTTCCATAAGACAAGCATAAGTTCCGTAACTCCCACGAGAGTCTCAATAAACATAAGTCCGTTATGCTCGAATAAGTATAAGTTCGTAACTCCCTACGAGTCTCAATAAACATAAGTCCGTGCTATGTTCTCGTCATGTAAGTTCTCAGAATTCCTAATGAGTCTTCGAATAAACAACATAAGTTTGTTATGAAGGCATAAGTTTTCAGATAAGAATATAAGTAAGATTTGTAACTCCTACTGGAGATCCGAATAAGCGTAAGCCTGTTATAAGAGAAGTACCCGTATAATTTCATAATATAAATGCATAAAATTTATATTATCTCGTTATTTGCTTATAAGTAAATGTGTATATGCATAAGATATATTGCTTCCACTCGTTGCAAAGCTTAGCACCCGTTTTAACCGTAGGTACAGGAGAAGACATCCAAGCACTTCGCATACAACCGGTCAACACACTTATAAGGGTTCACTACACGAGGTTCCGTGCTCGATTTGTAAATGTAAAAGAACAGCTTTTGTAATCAGAACTGACTCGGTAAATGTATATGATATTTTGATTCTGTTATAAGATGTGGGGCCATACCCACAGTACAAGTTTGGCTTAAAAAATCAAAGTAAAGAGTCCTAGTCCTCAGTCCGCACCCCGAACTCCTGGCTCTGACGCCCAATCGCCTGACCGGATTCGCCGGGCGTGGACAAGCCGGGTATCGTGTTAATGCATCGACAACCTAAGGCTTCAGGAATATGATACCAACACAAGCTGGCACGAGCCTAGGTTTCAGCGCCGATAAGTCTCGACAAGGGACAGACTCTGCCATAGTAATGTGGTCGCCCACGCGATGTCCCGGCCCCGTGATATGGACCAATGAATAGCTCCCATCCCGCTGAAAGATTAGGATCGCAAAGTTAGTTCTGATTGAGCTTTGATGGCTCAAGTGAGAGTCATCTCGCCTTCAAAAGACATGAAAGAAAGGATCTCGACATGTAATATGCACATGTTAGTATGAATTCTCTTCGAGGGACTAAATTCTTATATGAGGGAGAATCGTGAATATCCCGAATATACCTAGTTGTTTTCGACATGTTTATAGTGGTATTTTGTAAGATAATTTGACTGCTTCGTGAGTTAAACAAGTAAACACTAAACGAGAGACCCAAATTTACAAGACTTATTAATAATTTGTAATTGTCCAAAAAGGCTTAAAAGTCATAAATTGAAAGAGACTATGGGCCAAAATACAATTTTTGGGAACTCGGAATAAATAGTCAAACATGGAGGGACCTTGCAAATAATGTGAACTTAACCCAAAATGGGTTTTTGAGGCCAAAACATGGCCTTAGCAAACATGGATTTAAAGACCAAAATTGGTCTCATTTTGGGAGGAAAAGAAAACGTGAAGAGGAAGTTATATAAGAAGCACGGAGGAGCCAAGATCAAGCCAAGGTATGGAACTTTGAATTTTGTATGGAAACTAATCCTCGATTATGGATTCTATGATATTATGTAAGGAATTTCCATGCTCGCTGGTTAGTGGTTTGTCCCCAAACTTCAGGTTTTGCTAGGGTTCCATCTAACTCCAAAAAAATTATGGAAAAATAAGGTGGTAAAACCCCATATGGCACAAGATGGTTATAGAATTCCCCTTTTAGATTGGATCTACGGTTAAATGACTGCAATCGAGCTAGGTTTAAAATAAACCCTAACAAACTTTGAGTTTGAATTATGTATGGGTTGTGACCCATAACAGGAGTTTGTGGTTGGGGAAATCATGGAAGATTTTTGAGGAATGATAAGAATTGAAAGATGAATTGAATAAAAGAGATTCCAATGCGAATTTAAATTGCTGGATGCAGGCTTGAAGTGTAGAGTTGATTTGAGTATCAAAATATGGAAAAATGGGACTAAAACACACATTCTGGGCATTTTTCGGTGATGTGTACCGGTACACCTTGAACATGTACCGGTACACTTTAGGTTCTGGGTCATTTTGTTCTCAATGTGCACGGCACACGCGTGGGTGTACCGGCACACCATGTTCTCGCCTTCCCACTTCACCAGCTTTTCTTATTTTGACCATAACTTTCTCATTTCTTATTCGATTTGAGTGATTCAAGTGTCCAATTAAAATAGACTTCAATGAAAACCAAACCTAAAGAAATATGCATCGTCAAATTCCGGCTCTAAGTGGTCCAAAAATTCACTCAAAGTGGGGCCATACAAGAAGCCAATTCCCCGCATCCGTTTGAACATAGAGTGGGTCCGAAATAAGCTTCTGACGTATCTTGAGTTCCTGTTCCGACCGTGATTCCAGTTGAACAGAACCCTGTAAGACCTTTTAGATTTAAAGGAGTACAAAGATTCAGTGCCAAATATCGAGACAAGGCATTGGAAAATAAATATTTCAAACTCGTCTCCCAGAAATCCAGAACCTACTAAATGGCTACTTAAAATGCCATAACTTGGAGTTTCGACGATCCAAATGGATTGATTCCCAATTCCGGGTATAGTAGATTCATAGAAAATAAGAATACTTGAATAAGGTGTGATTACATGCTCATCATACCTACCAAGATATGCGGTGGAATACTTCCGTCATGAACACATAATGGCTGAAGAATGCCTATTATAGATAGAGAAGTTATCGAATCCATATAATCAGAAACTACCTAAGACCGCTATTAAATGACACAGCACTCCTGTCCTGATTAAGGTTCTAAGATCCCGACAGTACCTAAGAGCCCTGACAAGGCTAACAAGACTCCCCGTCCCGTTATGCTACGGCAGACTCCTCGTCTCGTTAAGTGCCACGCACCTCCCGCCCCGATTAATGCCACAAGACTCGCCCCGATTAGTGCTACTGCACTTCCAGATCAGAGATAGTATCTTTCTCTCGGTACTTATTGCGCCGTGTTCTACCTATTCAGATATCATCTATCAAAATACTATATGATAAGACTCGACAAAGAATAAAAGTAAAGATCCGAATCGCACTTCAGAGTAAGTTCGTAGTACCTACGTACTCCCGCATCTCGAATAAGTTCTCGTAGTCTCTACGGATTAACTCCGTCTGACGGCTTACGTGAGTACCTACGCACTCCCGCATTCGAATAAGTCCCGTCTCCGATTAAGTTCCGTCGATTAACTCCCGCCTCGATTTAGTTCTCAGTACCTACTTCGTACTGTATCCGAATAAGTTCCGCCTCTCCGATTAAGTCCCGTCTCTACTTGGGTCTCCTCGTGGGTACCTACGTACCCGCCAGATCCGATTAAGTTCGCGGTACCTACTCTGCAATTCCAGATCCGCTTAAGTTCTCGTGGTACCTTACAAAAAGTACCCTCAGATCCGACAGTTCGTGGTACTTTACTGCAATTCGTATCCGACAAGCCTCGTGGCAGGGACCTACGGGTACCCTATATCCGATAAGTTCCGCAAGACCCACCCGCACTCAGACAAGAACACAGGCATAAGTCTGTAGTACCATGCTGGGTACTCCTCAGACGAGAAAAGTAAGTTAAGTTCAGAATATAAGTATAAGTCCGCAGCACCACTTCGTACCGAGAAAGTGTAACTCGGGTCAGGTTTCGATTTAAACCAATAATCTCTTGTTATCGATATGTTTCTAACTGCATTTAACCAGATACGATTGTCATGACTGACCAAGCACACCAACGTCCATCCGAAATGAATCTGCATAAGTCTGATATGACCTTGCATGTGATATGATTCTGATATGTTCCGACTTATCGTACCTACGGGTACCTTCGCACAGTATAAGATCCGTAAGATAAGTATACGCTCTTTAAGACATGTATAAGATCTAAAATACATGTCTAAGTTCTGTAATACCAGTATAAGATCCGTAAGATAAGTATACGCTCTGTAAGACATGTATAAGATCTTAAAACATGTCTAAGTTCTCAGAATACTCAAGATAAGATCCCCGTAAGATAAGTATATGCTCCTGTAAGACATGTATAAGATCCGAAATACATGTCCAAGTTCTGGTAGAAGACCAAAGATAAGTTCCATAAGACAAGTATAAGTTATGTAACTCCTACTCTGAGTCTCAATAAACATAAGTCCTGCTAAGTATAAGTTCCTAATAAGTATAAGTTCTCAGAATCTCTACTGAGTCTCAATAAACATGCATGTTAAGTATAAGTTCGAATAAGTGTAAGTTCGGTGAACTCCTACTCGAGTCTCTCAATAAACATAAGTTTGTTATAAGCATAAGTTTCAGATAAGAATAAGACGGTAACTCCTCCGAGATCCGACAAGCGTAGTTTCTCGTTATAAGAAGAAGTACTCGTATAAGTTCACAATATAAATGCGTGAAATTTATATTATCTCGTTATTGTTTTACGTTAAAATGTATATGCATAAGACATATGTTTCCCACTAAGCTGCAAAGCTTAGCACCCAAGCCTTAACCGTGTAGGTACAGGAGAAGACATCCTCTACACTTCGCATACAACCGTCAACACACTTGTAAGGGTTCACACATGCAGTTCCGTGCTCGATTTGTAAATGTAAAAGAACAAATTTTTGTAATTGTAAATGGGACTCCTAAGAATGTATATGATATTTTGATCTCTCATGAGTAAGATGTGGGTCATACCCAATGTATGTTTTGGCTTTAAAAATAAAAAATAAAATCGTAAAGAGTCCTAGTCCTCGAAGTTCGCACCCCGAACTTTGCCTGATCCGCCAATCTGCCTGGACCGGATTCAGGCGTGACAACATGGAATGCACAAGCCATAAACGGAAAGATGAGAAGTATAGGAATATGTAAAGTATAGAACCGGAATACAAAGAAAAGTATAGATAAAAGATATGCTGTAAAGACATGTAATTATGTACCGAAGAGATTGACATGGGACAAAAATAATAAAGATGACAAGTAATAAAAGTTATATGAATATATGCCATATGAAATGATATGTATAAGCTCGCGGACTACACCATCGGGTGGTCATTCATGCTTATGTTCCCACTGCTTGAAAGTTTAGCACCAAGTGGAGTTCTAACCCGTGTAGGTACCAAAGAGCAGGCTGGGGCGACGTGACATTCCACACGCTACAGAAAGCAAGCTATCTCGGTAGATAAAGCCACCCAACACGCCCGCGATCTCCGATGTTTCTCAGGGACAGATATGTATATATAAGATGTAAACTCCAATGAAGGAGTATGATTATTTTTGTATTCCGCTGCTACAAAATATATTCAATAGAAAATGTACATGTATAAGTAAATGGACTCCTGAGTGCTATGTATAGATTGTGATGGACACCAATTCGATGGCAGTTCTTTTCAGATACGTAACAATTTCGTTATTACAGAAATTGTTTAGGCTACCCACAGTACAAGTTCGCCGGTGGTTAACAGTCAATGAGAGTCCTGAAGACATAGTATAGATAGTATCGCGCCGGACTCGCTCGATCTCGCCACGGTCGGACGGATCCCAAGCGCAAGCGCTACATTCTGGCCGCTTTCGTAGATTGATGCAAAAGTGGGTCAAAAGAGTTTTAGGTAATAGGTCGCTGTGAGAATCATCAAGTCAAGCCCTTACAAATCTCCATCGTCTATATTCTTTATTTGATTCCCACGCATACCCAATTGTCGGGACTTTGAACGTTGATCCCTGAGCCACGTAGGGTCTTGATCGTCGTATTCCCCGAGCATCAAGAAGACAATGAACCTCAATTATTTTACTCCGGTATTAGCGCTTGTAAACCCGCGCAAAACTCGGGTATACACGATTCAAACAGAGGTAAAGCTAACGCTTCTTCGACGACAAGTTTCAAGAAAATGAGGAGAGAGAGAAGAGAATGGGCGCAGTTGGAATTCCTTACCTTCCCTTCGTGGGGGATCCTTATGATTTATCCACAATGCCGAATCTCCCTCCTATCTCGGGAAGGAATCTCCTATTTTCAAGGATAATTTTTTTTTTTTATATTAACAACTAATTCTTCCTTATCAGGGATTATCCTTCCCTTATTCAGGATTATCTCTTCGAGAAGTAAGGGATTCAGAAGCTGGAAAATTCGCTCATAATATCGCTTCTGCTAATTTTCCGCTTCTACGTGCTTATTCGTAACAAACCTCCCATATGTGATAGAATTCACATGGGGTAAACAGGACACAAACTCAAGTCCCATAATGATCGCCCAAGAAAGCCTCTATTTAGCCACTTGCTTTCCCAATTCCGGGCCTCTTTTAAAGGTCCATTGTCTCAGGCGCGAGTGGAATCGAATCGCTTCATAACATAGGCTGAACGGCCTCGCCCATCAAGTAGCGCATCTTAAAATCATGGTACTCACATGTGTTTAAACATGGGCCTCGCCTCCTTTCTACCCACTGATAAGTTTTAACCGCACGCCTTCGTTCTGTGAATGACATCGATTAACATCTACTTGTTTTTGGGTCGAAGCAGCATGTGATGAAATAATATTGGATTATGACGTCTACCCGATTAAGAGGAGCTAAAGCTTAAGTTTTGGAGTTTAAAGTCAAAACAATTCATTAAAAAAAAATATACACATGCAAACTTTTTTTGGAAGGAAAATAATTTTATTGATTCAAACTAGCAATACATCCGATATAAACAAATAATAAAATTCGCGAAAACCCAAGATGACACAACATCTAGTTAATAAAGACACAGAATCGCCTTAAACCTACTACATTCGAGCACTTTACAATGACTATAACACATATGACTATAATACTTCAGTTATGGAGCATACCGACTATCATGATTTGACTTAATGTTTTAATCGAATCTGCTTTACCTTTCGAATCATACACAAACCAGAAAGCACCGCAACAAGACGACAAAAACCAAGTCGTCTTACTAAGACGACAAACCACGAGTTGCATAAGATGACGTCAAAAACACACTGCATGAGACAATGACAAAAAAACGCAAAAACAAAGTAAAAATCCGTAATTTTGCACAACCACTTTATCAAGAAAAAATCAGAGAAAGATATGCAATTCACAATAATAATAAAAATCACCTTCTTGTTTAAAGAAAATGGGCTAAAAATAATATGATAAGAGAAAAAAAAAAAGAGGTGGTGTAGTTATTAATACACATGTAAACTTCTTTTAAAAATGTTCACAAAACTAGTATTTTTATTTTTTAAAATTGTATTTACCAACCATAGTTTTGAAAATTAACTTTAAAACTGCATTCATCGACTACGCTGTAGTGTAATTGAACAGATTACCACCATGCTCTTTGGGCCTGTTCGTAATCATGAATACGCTTTTAAAAAAGATAAAATTACTTTTAAGGAATATTCGTGAGAAATAAGTCTATACGTAATTTTTTTAAAATGAATAACTTTTATATCAAACTCTAAGTTTTGTCATTGAAGGATTGATTATAGAGGATTTGGTTTAAAGGGGATAAAAATAAAAGTTATTTGTAAAACTAACATTTTACTTTTATAACCTTAAAATATCCTTACTTTAGACAAAATTACTCCTTAATGTGTTAAAACCTAAAAAAATATTATAAATCTAACCAATTTCTATATATGTCGGACTTAACCATCGCTGCTCGAAATTTAAAACAAACTCGCACACAGTTCATGCTTTCAACACAACTTCTATATACGCTGACTTAACCATCTGCTTTATATTCGAACAAACTTAGCTTTATCGTTTCTGGTGTCAGAATAAAGACGATAGCTTATTTAGCCGAACTTAACCATCATGTTTATATTCGGTGCAAACTCGAGCTTTACTGTCAGCTTAACAAAGATAATAAGAGCATTTTACTTAATCATTATTGTTTATATTCAGAGTAAACTAAAATGTTAAGTCTAGATTTATATGATGGTTATAAGAGTAAATTTATTAAAATGATATAAAAATATCGTTTATTTTTTAGTTCTAAGAAAAATGGTTAGATTTATATATATATATATATATATATATATATATATATATATATATATATATATATATATATTTTTGTCCCTTTTAAAATGTGGTTTTCTTTTATATATAAACCAACGCTTTTGATTGGCACAGCAGCATCACAAAGACACAAACCAATAAAATTCTCTTAGCTTAACAGACTAGAAAATGACGTCAGCACCTCACCGCACTATATAACAAATCCCACTTCTTCCACCTGAGCCTCAAAAATTCCGTGAGCGACACGCGCTTCTCCGTTCTTCTTCATTCTCAAGCCCTGCGTTTCTGTTTTTCACTCTCTCTCTGAGGTTCGTCTCTCTTTCCTTCTTCTCTGAATTCCGTAGGTGTATATTGATTGATCTGTGATTTTTGAATCGTTTCTTTAGCGTATAGGGAGGTTTGTGAATTCTGCAGATCTTGTTTGATTCGGATTTTCGTAGTCCTAAACCCTAACCCTAGGAAACTATGTTTAGATGATGCTGAGAGGGAAAAGGAAGGAAAATTGAATCACGAATCTTGGTCTTTTTGCTCTGATGGTTTCGTGACAAATTAAAACTTCAAACTGAGATTGATTTGGAAACAAGAGCAGTTTATTTTTCGATCTTTTGTGTTTTATTGTGTCGTGCTGTTGTTTTTGAGTCTGGAAATGGAAAAAGCAAAGCTGCGGTTCGTTAGCGTGTCTGGTTCAGTTGAGTAGGGTTTTTTATTTTTTGCGGTTAATGGGAAAGAATTGAGATTCGAAAACTAATTCAGTTTATTTATTTATCTATTTATGTATTGCTACTCATTCAGCATCCGAGAAACCAAACAAAAGTTTAAGCACTGGACCAAAGTCTATGGCTATTTACTTATCTTCTATCTTCTATTTATCTTATATCATCATATCTGGTGCAGTGAAGGTGAATTGGATTTGGCGCAATCATCATTTCTGACTCAACAAAATGGTTTCATTTGAGATGAATGACCGGAAAAGTGAGTGAAAACTCCCACCATTTTATATTATGTGGAAGTATTCAAATACAGCTGCTATATTTGCATTTTGTTTATCTACTGGATTGTGTGTTCAATTAGAAATAATCTTGCTTGGAAAGAGCTGACAATTTGGCTGCTATGTCAAAATTATTGGTGAAAATAGCATTGCTTTGATTGTTCTTGTTAAAGCTGCCCATTTACGTATATTGTTGTCATGCATCTTCCTCTTATATGTTGCGGATATGATATGTATGTCACCTTTGTCATAAGTTTTAGTATCCTATTTATAGTGTCAATTATTTCTAGCCTATTTCTTTCTTTTTTTTCATTTATAAAAAAAACAAAGATTTAGAAGTTGTTTACCTCTCATCGTTTTTTTTTTCTCTTGTTGATGGAGTTCTTTTGGCCACCAAAACATCCTGTTCAGTTTACTTTCCAATAGGTTTCTTTTGAAACATGTATTGCTAGCTGTTGAGACCCATACTAGGACTTGCAAAGTTATTAACATATAATTATTTTTGTTAAGGCTTATAAGTAGTTCTTATCTAAGTTCAAAGATTTATTGAGTGTAACTTCAGAGTTTGGTTTGAAGAATGCCTAGAACCCATACCTGGAAAACTATATGTTCCAATATGAATTTGCCTACCTATCTGCAGGATTTCATCCACAATACTATTAAGGTGCCTGCTATTAGTAATTTTCATGTTTGACATATTTGAGCGGGTTCTTACGACGTACTCTTTGATTTCATAAAACTAGATTTAGCCCCTTGTTTCAGAGAGAGAAAGCCAAAAGAAGTCCCTGTTTTTACTGGGAGATCTAGAAGTTGGAGTGCCTAGTTAATTACAATCAGTCTCCCTTGTTAGCTAGGGAGAATCATTCGGTACCAAATTATTGTTAACCAAGGAGTTGCTTATCAAAAAAAAAAAAAGTTAAGCAAGGAGTTAATCTTTTAGGATGCTTGAGAACGGCTTGGTATAACTGTTTAATGGCGTGTTAGGCGATGGGTTAGATGGTTCTACTTCCTGTTTCTTTGTTTTCTGCGGCACTGCTTTTTGTTTCTATTTGTGTATGCTGTGGCACCCTTTGGGCTTTTAATAGATGATCGCCTTTTACCAACAACAACCCCCCCACCCCAACAGGAAATGTAGGAGAGTATATGAGGATGGCAGCAACTTGTTTATGAGCTTTAGGAAATGCTGTATTGATTTTAAGCTGGCAATGAACCTCTTATGTATTCATATGATGATTCTGGAGGTACACAGACAATATTTTTTGATAGGCAAAAGAGCAATAACATTAAGAAGAGGCCTAAACCCCAAAGGTATACAGGAAGTATACAGAGACAACCACATGCCAAAACAAAAGAAAAAAGGAGAGGGCAAACAAAAAAATAACCTCCCCCGAATAGAGCTAGCTCCTAGGCATAGAGGCAAGAATACACAAAAGAATTATAACAGCTATGAGATCTACGTTAGGAATCAGCCCAGCCCAAGACTGTAAGGTGTTGTTGAAAGAAAGCTTCAATCTGACCAAGGAGAAAGGGGTATCCTCAAACACAACTCTATTTCTTTATTTCCAAGTAGCCTAAAGGAGACACAGAGGCACTGTCCTTCACAAAAACCGTAAGGGCTTTTTACCAAGACCATTCCCCCAATTGCTAAGGAGATCTTGGACCAAGAAAGGCCTTACCCCTATGGCATCAAAAGTGGTAAAAATAATAGCCCAGAATCCCAAATCAAAAGGTAGTGAATCATGATGTGCTCCAACGTTTCCTCAATCTTTCCACAAAAAGGGCATTTGCTTGCCAGGTGGATCCCTCTTTTCTTCAATTGTTCCATAGTCAAGACCTTACCCCACCAAGCTTCCCATGTGAAGAAGCTCACTTTTGAGGGAACATAAGGATTCCATAGGATCTTAATAGGGACTTGCATAGAGGACCCCCTCTAAAATTTTACAATACGTTTTCACTATGAACTCTCCTTGCCGACTGCCTTTCCAAAAGAGTTTGTTACTTCTCTGAGGCATGAGTTTTTTTGCTAGCTAATAAGATTAGGAGCTGGTGGACTGTATCCAGTTCCAATCATTGAACAATCTTAAGAACTTCGGGGTTCAAAGCTCCTGCGTCTCCTTCAATCTCCCATACTTCAGCCGCCTTAGCCCCCTTTGAATTAGCAATGCTATAGAGACAAAAAAAAGCCTCATTTAGAGGCACATCCCCACACCATGCATCCTCCCAAAACCAAATACTTTGCCCATCACCAAGATCAAAGCTGCAATACTGTTTCATCTGGGCAGCTTCTTTGTTTATGACCTTCCAGAGCCCTGTTTCGTGATTTCCTCTAGGAGTTCTCGAAAACCAGCCCCCTTCTTCCACGCCATACTTTAAACTGATGAGTTTCCTCTAGATTGTGTCACCTTTCATTGCAAACTTCCAAGTCCACTTTCCTAGCAAAGCCCTGTTCATTAGAGTAAGGTCTCTAATCCCCAACCCTCCACTCTCTTTGCTCCCACATACAGGACTCTAACTGATTAGATGCAGTTTCCTTTCCAAACTTCAGAGTTGGAGGCAAACACCTTTTCTTTCCACTTAAGAAGTAATCGCAGTATCAGTTAAGTTGGGAACTAAACCTCCAGATTTCATATCATGTTGCATCACATCCAGTATTACTGCAGTGGCTGCACAATGTGTTTCTAAAACATCTTGGAAAGGATTATGAAGTAGAAACGGAATTTTGGAACTTTGAAATGAGCCTCCTATGAAGTATAACGTTTAGGATGCCTATTAGCCATTAGGCTCTCTTTTTGAGTTAATGATATTTTCCTTCTTTACCTATCAAAAAAAAAAAGAATGATAATATGACAGTTCTGGGGGTACTAGGAGAATACACAAATCACTTCAGAGTTTCTAGCAAACTCTCTTTTCTTTTCATGTAAAAAGCAATTGCAGGACCAGTTCAAATAGATGGAAGCTGAACTTGCAAGTTGCTTATCATGTTACATTACATCAAGGACTATTGTAGTGGCACCATGACGAGTCTCTATTGGAAAGCATTACGAAGCAGGAATAGAAACTTGGAACTCTAAATGCTATGTATATTGCTTCTTCTCTGTGTTCCTTTGCTGTTGGAATATAGCTTTCAAAATGCTGACATTCACAGTATGAACAAAGAAAGGGAAAATATATATTTACCTTAACATGTTGTACCCTCTATGTGGAACAGAGATTGGGCTAGGATTGACAGCATTTGGTGTATTTTTTTCTTTCCTGGGTATCATTTTCTTGTTCGACAAGGGTTTGATTGCGATGGGAAATGTAAGTGTCAGATTGTCATATTCTTCAACTATTTTCTCTTTCTGTTTTTTTTAATCCTGCATGTGACGCCTGCTTAACATTGCTTTGTTTTTGTTACCCGATCAGATCCTCTTCATATCAGGAGTAGCATTAACCATTGGACTGAAATCCACCCTTCAATTCTTTATGAAACGTCAAAATTATAAGGTTTTATTAACCTAATGGTTCTCTCCCACTCCTTTTTTCCTTCTCTCCTCCCTCAAATGTGCTTGCCTTTCTTCCTTCTCATCAATGATTGGTGCTTTCTTTTTGTATTTTACAGGGTACTATTTCGTTTGGTGTTGGCTTCTTCTTTGTTATCATAGGATGGCCTATCTTGGGTATGATGTTGGAGGCATATGGGTTTGTTGTGCTTTTCAGGTGTGTTGGATTTCAGTTTCAGTGTTTCTAGTTGTAGTAGTTCACTTGTATTAAACTCATAGCTGCTAATGTTGTATATTGGCAGTGGCTTCTGGCCCACACTGGCTGTTTTTCTGCAGAAGATACCTATTCTTGGTTGGGTATTCCAACAGCCATTTGTGAGATCGGTATGTTTTCTTTTGGAACTCATACACTATAGATTTAGATGTAAATATTTATAGGATTTATATGGAAATAAAAATACAATTAAAAGATGAGGATTCCTCAAAATTTACAAACTCTGATCAAGAAAAGAGAAATCTTCTTCCGAATATTAGGAATTGTGCATCACTGCATCGTTAGAATACCACAAGAAACCACACAATAAACTCTTCTCAACACCCTTAGGTTGGTGTGAACCTAAAGCAATATTCCTTCCTCCACTATCCTAACCCTTTGCACCACATAACACTTTTCATTGAGCTACTTCACATTGAGAGAAGTGTCATTGAAAGCTTGAGTAATAGAGGCCCAAATGGAGGAACATAAATAAAAAAGAAATCCCATATGTTAAGATGTGCATGTGGAAGAAGTCACTTTCTTGTTGTATATCACTCTAGCCCCCACTGTACTAGGAGGATATGGATTTCATTCCAGTGGAGGATCATCCTTTTGGTGAATTGGTGGTTTCTTAGCCAGTGATATTTAGCTCCATTTGGTGTGGAGTTATCAAGGGTGGTTCTTCAAAAAGAAGGTGGGGGATTTGTCCCTTTAGAGACATTTTTGGACAAATGATGTCGCTTTTGTACATGATTGGGAATGGTTCAGATAAGATGATTTTAGAGGTAAATTTGGAAATAAAAGGTGGGAAACTACCTTACATTCTTGGGCATTTTATGGTGCATGTAACCTGTTCAATGGGCTAGATCTGATATAGGAGCAGTGAGAAAATATGGGAAAAGACCTAGGATCTTTCCCTTGCATATGAATATGAAGTATCCATTCATGATGGATCTTTATCTTTGTGATGAGTAACAACTCCAACTGAATAATTCAGATGCACTATTAAAAAAATTGAGAATAAATTCAATAGAGGTTCTACCAATCAACCAAAAAAAAAAAATCAACGGAGGTTCCGAGAAAATCTGGAAATAGGCTTTAGATAGTACCTCAGTAAATGTTAGGTTGGGCAATCTTTTTTTGCATTCTTGGCTTGTCAAGGAAAATGCTGGGAAAACCAGCGTGCCTATTTTTGATAAGTGACATTCAGGTTTTCTGAAAACTGATCGGAGGACCAATTTGATATTTTGGGAGTCAATGAGAAATTCTAATGGATCTACCTGCAGCTGACGAATAGCTGAATCTAGTGGTCTCCATCTGTCTTTTGACCTGATTAATTAGGGGTTAGGTTTGTGCCTTAAACCTTTTCAGTAATTGCATGGGATGTAAAAACTAATGGGATTATTCAATAAATTAAATTTTGACTTCATGCGAGAGAGATCTCTAGGGCAATCTTGTAACGTTCTCCTCAGCATTTGGGTTAAAAAGACTCAAGGTCTATTTTTTCAATCCTCATTTTCATACACAAGCCCTAAGTAATTTGATTCAACCAAATTTATGCTTTTTTAAGGAGTTATTAGCATGAATATTTATCCTGAGCTTTAAGTTGAATCAGTCGCAATTCACAGAGTTACTCCATAAACTGTCTAGTAATAGATTATGGTCTTATAAGTATTGATCTGTTTATACATGGAATTGCTTTGTCCTTATGCATTGAAACAAGAGAATGATGGAATGAGAACTTGTTTGGATGAGGGATAATTACTTCTTAGAATCATATAATCTGAATTATGTTTCTAGAGAAAGATAGACTGAGAAGTTTTTGGAATGGGGATAATTTAATCTTAGTATCATATAATCTGAATTATGTTTCTAGACGATTTATCTATTTCTTTCCCTGTGAAATAATAATACAAGGGGGTCTGAAATCCTTTGAAAAAGCTTTCCTTATTGAGTGAAAAGGAAGGAGAAGAATGGACTTGGTTGTCAGAAAGTTGAGCCATGCATGCACGTGACTTGCTTCTGCATTCTTGAATGAATTAATGTGTCCAAGCCCCGTTGAACTGAAGTTTGCTTGTTTCTTTCTTTCATTTGCAGTTCTTTGATCGGTACCGAGGGAAGCGTGTCCCTGTATAAACCTGAAATTAAAGGAATTGCAATGAAGCAGCTGCAAAGGCAGGCCCACTTGTAAGTGGTTGTAAAGTGCTGTCCCATGAAAATCCAAATATTTTTATCTTGTTCATGTGTTGACAGTATCCAATATTTCATTTTCTTGATGTAAGCATGTCTGTACTAGTCTGTAGTGGTTTTCTTCTTTCACTTGAATAGATGAACAGAAAAAAATATATAGAAAAAGAGAGAAATTGCGCGTTTCCAGTCTGGAGTAATAGTTTCTTTTTTCCAAAAAAAAAAAAAAAAGGGAATTGGTGGATATCTGAAAATAACTTTCTTTTGTGGTTGGTATGAGATTTATTAACATGGATATTGCTGTAGTTGGATCCTACAAATAACATGGATATTGGTATTGGTATTGGTATTGGTATTGAATTGGTCTGAGAATAGGAATTGTGAGCTGCAAAATTTTGTACATACTCATCTTGCAAATCCCCCAACTTATTTCTGGTATAGTTCAAGCAAAATAGTTTGAAAAAAACGACGTAAATGGAGCCTGCCTAACGGTCGCCTGGTTCCTAAGAGGAACGAGGAGGTTGAGGTGGCTCCAGGAATTGGATGATGCATAAAGTAATATCACTGAGTTGAAGAATGTTGTAATTCTGTTTCTTCAATGGAGAATTTTCTTTTCTGCCTCTTGAAAACCCTTGCTCGCACCTTCTAATCCCTTTGGTAACCTGCAACAACCATGTGTTGGCAACGCCATACTGCCTGGCCATGAAAGCTCCTACGGCGTTCAGCAGAGATGCGACCGAATGCGAGTATGTTTCCATGCAATCCTCCAAGCATGACATATCATGGTGATCAAAAGTTCCGCTGTTCATCATGTTTGCTATTTTCAGAACAGTGTTGCTGGCGTTCTCGACCGCCAACTCCATGGCGACGATCGCCAGTCCTTGGAAATTTGCAGCATGGCTGATGGGAAGCCTTTGGAGGGAGGATACACAGAACTTGTAGTTGAAACTGGCTGATGCGTTTTTACAGAGCTCGCAGGTTGTGTTTACCAGATCAACACCTACCGGGAAGTGTTTCGATTCCGGCCGGTGTCTCGACAGAAGAGGAAGAGGAGAACTGGTGTGTTGAGGAATCAGGATGATGAAGAAGAAGAAGAAGAAAAAGAAGAAGGACATGAAAAAATGTGAAGAATGCAACATTTTTTTCTTTTGTTGGATATAAATTAATTTAATTAAATCCCTCATTTTATAGCAAGATAAGGTATATACAAGATTTCTATCCGAAGGGTCTTTTATTTGAGGAAGCTTCCTAGATAGATAGTCATCATGATTGAGATTCAGGCACGGTAGTAAAACTCCATCAGTTGGTCACAAACTCTTTCCTTAACTGCCAGAAAAGGGAAGAAAAAAAAAATAAGGGAAGGAAAAAGAAATTCCATGTCCCTGTATCTTTTCTGTGTTTGGATAGTTTCTTGTTTGATTGATAGATACATGAAAGGAGTTGTCTGATTTACATTTGTGGGGCTTTTTTTCTTGGGAAATTTCCTAGATGGTCACTGTCAAAACAGTTTAGCATTTCCCAATCTCCACTGGCTGTTTCTGAATAGGTTGGTTATGCCAGTATACAGTTACATGCAAACATGAAATCAGAAACCATAATTGACATAAATTATGAATTGAATGATACAACTAATCAAAAACCACAATTGACATGAATAATATAACTGAATTATTTGGAAAGTAAGTTAATATGGTATACAGAGAAACTACAAAATTGACATAAAGATTGCTCATACTGTGATGAATAACGCAATAGAGAGAATGTATTTATAGAAAGAATTTGTAAGAAAATAATAAAATAAAAAAATATTCATGAATAATTGAATATTCATTAAATTCCATATTTTGTCTTATTATTTCTTTGATTTTTCAAAAAAAAAATTAATACAAAAAGTTAGTATTGTATTTTCCAATAATATTTAATTATAATTATTAGTTACATCCAAAATTTGAATCAATTTCATGATTAGTCCAATTATTAGATTAGTAAAGTTACAAATTCATGAATTACTAGTTGAATCAATGGTAATTATATCATGGTCCAACCAGATACATCAT
Source organism: Tetrastigma voinierianum (assembly GCA_016808115.1). NCBI lineage: Eukaryota > Viridiplantae > Streptophyta > Magnoliopsida > Vitales > Vitaceae > Tetrastigma > Tetrastigma voinierianum. Next base: position 1,038,671 of record JAEQBH010000315.1, on the reverse strand, counting down.
CAATATATAAATTATATGTTGTTGAAAACATTTCATCATTAATATTGGTAGTTTAGATTATGATAAGGATACAAAAAGTTTTATAAAACAGGAAGCAGCATATCTCTTTCTTCAAGGTTATACAATCCATCCTTTCTTTCTCTTTTATCTTATCACATACCACATAATTACTATTTTCTTTTACATCAACAGCAACTCACTAAAGTACACAAACAAACCACTTTTTTTTAAAGTAATCACTTTTAATATAATATAGTAAACCGTTTTCTTGGGTCGAATCACTTCTCATCCGTATCCTTTTTGAGTTGAAGATACTAACCAACTTGTTAAACACATGGACACAATAAAGTTACATGCACTAATGTCATTTGAAATTTTATTCTTTGACATTAAAAATTAAAATTAATAATTTGTGTAACACACACACATATATATATATATATATATATATATATATATATATATATATATATATATATATATATATATATATAAATTAGTTAATAAATTTAAAGGAGTAAAGCATCATGTTTTGAATTGAATTAATGTAAATTAAGAAGCTAAGTGTGAAGAAGCTCTACTTCTTCCAATTTCAAAGTGCAATTCTCCTTTAATTTTTCCTTCTAAACAAAACCCTTCTTCAAATAGCATAACTTAAATGTTTTTTAGAGCAGTGTGTTAGGAAAACAGCAAATGTAAACATTGTCTGTAGGAAAAAGGGTAGTAAAGATAAATATTCATATTTCATGAAATGTAATATGTTGTATCATCATATATAATATTAATATATATATATATATCAAATAAAGTAAGGGTAATTGAGATGGTGTCGACTTCTTTTGCCAAGTTCTTCAAGGCCCGTGATTTGACTCTTGGAATTTAATTAAAGGCTCGTGATATAGAAATTATTATAGTAATTCATGTTAGGTCGATTGTCTATGATGAAAAATTTATTAAAGTAGTATTAAGATGTTATATATATATATATATATATATATATATATATATATATATATATATATATATATATATATATATATATATATATATATATATATATATATATATATTATTAATTTAATTAGTATAAAATATATGTATTAATTATTAAATATAAATAAATAAAATTTTATAAATAAAATTATAAATATTTGAAATAAAATATATTTATACACTTATCATAACTTTTTATATATATTTGATTAAAGTTTATTAATTTTCTATAATATTTACTTTTAAATACTAAAAATTATGATTGGATGTCAAATTTTTTAACAAAAAAACTATAAAATTTTTTCTATTATTTTTATATAAATTATTTATAATTGTTATCAATAATTTGAGGAGTATTAATTAATTTTCATTTATACCATTTTTAAAAATGGATAAGAAAACAAATTTACATAAATACGTATGAAACTAAATAATAATAATTAAGTTTTGTCACTAGTTAAGATCATATTTATTAAAAAATTACTATGAATATTTTTGCCGATAAATGTTTACTGTTGTAATTATCGCTGCAAATGGTTATATATAAGTGACGAAATACTTAACTTGCTACGGAATAAGTAAGTCAATAATTTGTAATGATTGAAATCGGTTGCCAAAGTAAATGTTGGAGGATCGAATTTACTTAATTTTCTTGTAATGTATGCATAAATTAAGACTAATGAATACTTTTTTTTATTTGTTCTAATTAATTAATTTCAAGAGAAAGTATATAAAAATCAATGTGATTTGCTCTTGAGACTTGCTCAAGTGGTAAAAGAGTGGGAAGCATCAACATGCATGAATCCTCGCTAAGAACAAGTACTACAAAGTCATATACAAAGTAAATAAATGTAAAAAAAAAAAATCAAAGTAAATAATTATTTATCTATTCTTAAGAAAATTTACTAAAAGATACCAAGTTGAGGCCATGAGAGAGATTAATCTTTGGTAGCTACAAAGAGGGGAGACTAATTTACTAACAATAGAAATGCAAAAAAAATAAAAAATAAAAAATAAAAAACCCACCACAACAAAAACTCATGTTGGTTCCAAGAATTGAATGATGCATAGAACAACATCACTCAATCTGAGAACATCATAATTATGTTTATTCAAAGGAGAAGCCTCTCTCCCCCGTCTCGAAAATCTCACCTCACACCTTCTTATCCCTTTCGTAACCTGCAACATCCATGCATTAGCAATCACGTAATGCTTCCCCATGAAAGCTCCTATTGCATTCAGTAACGCCGTTACGGAATGCGAATACGTTTCCATACAGTCCCCCAACCACGCCATTCCATGGTGGTCAAAGCTTCCGTTGTTCATCATGTCTGCTATTTTCTGAACTGTTTCGCTCGCATTCTCCATCGCCAGCTCCATTGCTACTATTGCCAGTCCTTGAAAGCTCGCCATTCTGGTGATGGGGAGCCTTTGGAGGGAGGATGCGCAGAAGCTGTACCGGAAAGCGGCGGAGGCGTTGGCGCAGAGCTCGCAGGTTGTGTTTACCAGGTCGACGCCGGCCGGCCAGTGTTTCGGGTTCGGGTGGTGCCGGGAGACTGACAGATCATGAGAACAGTTGTGGTGGGGGATGAGGAAGAAGAAGAAGAAGAAGATGATGATGATGAAGGAGAATGAAGAATGAAACATTTTTTGTTTTTGGGATATTAGAAATTTGTTAGACCCCTCGTTTTATAGTTAGATAAGGTATATAATGTGATTTGATTAAAAGACATTTTGAAAAGTGAATTAACAAAATTTGTAACTCTTCCTCGATTTTTTTACCTTGTTTTTAACAAAAATACCTTCATTATTTCTTTTAGTATAAATAAGAGATTGTTTGATTTTTGTTTTTGAAAATAGTTTTATATTCTCAAAAACAAAGCTCATAGTTTTTTTATTCTAAAAATAAAGAAAACGCAAAAAAAAAAAAAAAACACACTAAATTCAAATAACAAAATAAGTTTTCATAAAACAAAAAACGGTGTTATTTTCAATAACCGTTTTAAAAAATATGAATCAACAAAGTCTAACAATTTGTATTTTTGTTCAAAATTAGTTATTTTTCAAGAAAACACATGATTAAATTTACATATTTTGGATTATTTTAGGTTTTTTAACCCAATATTTCGAAGGTATATATATACAAGCCTTTTATTTTAGGGAAGCTTCCTAGATTATGGTCATGATGACTGAGAATCAGGTAGTAACTAGTGACAATGAAAACCCTAAAACCATATGCCTACATATCTTGTTTGATTGATATGCTTCTCAATTGATCATTGGTTGTACTTGTACATAGTCACATACAAACATGAAATCATAAGATGTAAATCATAGTTTATTAATTGCATGATAATTAACAACTGTTTTAAAAACTATAATTGACATAAATAATATAACTAAATTATTTATAATGTAAGTTTGTTGTTTTTCAGAGGGTAAGCATGTCAATTATCTGACATCGATAGAGTGAAAGTTTCTAACATATTTATATAATTATGGGCTTCTTTTAATCTTGTATTTTAAAATTATGAGGGTCTCTTAAACCCATTTATATATTATTAGAACTATCATCTATCGATCTAAGATGTGACAACATAAATAACAAATATTTATATTTATTTTAAGTTTTACAATAATGTTTATATAGTTTTAATAAATTAAGACTATCCTTTTTATACACATAAATGTATTTTGGAGGTCCATCATGGTTTCACTTGTTTGGCATTTTGCCTTATTGGAAATATAGAAAACAAAAGTAGTTAATAAAATTTTCATTCATTGATGTGTATTATATTTAGATAGATTAATTAATAATTTCTTTTTTATAAAGATAAATGTGCTTTGGAGCCCATCATGGTTCATGGTTCACTTATTTGGCATTTTGCCTAATTGGAATTATCTTTTTCGTATTAGAAATGGGTTTTGAGCAACGATAAATTAGTTATTTTTTGAAATTTGCAAAATTTGATAGGTCCTGAGCGCTGCCGGTGGGTGCACGGTTTAATGGAGGGGAGGGCGCAGCTCATGGTGGTTCGCCGCACACACAGCGCGCCTCGAGACGAGGCTCGGGTTATTTGACGTTTCGCGAGGGATTTACCGTGGAAGTCAGCGGAAATCGTTTTGATATGCAGTATTGACTAAATGGATGCCTTCTTCTCCATAGGCGTCGATTAATGCGAGCGATCATGGCGAGTCTATAAATAGGTCATTCATTTATTCATTTCATTATCATCTTCGTTTGAGGCGGGGTTTGCACATGCGGTTCGACAACCCCGACAAAGGAAGTGCTTTCTTTGTGTTAAGAGAGAGATGTTTTATCTTGGGGCAATTCTGCGTCTTCGAAGCACCAATGCAAGGGTAATAATTTGTCTTAAGGAGATCGTGTCCAACACAAGACTTGATTGTTCCCGATTACTGCAAATAGGTTCCTAATTGTTGCTTTAAATTGGTTTTTCTTTTTTGTTCTGTTTGCATCTGCTATGTTCAGTGTAGTTTTTGGTTTAATACTGATATAGGTTTCAGAGTTTATAACATCTAGTTTCTGAATTAATTTATAACATTTCATTCATTTATGTGTATGATATATCAGTTCTGGATTTCTTGGTAAAATGAATAGTTACAACACTTAAAATTTAAATAGTCATTATAATAATTAAAAAAAAACTTACCCTTACTTCAAAAAAGAAATTAAATAATTATAATATAGAAATGAATATATAATTCTAATATAGTAAGTTAACTAGATATATCAATAACTTTTGGGTGACTAGACTTTTGAGCGGTTGGTTCAACTCATTTTCAACCTTATGTGGTAACATGAATAAGATGAAGCTTTAATCGACTATCCAAATAAGTTAATTTGGTCATATTTTTTAAACATTACTTGAAATTTATTATGATTTTTGCAATCTTTAAAATGTCCTCTTCCACTAGTGTATACTTGATTTGATTTAGATCATATAATTTCTTTATAATTCACTTCTAGTCTTGATAATATTCTTTATCTTTTTTCTTTGTTAGAAACATCTTTATTAGTATTTGCTTTCTTTTAAACTTAGTTTTATATATCTTGAGTCTTTTGGGAAACAATGATTCTTCAAATTGAGTAAGAATTTGTTTTCTTTCTTTTTCAAACTCTTTTCTCTTTTTTAGTATATAGAAACTTTCATGTTAACCTCGAAAACTTTTTTCAAAAGTGTAAGGAATAAATTTATATTTGGTCGGGTTTCTTTTTAATCTATTATTTCAAATTTACAATTATAGTAGTATTATGTTATAAGCGAATCATGACGCAGTCTCACTCCCTTATGTTTTATTATGCATTATCCCCTCATACTCAATCCTTTATTTGACTTGAGTTTCTTTGTTATATTCTTATTGTTCCTCATAATCTTCACATTTGCTTTACATCTAAGCAGCAAAATTAAATTAAATTAGGCAAAATGAGATTTTACAACCATTAACTCCATCAATTTGTGTTATTAATACCCTTTTGTGTGATCAAATAAAAATATAAGAGATGCATACATAACCATCATTTGACATAAAAAAAATCTAATAATTTATTACCTAAAATCTCAAAAAAAAATATCCCACTCTATAAATGCCTTTTGGCATAATTTGCATTTTGCAAAATCACAAAAGTCCGTTCTTAAGACTTTGCTCAAGTGATAAAGGGATAGAAATGGGCTACCGAAAATTCAGATTCGAATCCTTGTAAGAACAAGTTGCTACAACGTAATATACAAAATGAATAAACCTCAAAAAAGTCATAAAAGTCCTTGAACATGAATTAATAAATTTAAAATATTACTTATATTTTAAATATGAAGAAACTAAGCAACATACACAGGGAAAGAGGGTAGTAAAACTTAAAAGATTGATATTCTGGATAGCATAACACAACATATTTAATTAATGTAATATATTAGTGAAAGCAAGATCAATTGCACACAATTGAAAGAAGATATTATCCTCTTTTTCCAAGGGAGACACTAAACCTTTTCTTTCTTTATATCCATCTTCACAAGTAGTTGATGCATCCATGGCCGCACTCAATCGTATATTAGCCTCGAAGAAGTCTCTTCTCTTAAAATCATCAAGCACGTCTCTTAAATTAGGAATGACGTTGGAATAAAGTTCGTGACAATCCTTTAGACATGCCTTAGCAGATGAATCAAACCTCGTATCCTTCAAAAGCTTATCACTAATATACGAATTGATGTATGTCGCATTAGACAAAGTTAGGTCAACTGCAATAACTCCAAGCTCTTCGAGACTTGCGTTTGAACTCTCAAGACTCGATTCAAAACTCACGACACAGAAATTATAACTCACATTAGGGTCACCATCTGCAATCCTTTTGCATGTCTGATGGACGAGTTGACATGCAAGCGAATAATGAAAGAAGAAAACAACAGAAAGACATGCATAGATCAAGACTAAGGAACACTTCATTTTTTTTTTTTTTCAATCTTCTAGGTTAGTTTTCAAGAGAGAGGCACTTAAATAGGAGATGGTGTGATTTTGACAAAAGAAATAGCATATTATTTTATTTATTTTCAAGCGAATTGGGAATTGCTTTTTAACTAAAAGGTACTAACAAGTTGAGGTCATGGGACTAAGAATAGAAATGGAGAATCCCACAAGATATATGCCTCATTAAAATCATATACCAAACCAACTCAAATAGAAGAAATGCATGTGAAAGTGATTTTGTAGATGGTCTGAACTGTCTCACCATCATATATTATAACAAACTACACACGTTTCTCTCATCCAATTGACTTTTTCCTATCTCATCTACTCTTTAATTTGTTAAAGCAAAAGCCCATCTTCCTTGTTCCCCAACACCTCATCTGGTATTTCCCTAGAGAAACTACTGATCTATCAACCCAAATTATTGACAATAAAATAAAATAAATTAAGAACTTTTAAATATCCACTTTTAGGAATTTGAGGGTATGTTTGGTTACGGTTTTTTAATTTTTTTTTTTCTAAAAAATAAGGAAAACACAGGAAATACATTTGCTTTCATGTTCTGAAAACATAGAAAATACTAAATTTAAATAACAAAAACGGTTTTTAAATAATACCAAAATAGTGTTTTTTGTATTTTCAAAAATTGTTCTCAATAATAGTTTTCAAAAACATGAACCATATAGGGCCAACCCTTTATAAATTTTGGCCCTATTTTGATAAAAATGTCCTTATTTTCTTGTAAAAATAACTCATTCTTTTAAAAGATACATGTAAATATAGGAAATGAAAATGACATTTTTATCCAAATTAATTAATTTTCAAGAAAAAACATGGGAAATATTAGGATCTATTCCGATACAGTTTTTGAAAACTGCTTTTTATTCTCAAAAACAAGGTGAACAATGAAAATGAAGATAACACTTTTGATTCTTCTTCTTTTTTTCTGAAAACACAGAAAATAATAAATTTAGAAAATAAGAACAATTTTCAAAAAATACCAAAATTATGTTTTATGTGTTTTCAAAAACCGCTCTTAATAACTATTTTCAAAAATAAGAACCAACCATTAACCTTAGATTTACAAATTTTGGATTATAAAAATATAAAACATCCCATATAGGAGTGGGGTTGATTTTATGGTCTGCACATGGACCTGTCCTAGGGTTTAAATTTAATGGCCAACATCTTATTAGGTAGGGCCAATTATGGGCCTGGATATATTTTCAACCCTCCCCATCCCTTTAATGGCCTGCTCATATCTTACACCTATGGACTTTTTGTTCATGGGCCTTCTTTGACATACTTATGATTGTGGGCCCTTCCCATTGTCGGTGGGCCCTATTATTTGGATACCATTTCCCCAACACTACAATCTACAAAAGGGCTTTTTCTTACCACTATCATTGAAAAGGTTTTTTTTTATTTTTATGAAATATGATTGAAAAGTTAATGCCCTCAAATAAATTATTAAAAAGGTATTGGGAAAAAAACCATAGTGGACCAACAAGTTAGTGGCCTACTTGCCCATTTACCAATCCAATCATGTGGCATTTTTCCATTTTTCTTATTGAAACCCAACCCTCCATAAATGTTCTTGGTATATACTTTAAGAAAATTATTTGATTAGTAACCCTTATAAAAAAATATAAATATATATTATTAAAACTAATATATTTAATATAAAAGTGCATTAAAATCATATTAATGATAATAGTTTTATCGTCGAGGCAATATAGGTGAGATGGTTGAAGTCTCTGCTAAAAACTTCAACGAATATCAGAGTTTGAGTCTTGCTTGAGTCTGTATATTATATGGTAGGAGTTTTTATAAATCCTTATGGTAGAGGTTTATCGTAACATGGTGTTAATCACATTTCGAAGATGGGGATTAATTCCCAGGTGTGGTATGTTTTAAGATGTTTTTTACGTATGTGTATGAGTTAAACAAGGAAGCGGCCTCATAACGTGATAAAAAAAAATGATAATAGTTTTTAGTTTTTATAAACTAAGTTGGTCTTTATTTTTTTGACTAAATAGAAAAAGTTCAAATCAAGTAAAAATAACATATCCATGACTATCAACACAGTTAAAATGGACTTATTGTCAATAAGTTCATTTCAGTTATACTGGTTAATAAAATAGATTTATTTTATTTTATTAAAAATACTAAGGACATGTTTGGTTCAAGTTTTTAAAAACCATTATTGAAAATAGTTTTTGAAAACACATAAAACACTATTTTGGTATTTATCTGAATTTAATATTTTTTGTGTTGTCCTTGTTTATTTGAATTTATCCATTTATTCATTTTGGGCCATTAATTAATGATCACATGTGACCCATGATCTATAGAGATCTTTACCATTTTTCCAAGGTGATCTTCTACCATGGAAAGTTTTTTCTTGTACGTGTTCAATTGTTTCTTGAAAAGTATGATTGTTGCCATGTGGTAGCATATGGGATGACCCAAACAACCAAAAACACTTCCTTTATATATGTTTTATTGTCTTCCATTATCAATTGCCCCCTCCCCACTCTCTTTTTCTGACAAAAAGAAACCATAAAGTTGACCCTCCAAAATCACATTGATTTTTGAGGTCGTGAATGTTTTTTTGTTTTTCTTAATTTGTTTGGGACCCATTTAGCACAGGTGAATAAAAATTATTTATAATTTTATGATTTTAAAAATTATTAGACTATAATATTATAATTGTTTAGGAAACACGTACGTGAGCCCAGTTGGTTTTCTTGCATGAAAACTATAGCCGCCGAAATTTTGTACGTAAAAAGCTTGTTGAAAGGGAAATTACAGTAGTGGTTTAAAATGAATACTCGTTATTGAAATTTTTTTAACTTGTGATTTGATTATATTTTTGAAAACTATTCACGACACTATATTTGAGGTAGTTGTTCGAATTTCTTTATGATATGCAACTAAAACAAGCTATTCTAATCATAAAAGGGGGGCTTTAAATGTGGTGGTTGTTCTTATTTTACATGAAGGGTTTGAATTAGCTTCATCTAATCTTATTTCTCCTTAAGATGAAAGAAAATATATGCAATCTATATTTTGAGAACTATTCCATGTGGAATTAGCGAAAAACCACCTTGCAATATTAAATACTAATAGGTAACCGATAGTGAAGTAGTACTATGAAGGATGGGTTTAAAAAACCTTTATTGGGGAGTGAAATAAAATATAAAACTGTAAACTCTTTAGAGGATATGGGGCGTTTTGACCGTGTTCCTATTGAGGAATGAGCCGATGTATTATAGTTTATAGGTAATGGCTTGGTTAAGAAACTCTTTAGAAACTTAGCTAAAGCGAGTATTCATAAGATAATTGTCATTTTTTATGGACTTAAAATCGAGTGATTGGTTAAGAAACTCTATAGAGTCGTAGAGAAAATGAATATTCATAAGGCAATTGTCACTTCTTATAGACTTAAAACCGGGTAATATATCCATGATCATGATTCAGATAAGGCTTATGTAAAATTAAGTGGAGGTCGGAACCAATTGATGTTGAAGAATTAATGATTTAGTTGTGGTTAAGTTGAAAGTAATATTTGTGATTTTAATAACATGTGTTATGGACTCTCATACTCTCCCCTTGAGTAATGAGATTTCATCCTCAATTTTCAAATCCTTAGTGTTCAAGGAAATAAAAGTTTTCAAATTTCCAAGATCCTAAATGTTTCATCTCTCTGTTAACCGTTTCATTGAAGATTCAAAATAAGATATCAAAACAGGTTGCAAATGGTCCTGAGATTAACAGCCCGAAGTCATCCAAAGTGCATGATTGTTCTTTACGAAATAAGATTTCTGGTCTCCTAATTTTCAAAAGCAAGATAAGGTCAAGAATGCAAATGCCTTGTTCCCTTCTTTTTCACAAGAAGCCATAATTCTGATCTATAAAGCAGATAAGATCAAACAGTTGGCACTCAAATCAAGATAAGATGGGGTGCTGACACCCACTTTTCAGATTTCAAACATTTCAAATCCACTCAGACTCCAAACTTTTCAAGTTCACGAACTTCGAAGAGTTTCAAATCGGCTTGATTTTTCTATAAAAAGGGACTAAGTCTCATTGGTGAGCGGGCTAAGTGGGAGTGCAAATATTTTGTATTAGTGAGATCTTTCCTTGAGAGAGCTAAAATCTTGACTTGTTACCTATTCAAATTCTTGTATCAAATTCCCAGTATCTTGTTCTTCAAATCTTGTAAGTTTCATATTTAAGGATATATTTATTTGGCAAAGGTAGTTTTCTATTTTGTTTTTTGAATTTTTCTTTTCTTCAGATTCTAAAATATCATTTTTGGAATTGTTTGAAGAAATACTTTCTTCAAAGGCTTCTAAATGATATTCTTCTTCATCATCAAAAAGAACATTGATTTTTTGTTTTTTACATTTTGGGGCTATATGTCCCTTTTTCCCACATTTAAAACATTTGACTTCTCTCTTTGGCTTTGTTTTAGAAGCATTATGTTGTTTATTATAATTTGTATATTTTTTAAATTTCTTCTTTTGAAAAAATTGGGATTTCTTTATGTTATTATGGGTTTTAATTTTATGAGAATGAGGTAAAGGCATTTCAATCTCATATTAAGTCTTTTCTTGAGGCTTTTAAATCTTTCTTAACTCGGTATTGTAGTTTTAATTGCGAGTAAAGTTTTAATCCTTTTTTTTTTACTTCGCTTATGAGATTTTCATAAGTAAGTTTATCATAAGGAATAGTACGTACTAGAGTGGGATATGTATCCCAGGACACATGCCATGCAGTTAGTGTTTATTGGGAGCGGACCTAAACGATTAAAGTCATGATCAGTCTAACCTAGTTACAAGTATTATTTAAGCCGTGAAGGATATAAAGGGAGGATGGCGGCTCAAACCATTACCTCGGGAAAAAACAGAACCCACCTCGAGACAACCCGGATCGGACATGAAAATAGTAAGGATCGTTACGAGGCGGAACAATTGATCTGACGGCGTACGGGGAGTTCGTGCAGAACAAGCCATATAGACTGACTCCGCTGTAGCACTTTCAGTGCGACATGGGAACTACTTGACCACTACCTATGCTCGAGATGTTGTGCATGTCGGCCACTGCGATCTCGACTCCAGTATACGATCGACACATGGCCACCCAGAGGCATATAAAGGGCACTCATCCTCTTAGGCGGGGAGGAAGAAAACAAGTGAAAAGAAGCGGAGGGCATTTGACAGAGTCTTGGTCCTTTCATTGGTGCCGTCTATGGGAAACATTCCCCCATCTTCGTGATTGCTTCTGATTCACGGTTAGTGACCAATTCAATGGAAGATACCATTCAATGAGAGCCTCGTTGAATCGGCGCCTAATCTGGCCCAGAGAAGCGGTGAAGGAGCGGCGGGACTCTGCAGTAGTTAGCTCTTTCTTAGCGGCCAATGCCTCACATGCTCGAAAACCACCCAGCAATGACGTTGTCAGCTTTGCAGATCAGCCGGCATCGCCCATCGTATGGATGCTGGCCGGGCGTCGCGGGCCCGTGCGTCTGGCGGATCAAAGACTGACTTATCCCCGCGGCGTGACCACGACAGCATGGGGGCTCTCGTGCTGGGAACAAATGCCTTCACCCAAGAGGAACTTAGACCCTGCGTTGTGAGTGTTGGACAACATCTATACGTCATCATTTGATACGCTATCCTATAAAGCAAGAAACTCCTTCTATTTACCAAAATTTTAGATGTACAATAGCTCTGGGCCTTCGACCACATGATGCATTGCTCGATAGATCGCGGCTCTCAGACGAAATGATGCCCATACATTGCAGGTACTCCCATCGAAGCTTAGCGGATCAGCCTATCATGGTTCTATCGCCTGACCCCAAACTTGGTGACTTCTTTTCGTTGGTTGTCCGAGAAATTTGTTTCCCAGTACATACGCTGGAGTGGAGCGAAACATAGTGTCACCGGTATGTTTCACGTCCCGGATGGAAGATGCGAGATCATCGAGTTTCATGAGACGGTTTGGGCGCCACTGCTATGGATTGGATTCTGTTAGCTCAAACACTACTCTACAAGCCGTCAAGCAGGCCATTTGCCCGAACACACAGTTCTTTGCTTCTCTCTCTTCATAGCCTTCGACTTCGATCGATGAACTATTCTAGATAGGTAACTAGTACGCTATGCTCAAGGATGATGTTATAGCAGTGACCAAGCGAACGATAGCCAACGCCTTTGAATCGCATAGCTACTCAAGGGGCAAAGGGAAGATGAGCTACAACGAACAAAGATGACAGCGAACAGGATGAGAGGAGCAAGCCTGAGGCAGGGTGTCACACCCCTACCCCCTCCTAGGCGAAGAGAAGGGGCTCGGCACGGGACTGGAACTCCTTTATCTGACTTTCTGACATTTGTGGGCCCATTTCAATAAACAAATCCATATATCATAATATAACTTGTAAAATTACCATCGTAGTGGTGTTTAAAATGTCCTATAGATATACATGCCCGAGTCCCATTTACTTGTACTTACATAAACTCCACTATTACAAAAACTTTTATATTTACATTTTAAAACCAAAAATCAAAACTTACATCAAGTGGACTCCTATTGTTGTGTTGGCCCTATTGTATGCGGAGTGTCTCGGATGTTCTCTTCAATACCTACAAGGATGAAACACCCGTGCTAAGCTTATAGCTTAGTGGGAAACAAATAACATATATGACCATGTGAAGTGGTCCACAATTACAAGATATATATAACATAATGCATATGTCAGAGTTTACGTTTAATATAATTCTAAAATAGAGTTTTCATAAAACATAATTCTTATAATAGAATTTTCATATTTCCCGTAGGAATTCAAAACAGAGATCTTATACAGAAGGGACCCGTAGGTACATTACAGAACATAACTTATTTCTTATACTTTCTTATTATTCATTATTCGGATTCTTATCATATAAATGTTTGCATGTATAGACTGATGCGATGAATGAGAGGACACAAACTGACCAGTCTGAAGATCTGATGCGATCTTGAATAGAGGCGTGTTTGCCGCGTAGCGGGGTGTCGTAGCACAATGCGGGTGTCGTCACCTTTGACGAGAGGCGTGCATGCCCACATAAAGAAGTGTCGTAGTCTTGTGAAAATCTTTGTCGCCGGCAGACGAGAGAGCGATGTCTTCTCACGTGGAGATTAATAAGTAGCACAATGCGAGAGATGTCATTCGCCCGAGCCAGACGTGCTTATTCATTCACTATCTGGTCTTCTATAGGCATACAATTATATATATTACTAAGCTTGTTATATTATTCTTAATCACATTGGCAATTAAGGGGTAAGAAACAATGTCTGCCCAACGACGTGGCGAGGTATAGAGCATTTTTCATATAATTTTTATACTTGTATGAACCCTTTCATTCACTTATTAGGATCCTTAATTAATCCAATTTTATGCCTAATTAACTTCAATTGAAAGTCCAAACAAAATAGTAACGGATTATAGAATTAACCGAAAAAATAACAAAACTGGAATTGTAGTTTGACTTAGCCGTAACAATGCTCTGCTTAGGCGTAAAGGTTCGCTTAGGCGTAGTAGAAACTTCTCGAAAAGGGTCTCGGGTTCGCCTAGGCGTAAGGACCTCCGCCTAGGCGAAGCTCTATTCTTAGGCATACACTCCTACGCCTTGGCATAGGGGTGTCGTGCTAAAACATAAAATTGACCAATTTTGGCCATTTTCACCAAAAATCATTCAATAAAAAACAAACCAACCTCAAAACAAACTTCAAACAACTCAAAAACACTTTGATTAGGATTTTTCCTACCCAAACCTAAACAATGAGGGATTTCCATACTTTACATACATCAAATGAGAAAAATCCATACCTTGATATTCAAAGACTTGAACCAAACTTCTTATTTTCTTCCCACTTGAACAAGGAACACCAAGAAATGGAGAACTCAACCCCAAAATTCTTGCTCCTCTCCTCAAGCTAGTAATGCCTAAAGTTTCTCTAAGCCAGATAGGAAATAATCACTCTTCTATAAAGGCCATGTTTGGCATATCTCACTTTTTGCCCTAAATTCTCGACTTCCGTACCATTGGTCCTTTATCTTTCTATTAATTGCAATTCAACTTATCCAATTCCTACTTTGACATATACTCTTCTTGTGTTATGACATTTAGGTCCTCACTTTACAAATTACCAATTTAACATTTTTCCCACTTTACACTTAATTGCCAAAAAATGCAAATTTTACTTATATTATTCCCTAAACATGTAATAAACTATTAGGGTATAATTCGGGGTGTTACACATAGTCCCTTGACCTCAGTGTAAGTCGCAAGGAGGGGGGCGATCCAAATGATCGCCCCATCAAGGATGCGGAGTTATTGCACCCCAACTAGTAACGTGTCAAAGAATTAAACCTAAGTATTGGGCAGTATAAAACTAAACGACATTAATTTATGTCGAGCTCCATGAGACGAACTCCTTGGTATGGCGAGCTCCTCGGGCAACCTCCTTGAGAGCAACTCCCTTGAGATAATCTCCATGAGATGAGCCCAGTACTCAGGCAGCTCCCTTGAGATGTTTTCCATGAGATGAACCCAGTACTCGGGCAACTCCCTTTAGATGTACTCCATGAGATGAGCTCAGTACTCGGGTGACCTCCTTGAGATATTCTCCATGAGATGAGCCCAATAGTCGGGCAGCTCCCTTAAGATGTCCTCCATGAGATGGGCCTAATACTCGGGCGACCTCCTTGAGATTATCTCTATGGGATGAACCCAATACTCGGGAAGCTCCCTTTAGATGTTTTCCATGAGATGGGCCCAGTACTCGAGTAGCTCCCTTAAGATGTTCACCATGAAATGAGCTCAGTACTCAAGCGACCTCCTTGAGATGATCTCCAAGGGATGAGCCTAGTACTCGGGTAGTTCCCTTGAGATGTTCTCCATAATATGATGCCTTAGGAGGCTAGCCCTAGACAATCCTCAGTCTCGGGCAACGTAAGTCCCTGTAGGCCTCCTTGAGATGTTCTTCAAGAGATGTCGCACACCTAACCCTTTGGCCTCGGACTACCAGAGAATTTAGCGTCGTTCTAACTCCAATGGCTTGAAACGACGCTAGGGGGGCTAATGGAGTGGGATAAGTATCCTAGGTTGGAGAGCCAGGCCCAAACCCGATTAAGTAAGCATGATCCGGACCTAACCCAGTTACAAGCATTTGAGCTCGAGCAGAGAAGGATATAAGGAAGGATGACATCTCAAAATAACCACCTTGGGAAAAAACAAGCGAACCACCTTGGACAACCAGATCGGGCATGAAGATGATGAGATCAGTCGGGGAGGAACAGTCAATCTGACCCGTATCCTACCAGGTGTGAACACGCCATATGGAGCCAGCACCAGCGTAGCACTGAAGTGCAACATGGAGCCTGCCAACCACTACCCGGTACTCGAGTGTTGTGCGAAGGCGCCGCCTAACGATCTCTAACTCCGCTATGATCCACACACATGGCTGCGGGAGGCTATAAAGGGGCTTTCGTCACACGAATAGAGGAGGAAGAAACGGGGGGAAAGAGAGGCGGGAGGCATTTGATAGAGTCTTGGTCCCTTCATGTACCTTGCCATTTTTCTCTCAAAGTATTTTGAACTTTTTCTATTAGGGCTTTAGAAAGGCAAACATAAATCTTTCTTTCTAGTAAGATGCATTTGCATCTGGTTTGGTCATGACTTTAGATAGAAACACATCGTCATACCACCTAAAATCACTAAGGGTTTGACATCTTAAATTTAAGTCCTTATATGGACTTAAGCAAGCCCCAAAACAATGGCATGAGAAATTTGATCACACAATGTTGTCGCTTGGATTTAAAATCAATGAGTGTGACAAATGAGTATACATAAAGAAATACACTAATTCATGTGTATTTGTTTGTCTTTATGTTGATGATATGCTTATAATGGGAACCATTAAGGATGTAATTATGTCCACTAAAAAATTATTAAGCTCCATATTTGATATGAAAGACTTAGGTCTAGCTGATGTAATTTTGGGAGTTCAAATAAAAAGAAACAATGAAGGATACATACTTACACAATCCCATTATGTGGAAATTTTTTTAAATAAATATGGTCAATCAAATTGCAAGGTTACAGTAACACCATTTGATGCAAATTGAAAATTGAAAAAGAATCTTTGGAGATCTTGGAGTCTCACCAATTACAATATTCCTGAGTTATAGGTAGCAGTGTACCTAATGAATGCCACTTAGGCCGGATATTGTATTCGATCAAGTAGGCTTAAGTAGATATCAAAATAATCTGGAAAATACCATTGGGGAAGCTTTGGTTAGAGTGTTGGAATATCTCAAGTATACCACTAACATATGGATTACATTATCTGAATATCCACGTTACTTGAAGGCTATAATAATGCTAATTGGATTTACGATAATACAGAAACCAAATCGACTAGTGGATATGTATTTACCTTGGGAGGGTCTTCTTTGTTTCACCGAGTCTTCTAAGCGAACATGTATGGCAGATTCGACTATAGATGCGAATTTATGGCACTAGATAAAGTGTGAGGGCATAGTACAAGAAATTTTTTAGAAGACATTCTGTATGGCCCTAAACTGTAACCATTATAATGCATACATTGTGATAGTATGACGGTACGAGCTAGAGCCCAGTAACATTTATAATGGAAGGTCAGACACATAGGCGTAGTTGATAAGCGGTTGCTTTCTAGTGGAGTAACCATGATACAACCATACAAAATCAAGGGAAAATTTAGCTGATCCTTTGTGAAAGGCCTACTTAGAGTAAGTTAAAGAATACATCGGGGAATGGGATTAAAGTCATTTTGAATGATGAGTAATACTAGGCGAAACTTTAACCTAGTTGGCACTTAGGTTCAATAGGAAAACTAGTTTAGTAAAACTCAGTAGTGAAACACATATATACTCATTCTAAGGTGTTTAACGTGTTATTTGTTGATGTGTAGGTTATGTATAACATTTAATGACTTGCTTGATATCTTGCTATGCTAAGGTGGAAGCAGGCAGAGCTTTAATCATTGTCACCTATATGATAGTAATGTGGGATCGCATTTATGAGAATTGAATGGCTAAAATTCTCTAGAGCTATCATAAATAGCCGGGATATGTTCAGGACCAAAATGAACATAAACAAATAAACTTGAGTACTTTTAAGTTATGTTGTGTGTGATACACATTGTTTAGGTTTACTACAAGAAGGTGAGCAGTTCAAGATCTGTAACACCTCAAAATATACCCTAGCAGTTTTCGGACATGTTTAGGGTATAATAAAAGTAAAAGTATATTTATCTAGAATAAAATAAAGATAAAAATAAAATAAGAAAGAACTTGGAATTAATACAACAATTAAGGGTAAATTAATACTTTGTAATTCATGACCTAAGGGTCATAATTTAATAAGTTCATATATACTTGAGAAGTAGGATTTGATAAATTGAATAGAGAATAAAACTGAAAAAGTGAGGAATAAGAGTAATAAAAGAAAGATATTAGAATAAAATAAGGAAGAAAATTATGGAAGAGACAAGTGGCTTGAAGGAAAGGGAAGTTTAGCCCATTGGAAAGTGAAATAAAAGGGGATAAGATCGAATAAGGATAAGACCCGAAAATAAATATCTCATTTTGGTCTTGGGAGAAAGGGAGAGCAAAAACGGATAAGAGAGAAGAGAAGAGAAAGGAAGAAGAAGAAGAAGAAGAAGAGAAAACAAAAGGAGAAAGAAGGAAAAGAAAAGAGAAGATCATAAGTATGGAACTATGAATATTTGTATGGAAATATGGGTGTATGGAATTTGAGTAAGGAACTATGAAATTTGAGTATGAAACTACTAAATTTGAGTATGGAATTTGAGTATGAGTGTAAGGAACTAGGAATATTTATATGAAAACTATGGGTGTATGGAAAAGTATCGATGTTTGTACAATAGTATGGGTTTGTATAGTTTTGGGTATAGAAAGTATAGATACATGGTTTGGAACCCTCTATCTTGTGTATGGTTTGGGTTTGGAAACTCCCAACCTCATTTCTTGTTAGGGTTGAGTTGAGAAGAGCTCTAAAGGCTCTATAGATGTGTTTGGGAAGAGATACAGTTGGAATTGAACCGAAAATTCCCTCTTTTAGTCATATCTGATGTGGGACCTTCGGCGGATTTTGGGGTGGAAATAATAAATTTGTGAGTAAGTCCTTCTAGTAAATTGTAACCACATCAGTGAAATTGATGTTAGGATTTTGAATTTCTCGATTTGGACCTCTGTAGACCAAGCTATGGTCCTTTACCGAGGGTCATTCGGCTAGATCTGGTCGGAGTTAGTTCGGCGGTTCGGGTCGACTTCTTGAACCTTAGAGTTGATTTTTAGGTAAGAAATAAAGGTAATTTGGAAGTGATTCCTTCTATTAAATTGTAGCCAAATCAATGAACTTGATGTTAGAACTTAGTTTCTAATTTGCGGTTTGTGACCGAGTTGTAGTACTTTTAACTGAAACGATCCCCAATGGGCGGAGTCGGCCCATGGGAGTCATGCGGCGGTCGAATGGGGACCTCATCCGGCGGTCGGCCGGACCTCGTCTGTAGAGGTCGGCGAACCTCGGAATTGTAGAGGTCAGCGAGACCTCATCTTTGTGGGGTCGATCTTGGATACCTCAGATGATCAATTGTCTCGTCTGATGATAGCAGTGATCTCCGGTTTAATAAGACATTGTCTCGAGATAAGTGGTCACTGGCTCGGGCCACGATAAGACCCATTTATTTTGTACGGTGAGTCTGATCATATGGCCATAAGTTTCTATGTCCATTCTTTGGTATTTCTGAGGCATGAAACATAAAATAAATGATTTGAATATGACATGTGGAAAGATATGATATGATATGAGAAGCATAGCACTGCTATGTGATGATAAGTTCTGTAAAATGAGCTTATACAATCCGACATGATATATGAAAATGTATAAGAGTGTAAAATAATCTGAACAGTTATTATGAGAGATAAAGTAATATGAAAAGTATAACATAAAAACAGTATATGAAAATAGTACATGAAACAGTACATGAATCACGGTATATGGCGATTACGCGATAACGATTATGTGAAAACGGTATGATCACGATTATATGATAGCGATTACATGAGAATATAACATAACAAAATGAACATAGTATATAACCATGAAAGTAATATATATGTATAAAATTATGACATGCACATAATAGGATATGTAATATGAACCATTAGAAAGATAATAGATCAAATGATAAGTACTACAGAATAAAATATATGATATGAATATATGATAGACATACTTAAATGAATAGAACATGCTATGAACACATGATAAAGAAATGTATAAGTGCTAGGCATTAGAGATAAGTAAAGATAATAACACGGGAATACAATAAAAGTATAGATAGGAGTTATGTCAAAGGCGAGAACATGTGACATTCGATAGGAATGTAAAGATGATAAATAATAAAAGTTATATGAATTTATATAGATATATGAAATGCATATCACATAAGCTTGTGAGACGGTCACCCTTGGTGAGTTTGTCATGCTTATATTCCCACTAAAGCGTAAAGCCTTGCAGTGCTAGAAAATAAAATTGTAGGTCTGAAGACAAGGATAGGGCGCTGACATCCACGTCGGCGACGGCCAGCTACGAGAGATAGGTGCTCAACGCCTTTGCTTAGTGATCTCACGATGTTTGTGATAGAAAAAAAATGTACATGTATAAGTAAATGAGACTCGGTATATGTGTATGGGTACGATGAGCAACGCTCACGGTAGTAGTTTTTGTAAATGAAAATGATTTTTGTTATTACATAAATTGTTTGTATGCCACAGTGCGAGGTTCGATTATGAGGAGAAAAGAGCCGGTCGATGAGGTCAGTGATAGATAGTCTCGCCGCGGGCTCGGTTCGGATCCATGTCGAGATTCGAATGTCGGGATCGGGGTGTGACAAGATCTATATATCCACTGTGTCACTGAGTAGATCCGTTGTGTAACATTAAGGTAAGTTCAAGTCCAAAAGACACTTTTCCTGAAGCACAACATTTATGTTTCCTCTCTATTCATTACATAATTTTATTTATGAATGTACTTTGCACTTTTGTTTTAAAATGTGTAAGTCTTGTTAAGTTTTAAAACAAAATTGTTTTGAAGTCCGCGGTGGTTGTGGAAGTGTTTGTATAACACTTTATAAGCATGGAGGCCTTACTTACTATTGATGAGAATTGGAGGCCCACTAGTGATAGGTAGGTCTCTTCTCCATAGCCCCCTTGGTAGGCCTACCAAATATATTATATATAATATATTAATATATCAAAGAAGAGAAATACGGAGCAGGTAGAGTGAGGCACTGAAATAATAAATAAAAAGCATATTACATTTTTGGTTTGTTGAAAGCGCTTTTTGAAATAGTGCATTTTTCTGAAAGGTTGCAAACATTCAGAAAGGTTGCATACTAATATATAAATATTCATTTAAGGAATCTTTTAACTAATAGTTTTCTTTTTCCCGAATTGACAAACAATAAACAATGCATTCACTTATTGGAGAGGAAAAGTAAGAAATAGTTTACTTGAGTTGAAGTTTATGTGCAAACACTTCAACATTAGATCTTTAAATCACGGGAATAATCGCATAAGTCTTATTGCCACAGAGAAGTGGTGCAATATTGTCTTTAGGACATTGCATATTGCAAGACTCTATCTATCAAGTCAATATAAATCACTATGTAAAGTTCTGTAACTTTTTTCTGAAATTATATTGGTCTGGTGTATTATATTCTTCCTCTATTGTTAGCATAATTTCTCTAACATATCCTACATCAGATGCATCAGTTTCTATTATTGGAAGAGCATCTGGGTGTAATATACCTAGACAAAGAAGTTCTTTGACTTGGATTTTGATTTGTTTGACTATCTTGGTATGATCTTCCGTCCAAGGAATAGGATTTTTCTTAAGCTTTTAGAACAAATGTTAGATAGACGTTCTAAGGTTTTGATAAAATTTGGATACATAATTAAGACTTCCTAAAAATCTTTGAAGTTGATTTATATCCTTAATTTCAACTGGAAATTTGTTTGCAAAATCTGTTGCTCTTTGAATTTGTTTTATTTTTCCTTGATATATTTCAAATCTTAAAAATCTTATTTGTGTTTGAAAAAGTTTCATTTTTGGTGCTAAAATTACCAATCGATTTTTTTTTATTACTTTTTGGAAAACTCTTAAATGTTGAAATGTTATTCAATTGAATTTGAAAATATAAGAACATCATCAATATATAATATGGAAAATTTAGTATAATCATTGAAAATGTAGTTCATTATATTTTGAAATTTTGAAGATGCATTTTTTAGTCAAAATGACATTACATTCCATTCATAATGCCCAAATGGGACTATGAATGCAATTTTATATTTATCATGTTCTTTAATTTGTATTTGCCAGAATCCAGATTTCATGTCAAATTTTGAAAAAATTGTTGCATTGTATAATCTATTGATTATATCTCTCTTATTAGGTATAGGATACCTAATCCATTGGAGTACTTTGTTCAAGGGTTTGTAATTGATTACCAACCTTGGAATACTTCTTTCTAATTCAGAGTTTTTACGAACATAGAAAGTTGCACAACTCTATGGAGAATGACTTGATCTTATTATTTTTTTATTTAATAAATATTGAATTTCTTGTTTGCAATATTCAAGTAATTATAGATTCGTTTGAATTGGTCTAGCTTTAGTAGAAATTTGTTTTTCATTAAAATATTTTTTATATGGTAAAGAAACCATATGCTTCTTTCCGTTCCAAAAAGCATTTGGAATTGAAGAGTATAAATGATTCTTTATTTGTTTTTGAACTTGTTGGATTCTTTCTTGTATTTGTTTAGACCGTACATTTTCTTCTATTGATTTTTTTTTTTAAGAAATTTGATAGGTTGTTTTTTATGTTGAATAAGATTTATTTTATCCTAGATTTGATTTATTTATTTGACTTTTATTCATTTTATGAATTCAAATAATAAATCTTGGCCCTTGTATTTGGTATGTAATCATTTTTTATCTACAAGGATATAATTGTGTCAGAGTTCCTATAACAACTTGATGACAAAGAGTTACATTAGTGGCGTAAAATGAATACTCGTTATTGAAATTTTTTTAACTTGTGATTTGATTATATTTTTGAAAACTATTCACGACACCATATTTGAAGTAGTTGTTCCAGTTCTTTGTGATATGCAACTAAAACAAGTTATTCTAATCATAAAAGAGGGGCTTTAAATGTGGTGGTTGTTCTTATTTTACATGAAGGGTTTGAATTAGCTTCATCTGATCTTATTTCTCGTCAAAATGAAAGAAAATATATGCAATCTATATTTTGAGAACTATTCCATGTGGAATTAGCAAAAAACCACCTTGGAATGTTAAATACCGATAGGTAACCGATAGTGAAGTAGTACTATGAAGGACGGGTTTAAAAAACCTTAATTGGGGAGTGAAATAAAATATAAAACCGTAAACTCCTGAGAGGATATGGGGGGTTTTGACCATGTTCCTATTGAGGAATGAGCCGATGTATTATAGGTAATGGCTTGGTTAAGAAACTCTTTAGAAACGTAGTTAAAGGGAGTATTCATAAGATAATTGTCACTTCTTATGGACTTAAAACCGGGTGATTGGTTAAGAAACTCTATAGAGTAGTAGCGAAAGCGAGTTTTCATAAGGCAATTGTCATTTCTTATAGACTTAAAATCGGGTGATATATCCATGATCATAATTCAGATAAAGCTTATGTAAAATTAAATGGAGGTCGAAACCAATTAATATTGAAGAATTAATGATTTCTTTGTGGTTAGTTGAAATGTCATTCAAAACCAAAGCTAATTTTAAAAGAATAAAATAAAAAAAAAAAAATTATTGATTCAAACTTAATCAATAGATCAAAATTTAAATTACTAAAATCCAAAATAATATCTAATGATATATAAGTACAAATTTGATAAAAATAGTAACTACATCACAATACAAATTAACACGTCACCCCAATGAGATCACACGTGGCAATCCAACTACCAGGTGTCTCCATGGGTTGGCCAACTTTATTCACCATCGTCGTCTTCCTCTCCTTCGTGTAGTATCTAGAAGAAAAAAAAGAAAGTGTTGTTTTAGAGAGAGAAAGCGAACATTGCGGTATTTTAGAGAGAGAGATAAAGAAGATGAGACGAGAAGAGAAGTGATGTCGATAGGGTCGGTGTTTGATCCGGACGGCAAGATAAGGGGAAGAGACGTTAACAAAGTGACGAGAGGGGAACAAGCTCCACGACCGGTTCAGTCTCCCAAGCACTGTCGCCGGAGCTTCCATTCAAGGTGGAAGAGATGTGGAGTGCACCAATCAACCTCCGGTTCCCCAGTGCCAACCAAACTCGCCACCGCTACACTCGTTATGACCCTATTTCAATTTATTCGGAAATTAGTTAACGAGAGACTTAAAACCAAGTTCAGTCTCCTCAAACTCAAACCTCCTCGTTTCAAATAAAATGAAAACTAATTAATTCATGTATAGTGTACTATGTCGAGTATTATACCTTAATGAACTAGGTACTATCTTAGTAAATATTTGGTACCATCGATACTATACACCTAGTTTTTAGGTAGTACCTAGTGTTTACTATGTAGTAATTGGTTCTGTAAGGTAGTACATATGCATGATGCACTATTCATTAATTTAGTTTTTATTATTTATTAAATAGTATTGGTTTTAGGTTTCACAAATTTTTAAATAAATTGAAATATATTGGGGCCATAACTTAGTTCTTATTGAACTGACTTACGATGGGTGGAAGCAGTGGTCATGGTCCAACACATTTGGTTTTTAAAACATTGATTTTTTATAAATAAATAAATAAATCATATTTAAAAATAAATAATAAAAAAAGGGTGTAAAATTGTAAGGCATGGTGCATGGTTGGATGGGATAGGTGCATGCAGAAGAAGGGAGAAGGCGAGGCAGCGGATTGTGAGAAGTTTGCCAAATATCATCGGGCATTGTGTCCTTCTGATTGGGTATGTTAATTTCCTAAAATTATCAATTAGCTGCTAAATATAATTTTATAATATATATATATTATTAAATGAATGTATATATGTGTAATATGAGACTTATGCATGCATGTGCAGATTGTGAAGTGGAATGAACAGCGAGAGCTTGGGATTTTCCCACGTCCACTTTGATCATATATATTTCTATGTAATTTTCAGACAAACTCATTCTTTCACCCTCCAATTAATCTTTATATTTCTATTATTTACTTTTATTCCCTTAGTTTGTATGAGGATGCAAATTTGGAGTGGATAAGGTGTTTGTTTGATTTTTACTTCATTTTTTTTTCCAAACTTGATTAGCTCAAGATGTGGAGAGGTGGGAGGGCTAAATCTCAATCATCATCTGTTTCTCCACTATCTTCATCGTCATTGGGTAAAGGGTTTTCTTTTTTGTCTTTATTATAAAAGAGAATGAGATCTATCCAAATGAGTCGTTACTTTGGAAGGAAACTAGGGTTTTAGGGGGATATCATTTTTCTGGGAACAGGGTTTTGACAAAAAGGGCCATCAAACGAAGAAAAGGGAATCATTTTTTGGGAGATATTTTTCTAGGAAGCATAGTCGTTTTTGAGGAAAGACATGAGGAGTCATTTCGAGGGAAAGAGAGATAAATAAATGTTGTAACTCAGATATTGATTTTCAAGCTTTTACATCTATCACTATACTTGTTCCTTTTTTTTGCTTTTTTTTATTGTTTTGTTGCGTTTGGGTCTTAAAAAAAGAGAAACAATTCCACTTGTTTCACTCTGTGTTCCATGTTTTAACTTTAAGACTAGATGAATAGTTTTATGGACCGTTATGCATGAAATCGAGCATTATGCTTTGGATAAATTCTTATTGCTTCACCTCTAGAATATTAATCTTTATTATTTTCTATTCACAAATCTATAATGTTGAGTATTTGGTTGTGTTATTAATTTTTATTGATTTTTTTTCCTTTTTTTATTTTTTGGAAAACATGGAACAACCACCTATGATATTTATTCTTACTGTTTTTCTAGTTGCAATTCAAAACATGGGTGTGTTTCTACAGTTATTTATTTATTTTTTTATTTTTTCAGTGGTAATGTGTGGAGTAGTAGAGGGTTTTTTTCTTCATTCCTTTTCCTAGGTTCTTGGAGTCTATATACTAATTTTATTTTTCATTTAGCTTTCATTCTATCTCTTTTTTTAATTTGGCATAATGGAGTTTTTAACTTTTTATTATTATTTTTAACCTTTTTTTAAATTTTGTTTTTCTTTTTATAGTTTTCCACTCATGTTTTTTTGTTTTTCAAGCCCAATTTTCATACATTAATCTATCATCATTTCAAACTTTTTTTCATATTTTTTTAATAAATAAATCTATTAGCGATCATTATCACGTTGATTTTTATTAGTATTCATGATTATTACTAATTCAATTATTTTATAATATTCACCATGTATTTCCGTTTTAGTTATTTGTTCACAATATTATATGAAGATTGTGCTTTGTTGATATTAGTCTATGATTTTTTTTTTTTAATTATTATTAAATTTACTTCATCACTACATTTTTATCCCCAATCTTAACCTAAAAATATATAATAAATAATGTAAAAACTCTAACTCACACCCCACTGTACACATTAATTTACACTTCTACACTCACACATTAATTTACACTTCCAAACTCACACACTCATATTTCCCTAGTTCTTATTAATTACTTTAATTATTAATAAATATATATAAAAAAAATCATTTTTCTTATATTATTTGACAATCATGAATAATTTTGTAAGATCCATCTTTTTTAAAAAACTGTTTTATTATTCTTCCATATTGGGTTCACTATTGTTATATATTATTTTACTGGTATATAATTTTGGTATGGGATCTTCATCCTCATTAAAATATGATTTGCTTAGTTTCTCCCATACTCGGTTTATCATTGTTGTGTAAATTGATCATTGTTGTGTTTATTGTTTTTTTAATTATTTATTTATCTTTTCGTGTTATTATCATCAGATTGTATATTGTTTACTAAGTTTTGCTTGTACCTGTAATTTACCTAATCCAGGATTTGACTAAAACCATTAGATATTTTAACCAAGCCTTTCGATTTATCCATTAGACCCAACTCATTAAATCATTTGACTAAACCCATTAGGACTTAGTCAAAAAAAAGTCATGTCATTTCTATAGGCTCAACCCATTATGACATTTAACTCAACTTGTCAAACTCATTAGACCCTTTTGACCAACTCATTAAGTCCATTATACTCATTTGACCACACTATTTGACCAGCTGTTCAAATTTTCAATTTTATATTTTTTTTAATTTATAAATTATTAAATTTAAAATTCAATTCTCCCGATTTCCAATTTCAAATTCCAAATTTCCAATTTAAAAATTATAATTTCCTTATATCAAGTGTTAGTGCTATAATTTCAAATTTCAATTATCCGATTTTAAATTTCAAAATTCAAGCACTAGTTCAAATTTCAAAATTCTCAATATCAAAATTCAAGTGTCATAATTTTTAAAATTAAAATTCTGATTTCTAATTTCAAAATTTTAAATTCAAAATAGCAAATTTCCAAATCTCAAATTTATAAAATTCAAGTTTTATTTCAAAATCAAATTTCCAAAATCTAAATTAAAAATTATCAAACTTCAAATTAATTTCAAAATTCTCAATTTTCAAACTTCCATTTTTCAAAATTTCAATTTTAAATCAGTTTTCAAAAATTATAATCACATGATTGATTCTACAATTCCTATAAAATTGAATTTTGTGAAGTTAATCTATACTTAAAAATCATGGACTTAGTGGAGTCGACATTACCATGTTCTTGAATCTAAATGATTTGACCTGTCTATAACTAATTTATAATTAACTGTGAATATATATTTTTTCTTACTTTACTAACATTGTTTCCTAGTTGATAGCGCTTCTTATCTGCTACCTACGTACACATTTTTCTCATCTTATTTTATTTATTTTATTTTTTTATCTATCTATTCATTTATATATATATATATCTGGTGTATTGTTGTATTTTTATTGTTTGTCTTGGATATCCATTGATCGATTAGTCAAATGTCGCATTTTCCTTAATTTGTTTAGTAGAGGGGCTGGCTTTAGGGGCTTAGAGGGTGCTATGACTTACTCTGTCACCTTCTACGATAATCTTACTCTTGCATGAAACACCAGGCTCGATTTTTCGTGGAGCTGTTTTAGTCCATAGGAGGTATATTTAGGGTTTTTTTTTAGCATTTTGTTTGGCACCCCAAAATAAAGCAAAATAAATTAGCGACAGAAAACCATTTTTAAAATGGTTTTTCAAAAATACAAAAACAAGTATCACCTTTTTAATGGGAAAAACATAATAGCAAAAATGTGAGATCCACATGAGCCTTAAGGGTTCGAATAAAGGCGACTCGATGGGAGTTCTTTAAAAATAAGTCTTCCGTCTTAATTTGCGGCCATGCAGTGTTGCAGTGCACTGGGTAGTGTTTTTTTACTCGAATGGTTGAGGTGCGAAATGGGGTGTCATTTAATAATTCAATGTTTTTATTAAAAATTCTGATACTACCACCTAAATAAAAGCATTGTCTTCTTAAGCTATTCTTTACCAGGAATAAGTGCAGTGCCCTCTTTCTCCTACTTTGCTGTGACTCTCTTGCAATTACAGTAACCTTGAGCTATACCAGTACACCAAGATTAACGACAAGGGCTAGGGTTCAGGGAAGTTAGGGTTTTCAATATCAAAGGCCCTTTCAAGGAAGCCGTACACAAATCGATTTTAGGTAAGTTCCTTTTCCCTTTGCTTCTCTGTATTTTTATAAAATTTTTGATGAGATATAGCCGTTGAGATGAACAATAGTGCGGCAATTTGTTGCAACCTCTCGATTATCTCTCTCGAAAGTTGTAATATCATTTGGCGGCAGGTGACATTTCTCGATCTTGCCTCGGGTTAGAGCTTGGTTTTTATTGTTGAAGTCTTAATTTGTGGTTATGGGATGACCTTGCTGATAGTAACTAAAGTTGGAGTTGCTTTGACCTGTTAGTAGGTATAAGGTACATGTTTTATCTATTAGGCTTTTCCCAAGCGAGGAAAACACGTTTAATTACGAGAATCGAGACAAAAACAAATTTTGAAAACAAATAAAATGAATTCATTTATTTTCAGCATTTATATATGAATCGAGAAAAGCGTATGTGTTGTTTCGCCCATTTTTCCAGAATTAAATGCGAAAACCACGATATTTGAGTCGATTAGGATAAAGCAACGGGATTATGGCTATTTTCTTCTTTTATTATTTCATCTTAAACCGATTTTAACACCATCGTCTTCCAGCATTGGGATTGTGAATAATGCTGCATTTAAAGCTATTTCATTGTTTTAAATTGCTTCATTTTCAATAAAATGGTTTTTACAAAGCGGATTTTCGACAAATTCAAATACGGCGTAATTTTTTAAAAATAGCCAAATATTATAATCGTTTGAAAATTTTCGTAATGCGAATTTTGGATATAATTAAAATTTCGTGAAATGCAGGGCGCTAAGACTTATTTTCTTATGAGCGGTTGTTTTTTGGCTTTTTAGACAACTTGTTTTTTCATTTTTGTAAAACTTATTTCTAAATTTTTATTTTTTTACTATTTTATTTCTCTATTTAAAGGAAAAGTCGTGTGATAAGTATATAATCACATTCACAAGCCTGATAAACGTTAGATTCTTTTGAAGAAAAAAAAATCGACATGTTTCAAATTTAACATACATTTGATGTTCTTGTAGTGTTTGCAATGTTAAATGAAAATGATGCCGATGATCTTCCTGATTCTGATTCTTAAAATAAATCAAAATATTATCCATAAATACCATCACAAATTGGTTCAAGTAGGGTCTATAAATACGGTTCATCATGTCCATGAATATAGTAGGAGCATTGGTTGATCCAAAAGACGTAACTATTAACTCAATGTCCATACCCAGTGCGAAAGGCAGTATTTGGAATATTTGATTCTCATACCCCTCAATTGATGACAACCATATCTCAAATCAATCTTTGGAATACGGGAATAAGATATTCTCAAATCAATCTTGATTTGATATCTAGTTATAATTGAGGGATACATAAATCAAATATTCCAAATACCGTATTTTGCACGTGGCATGGACATTATGAGTTAATAGTCATGCCTTTTAGATAAACCGATGCTCTAGCTGCATTCATGAACATGATGAACCATATTTATAGACCCTACTTAGATCAATATGTGGTGGTGTTTGTGGATTATATTTTGATATATTTTAGGAATCAATAAGATTATGGGCATCATTTGCATTTAGCATTGCAAACACTTAGAGAACATCAATTGTATTCTAAATTTGAGAAATGTGGTTTTTTTGGTTCAAATTAATATAACGTTTACAAGGTTTAAGAATGTGATTATATACATGTTTATCACAGATTCTCATTTCTACTTCTTATATGCAATTAATACCTAATAAGTGGAAAAAAATTGGGGTGTTAAAATTATAGACCCTACTTGGAACAATTTATGGTAGTGTTTGTGGATGATATTTTGATATATTATAAGAATCATAAAGATCATGGGCATCGGTTGCATTTAGCATTACAAACACTTAAAGAACATCAATTGTATGTTAATTTGAAATGTGATTTTTTGGTTGCAAGAAGTTAAATTTTTAAGGCATATAGTTTCTAAATAGGGTATCTTGGTGGACCATGCAAAAGTTGAAGCGGTTATTAAGTGGGATAGACTAAAGAGTTCTTGAAGTGCATACTTTCCTAGGATTGACAGGTATCATAGAAGATTTATTAAAAGCTTATCTCGAATTGCATGCCTAATGACTAGATTGACACACAAGGGTGTGAGATTTGAATAGGACGACAAGTGCGAACATTATTTCCAAGAGTTAAAAATGTTTTGAGTCAATTAGTGGATTTTAGCCTTCAATATGTTTTGACAACCTAACTCTTGTCTACTTTTCGAAGTGAGTGAGTGAGTGAGTGGAGACGAATGCGCTAGTTGAAGGTATGATCTTATACTTTAGTACATGGACTCGTGTTTTATTCGATCATAGAGTTTCACATTCCTGTATTTCTACATCATTTGCTTTATTGCTAATTTTGGAGTTCCTTCCCTTATATTGTTCGTCAAGTGTCGAGTCTCCCATAGGTGGCAATGTGGAAATTAAGCAGGTATGTCATGCTTGTGTGTTTTATATTGGGATTCATGAAGTTCCAATGAGTATAGTTTTTCTTGATATGTCAACTTTTGATGTTATTGTGGGAATGGATTGGTTGGCTCAACATTGTGCTATGTTAGATTGTTATTTAAAGAAAGTCACGTTTCGAATATTTAGTGATTTGCATTTGAGCTTCTATGATGATAAAAGACTTACGCTTATTCAACTGATCTACGACTTGGATAATAGGCGATTTAAGATAGATTGTGGGCAATGTTTTTTCTTTAATATGAAAGGTGAGAAAGATAGCCATAAATTGTATTCCGTTTATGAATTCGTTGATGTTTTTCATAAGGAATTGAAACACTTACGTCCCTATGGAAAAATAATTTTACCATATAATTATATTTATGCACATATTATTTGATTTCGTAAATCTATTATTTTTAAAATTATTAATTTTATATATTATAATTTATTTATATAAAATACATAAATAAAATAATTAATTTTTTAAGATTGATAATAATAAAGTATTTATCATAATAATTTTATCATTTTAATTTTTTTGTAAACTATGTTAATATGTTTATGTATATTATACAAATATGATTTTAATTTTATCAGGTAATTCGATTAAAAGATATTTGGAAAATTAAATTTCAGAAATTTAACCTTATTAAATTTTGTATATCATTTTCATAAAAATACCTTTATTGTTTTGTTGTAAATATGTTGATTTTAAGTTTATAAAAACAAATAATTTAACATGTAATAAAAATACACTATTAAAAAACTAAATGAGCATTAAACTAAATAAAAGTTCATACTCTAAATAGTTTAAGGATATCATACTCTATTTCCATTAGGCTTTATTGATCAAATTTTTAATAAGACAATCCTAACAAACTATTAGAAGGTTTAAAAATTATAAAAATATTATATTATTTTTCATTTGCTATATTCTTTATACGTGTTGGTTTACTAATGAAGTTTTGATGAGATATATTATTTTAATATGATTAATTCAAGGAAATGCCATACATGCATTATATGAGTTATAATGAATACCGAGCTTATGGGACTTGTAAAGTTTTATTTATTTATTTTATGACATCTATTAACTTTCTATTATTATGTTATTGTTTTTATGAAGACAAGATAAATTAAATTAACATCTTGTCAGTAAATGTCACGTAGTCATGTCTCATTATCATTTGAAATGTTTTATTTATTAACATCAATTATTACAAGAGTTTCCATAAATGCGTATGGAAAAACAATCGAAAAATAGTGTCTGAGTTTAGCAAGTTATCTTTTGTTAAATTTTATCTCTTCTCCATTATATATATAGACACAAATATAACAATATAAATTTTTATCCAATCCTATATTATGTTGCAATTTTTCATTTTACAATACAATATACATATATGTTAATATTGTTCTTAATTGATAAATTAGTTGTGACTAATAATAATAAAACATAGAAGGCAAAAAATCATAAAATTAATAAGAATAATATTAATAAAAACATGAATAATTTAAAATACTATTATCACACATAATGGTATAATATAGTTTTTTTTAAAATAGATAATAATATAATATAGTTAATCAATTCGAATCCTAAATTATCAACGTCTTTGGTACTATTTTTTATTTCATTTTCCTAAGATAATTTAATTTATTTATATTTTTGACTTAAATGTAGTGTTTATTTGCTTATTAAATGAATAGGTCATTACTCCAAGCTGTTTTTCTACTAATTTTAATTCTTAAAAAAAAAAATAAAATCGGAAGTACCCCTGTAAGAATCAAATAAAATTTTTTTTTTAATAAAACAAGCCCAATACAAACATGAAAATAATGTCAATCATTTAATTAAGTATTATGATTTTACGTTATTTAAAAAAATTTAAAATCATAATCATCAATCACGATTTTAATCATAATTTATAAAGCTATGGACGTATTTAGGTTTTTTTTTTTAATTATTAAAATAGTTTAAAAATTAAAATAATGCTCCTAGAATAGTAATGCCAGTGATTAAAACATTGAAATTTATTTTAAGTTAATTTTGTAGTTAGGAATAGCAACATTGATTTTTTTTATGAAAATTAATATCATAATTAATGACTATTATATTACTGTTTATACAATAATTTAAAAATTATTTTTAAATTTCAAACTATTTTAGAATTTTTAGTAATTAAAAAAAAAACTAAATATATCCAAAACTCTTATTTACACACCTCGTGCACAAGTGGGGCCCAAATAACGTGGCAATACATATGTGGCCCACAAATCAAAACAATGTCAGGCAAGCGTGAAGCGCGTGGTGGTTTTTCCCTACAGGGCGCACTCACGAACTGCCCAAAATCAACCCCCGATTTCCACACACACAGCCCTTCTCTCTCTTTCTCTCTTCCAACAAACATTTCTGTCATTCTTCTTTCCTCACCAAACCCTAACCCTAAGTCTAACCCTAACCATAACCCCTCATCATTTTCCAAACCGCCCATAGCCGGAAGGACCCTAACCCCGAATTCAGACGCCACACTCCCCGAAACCCTAATGGATTCTCAACCCACCAACCTCTACGATACCGCTTCCCAACCCGACACCGTCAACGACGCCTACACGTTCCTCGAATTCAACACCCAAGGCGAGGACTTCGACTACCATGACTTCCGCGACCCGATTCGCCCTTCCGCTTGGCCCACGCCCTCCGATTCGATATCCGATGCGGCCGACCACCAGTCCGATGCTTCTCCTGTCTCCGCTGCCCCAGCAGCATCTGGCTCCATAGCGCCTCGAAGTAATGTGTAACCGAGCGGCCGTCGACGCAGCAACGGCATGACGGATTAAACTTGAGAGACAGGGATGATAATTATGATTACGGAAAAAGTTTCTGACACGTGCAGTGTGTGCAGGTTCAGAATCTCATGCGTTGTGCTGAGTGTAATGTTATGATAGTGGAAAGTAGTTTTGTAAATTCACTGAGAATACATCAGGCTCATATATTAATGAATCCACCTGTTGAATTGAGTCATTGTTGATTTGATTTGGCTTTTTAGTTATATTTGATGGTCATTCCTGTTTTTTCATTTTGTTGGTGGGTTAAATGGTAGAAGTATAAGGAGTTAGTACTAACAAACTTTTGAATTCAGTGTTTTCTTTTTTCTTTTCTTTTCGGGTTCACTGAGACTTTAATCGTCTGGTTTAAATTTATGGTCGGGAGTATGGAAAACATGTCTTGGCCTATTGTATAGAGAAATTTTTTCAGTACCAGTTAATTGAAATAAGAAAGAGTAAGCATAGTTTAAGCCCCATCCATGAGAGAAAAAGGAATTGAAGTAGTGAGCTAGGAAACATGGTTGTAACATCCATAATTGCTGAGAAATTTGTTCTTTATGGTCATGGAGAGAAATCTAAGTTCCCAACAATCTTTTTCCTTTTAAATCTCTTGTTGCAGCTAAATGCTAGAGCTGTGTGTATAATTCTCCATTTCTTTATCTTTTTTCTTCTTCCTTCTATCATTTCCAATTCTATTTCAGTTTCTAAAGTGCATCCATCATTAATGATTTCTTTATTATCCGTTGCGAAAATATAGAATGACTTTTAGAACCAGCGTTCCAGAGCAAATGTGTGATGGAGTGTGAAATGTTTTGGATCATGATGACGCCTCACTTTTAAAAAAGATAGTGGAAGCAAAAATCTATTTAAACACAAATAGAGAAAAACCAAATCCGAGGAGGGCCACCTACCTAGTCCAGTAGAATCAAACCAACGAATCCTATCAAACTCCTTGGCGTAGGGAGTCATAAAGATGCTGAGGAGTGAAAAGAATCTCTCAACATTGTAGGTAACCTCAAAGATCCTAGTGCTTTTTCTTACACATATCACCCTAAAAATCCATAATGGACAGAGTGTATAGCGGAGCACCTTAGAATATTACCTTTAATCCCCTTCCCATGATCATCATATCTAGGATCTCTCTCGGAGCCACCTGTTGGATGCTTCGTTGGCAAAGACGAATGACTTAGGATCACATGGGAGGACCAATGGATGAACTTATGGTCTATATATATTCACTTTACTGGGGAAGTGGAGGAGGTAGAAAGGCTGTTGTGTAGGCTTGGAAGAGACACCCTGGAAGAGGAAGTTGTAGATGAGGTAAGGTGGAAATTAATGAATGCCGGGGTTTTCACTGTTAAGTCAATGTTCAAGGCTCTACAGATGAGCACCTTAGAGTCCTTCCCTTGGCGGAGGTCATGTGTTCAGTCATAAATCAGCTTTTTCGCTTGGGAAGCAGCTTGGGGAAGAATTTTGACCCTAGATAAGCTTCAAAGGAGGAGTTTTTCTCTAGTTAATAGATGTTTTCTATGTCAAAAGTCTTAGAAGTTAGTGGATCATCTTCTTCTCAACTGTAGCAAAACGGGAGTACTATGAGAGTTACTTTTTTCCCTATTTGGCACCAATTGGACCATGTCAGGTTCAGTGAGGGAGATATGCTTTTGGGTTGGAAAGGTGCAATTGTTGGCACTTGGCAAGAGAAGAAAGAAAGTTTTGCAAACAGCTCCTTCTTGCTTGTTTTGGACAGCGTGGAAGGCTAGAAATAGAATTGTCTTCAAGGAAATTTTTTTGTTTATACAGAAACTAAAATATTTGTTTCTCTTTGTTGCTTTGGTCGTAGACTAAGTTGTCTATAGAGAAGGGTCCTTCGACCTTAGTTGGGTTTAGTGATTGGGTGATATGTAAGTGATTGAGGGGCTGCTATGTATAGCGGGTTTTTTGTTTGTTGCTTGTTGAGGGGGTGAGTTCCTTCCTGCCTGTACTTGACTTTGGGCACTATTTTAGTGCCCTTTTATAATACACTTCGTTTTACTTATAAAAAAATCTATTCACTTTACTGCTGAGAAGAATGCATTAGTCAGGACTGATGGTCTGAAAGATCTCTTTATCTTAAATATATCTTTGGCGTTCGCCCTGTGATACACCATCCATGTGGAAATTTTTGACCTCAGGTGTGTTTGATTGGTTAGCCATGGTTGGCTTGTGCTTCTTCGATCTCTCACTTTCCCCGACCTCCATCGAATCAATTTTTGAAAGGAATTTTGCTTATTAAAAAAACCTCAATGGTAAAGTATTTAACTGTAAAGGTATGTAGTGTTGCTGGAGTTTCTGGTGGATGTTCTTCTACATTTAGTTAATGACAGATTTTTTTCCTGTTTGTGATTGTTGATATAATTTAGATGGTAGGTTATTGAAGCGTTTCTCTATAGAACTGCTCAAGCATTATTAATTTTTGTAGATAAAAAGTATATAAAAAACTAGAAAGTGATAAACAAAGTGCATTGAACTACGCCTTATCAAAAAAAAAAGAAAGAAAAAGTGCATTGATCTACACATGATGATGCAATGACCACCAAAAGATGACCAAAAAGGAAGGGGAAACAAAAAATGGCTCCTTCCCTCCTGTGAGGACCTAACCAATCAATAAAACCATACAATGACATTGGCCTTCAACTATGTATAACTTGGTCCAAGAAAAGAAGCTACAAAGAAATGCTCCTTTTAATCTTTGGATATAAAACTCCTCATTTTTGAATTCTTTTCTGTTTCTCTTTCTGAATTGTACAAAAAGACACAAAGGAGATGTTCCCTTTTTTGGTTCCCTCTCAACAAAGGAGCCATGGAAACCTGACAAAGTCTTTCTTAATGAGAGGGGTAACACCTAAGAAACTTCGAAGAGAGAGAATAAAAGCTACCACAAACACATTGTCATACCATAATGTAGCAAAGTTTGGTCAATTGACGTCTCTTGGTCATGACAAAGGAAGCCTCCATTGGCCAGGGATTAGCCTTTCTTTTGGAGATGATTCAAAGTAATAGTTTTTCCCCATGATGTGTACCAAGCAAAGAAACCTCCCTTCGGAGGTATCTTCTTCCCTTAGTTTTCAATTAGATCACCTTATCTTCTTTCCCATACACGCTCTCAATCTCCCAATTGTTTAGGAGCCCAATAGCCACTAACATCACTAGTAACTGTAATCTGATGCCACCACACTACATTTTTTTCAAATTCTATTTATTTAATTTTTTTTTGTGATAGAAACATGATTTTTAAGTCCCTTATAATTCTTTTTTAGCTTGTGGAAGCATATTTTTTTTAGTTTATCATTTTTCTTAATTCTTGAATGCTATATATTCTCCTTTGAAACAGCCCTTGAAGCTTGGATCAAGTGGTTAGGGGATGGAGAGAGTTTGTGGTTCAAGTTCCAATGAGTATAAAAATTTAATATATATATATATATATATATATATATATATATATATATATATATATTGTGTGGGAGGAAGGAAGAAGAACTGGAGCATATTTTGATCCATTGTCCATCAATTTTGGTACAGTGGACCAATCTTCTTTCTGCTTTTGGTGCTTATTGGGCCTACCCCTACCCAGTCAAAGACCTTCTTCATAACTGGTTACATTGTCCAGTTAGGAAAAAGTTAAGGCTATTTGGAGGGTAGCCCCACTGATTCTCTTTTGGGTTATCTGGAAGGAAAGGAATAAAATCATCTTTGAAGACGCCACCTTTTCAACAGTCAGATTGAAGCTCTCTTTTATTTGGTCCCTTTTTACCGGGGCTAGTTGTATTCCAAATGCGGATATCTCTTTTGTTAGGATGCTCTTGTTTAGATTCTACGGCTATGCCTAGGTTGTTGGTTTTTGGGCTGGTTTGTTCTTTTCTTTTGCCTTTCCTGTTTGCCCCTAGGGGCCTTTCTTGTATACTCCCTATATACTCTTTTTTTGATCAATATATTTGCTCTTTATCGATCAATATATAAATATATATATATATATATATATATATATATATTTGTGTTTGTGGGTGGTTGTATGCTTATTTATGTTTGTGTGTTCTCCTTTGAATACCTTATTTGGGTGTTATGTTGAGTATTTATGTTTTTAATAGAAAATTATGTACCTACATGTTTAAATTGTATTGGTGTCTAAGAAAAAGGTGGAAAATATCAGTTGTTTTGCTAAACCATGATGTTGCAAGTTAGCAAATCACAGTCTGAAATAGAATCTGCAATGCTCTGTGCTGAGGATTTTCTGGATTCTGTGTGTTTTATTGGGCCCTTTTTGTAGGTTCGAGCCAAACACAAGGAAGTTTGTCTTCATAAAGATAGTCCCCTAGGAGAAACAATCCTTGAGTGCTACAACTGTGGATGCCGAAATGTGTTTCTTCTTGGATTTATATCTGCCAAGACCGAAAGTGTTGTTGTTCTGCTTTGTAGAGAACCTTGCTTGAGTGTTAATGCACTGAAGGACATGAACTGGGACCTAAGTCAGTGGTGTCCTCTTATTGATGATAGATGTTTCTTGCAGTGGCTTGTTAAGGTGAGGTCTTTTTAGGTTGATTTTATTCTATCTGCAAGATATTTAAGGTTGACAAATTTTCAACTTGTTGCCCTTTCTAGATCCCAACTGAACAGGAGCAATTGAGGGCACGCCAAATCAGCGCGCAACAAATAAATAAGGTAGAAGAACTTTGGAAGACAAATCCTGATGCTTCCCTGGAAGATCTTGAGAAGCCTGGTGTGGATGACGAACCCCAGCCCATAGCCTTGAAATATGAAGATGCATATCAGGTGCCTGTATCTGCAACCCTTGGAATAATTTTGCTTGTTTCTTAGCATTATAATGCTGTGAAAAAAAATGAATATATGTCATAGCTACTTTACTAATAAGTTGAAACTGTTGTATTTTTTGTTGCAGTATCAAAATGTATTTGCACCACTTATCAAGCTTGAGGCAGACTATGATAAAGTATGGGGATTAGTTCTATATATTTTTTTCTTTTCCTCCCTGTGGATACAATGATTGTTATGCGAGAATTAGTTCTTGTGGTTCAATTATTTTATTGTTTATTTTGTATGCTAGTGGTGTCTATCCTCTGCTTTTGCTTATAAAATATTATTGTTGCTAGTAAAATATATTCTATGTTGTATTTTGTACTTTTCTTTTATACAGTCAATGGTACATGTTCGGTTGTACAGTTCCTTTCCTTTTTTTACTCTTATCAAAATTCTATGCATTAATTTTCTTAACTCTTATTTTGTTGTAGATGATGAAAGAATCTCAAAGCAAAGACAATGTGACAATTCGCTGGGATATTGGTCTTAACAAGAAGCGTATTGCCTATTTTGTTTTTCCAAAGGTGCTAACTATTTGTTTTTTGTTTTTTTGTTTTATTACAGTTTTATAAATTATATTTTTTTAGTCACATGATTGTTTTATTTACAGCAACATTTAATTTTTTTCTACTAGATATATTTGTACTTAGTTGTCCAGTTTTCTTTAATTAAACTACATGCTTTTTCTGTTTCAGGAAGACAATGAGTTGCGTCTTGTGCCTGGTGATGAGTTGCGGCTGCGTTATTCAGGAGATGCAGCTCATCCAGCATGGCAGTCAGTGGGGCATGTGGTATGCTCTTGTTCATTGAGATCTAGTTTTTCTTTAGTTGATGTATGACTAGCAGGTGGTTTTAGATGCTCTATTTCCTGGCCTGGTCAAGATTGTCCACAGTAACATCCATATTGTATCACATGCCAATTATCTTGTTTCAGATCAAGCTAACTGCACAAGAAGAGGTTGCACTCGAGCTTCGTGCCAGTCAGGTTGTTTTGGTTGTAAGTTTTGTAGTTTTATTTCTTCTAGTCACTCAGTCTGACCTGTCTTAATTGTTGTGCTCACTGTTCTCTGCAGGGGGTTCCTGTTGATGTGAATCATGGTTTCAGTGTTGATTTTGTGTGGAAGAGTACCAGCTTTGATCGGATGCAGGGGGCCATGAAAACTTTTGCTGTGGATGAAACTAGTGTCAGTGGGTGGGTTGCCTGCTTGGAACATTCTTGTTTGCATTTATTTATATTTTAGTGAGGACTTTACCAAAATTATTTTTTCTCATGTGCTACTATAAGGAAATATTTTGGAAATAGATGTTAATTTTTACATACAACCTTTTTGTCAAGAATGGTGTACCAACTGTGCAAACTTGAACATTTAACCATGTTTTTGTATGTATGGTGGGCATGTGTGCTTAAACTTTAATCAAAGCCCAAAATATGCATGGAGACAGAGTGGGCTACTGTTTAGTCAAACAAGGCCTATTTCTCTCTTCTAGGTTCTCTTGGGGTCTGACTTAGCTGCCACAATGCCTATAGAGAGGATTTTTCAGTCTTCTTGCTGGTTAATTTGTTGAATACGTGCATCCTCATTGTTCCATGATTTCTTGAGCTTTGTCAAAATGCTATCCATGCAGGTACATTTACCACCACTTGTTAGGTCATGAAGTGGAGGTTCAAATGGTTCGTAATTCCCTCCCTCGTCGATTTGGTGCTCCAGGCCTTCCAGAGCTCAATGCATCTCAAGTATGCTACGCTTATCTTATAAATGAAGGACATTTATATTCTATACTTTAATAAAAGTGCAACTGTTCTCTCGCATTACATGCTATAGTTTGTTGTTGTTGGGTTTCCCTTTGTGTGGGTGGGAGTGTGTGTTTGGGACTGAGGTGTTGTGTTTGTGTTGGGGGTGCATAAATTTGGAGAGAGTACGTGTGCTTACATGTATGTGCGATTTTCATTTTACCTGTTTGTGTTTGTAAATTCTTATTGCTTGTGAATGCTTGTAATTATAAAACCTCAAACTACATATTAGTTTTAGAAGACAGTAGGTGCACCTAGGTGCAAAAGCCTCCCATAGATTAGGCTCAAGGCATGCACCTGAGTAAAATGAAATGTGACCTTAGATGTATATCAATTTTATAAATATGATAAAAAATCTAATTCAATTGATAAAAAAAAAAAGATTCCTAATATTTAAACGAAAAATTTAGTAAAAAAGTAATGAAATTATATAAATTTCAATATACAATCAGAGGTTCAAATCACCACCTGCTTTTCGTGGATGATACACTATTGTTTTGCAGTGATTTAAGGGAGCAATTAGCCCTCCTTAGCTGGATCTTACTATGGTTTGAAGCCCTTTTTGGTTTGAAAATTAACCTAGAGAAAAGCTCTATTCTGCTAGTGGGAAATGTGGAAAATTTAGAAGATTTGGCTCTTGATTTGGGATGCAAAACAAGGACTCTTCCAACCACATACCTGGGTCTCCCCTTAGAGTTGAAAAGGAACTCTTTGGAATTCTAGGATTTGGTGGAAGAGAGGTTTAGAAAGAAGCTAACTCTATGGAAAAGGCAGTGCATTTCGAAAAGGGGAAGGCTAGCCCTTCTAAAAAGCACTTAACAAGTCTGCCTATCTACATTATGTCACTCTTCTGGATGCTAAAAGGGGTAAAGGCTAAACTAGAGAAGATTCAAAAGGACTTTTTGTGGGGAGGTGGTAATATGGTGAGGAAAATACACTTGATAAATTGGGGAACTCTGTGTTTGAGTAAGCCTAAGGGAGGGGGGGTCTAGGTATACAAAGCCTTTCTAGTCTGAATAAGGCTCTTCTTGGTAAATGGAATTGGAGGCTAGTTGTGGAGGAAAATCCCCCTGAAAAGGTCTTATAAAGCTGAAATATGGGATGGAAGAAGGGGGATGGTGCATGAGGGAGCCAAAAGGGAGTTTTAGGGTGGGCATGTGGAAAGATATTAGAAGAGAGGCTCGACAACTAAAGCTAGAGTGCAATTTTATTCTGGGGGATGGAGATAGAATAAAATTTTGGGAGGATATTTGGTGCGGGGAGAACCCTCTATGTGTTTTGTTCCCCTCCTTGTATGCTCTGGCTAACTTAAAAGAGGCCATGGTGGGAGGGGTGTGGGATACGACAATGGGGAAGGAACCTGGAGCCCCAGATGGAAAATGCTTGGCCAAAAGCAAGGTTGATTGAAATGTAGACAACTAATCGAAATGGAAAAACAAGGATGAGAAATACTTAAAAACTTTGTAGACAACTAATTGAAATGGAAAAACAATCCTATACTTGTTAAAGAAAGCAAATCAAATTGTATGTTTTAGATAGGAAACTAAAACAAAGTAGCATTAGTAAATTATTGCTAATTTGTTTTAGTTTCCTATCTAAAAAAACAAAGTAGCATTATACAAAAACTAAACTCTTTGTTTCTCCTTTTGCTTTGGTCGGAGACTAAGTTGTCTATAGAGAATGGTCCTTCAACCTTAGTTGGGTTTGCACTCGCTTTTGGGTGCAATTTTAGCTCCCTCTTCTAATACGCTTCTTTTACTCATCAAAAAAAAAAAAACAAAAAACAAAAAACAAAGTAGCATTAGTAACTTTAAACTATTTAACCTTTACTTTGCCAAGTCATTTGTTACATAGATCCACTAGGAAGTATCCATAAAAAAAAAAAAGAAAAAAAAGGAAGTATAGAATAAGCACTGCTAAAGAGGCTCCATATATTCCCATCTATCTTAAAAAATTCAGGCATCTCAAAAGATCCCAAAACCATTGAATTAACAATCATATCATTGTCATTCTTTTTCTCTTTGTTTTGTTTTTGGGCTAGGGGTGTGGTATATCAATCAATCTTAGCATGTTGAATAACTTAAATGTCAATGAGCTAAGCTAGTTGGTTGATTTATTTATTTATTTATTTGTGGGATAGGTGTCATTGTGCTAAGCTATCGATAGTCTAATAGGTGGTTGTATAAGGACCAAGGGCTTTGTATCATTAATATTAACTTCCTTATTGACCATGAGCCACCAAAGGCCTTATCAATAAGGGAACTTTTCTATTCTAAATGATGTTAGCAGGAAAGACGATCTGACTAACAAAATAGATAATTTCAAGAAGAAGAAATATGAAAAAACAAGGAAGCAAGAAATCCTTTTGGCCTGTCACCACAAATAACTGAATAGAACAAGAAAATCAAGAAACATCGATGCAATGGCCTTTCTAAGGAATCCATGCAACCACCTGTAAATAACGTTGGCACTCCCCCATTGTGGTGTGACCTATATTTATTCAAAATAAACCTACACCATAAATTCACTTTCTTTTGGGACTTCCCACTTCTTTCTTGATAGGCTTTATTCGATAAGGAACTCCTCCCTAAATCAAATCCCATAATGCATTGGGCGTGCGCACTAAGTCCAAATCTATGAGGTGGTGTTTTCTCCTATTGCAACTCCTAACCGCACAAGGCCTTTGCAATATCTCAACCCTAGAAGCTATACTACATGAAAGATGCACACTGATTGATATGGGTAAATGAAGATAGTATTACATAAAAGCTGTTTTTTGGGTGCATGAAAGTACATAGGACATGTACAACAATGTGCAAAAGGTATCCACAAAAAATAAGGGGAAAAGGGATAACAAAATATTACTCCTTCCCTTAATGAGGACCAGACCAATCAATTCTAGAATGGACATTGGGCCTTTTATCATGTACAACTTGGTCCAAGAAGTCCAATTGTATGGAAATAAGCTTTTCAGTATTTGGTTCAAGGCACTTTATTTAAAAAAAGGATTTTTCCTCTCTTTCCAAATTATCCAAAAGAGTAGGTGGTAGAGATGGAGAAGTTTAAAAAGTGGGTTTTGCTTTAGGAGATCATGTGGAGACAAAAGTCTAGGGAAGTTTGGCTCAAGGAAGGTGACAAAAATACAAAGTTTTTCCATAAAATGGATAATTTCCACAAAAAGCACGACGACATCACAAGGTTGAAAATAAAAGGGGTTTGGTTTAGGGAAGGGCATGATCTACAACATGGTATTCTCATTTCCTTTCAAATCTTGCTCACTGAACCTAGGGATTGGAGATCAAATTTAGAGGGTCTAGCTTTTTCAAAGTTGGATGAGCGGGAAGTAGTAAGTTTGTAGTTGCCTTTCACGGGAGAGGAAGTTGTTATTGCTCTTAGTGAGCTAATGAAGTGATTGACTCAATGGTAAAGAGGTAGGAAAAGGGTATCTTATGCATATAAGATGTAGAGAAGGCTTATGACAAGTGAAACTGGAAGTTTCTTCTTATGGTCCTCAAGGAGATGGGTTTTG
Source organism: Tetrastigma voinierianum (assembly GCA_016808115.1). NCBI lineage: Eukaryota > Viridiplantae > Streptophyta > Magnoliopsida > Vitales > Vitaceae > Tetrastigma > Tetrastigma voinierianum. Next base: position 994,823 of record JAEQBH010000315.1, on the reverse strand, counting down.
GAAATAAATGGATAGGGTGGATACAATGTTGCATCTCCACGACCTCTTTTTCGGTGATTATTAATGGTAGTCTTGTTGGTTTCTTTAAAAGCTCAAGGGGGTTAAGATAAGGGGACCCTTTATCCCCTTATCTTTTTGTTATTGGAATGGAAGTTTTTTCTCTTCTGATTGAAATGGCTACTTTGGGAGGTTTTCTCATAGGAATGGTGAAGCAATGGTTATTTCCCACTTGTTGTTTACCGATGACACCCTGGTGTTCTGCAAACACTCTGAAGAGCAAATGGTTTTCTTAAGTTGGATCCTATTATGTTTTGAAGTGCTCTTTAGTCTTAGAGTAAATCTGGAAAAGACTGCTCTTCTTCTAGTGGGTGAAGTGGAGAATATAGATCAACTGGCTTGTGAGCTTCGCTGTAGAGTTGGGACTCTCCCCTCCACTTCATCCTTCCGCTTGGCATTAGATAGAATTCAATTAGTGTTTGGGAAGAGATTGAGGAAAAATTCAGAAGAACACTTGCCGCTTGGAAGAAGACAATACATCTCAAAAGGGGGTAGATTCACGCTTATTAGAAGTACCTTATCCAATTTGCCTATATACCTTCTTTCCCTCTTTAGGTCGCCCAAGAGCTTCAAGTGTAGGTTGGAAAAAATTCAAAGAGACTTCCTATGGAGGGCATAGTTATTTGAGACGCAAGGCACATCGAGGCGCAAAAGTTTCTTGGGGCCTTGAGGCGCAAGGTGCACTTGTGGCTCACGACACAAGGAACATCATATGTCAAATATATATTTTATGATTTTTATGATGGTCGTTTCCTATTTTTACATGAGTTTCTCCCAATTTCTTGGCTATTTTAGTTGATTGTTTGCTTCTTCTCCTCTTCTATAGGGATTATACAGTAGTTGGGAGGGTTAGGGCTTTTTTTTGGAGTTGAAACATGGCAGAAATAGTATTAGAGGAGTTGATATCTTGAAAATTAGGCATTTGTGGCCAAAATGGTGTCGTTTTGGTGCACCATAGCCTTTTTTTTTTAAACTCAAGGTACAACTCAAAACGACGTCGTTTCGGATAAGTTAAAATAACTCATCCAAAACGACGTCGTTGTGGTTTGTTTAAAAAGAAAAAAGTATATGAGACCAAAATTTTGTTTTGGTCTCTGTTACAAAAACAAAGCCCTCGGGCTACTCTACGCAACTTGATGGCGGAGAAAATGGAGAAGAAGAAGAAGAAAAAAAATGAAAATGCTCGAGGCGAGGTGCTGCCGTCAGGAGTGGTGGTGCCTGGGCTTTAAACTCGCACGAGGCGTGCCTGTGATAACTATTGGGGGGGGGGGCGCGCTCTTTAGTTAGAAAAATTCACCTTGTAAATTGGAGGATTGTGAGCCAAGGAAAAGAAAAGGGTGACTTGGGAATTAGAAGCCTTGATTTTCTAAATAGGGCTTTGTTGGGAAAATGGGCCTAGAGGTTTGCAGCCGTAGAAAACTCAATATGGAAACTTTGTATTAGTACTAAGTATGGAACTGATGATGGGGATGGTGTACTCTTGTGCCTAGAGGAAGGCTATGGTGTAGGCCTCTGGAAAAATATTGCCAAAGAATCAGTCCAGCTGAAGGTTGTGTTATGAGTTGGGGGATGGAAAAAAAAATCAAAAGACAATTGGTGTGGGGGAGTTCCTTTATGTGAAGCCTTCCCTGGCCTCTATAACTTTGCTGGCACAAAAGAGGGGCTAAGGTTGCAGATTTGTGGGTGGGTCAAGGAGACTTAGGTGCTTGGAACCCTAAGTTTTTGAGGCCTTTCAGTGATTGGGAGATGGCTGCTTTCAGGCCTTTATTGGCTTAACAAGCAGTAGATTTATTACTCCTATGGTAAGGGATAAGATGGTTTGGAAAGGTGAGGACTCTGGGTGTTTCACGGTTAAGGCCTACCCTCAATGACTTGGGGGGTGCCTCTCCCGTTTCATTCCCTACCAAAATGCCATGGAATCCTTCCGTCCCTTCAAAAATTGTTTTATTTTTTGCCTGGGAGGCTTGATGGGGCAAGGTTTTCACTTCAAACTCAGCTTAAGAAAAGAGGCTTTCACTTAGCGAGTAAATGCCCCTTCCGTGGGAGGAAGGAAGAAGATTTGTAGCACATTCTAATATGCTGTCCTTCAATTTGGGGACAGTGGACTGATCTTCTTTCTGCTTTTGGTGTTTCTTGGGTCTGTCCTCACCTTGTTAAAGACCTTCTCCAAAGTTGGCTGCACTTTCTGGTTAGGAAAAAGTCAAAACCCTTTGGAGGGCAGTTCCCCTTATTCTTTTTTGGGCCATTTGGAAAGAAAGGAGTAGAGTTATCTTCGAAGATGCTACTTTTTCTACTCTGAGATTGAAACTTTCTGTTATCCGCTCACTTTTTACTTGGGCTGGTTGTATTCCAAATGCGGATATCTCTTTTGTTAGGTTGCTTTTGTATATATTTTATGGCTATGCCTAGATGCTTGTTTTTGGGCTGGTTCGTATGTTTCTTTCTTTTTCTCTTGCTCTTTCTTATTGGCCCTTAGGGCCTCTCTTGCATACTCTCTGTGTACTTTTTTTTTATCAATATGCTGCTTTTTACTGATAAAAAAAAAAAAAAAAATCCAAAAGAGGTACACAGGAGGTGCTCCCTGTATTTTTGTCATTTCCTTCCAACAACGGAGCCATGGCATGCTGATAGAGTCTCTCTTTCGGAGGAAGGTAACAATTAAGAAACACCAAAAATAGAGAACAAAAGTTGCTGCAAAAACATTGTCTTGCCAAAATGCCACAAAATGTGGTCAATTGACTATTCCTGGATGTGGCAAAAAGAAAGGAAAGCATCTACTAGCGAATGTCCAACCTTCCTCTGAAGTTGATCTTGCATGAGAACTTTTCCTGAAGATGCACATTGATAGATTTGTTACATTTTCTCTAAATGTTCCAAAGGTAGTTCAATGAAGGACAAGCTTCAAAAGTGATGTAGTGTGATGGAGCAGTTACTAGGAGGTCCTAGACATGAGAGGTTCTCATCATAGGCAGGCCCCAGATCTAAGTCCTTTACAGTCTTAAGCTTTTGCACTGGCTTTACTAGGCCCGGATTTCTTATTGATCTTAAAATGGATAGGTTCACATGTTTAATGGTTGCCTTGTTGAGTCAAGGTTACCAAATGCTTGGCCAAAAGCCGAGAAAACGCAATACTAGTTTTACATGGTATATAGGGGCTGGGGAAACTACAGCCTTTTTTTGGTCTATTTGTATGAGCGAAGAAATCTTAATACACTTCATATTTTTATGCATGTTTCCCCCCACTAAATCTGGTCATGTCCAATGGGTCTCTTTTTCCCTTTTTCACTATTTTCCCTTCTTGGGTGGGAGGGTTGGTAAATGGTCAAGTGTTACATAAAGTTCATTCTATGTTCTTTTTATTTGATTTCCTGTATGTGATGCATTTGTTGAAATAGCTGTTCCTTTGCTAGATTCCTAAATCACTGCTGAAGCAGTGTTGCTTTGAGTGATCCTTACTTTTTTTTTTGGATAGATGAGTGATCCTTACTTTTTGACACCACCATTAGGTTTTTGCTGTAAAAAGTGTACTTCAAAAGCCAATAAGTTTGATTCAAGGTCCACCAGGCACTGGGAAAACTGTAACTTCTGCTGCAATTGTATATCACATGGCTAAACAAGGCCAGGGGCAGGTAATTTAGTATTATTTTCCCCCCTATTATCTATCTTTTTAAACTCTGAAACTTCACTTTTATTTTTGATATTTCATTTCTTACTAGGTTTTGGTTTGTGCTCCAAGTAATGTGGCTGTAGATCAATTAGCTGAAAAGATAAGTGCCACTGGGTTAAAGGTAAAGCCCTTTGCAAAGTCTAAGCTATATTTTTGCATTTTCATTTGGTCTTTTAAATGTGTCTTGCTTGAGTATGTTATTGCTTTTACTCCCTTGAGTATTATTGGATGTTTGTGCTTCACTCTTTGATATGAATAATTTGAAATTTTGTTGATTCATCATTGTTTTGTGTGATGCTTGTATTACTAAAGCTCGTGGTTTTTTACTTGATATGCTTAAAATAAAGTTGTGATGAGGTGCTTGTAATTTCTTCATTCTCCTGAAGCAATCATGTTGTGGCCCCCTCTCAATCAAGTATGCCTTCATTAGTTGGCAGTGTGCCTTTGTTGTGAAGAAAATAAAGAAGGCTGCTCTTGGAAAGCAGTTCCTTTGTGCCTATTTTGGACCTTTTGGAAGGAGAGATACTGTAGAGCCTAAAAAACCCTGCTTTTTTATGCTCCTTTATCTACATATTTTTGACATAGGTCATGGTACATTTAGGTTCTAGCTTTTTTTTTATCATTTTAACTCCAATGTACAAATTCATGGTATGGTTCTTTTATGGGGAAGAGGAGGAAAAGAGCTTGGTTGGTAGCCCCCTTTGCATTTTTAGGACCATATGGAGGGAAAGGAATAGAATTGCTTTCGACAATGACGACATCTAAATCAATAGGATGAAATCTTCTTTTCCTTATAATTTTTGGTCGTGGACAAATTTGTACATTGGCGATAGGCCTAGATCTTTGGTTGATTTTTTGACTTGGTTAGGAGATGAGGGCTGGTGGGTTATTTTTTGTTTCCTTTTCCTCTCTCTTTTGTACTCCTTGGAGGCCCCTTTTGTATATTCCCTGTATATAGTGGGCTGCCTTTTCAGTGTTTTTGGTGGTTAATATATTTATCTTGCTTTTACCCATAAAAAAATATATCGGTTGGACTGTAAGTGAAGTGAGGGATTTGTTTTTTATTTTATCCCTCGTTTTTTGGCCTTATGTACATTGTGTATACTTTAGGTGCTTTTAATCAATTGCCTTACTTATCAAAAAATAAACTTCAAAGATCCTTTTTTACCTTTGAAACCTATGGTAGGACTATTGCTGAACTCCTTTCCACCAATATGTTATTTCCAATAGTTTTTCCTTTTCATTGCTTTCTAATAGAGCCAGAATCTCAGTCTCAATGGATTATTTAAACCCAAGCAGACTTCAAGAACTATTTATATATATATATATATATATATATATATATATATATATATATATATATATATATATATATATATTAAATCATTATTTGACTATCATTACCTAAAGAATATTGATTAAAATAAGTTTTAGCAATTCCTTCTAGTGGAGCAACTTCTAATCTAATAGCTTCCACTTTCCTCCTACGAGAGAGCATATCGCTCTGTAGTTCCACAATATAATACTAATAAGGCCCATATAAAGAGTAGTGAGATGATAGAAAGAGTCTTTCGATCTCCTCTTATCCTATAAATCAATATGTCCCTTTAAAGCTAAAACCTTTAACAAACTATAATGCAGGTAGGATACCCTATTCCACATATTTCTCTGTATAGGGTTCCTGTTTAACCCCTGAAAGGAAATATAGAACTAATCAACAATGCTTCTTAAACAACCCACATAATCCTTATTAGAGAGAACAATCTTTCCTTTAGAATACCATTAGAGGCTTATGTGCTAGCTTGGATTCCATGTAACCTAAGAGTGCAATGCCTTTGACTGCACTCTGACATCCAGTAATCAACCTCTATTGCATCTCTTTTTATCATTGTGTTTCCTGATTTTGGATAAAGATCCTTGAATTTGGTTCTCCTACCTTGTCCTCATGCCTATTGGTAACAGCTTGAACAACATCCCACCTACTATTGGTAGATATCCAAAGCTTATTTGGCACCTTGATCTTGGTGCTCCCATCACCCTCTTTCTCAAATTTCCATATGGATTTCTCCACATTTTATTTATATAATAAGATTTAATGAGAGCAAGCCTTTAATTCCGGAACAATGTTTATCTTTATTAATGTATATGGAAGACTACTTGTTGCTTGTGTATTCCTTTTTGCTTCCTTTGGCACCCAAAGGAAGTTAATATGGATCTTCTCTAATATGTGAGATTGTCATGAAAAAGGCAATGAACACAAAATGCACTTGTATGTTCAAATAGTAATCTTAAGTTTAAAAGAAGGATGTCCTCATTCCCATTTCTTTTCACCATGGTAACTAATGTCTTAAGTAGGATGTTACTCATATGGGAGGAGATTAGTTTATCAATGGGCTTCATTGTGGGTGAGAATAGGACTAGAATATCTTATTTACAATTTGCTGATAACACAACATTTTTTTCTTTGGAACATTTTTGAAAGATTTGCAAAGCCTCAAGGTAAATCCTATTGGTTATTAGGTTAAGATCTATCTAGACAATAGTACTTTGTCTTGTATAAATAAAACTTAGGGGCCGTATATTTTGGGAAGACTGTGTTTTTAAACTGGGAGACGGTAGGAAAATCAGATTCTGGGAAGACACTTGGTGTGGAAGACAACCTTTATGTGAGGCTTTCCCTGACCTATATAGCATTTGTTCTAAGAGCCAAAGTTTGATGATGAGATTTGGATGAGGAGATGGTGGAGGGCCTAGGATCAAAGTTTAAGTCTTTTGTGATTTGGAGTTAGGCTGTCGGGGAGTTCATTGAAGTGACCTTCAGCAACATCGAATTTCCCCTGCGGAAAAGGATGGTGGTTTAGAAGGGCGTGTCGAGTCCATCAATTGGCTTATTCATCTGTTGGAAGGAGCTTCTCCCCCATAAAGTCTCCTGCAAAATGCTATGGAACCAACGTATCCTTTCTAAAGTTGGTTTTTTTGCCTGGGAGTTATGGTGGGGTAAGGTTCTTACCTCAATTATGTTGAAGAAACGAGGTTTTTCAGTTAGTCAGCATGTGTCCCTTTTGTAGAAAGGAGGAAGAAGAGCTGGATCATATTCTAATCCACTGCCAAGCAATATGGGAACAGTGGACTGATCTTCTCTTTGCTTTTGGTGTTGACTGGACTTGTCTTTTTCTGGCTAATGACCTAATCCAAAGCTGGATGCACTTCGCTATTAGGAAAAAGGCTAAGGCTATTTGGAGAGATGCTCCCCTTATTTTATTCTAGGCTATCTGGAAAGAGAGGAACAAAATTATTTTTGAAGACGCTACTTTTTCCCTGTTGAGACTAAAGCTTTTAGTTATCCGATTGTTGTTTACATGCGGTTAGTCGAACCAGGATATCGACTTTTGTTGAATTGCTCTTGTATGGGTTATATGGCTATGCCTGGGGTGTAGTTTTTCTTTTTGGGATGGTTTGTTTGGCTCTTCTCTCTGCATCTTTTTTTATTTGGCCTTCCAAGCGAGGTCTCTGTATTGTATACGTCTTGTATGCTCTCTCTTTTAATTGATATCTTTGTTCTTTATTGATAAAAAAAAACTTTGTATAATTGCTTTGGCCTCTCACGATGCCTCAATCCCCATATACTTTTATTGAAGGTTCTTGGAGTTTCCTCTCTTCTTTAATATACTTGGTTCATTTACCTATAAAAAAAATGTTAGGAGATGATCTCTAGGTTGGCCTCAATGCTTGAATGTAAAGTCTCATGTTGGCACTTAACTAACCTAAATTTTCCATTAAGGGGGGAAACTAAAGGCAAGAAGTTTTGGAATCCAATGATTAAAGTTAAAGTCGTGCCTTATAGACTATAATTTCTTCTTAAAACACTTATATTATTGAAATTTCTAATTACATATTGAAATTTATATAATTTTACTACTTTTTTGTTGATTTTTTTTTTCAATATTAGGAATCTTTAATTTTTTTAGTAATATAATCATACTTTGAATCATAATTTATAAAATTGATGTGCATATAAGATAACATTTCACTTATTGAACAATTTGAAGTAGATTATGATGTGCATATAAGATCACATTTCACTTATTGAACAATTTGAAGTAGATTACTTGCAAGTCCTCTCATAATGTTTGATTTTGCCCGAGGGGGGGCGGGGCGCACACGTGGTCCAGGGGTTTGTTGGTGAAATTATTTTAATTCAAACATTATGGTCTTACATCCCTTGTTGTTTCTTGTCTATTTTAGTGCCTGAAAATCGGTAGCATAAAAAATTGAGAAACTGTGAAGAGGTTGTCTCCAGATTAGGGTTGGGAGGGCAAAAAAGATCATTTTATCAGTTGAGACCTATTGTGTAGGCTAAAGAAGTGACGGTGTGGGGAGACTTTTTTTTTTTAAGGAAATTGCTCTGGAGGTTTCCCAGGGAAAGTTCTACTTTGCGTTAAGTTATTTTGAGTACTAATCAATGAAAATCCATTATGGTTAGATAGTCACATTAATGGTGGGAAAATTAACAATTGTGTTCACAATTTTCAGATCTTGAAGGATTTTTTTTATGATAAGTTGATGTATAAGGATATGCCATAATTAAAAATTTCATCATACCAACTATTTTTGGCAACTCTTGTTATTTCTCTTGGAATCTTAACTTCTTTTCTTTTTTTTTATAAGTAAAAATAATGTACTCATGTCCTCACTTCTTTTTTTTGATCGGTAAACGGTATATGAATTGAAAGAGCACAAGGTGCTCAAGAGAACAAGAAGGATACAAAGAAAGCCAGGCTTCCACTCACACATGCCCCATCCAAGACAAAAAACCCTGCTTAATTTAAGTTATCAATACTATGCGCATAGCTACACGACCACGAGGATAACACAAAGAAGTTTCATCCTAGTGAGAGAGGACCTCGTTCGAAAACCATACAATTCCTTTCCATCCTGGCGTCCGAATATCTGAAGAGGAACGCCCATCACACTCTCTTAGTTTTTTAGACACTCTTTGCCAAGAAAGGAGTAGTTGACCATGTCTTGGGAACACCAGTTAAAACCGATAATGGCCAAGCGAATCCATAACATCTTGGCCCTCGAGGGCAATGGATGACAAGTGGTCTCTTGTTTATCATTCTCTTCATAACAACACACCATTAACTGGGGATCCTTACCTCTTGCATTTGGTCCCAGTAACCACCTTACGAAGCTTCCCAAGCAAAAATCCAATTTGGAGAACAATTGGGTTCCATATGGAAGCGCGAGGAAATCGATGAGGAGAGTGCCTCAGCTTCCGATACATTAGACTAACTGAAAAACCAGAAGTTCTAGACTCCTTCAATAACAGTCGGTCCTCTTGATCGGGCCTAATTTTTTTGTTGACCAGGAAGTGAAGGAACCTTTCCACCTCTACCATCTCCCAATCGTTAAAAGGTCTAAGAAAGACTGGGGACCATCCCCCCTCCTCCCTTGAGGAATCCCAAACATCTACCACCCTTGCATCTTTATAAACTGCCAAGCTGAACAAAGTGGGAAATTCATTGCACAGCACAGTATCATTGCACCAAGGGTCCTTCCAATGACCTCTACCATTTCTAAGGAAATGAGTTAGAAGAAAAAGTGGTATTCTTTTGATGTCTTTCCATAAGCTTGATTACCATAGCCTCGATGTCACAGTGTTCCAACCCCAGGCTTCCTCTCCAAATTTGATCGATCACGGTCTCGAAGAGTCCCTCTCATTAGCAAACACTTGACACCACTTACGACAAGCAGTTCATCGTGGCGAACCTCGCACTAACCCACCTCTGTTTCTCTTGACAAACGGTATTCAGTTAACGGTGAGGTTCGCTCTAAATTACCACCACCCGAAGAAAGTCTCCTGCGAATCTTCTCCGGCACGGACGAGCATTAACGGCGTTCTATGAGAAGAGGAAATGATGGGGCTGACAATCTTGAATAAGGGTAAGTCACCCTTTGAATGTATTGTCTTTCGGAGACCAATCTGTCCTAAATCTTTCTTATTAAGTCATGTCTTCGGCGCATGAGGGAGCACGAGGAAGACCAGATACTTAGTGGGAGGATCGACGCCTAACCAGCTCGACCGGCCCAACTCCTCACGTTGTCCACCCTACCCATAGGGATAACCTCGCTTTTATGCAGATTAATTTTCAAACTGAAAGCTGAAACCATTAAAGGTCCATCTCAAATACGTCATGCGCGGCATTGGCATCCGCAGGAAAATGATAGTGTCATCAGCATATAATAGATGAGATATGACAATCTCCCCACCATCTCTACCCCCAAACCTGCACCCAGAGATAAAATTGCCTTCTACCGCTCTCTTTAGTAGACAACTTAGGGCTTCCATTCCGATAACAAATAAATAGGGCGATAGAGGATCCCCTTGTCTCAGGCCTCTAGAACTCCGAAAGAACCCAGAGGAAGAACCATTAATCAAGGTAACGAAGCGATGGAGATGCACGAGTTAATCCATCTAATCCATTTAGCCCCGAACCCCATTCTCTCAAGCATCTGTAACAAAAGTCCCACGATGGTCATAGCTTTTCAATATCTAACTGGAGGATCCTTTCTCATTCCTCTGGTCGGGTCTGACCTCGATACTTAATTAGCACCGCATCGAGTCTGCCTCCCTTCTATAAAAGCGCGTGCGATCGCTGGGGAGATGTGACTCTGCCCTTTTAATTACGAGTGGCTAATACTTTCGATAAAATTTGTAAGGCTACCTTCGCCAGTGGGTCTTGGGTCCTTAAGATCCTCCACAGTTCTTCCCTTGGGAACCAGAACCAAGAAAGTAGCATTCGAGACTTTCTGGCCCGATCATTAGGGAAGAATTCCCTAAGAATCCATAACCTCCTCTGCAATCCCATTGAAAGACAGCTAAGGAAAACCATCTGGACACAGGGCTTTATCATCATTGAACCCCGTAAGTGCGACTAGTATTTCTTCCCTACATGAACATTTCTTGAAGCTTAGCCTTGATGGTCTTAACGATCAAATTAAACATCAAGATGCGGGAAAGGCAACCTCCAGCAGGTTGGGCGAAGAGAACCTTTGAAAAGCCACAACAGTCCTTCCTTAACCTCATCCTCCTTTACCAAGTTTCTGCCATTGATTCTGATGCTTGAGATAGAATTCGCCTCCTATGCGAATTGGCCATTCTATGAGAAAACCACATGTTTAAATCACCTTCTTTATTAATTTCTGCGGATTTTACATCTCCACGAAACCTCTTCCATATCGACCCAATCCTTATAGTCCTCTCTGGCCCTCTCCCTCTCCTCACAGCCAAGGGCGACACCTTATTCTTTTTCCACCTAGTCCCAAAGAGATCTTTTGGCAAGCCTCCTTTTTTTAACTCCACTCTGCCAAAAACCTCTTTATTCCAAACCTTCAAAATACCTTTAAGTGCCTTCAATTTCGAAGCCAGGACGAAACTGAAGGATCCAGTAAATTGAAGGTTTTGCCACCATCCTCTAAGCAAATCCTTAAAACCTTCGACCTTCAACCACATATTCTCAAACCGGAATGGCGAAGGCCCTGATTTAATCCCATCACTATCTAACACCACGGGACAGTGGTCAGAAACTGGTCTCGGGAGGGTTCTTTGGATCACATTGCTAAACTGACTTTCCCGTCAGGCGTACAAAACCATGGCCAGAGACATCTGGCGATTCTTTGTTACCACCTCTAGGTAAAAGGGCCACCTTGCAGAGGGAGATCTCTAAGCTGACTCATTCGAACTTCATTAAAGCGCCTCATTGGGTGCAGCCCACCTCAGTTTCTATATCATTTGAGTTAGAACCACGACATTAAAGTCGCCACCAATATTTTCATGGTCCCTCCACAATCCTTCGAGCCCCGGTTCCTCCCCAGAAAGCAGTTCCTTTTGCTTCTCTTCACTGGACCATAGACCCCTGTGAATGCCCACAGGAATCCATCCTCCACATTTTTGAACTTACAAATTCTGAGAAAAAATGGCCGTTCGAGACTCACGAAATCGATTTTCTTGTATTCAACACTAGGGTACCCAGTGTTCCCTCTGCCTCATGATCCTCCTCATCGACCTACGCCTAGACTACGGACCATAGTAGGAACAACTCTTGGATCTTGGTTTCTTGTAAGCATAAATCCACCCTCTGGAACCTAATAAAGTTTCTAATAATATTCCTCTTATGCAGGTTGTTCACACCTCTAACATTCGAGAACTTGAGTTTGCTTCATTCAACTTTTAACAAAAATTCCCTCTATCTTCACTTCTATTAGGTTCTTTCAACGTAATTTATGGTACATTCCAACTTCTGAGCTCCTTTGCATCTTGTCTCTGAAACAATCCCCTTCCTCTTGTCTACGCTCCTCTTTGCATACGATTTGTGCATCGGCTTAGTCCTCCTCTTCAAACCCCTCCGTTGTTACCCCGAGATATTCACTAAATTTGAACAGGCAACTATCTTCCCAGGTTATTATGCCCCGTACTCGTGACCACTAGGCGCCTCCCTTTCAAATACCGGGACCCCTTGATCGGCCGTGTAGTTTACATCGATAGTTGTCTCCTTCCCCTTCCCCACTCTACCATCCCCCAAACCACCTCAATCTGCCCATGTCCCCTGTGACATCATATTCGCGTAATTTCCCGACCTGCATTTAGCCTGGAAGAAGATGAGGCTTCAAAATGTAGGTGTGAGGTAAGAGACATCAACCGAGGACAGTGACAAACCTGGGATCTTCACATTTTTTCGACCCCTTCGATCTCTCTCCTCTCAATTCATACCGAGGTCGCTCTCCACTGTGAGTCAGATAAATGCCGATCCGAGAATCCTCCTCTCCATTTTCAGGTCTTGAATCCACCCCTAGCCTGACTCTCAACAAACCCACCAAACTCCACCCCACTCTTCCCAACAACTCCAAATCACTGAGTTTCCCACTCAGCGCCTTCTTGGTTTACGTAGGCCCTCAAGATATCCAAGCCTGATCTTCCACGACTCGCGAGAGCCCTCCGCACTGCACTGAACGTCCCTGGGCTCTTCATCCTCAACCCTTCCCTCAGCCGTAAATATCTCCCCAGTGGCGACCGGGCCACTTGAACAAATTCCTCCATTGCTCCTTTTACCTTTTCTTGAGAGCTCTGGTGGTCCGGGGCCAAGTGTCGCTCGCAAAGGCCTGTGGAGCCAAGTCTAAGCTTACATCCATTCATTCCAGCTATTAGCCCTTCCATTAGAGTTCTGGCTTATCCAATCTGTAAATGCAAAAACTCTAACTTCCAGCCACATTCTTCTTTATAACAAATAGGCTCCCGTTCCTTTCATATCCCTGGCCCACAAAACTGCCTCTTCAGCCTCAGAATAGACACCAGAGATCCTAGATCCACTCGACCAAGCCTGTCAAGGTGATCTCCTCTCCCAGCATTGGACCCAAATTTGATCAGGCCCTAATCCTCCCGCACCGCCCCACCACGCAACCAACATCTCCGCACCGATAAGACAAACTCAAATTTCAAGAAGTCCCACTTTTCTCAAGTTTGTCTTACGTCCCTGCAACCTCTGACCATCATCATCAATTTTTTTCCAACCAAATTCCACTCTTCGGGCCTGCCTCCTCAAGGCTTTCTTCTTTCTACCTCGGAATTTCCACTTCTTCCCTGCACCTCCAGATAAACACCGTAAACCTGGGGATGCACCTCCCACCTCAGATCTCGTGATTTCAAAAGATCTGCCCTTCTAGAATATCGATTAACGCTGGGTCCGGTCTACCAACCATCTTTACTCATGATCTCGCTCACTTCCTCTCCGTTTTCATCTCTCAGAGTTTCGGCCAACCACAAAACCTCCGCACGATCCTTAATTTTCTTAGTATTTCTGTGTCCATAGATGAAGCTTTGAAGTCTCTACCACTTCTAATCCACACCTCTCGCCCTAAGTCTTTACTTAAGCACCCACTTCGTGGATTCCACCCATTCCAAATTGTGAAACTCCTCCTTTGAAGCTTCTTCCGCCCGATTCTAGAACCCATTTTGCCTCCTCTGGCGAATCAAACTCCAACAGGAAAATATCTTCGTTTAAGGCAATGAACAAAGACTTCCCCGTTAATCCCGACTTCCAACTGCACTCCTCCATCTCTTTTCACGCAGGATAAGGGTTCGCTTTTGTCTTCCATTTTCCGATCAAACGTAAACCAGATCCTGATCGCTTTCCAACGGCCAGGCATTACTCAACATCCATCCACACTGCGACCGCCCACGCCGCGCTTACTCCTTCCTCTACTTTGAGTTTGTCGTCTGGTCCTATGATTTGGCTTTTTGCTAGGACTTTTCCACTTCTTCTCTTCCCCCTTTGACAGTACTTGTGTCACACGCCTCATGGGTTTGTTCTCTTGCAAAGCTTTAAAACCCAGCCCTCTGATTTTTTCTACCAGCATTGTCCATCCATTTAAAAGTCCTCTACCTTCTGGAAAGACCAACCAATGTTTTTTTCCTTCGCATCAGAAACCGAACAGAGAATGAACCTCCCGGCTTTGTTTTCCTTCCTCTCCAATCTGAAATATCTTCCATTCTCCCACCACCTGTGGGCTCCATCGGGCAGACTAAACCCTACAAAGACTTCTTCGACTCCTTCCAACAGCTTGTTCATCCCCTCTATTCCAAACCAAATCCAAGACGCTTTACCTCTACTCCGTTCTGTGATGAAACATTTTGCTTTTTTTCCTTCACCTTCCATCGTAAACTTGAAAGATTTTGACTCGACTGCGAACCAATTTCCATTTCTCTCGTCATCTCTCATCATAAACACAAGATCTTGTTATTCCTCAGGCTTGCATATAACCTGTCACTTTTTGTCCTCACTTCTTATTTCATATTTGTAAAAGTTTGGTTATTATCCTCTTAAGGCTTATTGATTTGGAATCTGTCTTAACCCTGGCTTATTGATTTGGTTATTATCCTCTTAATTCTTCTCTCTATGTAGGTCTTTGGTTCCCTTTTGTATATTCCCTGTATACTTTTGGGATCCAGGTGGCTCTCTTTTGTGTTAAATGAATTTTTCGTTCTTTGCTCATCAAAAAAGGCTTATTGATTTGGAATTTGAGGTTTTTTTTTTTTTTTACCAAATTTCTATTATAATCTTATTTATTTGGAAATCGGGAACTTTGAAAGACTCATGTCCTCACTTCTTATTTCATATATGTGAAAGTTTGGTCGTTAACCTCTTAAGGCTTATTTTCTGTAAAATCATTCTTTTTGGCTTGTGTGATAATTCTACTCCAGTTCCTTTCCCTCTATCAATTTATATGGAAATCTAGAGTCCATCTAAGGATAATGCTTTTGCTTGGTTAGTAGCATATTAGAAGGTAAACACCAATGATACTTATCCAAAAAAAAAAAAGAAGGTAAACACCAATGATGTATCAAAAAAAAAAAAAAGAAGGTAAACATCAATAATATGCTACTATTGAGAAAACATTTCAAATCCCTTCCAGCTTGGTGCCATTTATTTGTATAATGAGTGAAGAGTCTATCAACCTTCTCTTTCTACATATCCTGATAACTTTAAGGTTATGACAAAAGCAATTTAAACTAGGAGGTCAGATCAAGTTGGTGTCGTTGAGTGCATATGCTAAAAGAAGATTATTTTATATCAGGGTTTGGGGGGTTCTATCAAAGATAAGACTCTTTGGAAAATCACTTGTCTAACATTGCCTTGAATTGTGTCTCGGGAGAGAAACACTTAGATCTTTGAGAATAGTGGAGGACAATAAAGACGTATTAGGATCTAATTTTCTTTATTCCTCTTTTTAAGCCTCTTGTATAGACGTTGTTATTTAGCTCAATTAGGATTCAATTTGTAAATTAAAAATGTTAGGACACCAAAGGGAGTAGCTTAGGACTGGATTTAGGAGATGACATTTATGTATACCCTAAGTGGGCGAATTTAATCATAGTTCTTTTCCTGTGTACATGCATGTGTGTGTGTGTCTATATCTGTATGCGTGTATTTGCCCTGCTCACAAAATTATCCTCAAATTGAGTTTCATACCCAGATTAGACTTCAAATTAACTTCCGACTGCAAGCTCAAATGAGTAGTAGGAATAGGGCTGATTCTACACCCAGGCACAGAGGCTAATATGCGTTTAAATTTAAAATTTATAAATATTGCAGTGGCAATACTGACCACTAAAATTTTTGGAGAAATTAGGCTGGAAACGTGTTTATTTTTTGATGCAATATCTGCAAATTCTCTCCTTTCAATGTTGTTTTTGTTGGTGTTTTTTCATTTTCTTTTGCTGCGTGTGAGTAACAGTTCTGTGACTTCAGGTGGTTAGGCTCTGTGCAAAATCAAGGGAAGCTGTTAGTTCTCCTGTTGAGCATTTAACCCTTCATTATCAGGTTCATATATTTACACATTTCCTTAAAATCATATCGTGTCTTTCTTTTTCGTTCTCCCTTCTTATTATCATTCCTAGTATTGATATCCCAATAATGATTTATTGTAGGTTCGACATCTTGATACATCAGAAAAGAGTGAGCTCCATAAGCTACAGCAACTGAAGGATGAACAAGGTGATGAATGTTTTTCTCTGTTTTACTTCTGGAGGATGAGAGAGGCTTTTCCATTCTTCTTAGGGTGTTAGTGATGTGTATATGCATGTGTATTTGATTATTGATCTGATTTTCTTTGAGAAGAAGGGTATTGTGGAGAAGAAGGATGGGGAAACCCCTATGCTGTGGATGTTGCTTTTGTGGTGTTATTCTCCTTTACTTTTTGAGTTCCCCCAGTTTCTTTTTGCAATGGGAATCAAATAGAGGGGATCAGTGCTTGAAGCCAAATTGTTTTTCTAATATTCTTGTTTCATGTTGCCAAGTTATGCCCATGTCAACTCTAGCTGTCTATGCATCTATTATTTATTTTCCAGCAAGATAGAGAACTTGAATGCAAGTTTTTTTGAGTTGAAACTGGTGGAATGGTCCAATATCTTTGCCTGCATGTCATTGAAATAAATTGGTGGTTAACCAATATATTTAAGGACATATTTCTCTAACATCCCTTGTATTTTCACATTTTGTACTTCAACCTGCTTATTTCTGGAAATTACAGATTAATTTTGTCACATTTCATTTTTGATGTGATAATTCAGCCAAATGGTACTTAAATTTGTAGTCGACCGGTATATTTTGTCTGCAATAGCAGGATTAACTTTCTTATCTGTATACAAATAATAGCTGTTATTTGTTTTATATGTGAGCTTGTTTGTTGTCCAACATGCCTCTGATATTGATATATATTTTTAAGATAGGGTTGGGTTGGGGATTAGATGGCCATGTTTAGATAATAAATAAGCTTTCAAAGTCAGAAACTAAACTAGTTTTCTTAAATTTATGATAAAGTTGGTGTCATTTGTTAGTAGAACAATATGTGCATTTAACAAATTTGACTTTTGAAGTAAATACTGATTATTGATGTGGAGATGCGAATTTTATTTCATTGGTTTTTAACCTTAAAAAATACGATATATTTAATACCAAAAGAGAGATGACACATGTGCTTTCAATTGGAAACAGTAAAATGGAGCTAAAATTTTAAGCATCAACTTTCATGATGAGAAATGTCAATATTTCAAGATATTGCCAAATTACTGGAATTTAATTTAGTTTTTGATGGTGTTGGATTTTCTTCATTTTGGCTAAGAAAACCTCATCAATATTCTGGGGATATTCTGAGGAAATTTGGTACTACTTTCTATTTTCTGCCTCCCAAATTGTTACCTATCAAAAAAATATATACCGTCTCCCAAATTGTTGATATTTGTGCCCAAATATTGATGATATTGTGGATTTTTATTCATTAATGGATTTACTAATGATTCATAATTTTAGATGTGTCGTAATTTCTTAAGATTGTTGGACAAAACATACAATTTCATATGCTTCAGAAAAGAACTTGCGGTTCTTTGGCTTATTTGTAATTTTCCTTGTTGCACATTCTAAAACAAAAGGAGGAGACTGACACTATGTTGATGAGTAGTATTAAAAAAAACATAGCAATGGCGTGCATAAGGAATAACTGTCCAATCATTGGAGGAGAGGATGGACAAGAGAAAAGGGGAGAAAATTTTGCATGCATTTTTCAGATTGCAAGTTGCCGTAGATTTTTTGGTGTATTTCTGGATAGAAACAAATCGGTAACGTTGGCAGTAGGTCCTTATGATAAGACATAGGTTTGTTTAGAAACTGGCAGTGCCAGAGACGTGATTATTCATATCCTTTTCTAATAAGGGATCTTGGAATGTGTCCTTTTAAGTAATGCAGTTTACATTATTGTCTACAAAACTCAGTTCACATTGTATTAAGAGCCTTTGAGAATAATATTGTTATTTATTTTTGGGCCTTATGCTAATACCGGGTTTTTGATTGGGGATGGCAGTAGGGTTAGTTTCTGGAAGGACTTATGGTGTGGGGGGAGGCCTAATGCTATTCTTTCCCTACCTTGTTTGATCTAGCTGCCCACAAAGAAGCATTGGTAGGGGATGTTTGGGAAAGCACTGTGGAAGGAGGAGGATGGTTCCCATGTTTTACTAGATCTTTTAATGACTGGGAAATGGAGAAGGTGGAGAACTTTCTGCAAACTATTCATCCTTTGAAAGTTATTCCTGGATTGGAAGACAAGTTGATATTGAAAGAGAGCAAAGCTGGCAGCTATTCGGTAAAGTTGATGTATGAGTTGCTGAATCATTCTCTTTTGTTCCTTTTCCTGTCCAGTTACTTTGGAATCCCCTGGTTCCTTTAAAAGTTGGTTTCTTTTTGTGTGTGGGAGGCCTCATGGGGCATGGTTTTGACGTTGGACCAACTCAAACGTAGGGTAAGATCTTTAGCCAGCAGGTGGTACCTTTGTGAGAATGAAGAGGAGGCTACAAAGCACCTTTTAGTGCATTGCCAGCAGGCACGAATGTTGTGGGAGATTACTTTGGCGATTGTTGGAACTAGCTGGGTGTACCCCTACTTGGCAAGGAGCTTGGGTGGGAAAGAAACGCTAGAAAGTGTGGGAGGCGGTGTTCGGTTATTTGCATGTATATAAATATTGGCATAAAAACAACCAAATCCGCAAGTGTACAGATTACAAGTAATATAGTGGCTTTTTAATTAGAAACCCAAAGTATTGAACTCACAGGGAAAAATTGGTTTAAATGGGGATTAAGTACCCTGGCTACTAAAGAAATTCACTATCTAAGCGATGTGATTGATTGTGATGATGATTAACTAAAATCTAAAATCAATTAAACTGAACTCAAATCTTGGAAAAATAAGTTAAATCGCTGAAGGAAATGGAAGAAAAACTCTAATGATTAACACTAGGGCCGGTTGCATCCATTGGCGGGTTTATGACTTAAAACTATAAAATACCGATTAACATGAATACATCCTTATACTTACCCAAGGAACCCGATACGAGATTTACACTTTTGTGTCTCCCCTTGATTTCTCACACTTCATTCCTATTCTCCTTTCGGTCTTTCTAGGTCCGAAAGTGTGATATTGGTTCTATGGTGAATCAATTCTTGGGAATTCTATTGGTATTATTTTGGTACTTACAATAGAATATCCTGGGTTATGCTCCGGTCGATCTCCTTTCGGTCCTTACGATCTTTACATAAGATTGAATGCTGTCCATCTTAATAAAATCTACCTAGTACTAGGCATTCCTAATTTCCTAGGTCTCTTTGATTAAGTTAAATTGATTTTAATAATTGTGGGACATTAAAGGTAGAAACTAATCCCTAAGGATATGCTTCCAGCTGTCACTCTAGAACCCCTTGAGCTCTAGGTTTCAATTTCACCCTCTAGCACACAACAATTAGGTAAAACCCTGAAAAATCAAAGATCCACAAACATACAACCTCAACACAAGCATGGATTCATATAAATCATTCAATAAAAACCCTAAGTCTACCACCAATTTCAACAACCAACCCTAGGGGAGAAATTAGCCACTCATAGCAGCCTTAAAACCCGACAATATCATATTTGCATCAACTAAAATACTGGAAGATTAAGATTAAGAGTAGAGTTAAGGAATACAAAACAAATGTGTAATCAATCCCCTCCAAAACTCAGCTCCACTGCTACAAGATGTTCCCCAGCAATTGGATCAAATATAGCTCCAAAAATGAGCTCAAAATCAAGTAAAAACTAAAAACCTTAGAAAGTGACAAGAAGAGGAGAAACCTTAGGAGGTGGCTGCTCTCTTAAAAATCGAACCTCAACAAGTCTAAAGACTACTATTTATATATTGAAAAATGGGCCAATGATGGGCTCAAGCTTCAGTTTGATCGACTGTCGTTCTTCGCCTAGAGCGAATTGAGGCTTCCACAGGAGAAGCCTTGTCTTATGTCTTGATGAAGTGGCCCTTGGCCTTGGACTGCTCTAGGCGAACCGAGGTATTCCTAGACTGGTGCTGGTCCACCTAGGTGTACTGATACTTCTTCGAGCATGCTAATGCCTCGCCTAGGCAGAAGGATTATTTTCCCATAGGTTAACTTGAGGAGTTCTCTGCCTTTTTGCCTTTCAGCTCTAGTTCTGCCTTTATGTCATTCAGCTCTTCTTTTGCTTGATTTTTCCTTCATTATCGAACAATCAGCAAAGCTTCCTCACACTGCGCCCTTGACACCACGGCAGAGCAACTTTGTTTTCAAATCAACAACTTCCTCTTCATGATTTCTTCATCACTTTGCTTGATTTTCCTTCATATTCACAAACATTGCAGAATGGGATAGTGTAATATTGATGAATAGAGTTATGAATTGCATTCGAGTTATATAAATGCATGAAAAACACGTGGCCATGAATAATTCACAAGAACAGCGCACCTCTTTCTTTTGGGTGGTTTGGCACGAAAGGAATAGAGTGGCTTTTGATAATGAGACTTTTCCTACGCACAGGATGAAGAGGTCTTTCATTTGTAATTTATGGTCGTGGTCCAATGTGTACGGTAGGAATAGGAACTGGTCTTTACTGGATTTTTTTTTAACTTGGATGGGGCGTAGATGATTTTATGGGTTGGTGGGTAATCCTTTTGCCTTTTGTTTCCTTTTTGTTTTTGGCTGGTCCTTCTCACTTCTCAGTATGCGTCCAGGATACTTTTTGACGGCTTTTGGTGTATTTTTTTTGTGATTAATATATTCTGTATGTTTACTCATCAAAAAAAAGAAAAAAAAATTAGGTGGTTCAATAAAATCCAAGACCTAGGTGCAGTGGTGCACACTTGCATGACTCTCATATCCTAGTTCATTTAACATAGAATTGAGATGATGTGCTGCATGTAGTGGTTCTTTAATTCCCTGAAAGTGAGTCTTTTTTTTTTGTTTGTTCATTTTCAACATTTCTTATGCAATATGGCTAACATGTTTGTCATGGCAGTAAATATGCAAGTTTTTAATCTCTGAATTTCTAGTGTGTGTCTTGATAGATAAATGGGGTTATTCTTTTTGGCTCCAATTTTTACAGGGGAGTTGTCTAGCAGTGATGAGAAAAAGTACAAAGCTCTGAAGCGTGCAACTGAGAGGGAGATATCTCAAAGTGCTGATGTCATTTGTTGCACATGTGTTGGTGCTGGGGATCCACGATTGTCGAATTTCAGATTCCGTCAGGTTGGTTTTCTTATCTGAACATGTAGTTATTATTCAACTTATTTCACTTTCAGAAACTTTTACACATTGTTTTCCTATTTTCAGGTTCTTATTGATGAGTCTACTCAAGCCACTGAACCTGAGTGTCTCATTCCTTTGGTTCTTGGTGTGAAGCAGGTATAGTAATCAATGTTGCACATGCTGGTTTCAACGTTATTAACACTCTTTTTATCTTCTAACAAAAAAATTTCTATATCATTAGGTTGTCCTTGTTGGTGACCACTGCCAGCTTGGTCCAGTCATCATGTGTAAAAAAGCTGCACGTGCTGGGCTTGCTCAGTCTCTGTTTGAGCGTCTTGTGCTTCTGGGTGTGAAACCAATTAGATTGCAGGTGATGGTCTTATCTGAGACATTAATGATTTGTGAAGTTTTTGGACTACACATCTTGTACCTGATAAGCGCTACTATGCTCTTTTTTCTATTTGATGTCTACTGTGGCACGTAGATTAGTTTCTAATAAACTGATAGAAAGTCATGCATGACATTAGTTTCTTCAAAACATCTGGATGCCTATCATAAATGTTTAGATATCTATGCAGATCTAATAAACTAACTTGGCTGTGCCTTTTCCTGTTGTGGGGCATTGGACACCATCAATTAATCTAATGGTTTTCTTTTTATATAGCCTGAGACTTCTAATGACGTCGAATTTTCACAAGTCTCTGGTGTACCTTTCTGAAAGCTTTATCTTCTTTAAAGCTGTTTTGAAATTTTTAGTATATCTCTTGGTTAGCTTTTTTTTGGGGGGGAGGGGGTTTGTTTGGTAAATTTTCAATAGGGTTTAAGATTTTCTCTTAATCAACCATTGACATGTTGAATTATAATGTTCTTTTTCAAAGTTCATCTTTTTGTTGTCTGATGTCATTATTTATATACTAACTTGTCTTGTTGGCCTGAAAGTCAACTAATACAATGTCCTAACTAGATCTTATCCCTTCAAAGTAGTTTATTTCCATGTGTTTGTTAATTCTTATAGATAGATATTGTTTTATGTAACTTTTTGGTAAAATTCATCTATTGTTGTGTTTCATATGTGTTCCCTTGGTGACAGCTGTTGCAAGTAAAATTCTCTTTTGGAGTATGTTTTTGGTATTTTATGGTTGACAAATGATGTTATTCAATATGCTTGAAATGGATTTTCAGTTTTGTAGGTGATGTGATGAATTATGGTAATCCTCATGTGTTTGTTATAAAATTTTATTGCTTAGATTTGTAGAAACACTGATATACGATGTCTTGTACTATGAAATCTCAGGTTCAATACCGTATGCATCCATCTCTGTCAGAATTTCCTTCCAATAGCTTCTATGAAGGTACACTCCAGAATGGAGTGACCATCAATGAAAGGCAATCAACCGGCATTGACTTCCCTTGGCCTGTGCCAAATCGACCTATGTTCTTTTATGTCCAGGTATAAGAATCTATGCTTTAAAATATCTGGTTTCCTTCTGTTCATTTTCAAGTTTTAACTTGGAGAATCAGGCGAATTCTTGCACTGCTAGTGCATAAAGTAATGTTTTATTGTAGTACCTGCAAACTCTTTTGAGCTTGAGAACATTGTTTATGTAGAATGACACTTGCTAATTGATGCGTTCTTATAAAAGGAAATAATTTTTATTGTTAAGCTCTCTCTCCACATGCATTTCTTTTTTTGTGTGTTTTCTTGGTTTCTGTGGACCTGGATTCCTGTTTTCCGTAAACACAGAATTTAGTTGATTCTTGGAAGCATTTCTAATACTCCTCTTGTTTTTGTAGATGGGACAAGAGGAGATCAGTGCTAGTGGAACATCCTATTTGAACAGGACAGAGGCTGCAAATGTTGAAAAAATTGTAACTACCTTTTTAAGAAGTGGTGTAGTTCCCAGTCAGGTATGCAAATAATTCTTATCTTGAATTATGTTGATGGACATCTATCTTGTGATTTATAATTTAATTGAGTGGAATAAATTTACAGATTGGGGTGATTACACCTTATGAGGGACAGAGAGCATATATTGTGAATTATATGTCAAGAAATGGCGCTCTGAGGCAACAACTTTATAAAGAAATTGAGGTTATACTCTCTTTTAATTTGCTAGATGTAAATGCCAATTTTTTGTTATTATTATTGTTTGTTGATAAGCAAACAGAAAGAGCAATCTGATTCTTGGTATCAATGGCAATGTAACATCTTTTACCCACATTCAAGATTTTCCAATACTGTTATGATCTTACAGTTGCAGTGATTCTTTCAAGGAAGGAAAGATTCATTATTTATCTTTGCGTGAGGGTAATAGGCATCAGGTTGGTTGGTCTGTTTGTTAGAAAATTTATTACTTTTGCTAAGTCAGCATTCAAGAGTTGAACTTTGGTCCTAAATTGGAAATCTTGGTGTCACATTTAATCCTATACCCAGTGTTTAAATTTTTCTTCTATTCAGCAGGCTTAGCTATGGAAGCTGCCTTCAAATAATTCTATATTTTGTGAGGAATTTGACTTAGGTGAGTCAAGGGTTGGGTGAAGTTGGGAGTTTCAGAGTTCAGTTGCAATGTGGAAAAAAGCATTTCTCAAATAAAATATTAACTGTCTTTTAGTGTGATAATAACAGTTGGTCTAAGGCCCGAGGTTTAACCCAATGGTCGCAGTCGAGTCCCCTCAGAAGCCATAGGAGGTTTGCGACCGTTAACTTCAGGCCACCATGGATGATCAGAGTGCTTCGCAAAAAATTTGACGGACATCATGATTACTGAAAAAAGAAATAACGATAATATTTTGAATATTAATATTAATTCTATAGTTTAACAAGTCCATTTTCCAAATTCAGGTTTTTTGCTTTGATTAGATTTTTTTTTTTTTTTTGGAAGTAGATAGATTTCCAAATATTAATTAGGCTTAATAGAGCAGAAAACAATAAGCATCTTCCAATTTATAACATTTATAAAAATGGTAAAAGATTCAAGATCACTCTTGCACCTTATGATATTTGACAGAAACCTGCTTCATGTATGTTTGGTCATTCTTCTCTTTTTTTCTAGAGTTTGGGAAAGAAAAAATTCAAAGCCCTGGATAAGTGGCTCGATTTTTCTCAGTTGCAGGGGATAGTTTAGTGTCATTAGGTGGGGAAACCAGGCCTTGATGCCTTTCTGTAGACTCAATGAGTAGATGTTCACACAAATCTTTACAATGCAAAACATTTTACTTCATGAGATTTCTGACTTAGCCAGCAGGTACCTTGAGAAGTATTTGTTATAGATTCATATCACAGCTGGAAATAGTTTGGGATAAACATACAAGTGAAATCACTTTCCAGATATGTATGTACACTGCCCACTCCTTACATTTAGTTTGGTGCAAGAATATGATGGATGGTATTGGCAACTTAGTTAGTTGTAGCTATTATATTTACCCTCTGTTCATTGAATTCGGAAGAATACCTGTATTTTCTGTATGGGCAGGTTAAATATGACTAATCAAGAAAACATTTTCAATTACCTATTTGTGGGCTTTTTTCTAAATAGACTTTGACATGCCTGTGTACTTCAGGTTCTGGTCTCTTAAGTGCTTTCTTTATTATTATCATTATCATGATTATTATTATAATTATTATCATGATGATTATTATGATTATTATTATTATCATCATCATCATGATTATTATTATTATCATCATCATCATAATTATTGTTATTATTATTATCATCATCATCATTATTATTATTATTTTTGGTTTAAATATGCCCCTCACGTTTAAAAAATCTTTACTTGATGGTAGTTTGCTTATGGTCTAGTTATTCTCTTACTATCATCCTAGACTTTTTTATTTGGTTCAGATTTTATTATTTAACAACAAAAAAAAATTTAACTTTTCCCTCTCTATCAGGGCATTGGTTTCCTTAATGATCCGCGCAGGCTTAACGTTGCTCTCACACGTGCTCGTTATGGTATCGTCATCCTGGGAAATCCTAAAGTTCTTAGTAAACAGCCACTATGGAATAGCTTGTTGACACACTACAAGGTATCTTTTTGTTATTTGTTCTCTGTTATTTTATTCTGGTGGGTTAAGTTAATTAGGGTCTATTTGAATTTTCCTGGATTTTGATATGTTGAATCCAGCCAACTGATATTGAAACAGATGGATGGCATGTTGCTACAAGTTATTTTGATGTTGGAATCACTATTTTTGCTGGGCAGCTTTTTAGAACTGTTGATCTTTCCATAAGAACTTAAAATTGATGGATTCCGGCTTAGTTGATGTATTATTAATGGCATAATAGAAAGTCACTTGGTTCTTCCTTATTTAACTATTTTCTGTTACTAAATATGTTATGCTTTCTTCATTATTTGGGAAAAAAAATCACCAGGAGCATGAATGCTTGGTTGAAGGTCCTCTGAATAACCTGAAGCAGAGTATGGTTCAATTTCAAAAGCCAAAAAAGGTACGGCATTGGAAGAATTGATAGCACATGTTGACCCATAGTCAAAGGAAAATGAATTTGCAGCATAGATAGTCTGTTCTTTATATCTCTCATATTTTCCCATTAGTTTGTGGGGTGAGGGTTCAGGAGATTCCACTTGGCATATGTTGAGAGTATATCTTAACTGGTTTCTTGGTTGATCTTATGGAACAGATCTACAATGATCGTCGACTTTTCTTCGGAGGTGGCCCTGGGATAGTGCCTAATGACAATTTTGGAACTGTTTCTTCATCAAGCCCAAGTGCTGATAGAAGAAGCAGTCGTGGCAGGGGTATGTTCATTGTTACCACACTGGATCTTTAACTGTTCGCTGTAGCAATGGCATAGGCAAGTGATTAGGATATGCTATAGTTGTCGGAGTCCTCGGATGATGATTATACAGGATCACAGCAGGACATAATTGAACATATCTTCCCATACTGATATGGATTCTCCCAACCTTTTAATTTTATTTAATGTCTGAATGACCTGTCTGTAGTACGGCATGATGACTTGTTCTCCTATTGCAGGTTCATATATTCCATCTGGCCCACCCAATGGCACTCATAAACCTGGAGTGCACCCAGCTGGGTTCCCAATGCCTCGTGTCCCCCTTCCGCCATTTCATGGTGGTCCTCCATCTCAACCATATGCCATCCCAACTCGTGGAGCTGTACATGGACCTGTTGGAGCTGTTCCTCATGTCCCTCCACCAGGAAGCCGGGGGTTTGGTGCTGGGCGCGGCAATGCTGGTGCTCCTATCGGCAGTCATCTGCCTCACCAGCAAGGTTCTCAGCAAGCTGTTGGGAATCTTGGCTCTGCTTTTAACTTTCCTGCTATGGAGAATCCAAATAGCCAACCATCTGTGGGTGGTCCCTTATCTCAACCCGGATTTGTTACTAATGTATGTACCATGCCTTCTATTTATTCTTTTATCTTGTGTGACTATCTTGTCATGGTTTTATTCTGAAATTTCCTTATTGTATGATAGATGCCAGTACAAGGTCCGAGTCAAACATTTCGTGATGGATTTTCTATTGGTGGCATGTCACAGGTATATTATTTTGCATGATAGCTAGTCTGTTTCCGTCATGCTCTGTTCTTTATATTCATTTCTTAAAATTGTATCTTTTGATCATTATGAAGGATTTCCTGGGTGATGATTTCAAAAGCCAGGGGTCACATGTACCTTACAATGTTGCAGACTTCTCAACACAGGTACATATAATAGAATCCAAAACGGTTCTAGACATCTTTTCTTTTATCTTATGCATTGCATGTTTGCACTTGTGGGAGAGGGTGAGGAGAGACTTTTGGACTTAAGATTTGGAGTTGCTGGAACTGCATTTGACATTACTAAGTATGGCTTTGCTTTCAAAATTTGTACTCACTTCAAACTGAAATCTTTCATGAAATTTTCTATTTAATGAGAAATGAGAACATGTCTTAAATTTCACTAATTAGTCATACTTTGCTCAGGAAGCAAATTTCTATTTACTACTAATTCGCTTTCAATAGAATGTCTTCACTGAGGAATAAAAGATACTGGTTCAGTGGATTGACACTTGTCACATTGCTCTGCAGGCTTCTCAAAGTGGGTATACCCTTGATTATGCTACACAAGGAGCTCAGGCTGGGTTTCCAGGAAGTTTCCTAAACCAGAACTCTCAAGCTGGATATACTCGATTTGGTACTGGAAATGATTTCATGTCTCAGGTTTGTTCAATTTGCCAGCCTTGGTTGTTTTATGATCATTTTCCCTAGTCTGCCTTTCTAACCCACCCCTTCTTGTGCAGGACTACATGGCTCATGGATCACAAGGCCTGTTTACACAGGTTGGCTTCAATGACCCATCCCAAGATGATGCCTCCCAGAGCCATTTTGGGGTGGCTAATCCCAACCCTCTTCAATCACAGGTTTCTTCTTATACCGGTGCTGGTTGTTAATAAATGTCATTGGTAAAATTATCAAAATGGTAGTGAGAGATGGGGGATGATTTTAGGTTATGGCTGTATATTTCCATCATCCCACCTCTTTGTTAATTTTCCTAGCCTTGTCTCGTTCTAGTGTAACAGTCCACACGCACCTGATTTGCAGGGTTTGATGAATCCTCTCTACTCCCAGCCCTTTGCCCATTACAACACGCAGCCGATAAATTTGCAAGCTCCACAGCAACAGCAGCAGCAGCAGCAGCAGGCACCACCCCAACAGGGCCAGATCTCTCAAAACCAGAAGCTCCACTACAATGGTTGAGAGAACAGTGGGGCAGTTTTGATTGTGATGGGTTATAGTCTTTGCATCCAGCATCTTGATTTGTGCTGTCATGTGTGCCAAATTTATGTGCCCTTGAAGTGAAAGATATGGGGGCTGCCAATTTTTAAGGTCAGTTTGATTCTTCCTGTCCATTACCACCCCCCATACTAGATGATTCTAATTGGGCCCAGAATCTGATAGTGTTTGAGTTAGCAAATGGCTACGCGTCTCTGAGAAAACACAAGACAGGCACATAACAAGGGCTGAGAAGGAAAAGGATAACCCCCAACTCTATATCTGCTTGAAGTTTTGCATTGTTTTGGAGGGAAGGTGAATGTGTTTGTGAGGGAGGACTGAGGAGAGAGCAATTTGCATGTCATGGTTTTGCCGAAAGGGTTTTGGTTCTGGTTCTGGAACAAGTGGGAACACCATATTGTTGATTCATGGGAAAGAAAAGAGCCCCTATTTCATATTTCATTCATATAGAAGCAGAGTTACCACTGAAAATTTTGTACAGCATACCTGGGAAAGTCAGCCTAACCCTTTCAGCTCTTCGTGACATGTAATTATACTCTTGGAGATGATATTTCATTTAAATTGACAGCGACGACATATTATTACCTTACAAAGTGGAGTTCTGTTTTTTGGTGTAAGTACTGATGATTAATAGGGCTTTGGAGGTATATAAGAAAGTGTGAGATTCGATTTAATTAGTGGTTCTCTATCACCGAGTCTAGATTGATAGATACATGGATTGTGTCTCGTTAATGGCACACTTCATAATGATGACAGCTTTCTATTAATGTGATGTGCACGTCCCAAGTAGCATTTTCATGTTTGATAGAGAGTAATATCCCTTTCTTCCTTTCTGCATTTTTGTTTTTGTTTTGTGTAAGAGGCTTTTTTTTTTTTTATTGTGGATAATTGTGGATGTCTGGACTAGTTTGCATGTAATGGGATTGATACCATTGGGCTTGGAGTTAACAATTAGTTAAACTTTTAGTGGCCTTGATGGTACTCGAACTAGCAACCATTGAGGTAATCCGTAATCCTATCGAAATGTGTTACATCAACTTACTTATCCCTCTAGGTTTGTTATGTGTAATTTAATCCGTAATCCGAGTTTTGGATTAAAATACTATTTAATATATATATATATATTAATGGTTTTTATTTGAAATTACGCTCAATCTATGCGGTCGTATTTCAATAGATGACAACTGTGATAACGCTACTATCTCGAATAAATGTTTTATTATTTTTAAAAATTAAAACGCCGTCACAAGAATAAACGGCTTTATAAAAAATTAAATGTCATCATTGTACGACTTAATCGACTTTATCATTTAAAAAAAAAATTAAAATGTCAAATGTATATGAAATTATAAATATTTATTTTAAAGATGTTTGATATCTAAAATATTTAAAATAAAAATTTATTATTATTTTACATCAAATTATTTAAAAATTATTGAAACGAGAATATCTATTATTTGATAAATTACATCAATTAATGAGTTCGAACACAGATTTGATAAATTAATATTTAGAAAATATATATTTACTATTTGATATTAAAAATAATTTTATTTATTAATACAAATTAGCACACAAATTATTTATTAATTCAAATATATTTGTAAATATTTTGAAATTTTCACAACAAGCATTCGCCTTAAATCCCAAATAAACCCACAAGTTTTATTTAAAATATTTGTACGTTTTATTTTTTATTTCACAAGTCAGATTCAGCTGATATTATCATTTTAAAATACGTAATCACACCTTCACTGCATTTTGCACGGTGCTCGATTATGTCCTGCAAGTTTGCATTGAGAGTAAGAATATATATAAATCATCACCCACATGCATCCAAATTATAACCAATTTAGTAAACAAGAAACTCAGATTTCATATATAAACTAAATCATATAAAAAATTGTATACAAATGTCAATATATACAGATATCAATGAGTCCCACAAGATGGAGTATTTATATTTTTCTTAGGACGATGCCTAGAATACATAGCTAGTTGATATATAGGGTCCCTTGTAATCTCAAACAGAGCTGATGGAGCCGAGAGAGTTGATGGATGAAATACTCGACATATACGTAGAAAGACAAGGTCGCCTATTAGGCGCACTCCAACTCCTCGATACAAATAACTGCGCCCCATCGATGTGAGTACGTATGATGATAAAAGGTGGGATGATAAAGTGATATATAATGCCATGGAAGTTGGTGCCCAATGACTAATCAAGGCTGTAGCATGTATAAGTGTGTAGGGTACGTAGTGCACGTTGCAGCATGTGCAGGCATATAACTATTGGGCGGATGGGTAAGTATGGGGAAGTATGGAAGTATCGAGTGATGGGTAAGTATGGGGTATGGAGGTAGGCAATGCCTGGCCAAGTGTACCACCTAATCTCCTCACCATCTCGACCACGACCCGCGCCCACCATCTCAACTCGACTCCGATCAATCCTCCATCTCCCTCTACCTCGAATGGGTCGTGATACGAATGGAGTGGGATGACAACTAGAGGTCTAATTTGATGGTCCATAAAGTATAGATGCCTCCCGACAGAACCGGCGATGGTGATGCTCTCTCTCCAATATGTCAGACCGATATAGAATTATGATGTAAGTCGTACACCAATCCGGTGGTAGCCCCACGTGAGTGACTAGCTATGTCAGTCATAGCAGAGATCTAAAATAACCAATCAAAAAAATTATAAAAATATAATCTATTGATTGAAATTTGAAAAACACTTTAGAAACACAAGACTTTAACTGACCAAAACTTGAGTAGTACCGACTGTAGTATGGTACCTCATATCATCCTTACGGAGAAGGGTCCTGCTAAAACGCCGTGGTAATACGAGATACCACTACATATATGGATTTTAGTCCATAATACCTCGCGGGACCATACCCGATACACGGGCCTGTGACTCACTATTAATAGAAAAGTGAGTTGATTTTCGAGCCAAAATCCGGTCCCTAGTGAGAATCCAAGCAGTTTTGAGTCGCACTTACTTTTTATTTTTACTTAATATGGGGAAAATCAAGTAAGAACAAAAACCTCATTGACTCAAGTCGAAAGCGGTCCACTTAAAACTGCATTTCCTGCGTTCGGGATCGTGTTACCTATCGAGAAGGTACTCATATGAGGAAGCACCCTCTACCTCGCAACTCCGGCCGCTACTTCAGCGACCGGGTACGTGGGAGCATATGGGTCAAAGATCGATAACCTCCAAGGCTGCATACAACTTGGATCACACCCACCTAATCGGGTATCTAGCATGCTTAAGAACACTCAACCAGCAGCAAATGGCACCTACCTGTGGTCCTTGGCCACGTGCTACATCAAAGGTTAACTAACAAACATAGCAAGCATGCATGACACTCAAACACCAAGCATCCATGTGAAATTCACTACCCAACATTAAAGTACATGCCTTTGGTCCCTAGCCAAGCGCTGTAGGGGAAGGTTAGTCGCACATCTCAGGCATACAATAATCTCTCAAAATTAAATATGAAAAGCAAAGGAAGCCAGAAGAAACCATACATTGCATCTCAACCACTCATTGATGCTACAACACTTGTGCAACTATACAAACACGTCTATTCATCTCAAAGAATCGGGCTAGACAAAACACTAGATTACTCGTGGTTAACTAACCACCCTTTGACCCACATAGACCCTAATTCTTATGAATCCAAATGAACCAAGACACTGACTAAACTCACTGCACCCTAAACATAGCCCTACACTTATCTGGAGTGAATGGGCTTGACTCATAAAGGTCATGGGCTCCAATTAAACTGAAATCAGATTACCCCTATAAAAATCGACAAACTGGATGATCTAATTCCCCAACCAGTCAAGCCGGTTGAGAAAAATTTTGAAATTTTTTCAAAACATTCTTCACAGAGTAAGAAAAAAAAAAATAGAGTACAATTTTGACTCTGAATGACTGGGAACCGATCCAAACAATGCCTTTTTCTCAAAGAGTTAGGAATCCAAAAAAACAAACGGATTACAATTCCGACTCCGAATGGCTGAGAACTGATACAAACGATGCCTAGTACCCTAATTGTTGTTCCGGAAAATAGAACTTAATGAGCCGGTTGATTTGGTTTCCCAACCGGTTCAGCCAGTTGAGAGAAGTTCTCAAAATTTTTCAGAATATCCTCCCCACAGAGTCAGAAATTCAACAAAACAAACGGAGTACAATTCCGACTCCGAATGAATGAGAACCGATCCTAGCAATGCCTAGTGCCTTAAAACTAGGCTGCAAACATCAAAGACAAAGACAAGCGCAAAAGAAACGGGAGAAGCACACAACGTTCATACCTGTAGGATCATTGGCTGCTCCTCCTTTGTCTTCCTTCTTTCCTGCCTCCAAAACCTAGTATCCACTCCTTCAAAACTTTATGAAATCCCCTTTAAAATGAGAGAGAAAACTCCCACCTGGATCTGGAGAATCCCTCATCCTTTTCTTTTTCCTCTTTTTTTCTCCTCCTCCCTTTCCTTTTCTTTCCTCTCCTTTCTCCCCTTCTTTTTTCATTTTTTTTGCTTCTCTTTTTCCTTCATAAACATCATAGCTTACTCCATTTTGCACACCTTCAGTCCCGGGAACTCCCTCAATCAGTCTCGGACTTCCCAGCTCCATAAACACTCCTCTATTCACGAGGTCAAAAGCTGGCCACATTTATCCCTTTGCTTAACCACCAAGAATCCAAACGGACTCAAGGTGGGTTGCGCAATCGTCCAAACTGCGCTCTTAGACTGATATGGAGCTTATGGGCCCGAACCAAGTAGGATCTGGCCCAAAATCACCAAAATCAAGCTTATACAAGTCGTGCACAATGATCCTGTCAATCGTTCACAACCGGTTGAGACGGTTGAGAAAAAATTTAAAAATTTGATAGAATGTTCCTTGAAGAGTAAGGAATCCAACAAAATAAACGATGCATGATTTTGAGTCCGGATGAGGGAGATATGACCAAAACAAGTTAGAGTGATCAGAATCTGAACATGCTCGAATAATGAACTTCAACTGAAATCCATTGAACTGGCTGAGTTGGTTCCCAACCGGTCGATCTAGTTGATCAAATATTCTCAATTTTTTTCAGAGAATTCTTCAATGAGTAGGTAATCCAACAAAAGAAACGGTGCATGATTTCGAGTTCGGATGAGGGAGATAAGATTGAAACAAGCCCAAGTGCTCCGAATTCGACATACTCCAATAAACTCCGATTGAGTTAAAACCTCGAGGGGGCCCACTTGCTTCATATGAAATGATGCCAATAACTAAAAAAAGAAGCCACGATGACACTCTGAAGTGAACTATATACGCACTCAATGGACCATATACAAGCCCACCCGAGGCTCGGAGATCGACAAAGCCTAAAAGGGCCCTAATGGTGCTATATGAGAACAATGAGTGAGTGTGACACCCATAGGATAAATGTAAGTGTTGAGGGACAAAATTGAGGGTCTAAAAATATGCCCCTCTTCAATAGAGTGAATGAACGAGTGAATCGTGGGTTCAAAGTACAAGCAATGCAAGAATGAAATAAACTCCAGTGAAGAACCCAGATGACCGACAATTTTGTCCCCTTACCCAGTACCGAAGGCTAATGGAACCAAGTCGCCATGATTGAAGGACTAAGAGAGACCCAAGCACGATGCTTGGGAAGATGAGTGATCCGGACACAATGCCAATGAAGATAGGAGAAAGCCGGACGCGATGCTGAAAAAGATAAGCGATGCTCGGGCATGATGTCGAGGAAGATGAGGAAAATCCGGTCATGATGTCGGAAAAGATAATGAAAGTCGGACACGATGCCGGAAAAGATAAGCGATGTTCGGACATGATGCTGAGGAAGATGAGGAAAATCTGATCACGATGCCGGAAAAGATAATGAGCCGGACATCATGCCGAAAAGATAAGCCGAAGCGCTCGACACGTTGTCGGTGAAGATAAGGGAAAATTCGACATCGGCGCCGAAAGATAATACCGAAAGTCGACACGTGTCGGCGAACCCGAAACAAAATGAAAGATCAATCCGCTGGCGCCAGAACCTGAACAAAAAGAAGCGGATCAATTCGCACAATGCCGAGAACCCGAACAAAGAAAGGGATATCCGAGCACGATGTCGGAGAACTCGAAACAAAACAAAGGAATTGAATCCGGGCGCGATGCCAGAGAACCCGAAACAAAATGAAGGGATCAAATTCGGCCGGCGTTCGAGAACCCAAACAAAAAGAAGCGGATCGGTTCGCCATGCCGATGATGGTCGTAAACAAAACGTAAGGATCGAATCCGCGCCGATGTCAGAATCCAAAACAAAAATGAAGAGATCCACCCGGGCGCGATGCCGAACCCAAACGTTCAAGGATCAACCGGCGCACATACCGTAGAACACTAAACAAAAATGAAGGATCGACCTGGTGCGGCGTCGAGAACCCAAAACAACATGAAGAGATCTAACATGTCCAAAGGCGCAAAGAAAGTGCTATGCCCCAATCTAAGGCATCAATATCATGTCAGAAACCCACCATTGCACATAAAGTCAAAGCCACAAAGCTTGAAATATTTCAAACATTCACTCCTGAGGAAAAGCCATCCTCACTAATCCATAACATCCAATATCCACCAACAACTGATAGGGGGTATGCCCCTGTATGTACATCTAAAGCTCAAATATCTCGATGAAAACCTTAAAATACATAACCTGAACTCAATTGTCTACGAGCAACAGATACAATGAATGGGGAATACCCCAAAGATGCACAACCTTGTCACATTGAATACCATGAATTCATCCATGGTCGCCTCAATGGGTTTCATTGTATGAAGAAACTAAGCTAAATACTCCAAGCCATCAAACTCTGATGCCCAAAACGTCTTTAGGCGAAACTAACTATTTGTGTACATGTGTAAGAGCCAAAGCCAGCATGAAAGGATGGGGGTATGCCCCTGTGTGAACGTGTTAAAGCATCAAGCTAAGGAGCCATCAACGGTCCTAACTCTCTGTAACATCTGTATTTGATCATGGACCTGAGGTAAGCAACGGAATGGAAAGGCAATATGTGACCCTCGATATTCCCCAAGAACAGAGACTTGTCGACATTCCGTACTCAATCAATAGACGGAATTTGTCCATATAAACACGTCGGTTAAACACGAGATCTCATGGCCCTCGTGGTGGTCTTAAGGACTCCTGACCAGAATGTAGGCCGTAGAAAGGTGAAATTGTTCTATGGGAAACAGCGCCCAAATACCCAATAGATAATGCCAAACCCATGTGGGCGCAATGCCAAATGTCGAAGAATCACGTGAGCAAAGCAACTCGTCCAACACATAAGTGAACAATGCCAAGCAAAAGGTGATGTACACCAAAAGACACGTTGTTCATGAAGCGAGACGACGATCGATGAGGATAGAAGAAAATGAAAAGGGATGTAGAAGAAAGTAGGAAACAAGGTGGGATACAAGTGTAGCAATGTGTGATGATGACGAACCACTCATCCTGAGGATACTAAATCGAGGCAGGTCACCATAAGATGGGAATGGTGATGTGGATAACGACCTAGGGGACCAAGTGCAAAGGAAACCCAAACCTCACTCCCAATGTGTCTCTTGGATCCATGGATAAAAGGATCATACAATGCTCTCACCTGCCTTTCAAAAGAAAAATAAGTCGCTCGATCCAAAATGACCTCTGATGATCAAGCCATGATACCGTCGGCAAACCATACTAATCCCAAATACCAATGAAGTGAATATCAAATGAGCGTAACTCTTTTCTTTTTTTCTTTTTCTTTTTTATTTTTAATTTTCTTCATTCTTTTATTTTATTTTATTTATTTATTTTTTTGCTCTGAACAACCAACAAGTAGTATGATGAATGCCACATTAGAAGTTGGGCACACCTAACCAATGAAACCAAACTTAAAAACCCAAATGGTCACCTCAAACTATGACTCCTGGATCAAACCTATGGGGGAACGTATGGTGTGACCAAATTTCTAACCTATAGCTCCGGGACATGAGCGTGTCATCATCACACAAGGGAAAATAAAAGTGAAAAGAAACAAGATAATAGAAACAAAACTCAAAGGCAAGCAAAGGGAAGATGCAAAATGAAGAAGAAAAGAAACATGTAATGATGCAAGAAAGAACAAACGAAGAATGACACAATGCTCACAGATCCAATTAATAAATACAAAGCGCACAGGGGTAGGTCCCCAACCCAAGTTAGAAAAGGTATGTCAGGCTAAATGAAAAAAAAGGCCATAATAAATCGCGTGAGGCTCAAAGGGCTAGCAATAGGATATATCAATGTTTGGGTGTGCAATAGGGAATATGGCTACTCGAAGTGATGGCCACCCATCCTCTGACCATGATCTCACGCAGAAAACTTCTTTAGCTGATCCACGTTGACTGGCTCCGTGAACTGATTTCCATCTAGGTCTGTCAGACAGGCTGCTCCCTCTTGGGTCAAACCTTGAATAACATACGACCCACTCTAAGTCGGTCTAAACTTGCCTCTAGGGTCACCAATCAATCTCCTAAGGACTTTCAAGACTAGCTCCGCCTTTAAAATTGGCTTGACCCTTTTCGAATGCACCAAGCCATCTTCCTCCGGAGAATCGAACATGATTTGTCGCCCCACCTCCTCTCATCCAAAAGGCTAAGCTGATCATAACGAGACTAGGTCTACTCGGCCTCGGATATCTACTCCTCTAGTGCCACTCTCAAAGATCCTATCTCAATCTCAACTGATAGCACTGCCTCCATACCATACACCAGAGAATACTGGGTAACTCTAGTAGAGGTACGAAAAGATGTACGATAAGCCCACAATGCGAAAGGGAGCTTCTCCGACCAATCCCGAGAAGTCTCGACCATCTTTCTCAAAATCCTCGATATTCCTTATTTTATGGCCTCAACTCCGCTCCATTAGTCACGTACCAGATCAGATCACTTCGAAAATACCCTAGAATTTTTATAATGAAATTTATTATATATTCCGGGTATAATTGGGCCAACTTGGGTATTTTTCTAGGAATTATTAGATGAATATTGATTAAATGATTATTGAATCCATAAATAAACCCAAGTGAAATTAGGAGAAATAAATGAGAAAGGGGAAAATAATAGGAGACGTAAATGAAGAATAATAGAGAAATGGAGGGACCTAAATATAAAAAAAAAAAAAAAAAAAAAATCAAGGAATGGGCATGTGACATGTAGGAAAGAGGGAGGAAGTTTCCTCCTTTTTAAAGTACGATTAAGGGTGATCCATAAGAAAAGGAAAATAGAGAAAAGAGGAGATATTTTAGAGTGAGAAGCTCTCACTTCTCTCTAGATTCCCAACGATCGGACCATAAGTCTCCGGCTAAGCAAGAGGGAAAATCCTTCCTCGTGACAAGACCTACAAGTAGAGACCGAAATGGGGGAGTTTCGACAAACTCTAGGAGGTAGGTCTTCTCCTACTTTGGTTATTTTCTACCCTAAGGATTGTGTGGTGGTTATCTTGCCTTAGGGGAGTGTTTTTCGCCGTATTTTAAACCATGAGAAGTCACACATTGTGGTAGTGCGTAAGCAATCGGGACTTTAGAGCTGATTTTTGGGTACGAAGTGAAGGGAATTTGGTAGTGAGTCCTCTAGTAAATTGCATCCAATATCACTGAACTGATGTTAGCTTTTGAATCTCACCAAAAAACCTCTGCAAATATGCTTTCTATGGTCTTTACTCCGAACAAAGCCAAACGGGCGAGAGGTCATGCAATAGGAGGTCATGCAAACAGAGGTCATGCAAGAGAGGTTACAGATTCGCACAGGCTCGCCAGACCATGCAATGAAGGCCGCCAGGACCATGCAGCGGAGGTCAGCAGACCTCATGCAGCAGAGGTCAGCAGACCTCATGCAACAGAGGTCAGTAGAGGTCAACAGACCTCATGCAGCAGAGGTCAGCAAACCTCATATAGCAGAGGTCAGCAGACCTCATGTCAGTAGACCTCATGCAGCAGAGGTCAACAGACCACATGCAACAGAGGTCACCTCATCCCGTGGTGTTTAATTCCGTCCCGTGAGCTCGCCTCGGGTCCAGCCTCGTCAGCCCGTCAGATTTGACTACGTATGACCTCCAACTCGAAGGTCATAACTTCTTCTCGGGTCCGAACTCCGTTTATGTTCTCGACTCTGGAAAGCCCATTGAGTCAAGAATCCATTGGTATGCCTGAGGAGGATATTAGATGTCAGAACGAGGTGTTAGATCGAGCTCATCCAGGTCAGGTCAGCTCGTCGGCCAGTCAGCCTGTTCCAAGTTGACTACGCATGACCTCCTCCAACTTCGAAGCGTCATGTCTCCTTCGCTCGAACTCCGATTCGTGTTCTTAGACTCTATGGAAAGCCCATTGAGTCAAGAATACATTCATATGCCTGAGGAGGATATTAGATGTTAGACTGAGGTGTTAGATCGAGCTCGTCCAGGTCGTCAGCTCGGCGCCGCTCGTGCCACTGTCCGGTTGACTACGCATGACCTCCAACTTCGGAAGGTTATATCTTCTTCGTCCGAACTCCGTTTCGGGTGTTCTTGGACTCTATGGAAAGCCCATTTAGTCAAGAATACATTCATATGCCTGAGGAGGATAGAAGATGTTTGACCGAGGTGATAGATCGAGCTCGTCCAAGTCAGGTCAGCTCAATACCAGGATTTGACTGCGGTATGACCTCCAACTGAAGGTCATAACTCCTTCGTCCGAACCCTTGATTCGGGGTGTTCTTGACTCTATGGAAAGCCCATTGAGTCAAGAATCTATATATATATATATATATATATATATATATAAGAGTATATATATATATATATATATATATATATATATATATCCTATTGAAATTGGAACTCATATTAAACTCCAAAAATCAATCCTAGCCAAAACTACTAGTACACATGAATACACATTAATTCTTTAATGGTTTTGGAATAGACTCCACGAGGAGGAAAAGCCAAATCGAGATTGAGATTCCAAGGATTAGAATCAAAGTGCAAGATTTTCGTCTATTCCCCATCGACTCTATTCCTCGCTTTCAAGTTTTTGCATGTTTGTTCTAAAAGCATATTGAATTGATTTAATTGATTTGAGAAAAGTGATTGTGAAATGTTTGCATATAAAAATTATGATTATTGAAAATAACCGTTTATACAAGCGTGATATTGTACCATTTTTCTATAAAGGATTTGAACGCCTATTAGAATGTTAATCGCTTAGTTCAGATATGATAGATTGGTATACCAATAAAAATAAATAGCAAGATTTTACGAACTATTGTATTGATGTGTCACCCGAACAAGAAATTTCAACGGACCGTATCGCAGTGTTCACTATTTGATTGTTTATAACCAATCAGCAGCCCAATGTAATCGCATCGCTGCTATAAACCATGTGATAATCGGGCTCGCAGCCACGACTCTCATTCTGACTCGATATCCCTGTATATCGAAGACATAGGTTAAATTAAGGGCATAACTCGAATTGATTTGCATAACTAATTCGATTTGCATAATTGAATCGACATTTGCATAATCAATTGATTCGCATAACTCGAATCGATCTCGCATTAACCGTAATTGAACGTGTGAACCCGAACTCGAATTTGTGGAGCATAATTGAATTGGATTTGAGATTGCGAAATAGTGAATATGAAAGTGTATTTTTGGGATGATCAATGAACCATGACTAACGTATAAAAACAAGTATATGTATCGTATTTATATTGATCATCCATAATGATTTGAAAGTTTTGAATGTTAAATCAGATAATGATTTAAACTGAAACTGGAGAATGGATTTATATAGAACCACTAAGCATGAAAATGCTTAGCGTATTGTTTTACCAATGCGCAGGTACCGAGTGATAGATAGTGATCGAAAGCGGACCCAAGATCGAGGAGCGTCGAGTCATAAAGAAGGAAATTTCGGAGTATGCTCCGATATGTGCATTCATTTCATATTTTCTTTTGGATATTGATATTATGTAAAAACAATTTGAACTCTGAATATCTATTTTTGTAAATCAATTTGAAAAGGCTCGAATGCCTTCATTGTAAATGTATTTTGTTGAAGTTAAATGTATTTTGTTAAATGTTTATGGGCTTGCCCAATTTTGTAATCGCTTCCGCAAAGATATGATTTTAAGTGATTGAGTGATTTTTAGTGGCATCCCGGACTCGGTTCGGATCCGCCCAAACGGGTCTGGTCGGGTAAGGGGCGCCACATGTACGTAGACGACCTGTGATGCTCTCCTGAATCAACGTGTCCACCTCGCCCTTGAAATGCACCCCTCTATCAGAAATTAGCTCGTGAGGGACCCCATATCGGCATATAATGTGTGATATGGTGAATTTGGCAGCCCTGATCGCTGTCAATCTAGCATAGGAAGTAGCTTCCACCCACTTGATGAAATAGTCAATGGCCATTAAAATGTACTCATGCCCATTGGAAGACTTGGGCGAGATCTTCCCAATAATATCAATACCCCATACTGAAAATGGCCAAGGGGATGTGAGTGCATGTAACTCAGAAGGTGGCACGTGTATCAAGTTTTCCGCATCCGACACTGACATCTTGTACAAACTGGCAACAATCTGTCTCCATGGTCAACCAAAAGTAGCCAGTCCTCATGATTTTATGCTTTAGCATATGACCTCCCATGTGTGGGCCACAGACTCCTGCATGAACCTCTCTCATCATTTGATCTGCAGAGGCATGATCTAGACATAGTAACAACATGCCATCGGGTGATCTCCTATACAGAGCATCCTCACAAACAAAAATTCTGGAGGCCAAATGTCTCAATGCTCTCTTATCCTTGGCCGAGGCTGACTCTGGGTAAGCGTCGCATGATAGAAACCGGAGCAACATCGTGGTACTGTGGTAGGCCTATCTGATCCTCAATATCTCAAATCAAACAACAAGAAGCCGGGTGCATACTTGTCTCGATCAATAATGGTCGATACCACCCCCGCAGAATCTCACCATAAAGCCAAAGTGGCTAACGATTAGCAAACTCGAC
This sequence comes from Tetrastigma voinierianum, assembly GCA_016808115.1. Lineage (NCBI taxonomy): Eukaryota > Viridiplantae > Streptophyta > Magnoliopsida > Vitales > Vitaceae > Tetrastigma > Tetrastigma voinierianum. The sequence continues at coordinate 953,638 of JAEQBH010000315.1, read as the reverse complement.
ACCGCTGGGGGTAGATGTATATAATATCTCAACTCATCAAACCTATAAACCAGCAAATCCAATTAAGCATGGTAGGGCTTTAGCTTCTCATCTCGAGTCCTCTAAATACCCCGAGTTTAGCCGACAACCAAGTTTCTGAATCCCCTCGACTTCAACCTAACTCCAAGATCAAGCCGCATTTCAGCCCTCGTAATGTAAGCCCCTATAATTAATTATATTATTCGTCAACCGATGATGATCAAAGAATGTCAATCGGATTGATTCGAATCACCACCCCGAGGGTGATATATCAATGATACCAATGCCAAAATTCCTCGACCGACGGCAAAGACCATCAAAGTACAACCGCCATCCTGCAATACTAGTTACTGAAACAATCTGCTTATCAGGGAAATCATCATCAATCGGTCTATCATCAGATACAGGCAAAGAAGCCCGATGATCTGCAACAACGCTTCCCTTTACTAATTTATGTGTGACATACTGAATATCAAACTCTGTCTACAGTACTAACCATCTCATGAGCCTACTGGTTAGAACAGGCCTATCAAATAGATACCTCAACGGATCCAATCGTGAGACCAAAAGTATGGAATACTCTGTCACATAATGTCTCAGTCTCCTAGTAGCCTAAACCAATGCCAAACAGAGGCGCTCAATCATAATGTATCTGCACTCATATTCTAGCATCATGTTACTCAAATAATAGATGGCTTGCTCCTTCCCTGAATCATCGAGCTGAGCTAGCATGCATCCTAAGGCCATGTTTGAAACTAACAAATACAGAAGCAAAGGGTGCCCTGGTATAGGAGGCACTAAAATTGGAGGAGAAAGGAGACATTCCCAATCTTCCACGCCAGCTGGCCCATTGCATTCCAACCAGTCGGTTCTTTCTCATAAGACGAAAAAGATAGCTCACATATGTCTGTGGGCTTAGCAATAAATGACTAATATATCAGACCGCTCTAGAAAGCCTCTTACTTCTCTCTCAGCCTCGTAAGGTAATGTCGCGCTGGCGGGCCAAGGATACTTTTAGGATCAACCTCTATACCCCGTTCACTAACAATGTGTCCAAGCAATTTCCCAAAAGTTACCCCAAAGGTGCACTTCTTAGGGTTCAACCTCAGCCTGAAACATCTAATTCTCTCAAAGAACCTCTGTAAGGCTGCTAAGTGATCTGCCCTATCTCGGGACTTCACTATCATGTCATCCACATATACCTTGACATCTCTATGCATCATGTCATGGAACAGAGTAGTAGCAGCTCTCTGATAATCGGCTCCTGCATTCTTCAACCCAAATAGCATAACCCTAAGAGCAAGAATACCCCACTCGCGAATGAAAGAAGTCTTCCATATCCTCTGTGAGCCATCATAACTGGACATACTCTAGAAAATCCATCCACAAAGACAACATCGAATGTCCCTGGTAGTGCCGTCAACCAACATATCAATGTAGAGGGGAAAATCATCCTTGTGGGTCAGGCTTTGTTCGTATCATGAAAGCTCCACAAACTCTAACCTTGCCATCCTTTTTGGGAATAGGGACTATTAATAGCCGCCTACTCAGATACTCAACCATTGACAAGACGTTTCAACACTGTTGCTTGCGACCCTCTTCCTTAACCTACAACCCATCGAGGTGTAGTCTCCCTACTTCTTAACCCGTCTATACGTGGTAGAATGGGTAGGTGATGCTGCACTATAAAAGAGTCAAGGTCCGATGTGTCCTCATATGACCATACAAATACATCCAAGTATGACCTCGAAAGTAAGTCAACTAACTACTCCTCTCATCAGAGATAAGAGCCAACTTAAGCTCCCTCGGGGCCTATCTCTGTGTCCCAAAATCTATCAACTCAGGCTACCAAGAATGGGTGTAACTTTCTTGTCCCTCCTCGTATTAGAATCACACTCTCGATCGTCACCTAGTGGGTCATCCGTGGTCTCCCACATCATCAACATCATATATATGTGTCAGGCGCTGGGCGTGTGTGAATCAAAGGAAAATAGTCAGACATAGGTAAAGACCAAAATACCCATGTCATTATTACTAATTAAATATCAAAGCGGGTACAAACTCTATGATATCAAAAGAAAGAGGTGGGCCACAGAAATGGGATCGCTCCCTCAATGTGTAAACAAGATACGACACAGGCAGTAGCAACAATTCCATCATCATCATTTATCTCTAGCATAGAAATCCCAAACATATAAAAACGTAGCTGGCCCAAGTGGGGTCAAGATCCGTAATGTGGCTAATGCCGATCATGTCCATCGATCTAGTCAAGATGCATCATAAAATGTCACATCCTCAAAATCAATAGCGTAAACTCCAAACATGTCGTGCATCGCCCTGGCCGACGAGGATACGGCGCCGATCATGTCCATCTTGTCTTTGTAAGTATTAGGAAGAGTCACTCTATCAGTATCATCCCCCAAATCCATAGATAGGTCATAGTCAATCACCTACTCGGGTAAACACATAGAGAACACACTAGCTCTACCCGGTGATGGAGGTGTAACTATTAGGGCACCAGGTGCCTCAGTAGTCTCAAAACTAAAACACTTATATCCTAAGGCCTGCTGGATGCTTTGGATCCCATCTCGGTTTCCTAAAGCATGATCGCATACCTGACTGTCTTGAGTGCATGCTGATATTAATAAGTGGTCGGTATTTGAAAGGTATACGGGGCGGAGGGGATAATCGAATGGAACCCCAAATAGGCGAGCCCTCACCCTATCCCAGCGCATGTGACATGCATCGTCTTTTGTAGGAGTGTAACCTAACCCATAAGGTATGTCATGATCAACTGTAAAAGTAAACTCGTGCGGCTGGCAGTGACCCAACCCCAAGCCAGGCATATAGAACATGCCTCTCATCATACAAAGTACTAAAGTGCTATTGTGTTGATCGAAAGACATAGGCACCAGGTGTCTACTGTCATCATCTAAACTAAAAACCTGAACCTCATCGAAAGTAAACCCGGTCAAATGGAGTCATCTACTTGTGGCCGATATGTAGCTGCGGACTGGAAAAGTAACAGCATCTCTGTCAAGCGCATCATGATAATGCGCCCTTATTGTATGAACCGACCGATGAAGGGAAGATGCTATAACACCAGCCTTATGAATCGAGAGCGGCTAAGAAGCGAGTTAAGGATGGCTGAATCTTCAAAGCACGAAAATGGTATGGAGTATCGATTGGCCCAATCATGACATGTGTCTTGAGTGTACCCATAAGCGTCCTCACGAGTCCATCATAGCTCACGATGGGTACGTGAAAACCCCAAATCGTCGGTGGCAAAATCCCAGTGCAATAAGCGATAACCGCGGACACACGTTTAGGGGCGAGCCGTTGTCCGATAGAATGACGACACTAAGCAGCTTCGAACAAGCAACATCAATGAATAAGGGTTGAACATGATCTGACCCCTCGAGTGGTAAATCATCATCAGAAAACGTAATGCATGCAGCTTTGTCGATTGTCAGAAAGTGAATAAGCCCCTCAGGGGTTGTGGCAGTGTCAACTCTGATCTGACTAAGTGCTCTGATCAAAGCATCTCTATGAGTAATGGATGAGGCCAATAGGCTTCAGATGGATATATGAGCCTGTGTAGTGCGCAGCTGGCGTAGAATCTCGTCATCCTCTCTCTGAACATCCTCTCTAGTTGATGTGCCAGCAAATGGCCTATCAACGGGTGGAGGGATTTGGCTACTCACTTTGAGAAGCGCTGTATGAACATCCTTGTGAAACGAGGCCCATGGCTCCTCGGGAGCAGAGATAGAAAGGGTGTCATGGGGCGGAACATCACTGCCACTGCACAAGTATACGGGTGAGAATTGAGTACGTTTGGGAACCTCATCGGGATAGAATGCAGGAATGGCCTAGGGATTTGCTGGTTAGAGGTGTGTTCACTAAAATCCGAATCTGTGTATAAATTGATCGATTGTGGAGCCTCTCCATCCCATCCCATCCCATTATGAACATCTCGTCTCCCGAATGTACACCACTCGTGGGTGGAGGTACAGCTCTAGCGTCATGAGTGGGGAGCGGGTCTGTAATCACTACAGGGTGTCCCAAATCAACCAAACCTTGATCAATCAAGTCCTGAATGGCGTGTCTCAGCATTGTACAACTGTCATTATCATGGCTTGCTCTCTGATGGTAGGCACAGTGAAGATCTAGCCTGAATCCTAGTAAGGTAGGATGTGGTGGTGGCCTGGGTGGTAGTAGAGCAATCAAACCCTCTTCAACCAATCTTTAAAATGCTCGACTTAGTGGCATCCCGAGCTATGTAAACTGCCTAGCTGGGATTGGTGGAGGCGGTGCTCTATACTGTTGATGGTACTGTATAGGTAGCCTTTAAGGTACCTGTGTACCATATACTGGATGTGGTGGTGGATGTAGATAAGTAGGCCCTGCTTACCTATGAGAACAGGCGGTCTGTGCGATCTGTTATACCATTTGGTAGGAATATGCATGAGGCTTGTCTATGAGTCTATGGCCGACGTGAAAACATGTGGCTCGATGTACCAATAGCACCAATATCTGATGATCTAGGGCTTGACCCTGGCTTCTTCACCTTTGAATATGAAGGGGAAGAGTCTGCCCATAATCCTTTAGCTATGCCTTCCTCAATGCCATAGAGGGCCTGAACCAATGATCCACCCAGTTTGCGGAGTGGAAAGCCCGTACAGGATGCCTAACAAATCGAGTGAAAATTTCATACGTAATCATCTTGTCGATCGGCTACATGAGAGATTGTTTTATAATTTGTGCTATCTTCTTCCTCCATCGAGAGATAAATGAAGTGACTGACTCATCCAACCTCTGCCTGAGGGCCTCCAACTCCCTCCAGGATATGTCCACTACAATATTAAAAGAATGTTGTCGATGAACACGTCCCAAATCGGCCAGCGTATCTGCGATCTCGAAAGAAGGGTCTAATAGGCAAACCAACGTGACGGCTTCCACTTTCGATGACAGAGGAATAACGCATAATCATTTGTGCCTCATCCAGTCTATGCTCGCATAACAACGTTGTATAACTGCAAGTGAATACGGGGGCACCCTATACCCGTGTATCTCTCAATGTCGATTATCTGCGAACTCAAGTGGAAAGGTTGCCCTTTGGTCATCATATCCATCGACTATAACTTTATCAGAAACATGCAGAGACCTGATCCTCTGCTCAATCATATCAATATGGGCCTGGGTGTCATTAATAATCTGTGTAGGGGCCACTATAGAATGTGGCATTGTCTCAGTCTGACCGTGTAGTACAAATGCTGCTCCACCACGTGGAGCTGATTGAACAGGTGGTGGTGGTGGAGGTGGAACTATATAGTCCTACGGTACAGTGGGTCCAGATGATGGTGGTGGTGGTGGTGGTGGAGGTGCAGTAGAGTCATGAGGGGTGCTCCTCGAAATCCGCAATGGTTGGGCCTGATGCTCATCAATCCTTTGTCCTAGTCCCAATATGGCATCCGGAGAATGCTAGTGGTAGTAATTTCACCAATGAGTCAACGGTAAGCGTCTTGAGGGTCAGTATCTATGATTTGATATCTGCTCTAACTGATTGTGCCCATGTATAGTTCCTCTAATGGGTTTTGTGGCACCCATTATGAGACCCTATGTTACAATTTTGATTTCATGACATGTCAACACAATTTGATAGTGTTAAATGTGACTCATATCATACCTAAATAACCAAAATGATAATCAAACAAAAATAGGCTTTATGCGTGTGAATTTGATCCTCTAACAAGTCTACCTTCGATTCGGATCCAAGCTCGGGAACCTAGGTTAGTCTCAATCGACAATCCTTCAAAAGGAAAAGGGTATGTCAAATCCCCATGACTATCAATCCTGTAATCAAACTAGTAATGTATGGCTAAAATCCTTCGAGAGAATGAACTGACATGTAATGTGAACAACTAAACTGATATATGGCTTCACAAGCAAGAGTGGGATTATGACATGGTGATACCTCAGGGGTAATGTAGCTCAAAAATTGACAATGGAAAAAGGTGAGTCCTAAAAGCTAGATGACTGCACCCAGATGGGATACGTAACCTAAGATCCTAACCAATAATCAAAATGACACACTGGCCACGCATGTATCCATGAAATCTAGCTCAGGGCTGTACAAGTCTTCATTGCTCAGATATCCGTCATCTCCCTAGTGCTTCCAAACATCGATATAACCCCTACACTAGACCCTACTCCAAACTCTTAGCTTGGTCGAAGGCAAACAATTGGGAATGACTCCCAAGCAACTCAAGCAATCTATGAGGAATAGTTGACCAAGACTAGTGATTTGGAAACAAGGGGATACAAGCGCGCCCCCTGAAGCCTGAAACAAATCAAGTAGTCATCTGTGAGAGAGGGTAATTAAATGCGACAAATAGTCGTAATGCAAGAAACAAGCCTACCACATAATATACACACAAACTAACCATCTATGCCAATCAAAAACATATAGCTAGGTACCAAATCAACCATGAGCAAGCATGCTAGAATCCAACAGGTGAACACACAAGCACAAACAAACCACAATTGCATGCCAAATATTAACCAGGTAAGTGATCATCAGTCATTTGTGTAGCCTAAGTGTCTACTGGTCAATGAACCATGTGCTCCAATATACCCAACTCAAGTTTAAGCTTGACCCTCTTATGAAACCAAAGATTCTGGGTTTGATCCCCAGCAGAGTCGCCACTTACTTTTTATTTTTATTTATTACGGGGAAAATCAAGTAAAAACAAAAAGCCCCTCATTGACTCCAGTCAGGAAAAAGCGGTCCACGAAAACTAGATTTCTGGGTTCGGGGGATCGGGGTTACTCTGCTCGGGAAGGTACCTCATGAGAAAGCACCCCTAGGCCGCCTTTCGGTCCCTACTAGTGAATTGGGTATATGGGAGCATATGGGTCAAAGATCAGATAACCTCCAAGGTTAAACATACAACTTAGATCACACCCACCTAATTGGTATCTAGCATGCTTAAGAACACTCAACCAAAAGAGCAAATGGCGCATACTTGTGGTCCTTGGCCACGCGTTACATCAAAGGTTAGCCAAAAAACATAGCAAGCATGCATGACACTCAAACACCAAGCATCCATGTGAAATTCACTACCCAACATTAAAGCACATACCTGTGGTCCCTTGCCAAGCGCTGTAAGGGAAGGTTAGTCGCACATTCGGGCATACATTAATCTCTCAAAATTAAATATCAAAGCAAAAGGAATCAGGAGAAACCATACATTGCATCTCAGCCACTCGTGATGCTACATACTTGTGAAAAACTATACAAACACGTCTATTCATCTCAAAGAATCGGGCTCAACAAAACACTAGATTACTAGTGCTTAACTAACCATCCTTTGACCCGCATAGACCCGAATTCTTATGAATCCAAAATGGAACCACATTAACCTGGACTAAATCCCATTTTAGACCCTAAACATAGCCTTACACTAATATGGAGTGAATGAGCGACTCCTGAGTCATGGGCTCGATTAAAATTTAATCGAGACTACCCCCGCAAAAATCGACAAGCGGCTGTCAATTCCCCAACTAGTTGAGCCGGTTGAGAAAATTTCTGAAATTTTGTCAATACATTCTTCATAGAGTAAGGAAACTATAAAAATAAACGGAGTACAATTCTGACTCTGAATGACTGGGAACCGATCCAAACAATGCCTAGTACCCTAACTGTTGTTCCGAAAAATAGAACTTAATGAATCGGCTGATCCGATTTCCTAACCGGTACATCTGGTTGAGAGCAGTTCTCAAAATTTGTTAGAATCTTTCTCAAAGAGTTAGGAATCCAAAAACCTGGCAGTACAATTCGACTCAGAATGGGAGACGTCTGAAAAGATTCTTTCTAGTACTGCTTCTTGTTAGGAAAACATAACTTAATGAATCGGTTGATTCGGTTTCCCAATGGGTTAATCCGGTTGAGAGAAGTTCTCAAAATTTTTTAGAATCCTTCTCAAAGAGTCAAGAATCTAACAAAATAAATGGAGTACAATTCTGACTCCGAATGGCTGAGAACTGATACAAACGATAGCTAGTACCCTAACTACTATTCCGAAAAATAGAACTTAATGAACCGGTTGATCCGGTTTTCCAAAAGGTTTAGTCGGTTGAGAGAAGTTCTCAAAATTTGTCAGAATCCTTCTCACAGAGTCAGGAATTCAACAAAATAAATGGAGTACAATTTCGACTCCGAATGACTAAGAACCGATCTAAACAATGCCTAGTTCCCTAAAACTAGGCTGCAAACATCAAAGACAAAGACAAACGCAAAAGAAATGGGAGAAGCACACAACGTTCATACCTGTAGGATTCACGGTTGCTCCCCCTTTGTCTTCCTTCTTTTCTACCTCCAAAACTTGGTATCCACTCCCTCAAAACTTTATGAAACCCCCTTTCAAAATGAGAGAGAGCACTCCCACCTGGATCTGGAGAATCCCTCATCCTTTTCTTTTTCTCCTCCTTCCTTTCCTTTCTTTCCTTTCCTTTCTCCCCTTCTTTTTTCACGTTTTTTTGCTTCACTTTTTCCTTCATAAACATTAGAGCTTACTCCATTTTGCACACCTTCAGTGCAGGAACTCCCAATGGAGTCTTAGCTTCCCGGCTCATAAACCTCCCTCGTCCTTGAGGTCAAAAGGCGGCCACATTCCCTCCCTTTGATTAACCATCAAGAATCGAGCGGATTTCGATGTGGGTTGCGAAACTAACATAAAAATGGCCCACAAGCTGGGCTAAATGGAGTGCTGGGGACTGATATGGAGATTATGGGCCCGAACAGTAGGATTTGGGCTCAAAATCACAAAAAATCAACTGCTCATCCTAGCTGGCACAATGATCACAGTTGAAGCTTGGTTCCCAACTAGTCGAGACTGTTGAGAAAAAAAATTTGAAAATTTGACAGAATGTTCCTTCAAGAGTAAGGAATCCAAAAAAAATAAACGGTGCATGATTTCGAGTTTGGATGAGGGAGATATGACCAAAACAAGCTCGAGTGCTCCGAATTTGAACCTGCTCGAATAATGAACTTTAACTGAAATCCATTGAACTGGCTGAGCTGGTTCCCAACTGGTTGATCTAGTTGATAAAAAATTCTCAAATTTTGTCAGAGAATTCTTCAATGAGTAGGGAATCCAACAAAAGAAACGGTGCATGATTTTGAGTTCGGATGAGGGAGATATGATCGAAACAAGCCAAAGTGCTCCGAATTCAATAAACTCCAATTGAGTTAAAACCTTGGGGAGGCCCACTTGCTTCCTATGGCATGATGCCAATAACTAAAGAAAGAAGCCATGATGACACTCGGAAGTGAACTATATACGCACTTAATGGACCACATACATGCCCACCCGAGGCTCGGAGAGATGGAAGCTAAGCCTAAAGGGCCACAATGGTGCTATTAGAAACGATGAATTGAGTGTGACACCCATGGGATAAATGTAAGTGTTGAGAAAAAAATTGAGGTTTACAACCCACCATAGGGAGTGCGATGATCATGACTCCTTCCCAGTATAACAATAGGAAAGGGGCCTGAAGCTTGAACTTGTTAACCTGATTTTCTATCATTATTGGGCCCATTTCATGCATAGATTTTAACTACTATTTACACAAGTTACACTATCTCAAAATATTACATTTACATTTTTATTACAACAAAAACAAAATCAAATACCTACATAAGATGGACTCCTAATGCTGTGTTGGCCTTAGTGAATGCGGGATGTCCCTAACAACCTCTTTAGTACCCACACGGATGAAACACTCATGCTAAACTTCAAGCTTAGTGGGAAAACATAATAACATATATAACCACTTACAATGATCTTCAATTCTAGTATACACGCATATATAAATATTTCATGTATCATATTATTCATCTCTCCCATAGAAGTACATAACAGAAGATACCCGTAGGTACACAACAGAACATAACTGAGATATGCCTTAGCATTAGGGCTAATTTCTTTTGTTTTTATATGGTTCATTATTCAAATACATATCATATAAATGTTTGCCTGCATATACTAGTGAAAATGAATAATAGGAGCACCGTATAATAGGTACCCATAGGTACAATATAGTAAAGAACATGAAGTGGCCATAAACGGAATCAACTTAAGGGCGCCATCATAAAAGGAATACTAGATAGCACTAAACAGACATACTAAATAGTACGAAACAGACGTGCTGGTAGCACAAAACAAGAGTGTTGGGTAGCACTAGTCCCTATTTATTCACTATTCGGTCTTAAGCAGGCATACAATTATATGTGTTTCAGAGCATGTTATATTGTTCTTAATATCATTCATGTATTTATGTAGCTTAATTCTTTGCAGGCTTAATAGGAATAGAAAACAAAACAGGCAAAAAGAAGGCAAGAAAACAAAGCTTGCCAGCAAATCTGGTTCACTGAGGCGAAGCGTAGCTTTGTCGAGTGATTCCAAGTGATTACGATCATATCTGAGTGATTCCAGGTGAACACGTCTATGTTTCTTAACAATACGCATTATAACTGCTCTTTTTCTTCGTTGGATAGCAGAGAATTGACGTATATGAACTTCTTCGGCCTGTCCAGCACCACTGACTCTAAGGGATCCACTGCTAATGGGTCCTTCTTTTCCGCCTTGACCTGGGCGGCGAACTATGATTGCTAAGCGGGGGTGTGATCTTTGAGGAGACGACTTCCTGAACTCTTCTCCCCTTTATGTTCCCGTATGTGTAACACCCCAAATTATACCCTAGTAGTTTTATGACATGTTTAAGGTATAATAGAAGTTAAATTTGTATTTTTCGGAAATTTAAATGCTAAGTGTGGAAAAGGGTAAACTGGTAAATTACCAATTAAGGACCCAAAAGACATAAAACAAGAAGATTATATGTTAAGGGAGAATTTTGATACGTTGAATTGCAAATTAATGGGAGTTGGAGGACTAAAATGCAAGGGCCAAAATATGAGTCGAAAAGAGGTATGAGACAAACTTGTCTACAATGGGAAGTTCTTCATTTTGGGTTTTGGAGAGCTAAGGCATACGGTTTGGAGAAGATCCAAATTTAAAGGAAAGCTCATTTGAAGGTGTCAAGAAATCAAGGTTAGGAAATTCTCCAACCTCCTTCCTTGTTATGTGTGTGTTAGGAAACTATCCTAACTCCCTCTTTGTTTATGTGTGTTAGGAAAACCCTAACTCTTCCATAAATGTGTTTTTGGTTGGCTTGAGTGGGGTTTTGTGATTTGGTTTGATTTTTTTTTTGTTTTGGATTTGATGTATCCGGTGAAATAGGGCAAAAATACCTCATTTATGTTCTAGCCCAACGCCTCTCCGCCTAGGCAAAGGGGTGCTCTCTTAGGCGAAGCTCTTGGCCTAGGTGAAGGTTTGTTCGCTTACGTGAACTCGAGATCATCTTCTGACCACTGTCTACTCCGCCTAAGCGAAGGGATGCTTCGCCTAGGCGAACCCATCTTTTTGGCAGGCTTTGCTCTTGCCTCTTCTCTACATGTTTTGCTTTCTATTTTTATAAAGCCTAAACGAATGTTATAAATACTAGTATAAAAAGCTCTGAAACACATATAATTGTAGGCCTACTTAAGACCGGATAGTTAATGAATATGCACGTTTATTTAGTTCTTGACTCATATTAGTGCGACAACATATTTCGTGTGACGAACCGTCCCGATTAGTGTTCACGGCGCACTCACGCATGAATCTTCTGACACTCTGTTTCATGTTGCGAGGCACGATACGTTTAGTAATTTGGTATACATTTATCTTTTGTGTGTACCTTCCAGGTACCTATTGTCTTTGCGATCCCTCTCATTCATTATTCTTGGACTATCTGTTAAACCCATTTATATGATAAGCATGCGAGATAACCGAACCCTGAAAACAAAAGCAATCGGCCACGGTGCTAAGGCGTATCTCGAGTTACGTCACGTAGTGTACCTACGGGTACCTTTTGATATAAAACCTCTGTTATGTACTCCTACGGGAGATTGAACATTCTGATATGCAAATTATTTTACATGTATACTGTAATTGAGGACCACTGCAAGTGGTCATATATATATTTGTTTTCCCACTAAGCTTGAAGCTTAGCACGGGTGTTTCATCCGTGTAGGTACTAAAGAGATCGTCAGGGACATCTTGCATTCACCAAGGCCAACACAGCATTAGGAGTCATTCTGATGTAGGTCCCTGAATTGGTTTTTGTTGTAATAAAATGTAAACGTAATATTTTAGAGATAGTGCAACTTGTGTAAATACAAGTAGCTGGACTCAGGCATATATGTACAAGATAATTTAAACACTACTATGGTGATACTTTTACAAGTTTATGTGTTCATGAATATAAGCTTGAAATGGGCCGCAATGTCGAGGTTAATGGTTCTACGTTACACGTGATGTCCCTTAATTGGGCGATGGGGGAAAGGCGTTATAGTATGGATAGTTGATAGCACTGTCGTGCGGCAGTTAATGGCCCCAGCAGAAGGTCGACCTTGCGTTAGTCAAATAATTGACCATCACATTGATAACTGTTGAAGGGCGACACTTCATCGAGTGCGACCCGGTCGACATTATGGCATTATGGAGCCCTAAGTCTTGACGACGAGAACTCGTTTCCTATTTAGGTGACTAGTCCTTCTTGTACAGGGAGTGTGATGTCTCCTAGTGTCATGGTTGTTGCGCCGTTGAAACCAGAGAGGATTTGCCCGGCTGAGTTCAGCATTCTTGATGAAAGCTTCTTTCGATTGAAGGTTGGTAGCTGCAACAAGTCTGCTGCGCTGTCAGGATCTACTAGCACCCCTATGCATATCAAAACCGCTAATACATAGGGTGAGTACCAATCATCATAATGGGGCATAATGACCATGTTTGGGTTTACCAGAGGAAAGGATATGGGGCCATCCATCGACTTGGTTTCTTCACAACTGCCTCTCATGTGGATAGCATTTACCGGGTGTGGCCCCCGTGGCCGCTCTCAAAGAAAGCTTCTTGTTGGCGCTTCCAGTGTCTAGGTCATCGAGACAAGCCTCTAGTATATAGTTTATCATTTAGTCTAGATTACGATTGGGCGAGGCGCATCGGTTGTAATTTTACATTACCCTTTGTGACTGAAATTCCGCCCAGCGATCAACTTTCCTAGCATGCAGCCACGATACCTGCTTTGATTAGTCTTTCCACCGGGAACTTTGAAGCCGACATACGCGGTCTTGTGCTTATGATCTCTATGGTAATCGCATCGCACACATAGGTTTCTCTGAGCGAGATGCGTCTGGATCGATGCGAGACCGCCGAATCTGATGAAGTCGTGAATGAGAGGCGTGACCTCGTATGAGGATGTTTAGGGAGGTGGGGGCTCCCTTTATTTTTAAATGTGTGATCATAAGATCGCCCCGGTTTTGCTCGACCTTCCTTGGAACTCGGGCGACTTCTTCCCCATCGGCTTGTTGTTCTCAACCGGCTTGCTTATAATCATGACAGTTTGTGTTGCTACGCGAATATTGTTTTCCAGCGTTGAGTACCTTTATGCTTGCTTGTATAATTCTTCCATGGTCGCCGACGGGTCTAAAGACAGTGAGTGGAAGAAATGAGTTGATGGCCCCGAAGCTCCTCCTGAAGTGTTGAAGGACTACATCCATGCTATAAGCCTCTACCTGCTGGACGGCTTGCTCGAACCTCGTTGTAAAGTCTCGTATGGATTCCTCTTCCTGGTTTAGAATAGTCTGCAAAAAGCTAATTTTCCTCTTCTTCCATACTGAACAAAGATACCGAGAGATGAATGCAACCCAAAGCTCATTGAACAAGTTTATTGAATTACGCAGGAGCTTGTGGAACTAGGCTAGCGTAGGCCCTCTCAAACTGGCTGGAAATACTTTGCACAACAGACAGTTGTTCCCGGTACCATGATCTTTAAGATCATGGTACTCACAAGCATCAGGGCTAATTGCTTTTGTTTTCATATGGTTCATTATTCAAATACATATCATATAAATGTTTGCCTGCATATACCAATGAAAATGAATAATAGGAACACTGTGCAATAGGTACCCGTAGGTCTGGGTATAGCATAGGCAGGAGTGCCATAAATGGAATCCAGCAGGGCACCATCATAACGAGGAGTCTTTGAGATTACACTAAGCAGGCGTCTTAAATGTCTACGAGAAACAAAGTATTTGATGCCACGAAAGCAGGAGTGTTGGGTAGCACTAGTCCCTATTTATTCACTATCCGGTCTTAAGAAGGCATACAATTATATGTATTTCAGAGCATGTTATATTGTTCTTAATATCATTCATGTATTTATGTAACCCATTCTTTTAGGCTTAATAGGAATAGAAAACAAAACAGGGAGAAAAAAAGGCAAGAAAACAAAGCTTGCTCGCAAAACTGGTTTGGGTTCGCTGAGGCGAAGAATAGCATCGCAGAGGCGAAGCATAGCACTGGTCAGAAGTCGGTCTCAGGGTCGCCTAGGTGACGGACCTTCACCAAGGCGAGGAAGGGATGGCTCAGGAGATAAGTCTCGAGTTCGCCTAGGCGAGACGGACCTTCGCCCATGCAAAGCTTACCTTCGCCTAGACGAAGGGACATCTGCACAACAATGTTGCATTTTTAGCCTTTTTCACCGTACAGTTTCCAACCCAAAAAAAAATCAGATCAAAACAACTCTCAAACCCAACTCAAACCAACCAAAAACACAATATGGGAAGAGTTAGGATTTTTCCTAACCTTGATGTCTTGAAACTTTAACCTAGCTTCCCTTTTTTTCTTCTTCTTCCTTTCTTTCCTTTCCTTCTCTTTGCTTGAACAAGGAGAGCCAAGAACAATGGATTGAGCAAACTAATTTTGGTCTCCTTCCTACACAATCGGGTGTCCCAGCTCTCAAAGCCTAAAAATGGGGAATTTCTCCTTTCTACAAGACAAGTTTGTTGTCTTATGCCCTTTTTGGCTCACGTTCTCCCCTTTTTCTATTTAGTCCTCCTACTCCATTAAATTTGACAACTAACTTATCAAAATTCTACAATGGCATACTAACTTCTTATCTTATGTCTTTTGAGTTCTCAATTGACAATTTACCGTTTCTACTTTTTCGCATATGTTTTAAATTTTAAATACAAATTTACCCTAAAAATGTCGTAAAAAGCTACTTAGGGTATAATTTGGGGTGTTACATCTCTCCCCCCTTAAAGAATTTCGTCCTCGAAATTCATACTTAACTTGAAATTCTGGTGTGTGCCCTCATTGTCGATTCTAGCTCCCAAGTTACTTCCTCCATACCGTGGTGTTTCCAAAGTAATTTTACCAGAGGGACTTGTTTATTTCGCAATTGTTTCACTTCGCGAGATAAAATGGATTTTGGTTCTTCATCATAAGTGAAGTGTGATTGCACTTCTACATCTTGTACTAGCAAGATGTGAGATTCATCATAAAGATATCTCCGAAGCATTGAGACATGGAATAGATTATGTAATTTGGCCAACTCCGGAGGGAGGGCCAAACGTTAAGCAACTGATCCAATTCTTTCTAAAATCTCATAAGGTTCGATAAACCTTGGACTCAGTTTTCCTTTCTTTCCAAACCGGAGTATCTTCCTCCACGGTGGTACTTTCAAGAAAACCTTATCACAAACTTCATATTCAATATCTTTTCTTTTTAAATCAGCATACGATTTCTGTCTCCTTTACTATGTCAGGGCCAATTACTTTATGCTTATTCAGGTCGGTCCAGCATACAGGGGTTCTACATTTCCTACCATACAAAGCTTCATAGGGGGCCATACCAATACCTGACTGATAACTGTTGTTATAGGCAAATTCCATAAGAGGAATATACCTATCCCAACTTCCGGGAAAATCTAGCACACAACCCCGAAGCATGTCTTCTAACACTTGAATCACTCTTTCAGATTGTCCATCTGTTTGTGGATGGAAGGTTGTACTAAAATTCAGTCAAGTACCTAAGGCTGACTGTAATTCTTTCCAAAACCTTAATGTAAACCGTGGATCATGATCAGACACTATTGACAGGGAAATTCCATCAAACCAGACAATCTCACTCACATACAGCTTCGCTAACCAATCCATGGAATAGTCTAGTCGGACTAGTAAGAAGTGAGCAGACTTTGTAAGTCTGTAAACAATTACCCAAACTAAATCATGTTTCTTTTGGGTGACGAGAAAACCGGACACAAAATCCATAGTAATGTTGTCCCATTTCCATTATGGAATTGGAATGGGATTGAACAGATCAGACGGTACTTGATGTTCAGTTTTTACTTGCTGACAAGTCAGACATTTAGATACATACTTTGCTATATCCTTTTTCATCCCTCTCCACTAATAGTACTATTTGAAATCCTGGTACATCTTGCTACCTCCAGGATGCATGGTGAATATAGTATTGTGACTTTCATACATCAATTTTTTTTTTCATTTCCTGGACATTCGGTACACATAATATGTTCTTGTAATAGAGACCTCCATCTCCTTTTATAGAATAATCAGTTTTATCTCTATTTTCGACTAATTGTTCTTGGACAATCTGCTATATCCTTTTTCATCCCTCACCACTAATAGTACTGTTTCAAATCTTGGTACATCTTGTTACCTCTAGGATGCATGGTGAATACGGTATTGTGGCTTTCATACAACAATTTCTTTTTCATTTCCTGGACATTCGATACACATAATATGTTCTTGTAATAGAGACCTCCATCTCCTTTTATAGAATAATCAATTTTGTCTCCATTTTCGACTAATTGTACCCTTTGTTGTAACTTGAAATCATTTTTTTGAGCATCTATCATTATCTGCCTCAAATCAGACATAGCTCTTAATTGAGTTAACAAGGCTCCATCAGATGTAAATCTCCATATACAATGTTTCAGGGATAAAACATAAATTGTTTTTATACTTAAAGCGTCCACCACCACATTAGCTTTTCCTAGGTGGTAATCAACTTTGCAATCATTATCTTTGAACAACTCTAACCATTAACGCTGCCTCAAGTTCAGTTCCTTCTAAGTTAACAGATACTTAAGCTTCTTATGATCTATAAATATTCTACATTTTTCACCATATAAGTAGTGTTTCCATATTTTCAAAGCGAACACTGCCGCTGCTACCTCTAGATCAAATGTAGGATAGTTCCGCTCATGCGGTTTCAACTGCTTGAGGCATATGCCACCACTTTTTTATCTTGTATCAATATACATCCCAAACCAATCCTTAAAGCATCACTATACATGACATATTCTCTACCCGGAGTAGACTGAGTCAACATTGGTGCTTCAACCAGTATTTTCTTTAATTGATCAAAACTTGACTGACATTTGTCATCCCATTCAAACTTCACCCCTTTCTGGAGTGACTTAGTAAGTGTAGAGGCTATGACAGAGAATCCCTTTACGAATGGTAATACCCAGCTAAACCCAAGAAACTTCTCACCTCTGTTAAATTTCAATGCGGTTTCCAACTCATAATCGCTTCAATCTTCACAAGGTCAATTCTAATACCCTATGCAGACACAATATGACCTAGGAATGACACTTCCTTAAGCCCAAAATCACACTTACTTAACTTTGCACACAACTGTTTTTATCTTTGGATCTGCAACACTATCTTCAAATGTTGTTCATGTTCTTGTGCATCCTTAGAATACACCAAGATGTCATATATGAATACCACTACAAACTGGTCCAAAATAAGGGTGGAATACCCAATTCATCAAGTCCATGAATATGGTCGGTGCATTAGTCAACCCCAATGGCATTACTTAAAACTCATAATGACCATATCAAGTTCTAAAGGCTGTTTTCAGGACATCAACATCTTTTACCCGAAGCCGATAATATCCCGATCGTAGGTCTATTTTTGAAAAGACACTCGCTCCTTTCAACTGATAAAAAAGATCTTATATTCTCGGCAACTGATATTTATTTTTCATGGTTACCTTATTTATTTATCGATAATCAATGTACATCCTAAAAGTGCCATTTTTTTTTTGACAAACAAAACCGGCGCACCCCAAGGCGAAACACTAGTTCGGACGAATCCCTTGTCCAATAACTCTTGTAGTTGAATCTTCAACTCTTTAATTCAGTTGGAGCCATACGGTAGGGTGCCCTAGAAATAGGAGACGTTCCATGTAAAACTTCAATAGCCAGATCTACTTCTCTTTCAGGTGGTAAACCCGGTAATTCCCTGGGAAACACATATGGGAATTCCTTTATCAATGAAATATCTTCCAAATTTACCTTTCCTCTCTTAGAATCAAGCACCAAAGCCAAAAAGGCTTCACAACATTTCTTAAGAAAACGCCAGGCTTGCATAGCGGAAATTTCATTTGACACTGGTCCAGATCGGATACCATGTATAGTTACCTCTAAAAGGTCAGAACATTTAAGCACTACTATTTTCTTATCACAATCAACTATAGCCCGATGTTTGGATAACCCGATCCGTCCCGATATCCGGTCGAGCTAGTGAAAAGACGATGCAATTAAGATCAATAGAGAACTCTTTATCATGGATCACTAGAGGACAGTTCTTATACACTCGGTTGACCACTAGCAAATTTATGCCACAGGGGGACTAGTAACATGATGTCATATTCCAAATGCCTAACGTGGCATTTCTTTAGAACAGTCATAAATCACGAGACATTAGAATGTGTAGAACGAATCTATCGGCGTACATTTAAATGTCATGGAGAGAAAATGCCAGTATAACCACAATTGATCACGATCTTCCTGAGTCCCATGTAGCATGTAGGCTGGGCTAGGGCTATAGTGTTGAGGTGATTTATTCGATGTAATACTTCTTATCTTTGGCTTGAACTACCTACCCTCTACCTGTCACGAGTCAGTGAAGGTACAAAATTTGTCATATAGCTATATGAGGAGTTCACAGGGGTTCAGAATCCTGAGAGCAATTCACTATAGAGATGAGTATGTGCTTCTACATGAAAAAAACCCGTTATCCATCTAATTACTGTAAGAATGATATTTATGTAGCGGTGTGAATTAAATTCCAGGTCATTCCTCTTGTTCGGTTGAGAATTTACTCACGAAACACAGTATGGAATTGTGGATCATACCGCACCCCACCTCACAATGCATGAGACATATGTGATTGACAGAGACTCTGATTCTTTACTGAGGGAGGAACTACTACAGAACTTTCTCTACGTTTTTATTTCGACAAATTATTCGGATTTCCAGTTTTCTTTATGTACACTTGTAGTGAAATTCACAGTGATGATCTGCTGACCCAGTGAGTCTTATTTTTTTACTCTCCTTCCTTTGAGGCGATCCTCAGACTATCTACATTGGGGGTTTCGAAGTAAGAGCTAGTTTTGGTGCATACTTGATGAATGGAGCTAAACTCTTTCTCGCCTACACCATTGTCAAATAACCTGTTTTCGATTAAGATTGCTTCCACTTAGTATATAATAGTATAGACATGCTAGTTTGAAACTCTTGGAAAAGAAGTCACATGGGAGTGGAGTGCAGGAGACGATGGATTTCAACAAGAACTACTTCCACCAATCATAAAGTTGCACCTTGTGAGTGAGACTACATTGGCCATATGTTTAGGGGGCGTTTCATAGATCCCAGCCCTTTGTAGTTTCTCGAGCCCAAACTCCATTTGTCGACTCTTCCATACTTGTTTCATGAGATTCTTCTATCTGCTCTTTGGAATAAGTACAGGATTTGGGGGTGAGTGGTCGATCTAGACCGCATATATCTTGAGGAAATTTTGAACAACGCTTAGGTTGACCCAGTCTAGAACATCGTGTTCCACCTCTGTAGAGGCTCTGGAAGGGCCCGAAATTTTGATGGATTAACTAGTGCTAAGATTGCTTTGCTGACACTTTCCTCCCAGCAATGTCTTGGGGTCTTTCCATCCTATTCACTATATTAAAAAAAAAACAAGGACATTCGCATTAGGCGGCCACAATCTTGTATGACCAGTTTAACTTTAATAGTTTTTCAAGAAAGCAGCTAAACTTAGGCTCTGATACCACTATTTGTAACTTTGCTTCCACTATTGTGTGGCAGGAGGATGCCTAATGAAGACTTTGTTATGTGAAACCGAAATCAGATTTTGGATAAAGGGAGTAAAATAGAAATTTAATTTGAAAATCGGAATTTTTAGATCTCGGATAATGGCGGACTTTTCGGACAGAAGAGTAATCGTGAGGAATTTAAACTATACATTGAATTGTTGAGTTAAGGAGTGGTGGGGATTCCATTTTTCGGCGTGGGGTGTCGGATGTGCTGGCAAATTAAAGGGGATGCGGCGGCACCCCGGTATGTGACACTTGGCATCAAAAAGCCAGTGGCTCACAATTAAGCCATGTGCAGAATTGAATCCATGGCTCACATGCGACATATGTGGTGGATGATATCATAAGGGATTTATGAAATAAGAAAATTATAGGAAAAGGGTTTGTTTGGAATTTGGTTTGAGGAAGGAGAGGAGGCAATTTCCTTGTTTATTGGATGAGGAGTTCTCAAGGGTGAAAAGGATCCAGGAAAGAGAAGATGGAAAATGAGGAGAAATGGAGAGAAAATGAGAAGAGAGAAAAGGAGAAAAAAGGAAAGAAAAGCAAAGAAAGAAAGGAAGAGAGAGAGAAACGTGGAGAGAAGAAAGAGATAGAAGGCTTTGTTCTTCATTTTTAGAGAGAGAACGTCTTCCTTCTCTCTAGATTTGTAAGAGCGATCCGGCCAGTGAGTTCATGAGGCAGAGAGGGAAGTGTTCTACACGGAGAATGACAGTGGACTCGGTTTTTGGGAGTTTAACCAAGCTTGAGGTAGGATATTCACACTCGGTTTACTTTTTAACTAAAGGCTTTATAATGGTAGGGATTGCTTATGGAAGGCGAGAGAGGCCATGAATTAGTTGAAGCCTTGGGATCAGGGGTATAGATTTGCTGACGGTTATGGCCAAGTGGGGAGTTAGGGTTTGAGCCCAAAGCAAGAGGTTTCAAGGTGTGTGCTGTTGTTGATGTGTGTGAATGTTTGGAGCAGGATTGGTTACCATGTTTGCTAAGGGCGTGGGGGTACCTGTACATTAATGAGTCCCAAGTTGGTAATCCGGGTTGGCGGTAATCGTTATGGCTTGCTTGAATAACATGCGGTGTATGGAGATGTGATATTGATGTACTTTGATGTATTAATATGTTTTGCATAAGGTGAATTATATGTATCAATTATATTATCCATGGTTTGTAAATGTTTCATGTAGTGCTTATTCAGCCATGTAACATGAGGGAAATGCATTAGCATGTGCATTTCATATACAGTCCTCCAGCGTCGGGTGGGTGTGGTCACGAGGTAAAGGTTATTCATCGTGTTGGTGAAGTGGAGTAAGTGAACTAAAGGAAAAAAATGGGACAAAGTCGAGTAGAGACTACGAGTCGTGTAATGAGTCAAAATGATAAATCACATGTTTTAGGCGAAGCAAGTTAGGGTAGATCCCCCCAGGGTGAAAGTCCCACATATTATTCACGGTTAGACATGAATCTCGCGATGTAAGTTCGTGAAAATGTTGAAAAGGCGTGCGGCGTCCTACAGGTGTAAACACAGGAAATCGAGTAGCCCGTAAAATAAAGGAAAAGGAATCAAAATCGAGTTTTGATAAATAAATTGGAGGGTTTCCCGATGGTTTTGTCGGGGTGTGTGACTAGTTTTGTATTTCCCCATTTTGGCATTCAGGTGTGAAGTCGGTTGGGACTCGGGTGGTGGCGTGAGGGGTTGCATCTCGCCATGATATAGACATTTCATATAGAAAATAATTGTATGAAATGCTTGATTGATTGTTTATATGCCATTGCATGTATGCATTTTTAGGTGGGAGTAACCCTTTGGCGGAAGTTTTCTCTTGGGCTTTGCTTCCTGTGGTAGGACCCCAACTGGGGTCTGGGGCTATCCGGGGCAGACATTCGGTGGGGTGTCTGTGGGAGAAAGAAGCGGGGATCATTGACTTTAAATGATATTTTGTAAATATGTATAAAGCTTTTTGTAGAGCTGACATGAAAACTATGAGAATATAAGTTCAAGATCATTTATTTTGAGTATTGGTTCGTGGGCCCCGAGAAATTATTTTACTCGATGTCGTCTCGTGATACGAGATGTATGAATTTTCCGCGGGTTGTGGTGGCGTCAGCGGTTTAGGAAAATGGGCGTCATAGCATGTAGTATCGAGCTAAAGGTGGCGATTACCTTGGGGGCTCGGTGGGTGCTAGAGTTAGGTATACGATATACTGGGACTTGAAGAAAGCAGGTTAGATCATACATCAGTGTGCATTTTGGTGAATTAAATGTGATGTGTGATGGTGTATAACATGTTTGTTATGAATTGTGTGGTGTAATGCTTGGCGAGTAACGCAGGAAAAGTGTTAGCTTGGTGAAAATGCGCTTGGAATATTTAGGAAAATTTAGGCGAAACAGTCTGAAAGGAAACGAAATAAACGAAAAAAAAAAAAATATTTTTAAGGCGTGCTCGAGTTTTGAACATGAAGCCCGAATGAAATTGTGGGATTACGGAAAATTATTCCGGTTACGCACGAGGGAAAGAAGTGAAATTAAATTCTAAAAATTTTGAAGTGGGTAAAAGGCGATTGTTCAAGCTCACGCACCTTTAGGAGTACTTGACTCTTGGAGAGTTTGAGAAAAAAAAAATTTTTGCGAGAGCGAGCTGGAATGGCTCACGCGATTTCCGGCCGGGTCCGCGACCTAGTGTTGAGGTCGTGAGGGAGGGCGGCAGTCGCGCGGGGCGGGGCGGTTGTGCCGCGGCGACCGCATACGATAGAGCTAGCCAGCGCGCCCACGACATGGGCGGCCTTACGCGCGACACAGGCCCGGGGCCCGGTCGCGGCGTGGGTTGGTGTCGCGACGCACGGACTAGAGAAAGACGTGTGCGACATCAAAGTGAGGTCGCGACATGGGTGGGTGCGAGGAGATTCATGACATGGCGTCAGCGGCGTGCGACGGGAGGGCTGTGCGGGCTTGATCGTCGCGACATCATTGCGGTCAGCGACATGGACGGTAGGCGTGGACGTGACGAGTGTCGCGACATGAACTTGGTGTCTCGTGTGGCGGCGATGCGGAAATTGCGACGCCATGGATCATCCGCGACATGAAGCGACGATGCTAGCGAAGCCGATGTCGGCGACATGAATTTGATCAGCGACGTGGTCTCGATACGGGGTGGCGACATGGGTGATGTGCGGCTTGGTTAAGTCTTGAGGGATGTCCGCGACATGGAAGTGATGTCGCGACATAAATTGGCGACACTGGCAACCATTTAGGCGGGAGAGGCGGTGTAGCGACGCGATGATCGTAACGACATGATTGGTGTCTTGATGTCGCTGACATCAAGTGGCCGTGCGTTTTATGGCGGGTTGGGCTGAAGCGAGAGCGGGGAGGTCGCGACATCATAGCTGACACCGGGCGCGTATGACCCCTGCGCCTGTGGCCAGCGCGGCTTCGCCCCAGTTGTCTGTGCCCGACATGACGACATGGTGTTGTCTTGCCTTGGCCCGGCGCCATGACTGTAGACGCTGCGTGCCTTGAGGTGCTCCGCGACATGAGGCGGGCGCTGAGTGCGATTGCAACTTGTTTTGCAATACCTTGTTAGTCCTTTGTTTGAACCCAGCATTCATGGATTGCACATTCATGAGCCTTATTCCGCAGTAAAAAAAAAAAAAAAAAAAAAAAGTCTGAAAATTTGAAAAAAATTTTCTTGTGGTGAGTCAATATATAGAATCATTTATATTGCATTTATTATAAATGTAATTACGTGGTATGTGAAAATTTTATATATTTCGATTATTGTGAATAGTGTCTCGAGTTTGTGTTTGAGCCTTAGAATCTTGCATTAGAAGTGGGTTGCATGTTTTTTTTACTATTGCGTAATTTGTGTTTCAAATTGCGTGAAAGGTGTGCTCACGGTGTGATGTATATGGGAGTATGATTACGCGAGTTAGTGCGAGAATGTTATATGCATGGTTTAATACGTATAGGAAATGGAGTGAATACTAAAGGTTAAAATTAGGCCTCGAGGGTTTGGATAAGGAAAAGCGAATATGAAAGTTTTGAGATTTAAGTATGAGTGGTTGGCCGATTAACAAGCTTAGGAAATGAAACGGGTTGGTTCGTGGTTGTAAATCTGTTAATAATTAAGCGGTGTACTAATTTAGATTTGAGTGAAATTGGCCAGATATTATTGCCATTTAGCATGTGTGATCAGCGAGTAGAGAAATGAGAGCATGAGGGCCGTCCACGAGTGCGGTCGGCACCGCGGCATCTGATACCATCCGCAGTGTTTACTCGGCGAGGCCTTTCTTTTGCGGGGCGTGGAATGTCAGCGGCGGTACGCTGCGCTCGAGAGCGAGCATAGCGGTGGTGGGGGTCGAGTAACCTCAGGAGGTTCGGGGTCCATCATCCTCAGGCATTTCGGGGCAGGCGGTGGCGGAGACCATTGAAGTTTATCACGGATGGAGAATATATTGGAGGCTGGAGATCACCTCTCAGATCTTCTTAGGATCGATTAATTTGCATTCAATTTGAAGGGTGAGCAGGGTAGCGTATGGAGATGGCGGGGCTTCTAGAACATAGGGCATGACATGGGCAACGTTTCAGGAGCTGTTCATGAGTAAGTATTTTCCAGAGACTGCGAGACATGCCCAAGCTGCGGGCACCTAAGCACAGGCGAGGGGAGCGATGTCGGTGTGGATTATGTGGTAGATTACGGAGTTAGCGGTCGTTGGCGGCCCGTAATGACCCGCAGACATGGCTAAGTCGGGAGATTTGAGAATGGGGTACGAAGTTGTCTCGAGGTAGGATAATGAGCCTCAGGCTACGAGGATATGGATTGCGGTTGGGGCGACCACGGCCGTAGAGAAGATGAGGATGCACGAGGCATTCGGGATAATCTTGGTGGGAAGAGGAAGGGGTAGGCCTTCTTGGGTGCGGGAAAGGCGAGCCTGCAGTTCGCGAGACGGATCTGAGGGACGAGGCCCAGATGACGTGCTTTCTTTGCCATCGGCTGGACACGTAGAGGGATTGCTCACGGAGCGGGGATCCCGGGGTTTTGGTAGGGTGCGGGTCAGTCATCGATGGGACCCGAGGCACGGACTCGGAGTTCGTCCTTCGCTCCGATTGTGGTCGGAGGGCGGTTCCGGGTTCTGCGGGTGCTGCGCGGCGCAGCCGGGTCTGAGGGACAGGCCCAGAGGGCCGGGGTATGGGTCAGTCGGGTCACGGGGCTCACGAGACGGGACTTGGGGACCGGGCGTGTGCACCGCTGTGGTACGGAGAATTTGGCGTACGGATCAGCCCGGATGCGCAGGGTATGTTTCTACTCATGTATGTGTTGATGGGTGCATTATGTTCATTATTATTGCATCTTGTGTGGTAGGTTTGGGTATGGAGGTTGAGGCCTTTAGAAAAACCAGAATATGAGGAAATTTTTCCCTAGGAAGTAGGGAGAGATTTGATTTTCTAGAGATTAGAGTTGCGCAGCGGAAGCGTGATGGACCTTAGGGTGGTAAAAGTGTTGGTTGTCAATGTCATTCTTGACATGTATGAATTGGCTTGACCTTCGGGTTGTCTGTCGCACTAAAACTTAGACTGCTTTCATAACCGACACCTACCATGGAGTTAGGGTGTTTTTCTTACATATGCACATGGTTGATGTGGAGGGGCGTGGGAATTTGGACTAATTTTTAAGGAGGAATGTGAAATCCCGTAAATCCAAGATTTTGGATAAAGGGGTAAAATAGAAATTTCGCTGAAAACTGAATTTTTCTAGACTCTGATGACGAAACCGGACTTTTCCGTTGGAAATCGGCTCTCGTGAAATTTCTAGCTACCACGCGACCTCGCTGGATTCCGAGGTGGCCTGGATTTCACGTTGAGGCGCAGGTCGGATGACACATGGCAAGTTAAGGATGCCACTTGGCACCACAAGTGTGACACTTGGCATCAAAAGTGTCACAATTAAGCCACATGTGTGGAATTGAATCTCATGGCCTTGATGAAGCTATGTGGATGATGTCATAAAGAGGGATTTATGAAATAAGAAAATTATGGAAAAGGGAGGGCCACCAATTTGGTTTGAGGAAGGAGAGGAGGAAATTTCCTCCCATTTGACCGGATGAGGAGTTCTCCAAAAGGGTGAGAAAAGGATCTAAGGAGAAAAGAGAAGATGGAGAGAAAATGAGGAGAAATGGAGAGAAAATGAGAAGAGAAAGGAGAAAAAGGAAAGAAAGCAAAAGAAAAAAGCAGCCGCGGAAAACGCGGAGAGGAAGAAAGAAATGCAGAAGGCTTTGTTCTTCATTTTTAGAGAGAGAACGTCTTCCTTCTCTAGACTTGCAGCGATCCGACCGTCGATTCCTTCAGACAAGAAGGGAAGTGTTCTACACCTGAGTGGACAACGCGTGGACTCCTGCTGAGCTTCTTCAATCCCCAAGAGGTAGATATTTTCCTACTCTGCATTTTTAGCCTAAAGGCTTTATAATGGTAGGGATTTATGGAAGGCCAAGAGAGGCTATGTACCTAGTTCAAGCTCGTATTAAAGGGTATGGATTTCTGCGACCGGCTGCATGACCGTGGGAGTTGGGGAGTTGAAACTAGAAACCGAAGGTTTCTAGGTATTATGATTTGTTGATGTGTGTGAATGTTTGGAACCGGATTGGTTCATGTTTGCGAAGGGGCCGTGAGGTACGCTGTTGAATGGTCCCAAGTCAGACCCGGCCAGGTGTTACGTGCTTGCTCGAACAAATGACAGCTGGCATTTAATCGTTGACATTTGATGATGCTTCGTAGCTGTATTAATATGTTTTGTGTTCGAGGTAGATTATATGTATCAATTATAATTATCCATGGTTTGTAAATGTTTCATGTAGTGCTTATTCATGCATAATATGAGGGAAATGCACGCATCATGCATTTCATATGCACTACACATCGCCGCCTGGGAGGTGTGGTTATTCATCGTTATAGAGCGTGGTCGTGAACTCGGGAAAAATGGGACAAAGTCCAAGGTAGAGATTCACGAGTGTGTAAATGATCAAAATGATAAATTCACATGTTTCATGAGCAAGTTTACAGATCTCCCCAAAGGTGAAAGTCCCACATATTATTCACTGCTAGGACATGAACTCCTACGATGTGTTCTCGTGAAAATGTTGAAAAGGCGTGCGGCGCCCTACTGCAAACCCTGAACTGGCCCACAAAATAAAAGAAAAGAATCAAAATCAGTTTTTGATAAATGAATTGGAGGGTTTTCCAATGGTTTAGTTAGGGTGTGTGACTAGTTTTATTTCACATTTGGCATTCCAAAGTAGGAGCCTAGTTGGGACTCGTGGCGTAGCATGAGGGGTTGCATTCATGAGATGACATGTACATTTCAGAAAATAATTGTATGAAATGTGGATCGATTGTTTATATATGCCATTGCATATGCATTTTTGTGGGGAGTAACCCTTTGCAGGAAGATTTTCACTGAGCTTTGCTCACCCCGTCGTGGGACCCCTTCAGCAATGCAGACTCATCCAGGGAGACGATATCTCGTAGAGGTATCTATTGAGAAGAAAGCTCCAGATGTGGCTTTAAATGAATATTTTTGTAAATATGTATAAAGCTTTTTGTAGAACAAGCATGAAAACTATGAGAATATAGTTAAGATATTTATTTTGAGTATTGGTTCGTGGGCCCAAGAAGCTATTTTTACTCAGATATACATCTCGTGATACGAGATGTATAGATTTTCCGCAGGTTGACGGGTAGTCAACCAATTTAAAATGTATGCCACATAAAAGAATCTTGATTTTCCCGTATTATTAGGCCCATTTCATGCATAGATTTTAACTACTTATTTAATATTAGTGTTACACTATCTCAAATATTACATTTTACTTTTTTTTACAACAAAACAAAATCAAAGACCTTACATAAGATGGACTTAATGTTGTGCTACTCTCGCGAATGCGATGTCCCCAATCTACCTCTTTCAATACTCACACTGATGAAATAATTCGTGCTAAGCTTCAAGCTTAGTGTGAAACAGACAACATATGACCATACAAAGGATCTTCAATTCCAGCATACATGCATATATAAATATTTCACGTATCATATTATTCATCTTTCCCATAGGAGTACATAACAGAAGGTACCCGTAGGTAAACTACATATCAGAACTAAGATATGCCTTAGTATCAAGGCTTACTGCTTTTGTTTTCATATGGTTCATTATTCAGATACATATCATATAAATGTTTGCCTAAGATATACCAAAGTTGAAATGAACAACAGAACACCGCATATAGGTACCTGCATATAGTATAGCATGTAATAGGAAGTGGCCGTAAATAGAATCCACTTAAGGGCGCCATCATAAAAGGAGTGTTGAATAACACTAGACAGACGTACTAAATAGTACGAAATAGATGTGCTGGTAACACAAAACAAGAGTGTTGGATAGCACTTGTAACACCGACTGCACTTCTATAAAGGACATAATAGAGTAAAAGAAAAGTAAAATTTGTATTTTTCGGAATTTAAGTGCTAAGTGTGAAAAAAAAAAGGATAAAGCCGGAATTCATACAAGAATCAAGGTTAAATTGGTGATTTGTAAAATGAGGACCTAAAGGTCATAACACAAGAAGATTATATGCTATTGTAGGAATTTAGATAAGTTCATTTTCAAATAGATGGGAGTGAAAGGACTAATAAGCAAAAGGAGAAATTAAGCCAAAAATGTGATAAGCCAAACATGGACTTAGGCCAAATTCTGGATAAGACAAAAAATTGGTCTATGGATTGAAGAGATATTTCTACCTCAGAGAAAAGAGCCAGTTATGCGAGAGATGAGCCAAAATTTCGGTTTGCTTCCCTCTCATTTCTTTCTGATCAAATTGCTCAAGTAAAAAAGAAGGAAGAAGAGAAGTTCAAGAAATCCAGGTATGGAAACTATCACAACCCATACTGCTTATGGGTTGTTAGGAAAACCTAATCTCCATTATGGAAGTGTTGTTTGGTTGCTTTGTGGACTTTAGGTGGTTTTAGTTGGTTCAAGTCAAGTTTTTGAGTTGTTTTTTGATGTTTCGGGGTTTTACTGAAATTACTAAAGTAGGTGAGGGGCAACCAAGAAATCGCAGAGCCCAAAAGACTAAAGTTGTTTTTTTTGTCTAAAGGATATTAAGTACCGG
Source organism: Tetrastigma voinierianum (assembly GCA_016808115.1). NCBI lineage: Eukaryota > Viridiplantae > Streptophyta > Magnoliopsida > Vitales > Vitaceae > Tetrastigma > Tetrastigma voinierianum. The sequence continues at coordinate 924,386 of JAEQBH010000315.1, read as the reverse complement.
TACTCAAAGCTGTTTTTAGCCTAGAGGAGGTTAAGTACCGGTACTAAAAGTTGAGTACCAGTACTCAAAGTGGTTTAAGGTCCAAAGGGTGTTAAGAATCAGTACTAAAAGTGGTATAAGGTCCGAAAAATCTACCCAAGAACCCCGTTTTGTTATGTTCTTCATTAATTCCGAATGAAAGGGCTCAGACATGGCTAAAATCTTATTGTCAAGGCAAACATTGTTCTTACCCTTATTTGCAAAGTGATTGCTAACAAAATAACAAGCTCAAAACATATAATTGTATGTCTTCGTCTGAGACCTGGATAAAGGAATGAATAGCATCGTCTGCTCAAGCATGACGACACTTCGCATTGTGCTACGACACCTCTATTACGTGAGTAGGCACGCTATTCAGTGCTTTGGCACTCCTGCTAGTTCTACGACACTTTATTGGTAAAAGTATGTCTCCGGAGGCGATACGACACTCCTAAGCTGCTACGACACTTCTGCTATACGGGCAAAGATGTATTGTGCTTCACACCTCTGCTCTCGCATCAGATAGTACCTTCCGAAAATTTATCAGGTCAGCCCCTCTCATTCGCTAAGGTTACCGGTTTATACAAGCAAACATTTATATGAAAAGTATCTCTATCAAAAATGATGTACAAACATTTATATGATAAGAATATGAATAATGAACAATAAGAAAGCATGGGTAATCGCCCAGCCTGCTCATTGTACCTATGGGTACCTTCACAAGATCTTTGTTTGTAACTCCTACTGAGATATGAAAAACCCCAGCAGCAAGAATTCATGCTATATGAAAACTCGCGGATAAGAATTAGGTTATACGTAAACTCTAACATATGCATTATGATGTATGTATCCTGTAATCAGGACACTTCAAAGTGGTCATAATCAAGATAGCTTCACCAAGCGTGTTTATCACGTGTTTATCAAAGGTAGGTATTAAAGAGGACATCCGAGGTATTCCAGACTCCGTACAACACAACAATAGAGTCCACTGATGTAGGCCTTTTTATTTTGTTTTGGAATGTAAATGTAAATTTTTTTTATAATAGTGGAATTTGTTTATGTACAAGTAAATGAGACTCAGTCATGTATATACAGAACATTTAAACACCTTTTGGTGGTAGTACTAGAAGTTTTATTTCATTATGAAATTATATATGAAATGGGCCCACCAATGTTAGAAAAACAGGTTAAAGAGTCCCTGTAACACCCCAAATTATACCCTAATAGTTTATTACATGTTTAGGGTATAATATAAGTAAAAAAATTTCATTTTTCGGAAAATTGAGTACTAAGGGTAAGTTGGTAATTTGACCGTAAGGACCCAAAGGTCATAACACAAGAAGATTATATGCGAAGTTAGAAATTGAATAAGTTGATTTGCAAATAGATTAAAAATGAAGGACTTAATGGAAAAAAAAAAAAGGAACTTTGAGCAAAAATGGATAAGACCAAACATGGTCTTAGAATATCTCATTTTGGCTTTGAAGGCTAGGGATTCCCGGTGGGGAAAGAAGAAGAAGAAGAAGAAAGGAAGAAAAGGAAGCTAGTTAAAGTGTTCAAGATCAAGGTATGGAACCTATATGTAGGGAAACTATTTGTGTATGGATTACTAGTAAGGAAAGTATGGAAATACTCTTTGTCTAATTTGTGTAGGAGCAATCCTATTAGAAATGTTGTTGGTTGTTATAAGATGAGTTTTATGGTTTATTTTGTTTTGCTGAGTCGATTTAATTTGGAAGGAATTCCTGAAAAAGGCCAAATCTGTACTTCGCATTCTTCTCGACAATCTCCTACTCCTAGGCGCAGGGAGTGCACGCGCCTAGGGCGTGAGCCCCAGGCTGAGGCGCTATGCCTGTGCAAACAAGAGCCCATAATTTCTCGCATTTTCTCGATCCGCCTCAGGCTTAGCAAGGTTTCGCCAGCGAACCTCTCCGCCTAGGCCGCACCCGCAAGTCCCGTTGCCCTTCCTAATTCTAACAATCATCCATCGGATTAATAAGGATCCTTAAAAGTAGAATGAAAGGGTTCGCATAAGTATATTGTAGTTATATGAAAATGCTATGTACCTCGCCGCCGAGGCGAAGCGAAATCCTGTCGTTGGGCAAACATGGTTTCTTGCCCTTATTTGCTAATGTGTTTAAGAACAATAAAACAAGCTCAGTAAGACATATAATTGTTTACTTGCTTAAGACCGAATAGCGAATGAATAGGCACCTCTATTTAGTGCTACGACACTTCTATTAAGTGGGTAGGCACATCTCTGTTCAGTGCAACGACACTCCTGCTAGTGCTATGACACTTCTATTACATGGGCAAGCACGCTCGTCAGCGATGACACTTCGCTAAGGCACGACACTTATTACGTGGCAAGCACGCCTCGCGGCGCGACGACACTCTACATTGTGCTATGACACTGCTACGCGGCGTGCGATCGCCGTTTAGCACGACCGCACTCCTTCCGTACCTATTGTGTTGTGTCCCTATCATTCATTGTTACCGGCAATGATGGAAATATCGCGATATATCGTCGATATTTCGGGTGTCAGGCCTTCCCAACACGATTTTTACAAACGAAAGTCATTTGAGGGAAAAATCGGAAAAAATCGCCCAATATCGGCGATATATCGCCAATATATCAATAAATGACCGATATATCCGACATTTCCATGTGAAAAAATTGACAAAAAATACAGCATGTGAAATAAAACCCAGTTTTGAGACAAAACAACTGATATATAGGCCGATATCGCCGATATATCAGCTATTTCGGCTGATATATTGATCGATATATCGGCCAAAACAAAGAGGGCTTTAACTTCCCTTTCAGCTTAGTGTGCCTTCATTTTTATTTTATTTTCATGGAAAGTGTGCTTGGAAAGTGTGCCTAAACTGGTCAGTGTGCCTTCCTTGACTTCCTGTGCGTATAGTTAGTTATACTTTAACTATTTCATTTTTTTTATCAATTAAAATTAGATTATCTCTTTTCATCTTTGTCATTAATGGCATTACACATTACTCTTTTTTTAGAGTTTTTATTCAATCTTGATTACCTCATTTTAAAAAAATCAACCGATATGCTTTTCATTTTATCTATGAATATATTTGAGGCTTAACCTAATGGTCGTAAGTGATTAAGGCAAAAAGAAAACTAAGTTCGACCGATAAGAATAAAATACTATAAAGTTATATGCCAAGTAAGTAAATGTTAAAAAAAAAAGAACAATTATCGTCATATTATAAACAGGAATTCGGTATAAATTTTGAAACATCGATCTTCATTTTGGTTTTGAAATACCATAGCAATGTAATATCAATGTGCATATTTCATTATTAATGTCATTTTTACACTTTTATAAAGTATTTCCATGAATAACAAAGTATTTTTGTTAATTTTCGATATATCGATATTCATGTAAAAATATCCACCGATATATCTCCGATATATCCGTAAAATCTAAGTACCGATATATCCGTCGAAACCGATATTTTTAACCTTGGTTACCGGTCTATGTAGGCAAATACTTATATGTTGTCTATCTGAATAATATGACAAATGAAAACATTTATATGATAAGAATCTGAATAATGAACAAGAAGAAAGCATAAGAAATCAGTTGTTCAGAATGTACCTACGTACCTTCAGACAAGATCTCTTCTTGATTTCTAGGGAGATATGAAATCTTTATGTTAATTATGTTATATGAAAACTCCGTTATGTATCTCATATACGCAAACTCCGACATACATTATGTTATATGTATCCAAGAAATGTAACCAATTCCAAGTGGTCGATTCATATTTTGTTTCCCACTAAGCTTATAAGCTTAGCACGGGTGTTTCCATCCGTAGGCACCGAAGAGGATGATCCGAGGCACTAAGATCCGCTGTGGCTAACACAACAATAGGAGCCTACCTAATGTAGGTTTTTTATTTTGTTTTGTAATGTAAATGTAAAATTTTGTAATAGTAGAGTTTGTGTAAGTATGAGTAAATGAGACTCAGGCATGTATATGTACAAGACATTTTAAACACCACTACAGTGGTAGTTTTACAAGTTATATTCTAATATATGAATTTGTTTATCGAAATGGGCTCACCAATGTCAGAAAGTTAGGTAAATGAGTCTCAGTCCCATGCCGCGCCCTATCCCGGCCTCCTCTCATGCCACACCCTCATCTTCGCCAAAGTAGGTAGGCGTGGATAGCCCTAGTACCATATGTCGCGCCTTCTCCTCACTCCATGCGAGGGTAGCGCACAAGATTTAACCTTATTTATTCACTATATGGTCTTAAGCATGCATACAACTATATGTGTTTCAGAGCATGTTATATTGTTCTTAATATCATTCATGTTTTTATGTAACTCATTCTTTAAATGTAATAGGAATAGAAACAAAACAAAGCGTAAAAGGTAAGAAATGTGCCGCTAGCAAAACCGCCTGGGCCCACCAAGGCAAAGGAGCACCGGGTCAAGTCGACTCGAGTTCGCCTCAGCATGACGGGCCTCTCAAAGGCGTAATAGCGGCTCAGAGACAAGTCTCTCGGGTCTGCCTACAGACCGACCTTCGCCCAGGTGAAGCTTACCTTAGCCTAGGCGAAGAGACATAAGCCAGAAGGTGGACACCTGCCCTTTGCTAAGGCGAAGGACGTCAAACATGCACAACAATGTTGCATTTTTAGCCTTTTTCACCGTACAGTTTCCAACCCAAAACAAAACCAGATCAAAACAACTCTCAAACCTAACCTGTAAACCAACCAAACACACATGGGAAGTAGTTAGGATTTTTCCCAACTGATGTCTGAAACTCAACTAAGCTTCCCTTTTTTTCTTTCTTCTTCCTTCCTTCCTTTCATTCGATTTTCTAACAAAGGAGAGCCAAGAACAAATGGATCGAGAAACCCCACTTTTGGTCTCCTCCTTACACAACCTAAGCTCCTTAGCTCTCAGCAAGCCCAAAATGGGGAATTTCTCCTTTATGCTGATAAGTTTGTCAGTTTTATGTGCCTTTTTGGTTCAAGTTCTCCCTTGCTATTTAGTCCTCCTACTTTTACTAAATTTGACAACTAACTTATCAAAATTCTACAATGGCATACTAACTTCTTATCTTATGTCTTTTGAGTCCTTAATTGACAATTTACTAGTTTACCCTTTTTCATACTTAGCACTTAAATTTCCGAAAATCTAAATTTGACTTCCATTATACCCTAAACATGTCATAAAACTAATAGGGTATAATTTGGGGTGTTATAGATCCTGCCCGCTTTTGTATCCCACAAGGCAATGTATGGAGCATGATATGTCGCCCAATCTCTCTGAAGTCATCCACGTGCATCCACTCTATGTAGTTGTTGTTCATAAGAACAAGATGGAGGTATCTCCTGGTGTGGCCCAAACTAGCACAAGACTCGCTTTGGACGATTCCACTCAACAGTCCCAAAACATATAAGCGATGACATCGTCCACAAAATCTCCTGATTAGATAAGCAGATATTTGGTAGCTGGTCAACCAACTCTTCGACGTAAGGCTGCCATAAGACCTACACATTTACACCTGACATCAATAACGTTGATGTGAATATGAATGAAACAACTATATCAAGAGTCATTACATCTAATGATCTCGTATAGGAGGAGTAATCAGATGGCTATAGACGTATTAAATATACTCCACCTTACACCTAATGGAAGAAGTCGTTCGACTCACAGAAGCTCACAGAATCCATCGTGGACAATCTCAGCTATGTCTCCATCAACGACATTGACGTCGTCATCATGTAAGGCATGAGCGACTAAAGGTGCTGGATATGTTGCTGGTCGCCCAAAATCAGGTCGCCCCACGTGAAGTCTCTCCTAAGACCATAACTAAATACAAAATAAACAAAAAGTAAGTAAACTAATGATGTGTTGTAACAATGTAATACAATTCCTAATACCGCGTCTATAATCGAAGTTGACTCGGCATAACTCTCGATATAATTGTGCTAGTACTGCACCACCCTAACTATAATCAGCAGTTTGCGTCAAATCTCGTAGCAGTGGGAGAAAGCACATATGGACATGCACTTCCTTCTTATCCGCAAAGAAGAAGGATCCCATCAGCGCTAAGATGAAACCATGCGCACTTTGTTCTAAAGTGACCTCATCTCGTGGCCAAAAAGCTAGGTGGTGATAACTCCGGTCACATAACCATTGTAATGGAGATAGCTGACCTCCGAGAGCATCGTTGAGTGGTGACACCGAGCAGCCTCCTCACACAACTCCTCCTCGCCACATCGAACGTTATGTGTCCCTGGCAAGTGGATCGCCGGTTCATGGATACGAAGCCCAAGGATGATAGCAACATCCTGTAACATGATAGTCATATCTTCGACAAGTACATGAAACGTGTGTGTCTCGGGCCACCATCTCTCGACGAGACAAGTGATGAGTAGTCAATCGATCATGATGTGGCCCAATCGGTATAAACCATAGAATCCCTCGCGGATCACGTATGGAAGAATACGTAGATCTATCCTCCACATACTGATGAAGGCTTTCATCTGTTGGAAAGGGTGGAGTACCTTCTAGAACTACAAGTAATGAAGAACTCAATTTTATAATTGATTATATATAAATTACACCAAAAATATGTAATAGTATTTTATATTTAATAAAATACATATCTGCTCCGTATCTACTAAGTGCGACCTATGTCTATCCTTAAATACCAAGATAGATGGATCTAAAGGATCTGCATCATGAAGCCGTTTGAACGCCATATCTATAACAGATAACACAAAGACAGTATAATTATTAACAAAAAACATTGAGATACTAGTATCATAGTCATGAATGCAATTACTAATTACTAAGGCAATGAACAAAAAAACCACGTACAAGAATGATGCCTCATTTACTTAAATAAGGTACACAAATCTTTTATAATCTAAGAAATAAACATTCGTACATACGTCTTATACAAAGCAACTACAAACATGAAAGACAAATTGCCTTACAAAAAAAAAAAAAATAGAGTTACTTCACATATTTCACTGAACTTGATTTCTATTCTTACAAGACCGCCGATTGTGACATGTTGTTTGCACAATCCACATGTGATAGTAGTTTTCCCCTCCCTAACGTCCATTTCATTATGCAAACGGGTTGATTTAGGACGTCCACTGCCTATGCGTTTCATTGACTCAGGAGGTACAATAGTAGGACCATCATAAAGAGGCCACTCGTCTTCATTGAATATGGGATGAAACAAGATTGCCTACATTATCATTGTACGACTACATAATGTAGTAGCCTTGAAAAAATAATCGAAAATCAACACATCGATGCAAACATGCTGCTATGATATGGCTACATGGAAATCCATATATAAATGTCTTACCACATGTGCATTTTTAGTCATGTAAGTTGAGGTGTTGTGTTCAACCACTCCTTGACTTATCATGAAATTGTCCTTGGATGTGATTATTAAGAATTTCCATTGATCCAACTTTAACCACACAAGCCTTAATTTGAGCATCGCGCCTGCGTATGTACCGTCTCATCGATGCCAACTGCTAGCACCTGCTCCTTTCTCAGAACAAAGTAACTATTAAGGCGGAAAAAGGTCAACTGAACTAATGCAATGATTGGTAAGTTACGAGCTCCGTTAAGAGCATTGTTAAATACCTCAGACATATTGGTAGTCATTATCCCATATCTTCGACCTCCATCATGTGAAAGTGCCCATATCTCAAGAGGGATCGCCCCTAACCATTGTTGTGCTTCCAAATTAATTCTCCTAATTGTAGCCATATGCCTATTGAATTTACGTTGTGTAGTCGCTAAAGCTGTTTTGCATACCAAATTCTTCAAGCTTTTATCTTTGAAGCGGGTGTAGACCCTCAATTTTGTCCCTCGGCACTTGCATTTATCCTATGGGTGTCACACTCACCCATCATTCTCATATAACACCATTAGGGCCCTTTTAGGCTTAGTTTTTCTCCGAGCCTCGGGTGGACTTGTATGTGGTCCATTGAGTGCGTATGTAGTTCACTTTAGAGTGTCATCGTGGCTTCTTTTTTTAGTTATTGGCATCGTGGCATAGGAAGCAAATGGGGCCCCCCGAGGTTTTGGCTCAATCAGAATTTATTGGAGTATGTCAAATTTGAAGCACTTGAGCTTGTTTCGATTGTATCTCCTTTGTCCGAACTTAGAATCATGCACCGTTTGTTTTATTGGATTCCTTGTTCACCAAGGAGGTTTCTATTAAAAATTCATAATTTTTGTCAACCGTTTGACCAATCGGTTTGACTGGTTCTTCAGGGCAGTACGTATACAACACTGTTTTTTGGGTGGTTTTGTCGACCACTCCTCCTTGTTTTGATCACATCTCCCTAATCCAAACCTGGAATTGTGCACCGTTTTTTTTGTTGGTCTCCTTATTCTTCAGGGAACATTCTGTCAAAAATTTCAATTTTTTCTCGAATCCGGCCTCTACTGGTTGGCATCCGGTTCAAACAGTTAGTCGGGTCAGCTTGTGTGGAGCGTTGATTTTTGTGATTCTGGAGCCCAAATCCTATATGGTTCAAGCCCATAAGCCCAAATTCTGACTCCTGGGCAATATTGTGGGTCTATTTTGGGGCCTTGGGTTGCCCTCAGAGCCCACCATGAATCCATATGATTCTTAGTGGTGAAGCAAACTAAAAAAAAAAAAAAAAAAAAGAAGCGGAAAATACTTAAAAAGGTTGAAAGCAAATTTCGTGAATGCAAAAGAGCATTAATGGGGGTGTGTATCCCATGTTGAGGGAGCTGATTCCAGAGTTGAAAATAAGGTGAACAAGGTGGGTTCGTAGGCTGAGTGTAGGGTTTCGATAAAGGCTAGAATGGAAGAATAAACCGGGAGCTTTTTTTTCATAGCATTTTTCTAGGTAAAAGTGGTGATTTCTGCCTGTGGATCTTCTTGGCCAGATTCATTGACTGAGAGGAGACTTGGTTTCGCTGGAAGCAGAAAAGAAAGAAGAGAAAAAACGGGGGATAGCCGTGAATCCTACAGGTACGAAAGTTATATGCTTCTCCCGTTTCTTTTATGCTTTTCTTTGCCTTTGTTGTTTGTAGACTCGTGTTAGGGTAGTTTGCTTTGTTTGTGTTGGTTCTTGGTCATTCGGAGTCTGAATTGCACTCTGTTTGTCTTGTTGGATTCTTGACTTTGTGAGGAAGGTCCTAACAAGTTTTGAAATCTTTTCTCAACTGGCTAGACCGGTTGGGAAACCGAACCAACCGGTTCATTGGGTTATGTTTGTCGGAAAGGCAGTTTTGGTACTTTGCTTTGTTTGTGTTGGTTCTTGGTCATTCGGAGTCGGAATTGTACTTGTCTTGTTGAATTCATGACTCTGTGAGGAAGGTTCTGACAAGTTTTGAGATCTTTTCGCAATTGGCTGTACTCGCTTGGGAAATCAAACCTGTTCATCGGGTTAAGTTTTTCAAATGCCAGCTGGCCAGGTATTAAGTCGATGAGCGTTCCCGATTATTAGTTGAATGTAGGAGTGTGATTGCAAGGTTGTCTCTTGTCTCCTTAGTTGTTTTGAGCCTGCATTGCATCTCGGCTAATGGTTAGCTTGGTTCATTCCCATAAATTTGTGTTGGGACGTTTTGTAAATGGCATGACTTTCTAAGAACAATGGCTTTATTTGGAGTCTTTATGTAGTTGAATTTGCAGCTAAGTTCACGGGATTTAGGTAGCTAAATTTCAGTTTGGTCCTAGGGATCTAGGTGGCTGCATCGTTTGTAAATTAGTTGAGTCCCATGGTCTTCATTTTAATAAAATGGGTGGCTTGGTTGTAGCCCCGTTTTAGAACACTTTACCGTGTTTTGGATCAGTTCTCACTCATCCGAGCTGAGAATCAATCACCGTTTGTTTTGTTAGATTCCTGACTCCTTGAGGAAGGTTCTGACCAATTTTGAGAATTGTTTCCAACCGGCTCAACTGGTTGGGAAACCGGATCGGTTGGTTCATGAAGTTTAGTTTTCTAGAATAGCAATTAGGGCACTTTGATTTGTTTGGATCGGTTCTCACTCATCCGAGCTGAGAATCAATCACCGTTTGTTTTGTTAGATTCCTGACTCCTTGAGGAAGGTTCTGACCAATTTTCAGAATTTTTCTCAACCGGATCGACTACTGGGGAACCTGATTTCAGCTGCTTGTTGGGCTTGTAGGGGTCAGTCCACCCCCGCCTTTAATCGGGGCCCGCGTGATCTCAGGAGTCCAAACCCATTCGCCTCCATTAGTGTAAGGATACGTTTAGGGTCTGAAATGGGGTTTAGTTCAGTTTAATGTGGTTCCATTTTGGATTCGTAAGAATTAGGGTCTATGCGGGTTAAAGGGTGGTTAGTTAAGCAATAGTAGTTTAATGTTTTGTCGAGACCGATTCTTTGAGATGAATAGATGTGTTTGTATAGCTGGACAAGTGTTGTAGCATCAATGAGTAGCTGAGATGCAATGTATGGTTTCTCTTGGCTTTCTTTGCTTTTGATATTTAATTTTGAGAACAGTATGCTTGAAACGTGCGACTAACCTTCCCCTACAGCGCTTGGCTAGGGACCACAGGTATGTGCTTTAATGTTGGGTAATGAATTTCACATGGATGCTTTGTGTTTGAGTGTCATGCATGCTTGCTATGTTTGTTGAGTAACCTTTTGATGGAAGCGTAAAATAGGACCACAAAATGTTTCGCCATTTGCCCTTTGCTGAGTTAAGTTTTAGGTACGCTAGATACCAATTAGGTTGGTCTGATCCTAGCCAGGCGTTTAGCCTGGGGAGACTATCTGATCTTTGACCCATATGCTCCCACATACCCAATTCATTAGTAGAGACCGAGTTCCGGGCCTAGAGGGGTGCTACCTCATATGAGGTACCTTCCCGATAGGTAACCTAATCCCCGGACCCAGAATCTAGTTTTTCGTAGACCGCTTTTTCCATACTAGAGTCATAGGGGTTTTTTTTGTTCTTACTTGGTTTTCCCCTTTATAAAGTAAAAACAAAAAGTAAGTGGCGACTCCAAAGCAAAACCGTTCCTCCTCGAGGACGGATTTTCTAAAACTTGAAAATCAACCCACATTTTCTTTTCATTTTAAAAGCGAGTCGCACCGGCCCGTGGATCGGGTAGGGTCCACAGTGGCCATAAAATTGCTTGCAAGATGACACATGCAAATTCTGTGATAAGTAGATGATGCAGCCCAACCAAGATAAGGATCGCTCATTGCTACCTTAATACTTGAATGTTTGTCAAATATAACACAAATTCCCGTCCGTTGAGTTACTTTATTTATGATACGTGCTAAGAACCATCCCCAACTATCAATATTCTCGCCTTTTGTAACAGGACAACCCAAAAATTAAAAAAAAAAAAAAAAAAAAAAAAAACTATGACCTTCCTTAAAATTATGACCTAAAAAACAACTACCAAATAAGGCCTTAGCTTCCATATGTTTGTTTCTCAAGAAAATACACATTTAATCACCACATTATCAACAAAACACACCACACCAACAAAAGATTATCACCACAAATTAAAATGAGAACTAAACTCAAAGATTTATCACCACATTATCAACAAAACACACCAACAAAAGCAGCAATGTAAGAAATCTTGAACAAAAAATAATCCAATATTGAAGGGTTACCTACTGTGGAGATGAATGGTGTACTAGAAGAGAAATTATGGAGCAAAAATCACTTTATTTCCAAGCCTTAATCGGTTGCTAGCAGAGGAGCAAGTGAAGAACATGAGAGAAATGGGAGAAATGGGGGAGGAAGAAGGGTCATGCAGATTTTTAATACCCGATAATGCCATTGTTCAGGACAGTGGCAATTGAATTTTTTAAAAATTGATGAAGTCGTTGTTCAGGTTAGCGACAATGGATTTCAAATAATTGATGAAGCCGCTATTCAGGACAACAACATTTACCAAGTTGTCGACTATGTAGCCCAAACACACTAGATTAGGCAATAGTTTCAAACACAAACTATTTTTGTAATTTTTTTTTTTTTTGAAAATTATCCCACCTCCCCACCTTAATGTGTTACATGAACCGACCTATTCCTCTAGGTTTGTTATGTGTAAGAGTTAGCAATCGAATTAGAAATTTCACCAATGCAAAAAATTAATATTTATATTAAAAATATTAAATTGTACTATGTCTTTAATCCCCTTAACTTTGCGGAGCTTGGCATGAAGATTTTTACCAAGGTTTTCAGACCCGGCCCGGGGTATTGACCCGGGGAGGGGAGAGGGTCAAAGGGTCAGAGGTTCAATCGGGTCGAACCGGGTTCAACCGGAGGGATAGACCCGGTCTATATACAAAATAAAAAATATATTTTTTCTTATATATAAAACTTAATTTTCATTGAACAATAAAATTAAAGAGATACATCCAATACATATTAAAGAGATACATCAAATACATAATCAAGTCCATATCTCATATAATAATAAAATTAGACAGTTAGTTACATTATTAGATTGTGACATCACATTCCATCTCGAAGCACTAAAGGCTGACATTTGAACATCCACCGCGAATATCACTAACTCCTCGAATATATCCAATTTCTAAATCGTTGTCATAAATTTTAAAAAAATAACCTATATTTTTAACTTAAAATAAATAAATACATATAACAAAATAAAATAACACACAAATTTTAAAAATTACCTTGGGCTCTAAATAATATTGAAAAGTCTCAAGAAGCATAGAACTTGATTATTCGATTAATAATATTATTCACTTCTTCATCACGAAAAATCAGAATTTCTTCTTCAATAATCCAAAAGTCATATTCTATCAATGCAATCTAATTGCGTTATGTCTTCAACTTTTCCAATTTTCATTTTTTTGATTTTTATTTTTTTAATTAAAAAAATCAATAAAATAAAAAGTTAAAAAATTGTGTAGTTTTTTAAGAAACGGCGCCGCATGATCAAAGAAGGGAGAAAAAGCAAGAATCGGCTAACCCGATACTTGGTCATCCGGGTTATCGGTTCGACCGACGGGTGACCGGTTTTATCCCGGTTTTAACCATCTGCTTTCCGCTCGACCGGACCGTCCCCACCTCGATCCCCTCGCGTTCCATTGGATCGGCCGTCATCCGGTTTTAACAACCTTGATTTTTACTTTATTTTATATTTATGTCTTCCAAATCAAAAGTTTATGAATTGAATAAGAATAATTAGTTTTACTGATAGTATTTTCTTAAAATGAATAATAAGTTGATCGAGGAGACAGGAAATTTAATATAAGAGAGATGGGTATTTAGTCAAATGACAAATGAAAACAAAAGCATTTCCGGAAAAGAAAAAGAAGAAAAATGTGACACGCCTACGTGTCACCTAGACCTTCAAAATCAATGTAATACAATCGCTAATACTACGTCTACAATCCAAGCTGACTCAGCATAACTCTCGATATAACTGTGCTAGTACTGCACCACCCTAACTATAATCAGCAGTCTGCGTCAAATCTCGTAGCAGTGGGAGAAAGCATAGATGGACATGCACTCCCTTCTTATCCGCAAAGAAGAAGGATCCCATCAGCACTAAGATGAAACCACGCGCACTCTGTTATAAAGTGACGTCATATGCATCGCCGGGTGGATAACTCGGGTCAGCATAACCATCGTACGGAGATATTAATCCTCCGAGCATCAACGAACGTGACACCGGCGCCTCCCACACAATCCTCCCGTTTGGCCACGAACACACATGTCCTAGTGACTGCTGGTTCATGGATACGAAACCTAAGGATGATAGCAACATCCTGTAACATGATCGTCATATCTTCGATAGGTACATGAAACGTGTGTGTCTCGGGCCGCCATCTCTCGACGAGACAAGTAATGAGTAGTCAATCGATCATGATGTGGCTCAATTGGTATATACCATAGAATCCCTCGCGGATCACGTATGGATGAATACGTAGATCCATCCTCCACATACTGATGAAGGCTTTCATCTGTTGGCGAGGGTGGAGTACCTCCTAAAACTACAAGTAACGAAGAAATCAATTTTATAATTGATTATATATAAATTACACCAAAAATATGTAATAGTATTTGATATTTAATAAAATACATATATGCTCCGTATCTACTAAGTATGACCTATGTCTATCCTGAAATACCAAGATAGATAGATCTAAAAGATCTGCATCATGAAGCCCTCTGAACGCCATATCTGTAACAGATAACACAAAGACAGTATAATTATTAACAAAAAACATTGAGATACTAGTATCATAGTCATGAATGCAATTACTAATTACTAAGGCAATGAACAAAAAAACCAATGATGTCTCGTTTACTTAAATAAAGTACACAAGTCTTTTATAATCCAAGAAATAAACATTCGTACATACGTCTTATACAAAGCAACTACAAACATGAAAGACAAATTGTATTTACAAAATATATATATATATATATATATATATATATATATATATATATATATATATATATATAGAGAGAGAGAGAGAGAGAGAGAGAGAGAGAGAGAGAGTTACTTCACATCTTTCACTAAACTTGATTTCTATTCTTACAAGACCGCCGATTGTGACCCGGTTGTTTGCACAACCCATTTGTGATAGTAGTTTTTCCCTCCCTAACGTCCATTTCATTATGCAAACGAAGCTGATTTGTGTGACGGTCCACGCTCTTACGCGCTTTACCGACCGTGATAGTATAAGCACAAGAGACCATCATAAAAGAGGCCACTGTCATCATCAACATGATGAAACAAGATTGCCGACATTATCATAATACAACTGCATAATCTAGTAGCCTTGAACAAATAATCGAAAATCAACACATCAATGCAAACATGCTGCTATGATATGGCTACATGGAAATCCATATATAAGTGTTTTACCACATGTGCATTTTTGGTCATGTAAGTTGAGGTGCTGTGTTCGACCACTCCTTGACTTGTCATGAAATCGTCCTTGGATGTGATTGTTAAGAACAATTTCCATTGATCCAGCCTTAACCACACGGGCCTTAATCTGAGCATCAACATAAGGAGGTAATCGGGCCATCATAAAAGCCAACTGCTAGCATCCGGTTCCTTCGCGAACAAAGTAAACTATTAAGACGGAAAATGTCAACTTAAACTAATGCACGATTGGTAAGTTACGAGTCTTTTAAGAAATATCGTTAAATACTCACATATTGGTAGTCATTATCCCATATCTCGACTTCCATCATGTGAAAAGGCTCATATATCTCAAGAGGGATCACCTCAACCATTGTCAAGGTCGACCAATTCTCCTAACGTGAAATATACTATTGACTGTGGCGGAGTCGCTTAAAGCTCCTTCCGCATACCAAATTTTTCAAGAGTTTATCTCTTAAAGTGGGTCGAAAATTGCTTGCAAGATGACGCGATACAATCCCGTGGATAGGTAGATGATGCACCAACCAAGGTAAGGGACGCCACATCGCCTTAATACCCGGATGTCTCACAAATATAACACAAATTCCCGGGCCCTCATGGAGTTACTTTATTTCTGATACGTGCCAAGAACCATCCCTAACTATCAATATTCTCGCCTTTTGTAACAGGACAACCCAAAAAAAAAAAAAAAAAAACTATGATCTTCCCAAAAACTATGACCTTAAAAACAGCTACCAAACAAGGTCTTAGCTTCCATATGTTTGTTTCTCAAGAAAATACACATTTAATCACCACATTATCAACAAAACACACCAACAAAAGCAGCAATGTAAGAAATTTTGAACAAAAAACAATCCAATGTTGAAGGGTTACCTGCTGTGGAGACGAATGGAGTACTAGAAGAGAAATTATGGAGCAAAAATCACTTGATTTCCAAGCCCTAATCGATCGACAACAAAGGAGCAAGTGAAGAACATGAGAGAAATAAGACAAATGGGGGAGGAAGAAGGGTCATGCAGATTTTTAATACCCAATAATGTCGTTGTTCAGGACAACAACAATCAATTTTTAAAATCATTGCTCGCCATTTAAAGATGTATAAATTCACTTTAAAAATTCGATGAACTGGGCTGTTCAGATACAACGATATTTACCAAGTTAAGTCGCCTACGTGCATTCAAACGCATTCAGACAGTAATAGCCAAACACAAACTATTTTTAATTTTTTTTTTGAAAATTATCCCACCTCTCCACCTTAATGTGTTACATGAACCGACTTATCCCTCTAGGTTTGTTATATGTAAGAGTTAGCAATCGAATTAGAAATTTCACCAATGCAAAAAATTAATATTTCTATTAAAAATATTAAATTGTACTATGTCTTTAATCCCCTTAACTTTGCGGAGCTTGGCATGAAGATTTTTATTTTATTTTATATTTATGTCTTCCAAATCAAAAGTTTATGAATTCAATCTTAAAAATTGAATAAGAATAATTAGTTTTACTGATAGTATTTTCTTAAAATGAATAATAAGTTGATCGAGAAGACAGGAAATTTAATATAAGATAGATGGGTATTCAGTCAAATGACAAATGAAAACAAAAGCATTTCCGAAAAAGGAAAAGAAGGAAAATGTGACACGCCTACGTGTCACCTAGACCTTCAAAATCAAACACAACAGAATCGGCCACGTGGCAATCTTGTAGAGGTGGTGGAATGAGATGGAAAATAGAAAACATATCCCAACTGGCATCATCAGAGTCAGAGAACGGGCCGAGTGGACTCGGCGGCAACTCAACCACTCGGAAGCCTTGACTCGCCAACAACTCGCCCAAGCAGGCATAAGTCCACTGCCTCACCTCGCTAACGCACCAGACCTGACTCTCACTCCCATTATTCCGACACACCCTCTTCAATGTCTTCCCCAAATCCTCCATCGCCTCCATCTCCACAAATACGTCCGACATCAATACAATATCAAACTCCTCCTCCTTCTCATTCTCCGCCTCCTCCGACCCCCAAACCAGCTCCCTCACCTCCACTCTCTCCCCTAACCCGTTCGCCTCCACGTTCCTCTCCATCCCCGGCAGCAGCGCCTTCACGTCCGTCAACACCACCCGCTCCGCCCCCAGCACCGCCGCCGTCAGCCCCGGCAGGCCAGTGCCGGCGCCCAGCTCGATGACGGACTTGCCTCTGATGTCGTCGGCGCGGGTGGTGGCCATCCACCTTGAAAGCAGCAAGGAGGAGTCCCACAGCCATGAGCCGGTGAGGACTCGGCCGGTGGCGGAGTCGCACACATCTTCAAGTTCGTGGATGGTGAGATTGTGGCCGGAGACTGTTATCTCTCTTATTCCCATATTAATATATTTTGGGAAAGCTCCGCTGCGTTGACTCTCACACCCCTCAAAGGTGAAGTTCTGTCTGTGTTTATTATTATACCCTATCGACTGTATTTTTTATGGGGGAAAAGTATGCATGAAATAAAGATAAAAGAAGGAAAGAAAAATAGGAAAAAGTAAAATCGCACTGCCTTGCCTACACGAAAAATTTTAAATCCTATCCAAAATCTTATCACGAAAAATTTTCAACGTATTCTAATCTTGGCCATTTTAAAATACGCTTTCGTATTCTCACCTCATTAAAAAATACGCTTTCATTTTCAACCCCATTTGGTTGAATTTAATTGAAATACAAAACAAATTTTTACTGCTTTTCGATTCATATATAAATGTCAAAATAAGAATTATTTTTTGTTTTCAAATTTTGTTTTCGCCTTATTCTCGTGAATTCAAACGCTGCTTCCTCGTTGCTTTAAAAGTCAATAGAAATGTAAAAATTTTATACCTACTAAATGCGCTTCTGCGGGGTTGTTTGTTTTTTTTAATAGTTTTCACCGTTAAGTTGTTTGTTTTTTAAAATTTTATCATTTATTGTTAAATTTTTTTTAAGTTTTAAATATAAAAAATGAAAATATTTAACTTTTTTTTATTTAAAAAAAGTCATTTTTCATCAAAATAAGAAAATTTTCATCATTGTCTAATATGGAGAATGACTAGCAATACCACTATTGCAGTGATAATAATCTGAGAGTTTAGACTGACGGTCCCATCTCGAATTCCTAGCCGTTTATTTTTAATTCTTAAATATGTCTCATCGAAAAAATTAAAAGGGGAGGGACAGGGACATTTGATTTTTGTTCTTATTTTTTATTTTTATTATATTAAAATCAATATATTTCATAAAAATTAAAATATTATGAAATTTTATAAATTATTTATTGTAATTTAATTATTATTATTTATATTAAAGTATAAAATAAAATAATAAAAAAATATTTTTTGAATATAATCGGGGTAAGGCGGGAGTAAAAATACCTAAACTCGTCTCGAACTCGTCTCAGATTTGAGAAAATAAACTAAAACCCACTAAAAACCCTATTACAGTTAAACCATACCCGCCTCATCCCTACTCACTACCTAACATTAAAAAACAAACAACTTAATACTTAATGTTATTAAATACTATTCAACATTAAACTTAAAAAAAGTTTTATTCAGCATTAAGTAAAAAAACAAACATCACCTAAGTTATGGGGCTTTTTTGAAAAATTGTGGACAATATACTTACAACCAGCATCTCATTCTAAAAATATTTGATAAATAATTAAAACTAAATTGATAAAGAGTGCATCTTTAGTGAACCTTGAATACTACTTTAAAATATCAGGTACAATAATATCCAACGGTATCCAAGATTCACTAATGTGGTACTCTCTTAGTGCACTCTTTGTCAATTTAGTTTTCATTTTTTATCAAATATTTTTTAAATAAGGAGATCTAGACTTGGTTTTAGGTATTTTGTTCAAAAATTTTCAAATAAATTGAAATATATGTATAATTAATTGGCTTTTGGATAAAGATACTACTTTAATCACTTGAGATATTGTCTTCACTAACCATAGGTACTACGTTAAATAATTGGCTAAAGTAGTACCTACAGTTAATCAATTCAATACTCAAACTTTAAAGCCAATTAATTTTCCATCATATGTTCTAATTTTTAAATTATATATTTCTTATTTTTCATATCTTTTTTGCCTTTATTTTCAAATCCTTAGCTTAATACATATTTTTCCTATTTCGGCTATGTCTAATCTACTTTCTCACAGCCTGCACTCTATTTTTTTGACATCTATTCACATTAATCATAATATTATGTTATGTTCCTTTTTAATTTATCCCGACTAAAACTTGAACTCTGAATCCCTTCCCCTCCCCTCCCTATATAAGCCTAAGCTCTTAATTACTTGTGCTACTCTGAATCCCTTCCCCTCCCCTCCCTATATAAGCCTAAGCTCTTAATTACTTGTGCTCAGCTCTACAGTCTTTTGTTTTGTTTCGTTTTTTTTTTTTAAGAATTCTTTTGTTTCTTTCTTATCCGTTGAAAAGTGTTCAATGAAGTTTATGATTGTGCAATAATATATTCTAGTGACGAGGAGATGCCTCCACCCATCCACTTGATTATAAGGGGAGGACATGTTCCAACTTTAACACTAAAGAATAATATTTATTATTCATAATTCAGACCTAAAAAGTTATGAGATGACCCCAATGGAATATATCCTTACAATATGTGTTTACTTTATAGATATGATTTAATTTTATATTTTAAATTATATAAACAAAAAAAAAACTTTTTTTTTGAGGAGTTGGTTGGACCATTTGGGATCAAATATTCTCTTTTGGTTGACAGGTTGGCTCTTCCCTTTTGAAAATTCTAGGAACATTGCTTAAGAAAGAGTGTTAGATGAAAATTACTTTAAAACATAATAAATTATTTAATTTATTTTTTAATTAGACAATTTGTAGTTCGTTAGATTTATTTATTTATTTATTTTTTATGAAAAAATACTATGAATAAGAAAACTTACACATACGATTAAAAGCTAAACCATAACAATCTTCAAAACCGAATTTTATAACATCCTTAGGAAAATTTGAGCACAAAATATTATGATTAGTATTATAGATACCTTTCTTCATTTGTTTACAAACCAAAACTTGTTGGATGTTACACATCAAATTATCATTTCATATTCAAACCATGTGTCTTTTGTGAACAACGGATTTTGGAGTCTCTCCGCACGCCTTTTAACTTTTTGAACTTTCACCGTTGGAGTGTAATGAACCAATAATCGGGTCTTTCACCCGAAGGAGTGTCTAACCCTTCTTACTATTACCCGACACAAGTTTTTCGTTTCATGCAACCATGCGACTCTATTAGACTTTGTCCAACGGCACCGATCTCACCCATCAATCATAAAATGCGGTGTTGATTCTAACCATACTCTCACACCCATGAAATGCGATGTTCCCATGCATATGCAATGTGATGCACAATTGCATATCAATGTAATGTCACATTTGTAATGAATGCCATATGAACAATATACATCATACACTTTGCCATGTATCATGGACAATTATATTACATGCATATAATTTTCAAAATAAACATTCATTTCAATGTCAATATATAAACATACTCATATCAACATTCATCAAACAACAATTATCAAGCATGTTATCACCAATCAAGTAATAACACCTTTAACCCTCAAGGCCAATTGTAGCATATATAATGCCCACAATTAAAAGCTCACACAAGCAGCCTCAAACCGGCTCTTAAACTAACCACAAAACCGGCCATACAAGCTCTTAACAGTCCAAATTATTATTTATTTTATCCAAATAGTCCATAAACACTTTTTAAGACCTATTACACACAATCACCAAACAATTCACAAAGCCGGCCACAATCGGGCCGCAAAACAGCCATTAAAGCTATTTTAACACAATCCAAACAACTCCTTAACAGTCCGCATTATTATTTTTTTAATCCAAACAGTCCCTAAACACTTTTTAGGACTATTACACACTATCACAAAACAATTCACAAAGCCGGCCAAAACCGGGCCTTAAAACAATCATTAAAGTCATTTTAACACAATCCAAACAACCCCTTAAGGCATCAACACAACAATCCTACCTTAAAATAGCCATAAGGTTTGAAATAAACCAAAGTAAGAAGAACCCCTACCTCTTGGAGTGTAGTAGAACCGAATGAGGTATCAATAACACCTCCTAAGCTCGAAAACTTTGATTTCCCCAAATCTCCTCATTTGGATCTTCGGTGAAATCCCTCGTTTTTTTTGTACCCACAAGTAGCCCTCGTCGAGACGATGAACTTTGGTTCTTGGATCGACGAATTCCGACCGACGGAACTCTGTGGATCGTTGAAAGAAGTCTTTGGCTTCTCCCTTTCTCTCCTTCTTTCTCTCCACGGCCAAACAGCAGAAAATGGGCTCCTTTCTCCCAAAAATATCTTTTGTCTAACCTTATCCATAACTTAAAGGTTTATCCCACGTCGTGCCACATGTCCCAGACTTACTTGAGTCCGTTTATGCTCCAAAACAATTTATTTCGTCACGGTTTAAGTTCAAATTATTTTACATGAACTTTATTTAAATTATTTTCAACTTTCAAGATTTTTCTTAAAAACGTTGGGGTCCAATGCACACGCTACCTTGAAAATCGTGAAACCGACTATCCTCAATCCAATCACTCTGTCTAAGTAACTAGATTTTTGCAGACAAACCCAACAACGGCTCTGCTTCGGCCATATGAGATTCAGAAAATTCCCGTGCCCATAAATTGCATCAGAGCAACACTTACCGTTTTGCCTTTTTTCGAAAAAAATTCAAATTTACCTGGATTTACATTCTTCCCTCCTTAAAAGAATTTCGTCCCTAAAATTCAGACACATATACACATCCAATCACATGCATATGCAATAGTCATTTAATACCAAATGACTAAAAAAAAACATACCTTCATCCTCAAATAAGAAATGATAGTTGGTACGTATAGTGTCTTCCCGTTCCCATGTTGCCTCCTCCACTCTTCTGTCGCCACAATGACCTTTACTAGGCCTCACCTGGCCTACCAAAACCATCCCGCTATCCATGATACGTATCGGTCCCTCCTCGAAGGTTCCATCCACATCAACAACAAGCTCGTCCCAATCCACCATATGAGCCTGATCTCGAGGTACCGGCTGAATGGAGACATGGAATACCTGCAGATGAACACTGATAAGTTTAGCAAGAACGCCAACCTGTGCTAAACACCTACCCTCCTCGAGCACCTCATGCCCACATACCCCGACGATACCCCTCGCTACAAACCTGACCACTCCACTCTTAAGCATCACCTTCAAGAAGACATGATCTCCCTCCTCAAACTCTAGAGGTCGCCATTATCTATCGGCATAACTCTTCTGTCGGCTCTAAACCGTGAGAAGACGTTTCCGTATCAAATCCACCTTCTCAAAAGTGTCTCTAACCAAATCCGGACATGTAATGGGTCTCTCTCTCACCTTCGTCTAACGAACCGAAGATTGACAAGGCCTCCCATATAGTGCCTCATAAGGTGCAATCTGTATGCTTGCCTGATAACCATTGTTGTAAGCGAACTCCACTAAGGGTAAATGCTCTTCCCAACTATCCTTGAGATCTATAATGCATGCCCGTAGCATGTCCTCTAAAGTCTGGATGGTCCTCTCAACTGACCGTCCGTCTAGGGATGAAAAACAGCATTTGGTCATCAACCTGTGGTCCCCATGACTCGCTGAGCTCTTCCAAAAAATGAGCCGTAAACCTGGGATCCCGATTAAATACTATAGATACTGGTACCCCATGCATCCGGAAAATCTCCCATATGTATAACTTGCAAAACTCCTCCAGAGTAAAGGTCATCCGCATAGCCAAAAAGTGTGCCAACTTAGTAAGCGGGTCTACTATCACCCACACCGCGTCATGCCCTCGCAATGTTCGTGGCAAGTGAGTCACAAAATCCATCGTGATGTGCTCCCACTTCCACTCAACTACCTCCAAAGGCTAGAGTAATCCCGTTGGTCTTTAGTGCTCACCCTTTACTTGCTGACACATGAAACATCGATGAACAAAATCCCCAACGTGTTTCTTCATCCCACTCCAATAATACTAGCGACGTTGATCGTGGTACATTTTCGTGACACCTAGATGCATGGCAAAACAGAAGCAATGGAACTCCCTGCAGACCTCCTCTCTCAAATCTGATGACTAGGGAACCACAACCCTTCCCTTATACTGAAGACTACTATCTGTGTGAATGGTCCAGCCTTTGTCACTTGTATTTGACCATACGTGGTCCCTGATGGACAATATCTCTACGCGCCCTATCCCCCCGAACTCGATCACTCGCCAAAGAGGGAAGGCATAGCCACTAAAACTCCCCAAAGTACTTTAGTTTGACCGTAGTGTAGCCCGAACAGCCGCACCGCCGAAAGACCGCTCACTCCCGAGAAGCCACACTAGCCAACACTCCCCGTGACTTCGACTGAGTGCATCAACCACCACATTTGTCTTACCGGGATGGTAACGCAAAGTGAAGTCATAGTCTTCTAGATACTTGTTTACTGAAATTTGTATAGACCAAATTTACCAAGTAATTTGCACTGCTGCCAAAGACTAACTAAAGTCTCCTGCAATGGCGCCAAAAACTTGTTGTCTGATTTTGATTAGAATTTTTGTTATTTGTTTGTGCTTTTTGTAAAATGGATTCATAAAAAAAATTGTATTTGGTCTAAATCACTGCAAGTGCACAGGTCATACAAGTAATAAAAGTGAATTCTTAAGTCCAGATATCGTTCCCACGAGGATTGATGATAAATCAAAAGACTAACTACCCTAACTACTCAAGATCCTTACTATTTGAACTCCAATATTAAAATGATGAGAGAACTAATAAAATAATACAAAAATAATTTCACTAGTATAAATAACAAAAATTTAATAAAAGTGGATTTGAGAGTTCATTGAGGAGACAACAGTGGGAAATAGACCAATGAATAATTGTCAATTTCTATATCATTTTGAGTCATAGCTAAGCCATAAGTTGGAAAGCTGAATTTGTCAAAGATGCATTGTAGTATAGTTTGGATTTTTCCCTTAACCATAAATTTCACTAATTAGAAATTCATGTTCCTTTTGGACTCATGGGTCTAATCAATTACTTGTAAGATATAACCCTTCAAAGATCTCAGAGAGATTTTCTTTTATACTCAACCCAATTTTGATCGAGCATCACCCTAAAGATGTGAGACACACTTCATCATTTACACGCCCACGCTGATATTGCAAGCCTTCAATATTGATGAAATTCTACATCTCCTTGATTAGATCTATCATGCCCCCAACCCCCGCCTAGGCGTAAGAAGGGGCGCGAAACCGTACTGGGATTCTTTACTTTCTTTTTCAGACGTTGGTGGGCCCAAGTCTTATAACTGAATTTATATCCACATATACAAAAAATAATAAAACTACCACTATAGTGGTGTTTACAGTGTCGATACAAAAAGTCCTGAGTCCCATTTACATATACATATACAAAAAAACTGTATATTTACATTTACATATTTAGAGCACAGAACCTATATGTGGTGAACCCCTACAAGTGTGCTGGCCCAGCAGAGTGCGGAAGATCGTGGACGTCCTCCTCTGTACCTACACGAATTAAAACTGTATGTTTTTTACGCCTGAAAGGGAAACATATGACTTATATATGTACATGCATCAATACTTGTACAATAAGCATATAACAATAATGTATTCATTAGCGTATATCGTAGATTTTCATGATTTCATATAACAAACTTATACGCCTAATAAATTTATAGCGCATTTATACTTATTCAGATCTCCCATATGAGTTACAAAACTTATACTTGTATAGAAGTACCCGTAGGTACTACAGAACTTATACTTGTACTTTACTTTACTCTTATTCATTATTCAGACTCTTATCATATAACTGTTTGATTACCTAGACCAATAATAAGAAATGACTAGGACATAGCACAATGAGGTGTCGTAGCACAAAGAAGGAGTGCCAAAGCACTGAAAGAGAGTGTCGTCGCACTAATCAGAGAGTATCGATGGCTCAAAACAGAGTGCTCAAGACTAAACAGAGAGTACCGGCAATAAATGTGCCAAAGCACGATCGTAGAGGTCGCCGCACTAATCGTGAGTACCGGGCATTATACGTGTCTCGCCCCACATACCGCAGGTGGTGTCATGTCATTCAATATCTGGTCTTAGGCATTCCTACAATTATATGTTTTCAGTAACTTACTATCTTATAATAGGGGCATTACGTTTGCCACCATCGAACTCGCCGAGGCAGAGCGAAGCTCCGCCAAGGTGGCAAGGTAAGGTATAATTTTTCCTTTCCTTTACCTTACAAACATGTATAGACCATTACATACACTTATAGAATCCTTATTAGTCCAATAGACAAGTCTTCGGAACAAAGGAAAAACAAAACGAAAAAAAAACACAACATTTCCATGCTGTGAACAGTGGCTTCGCCGCGGCGAAGCTCGAAAATCCTCCTTCTCGGCCTCGCTGCAGCGTGGGGGTCCTTCGTCGCTGCGGTGAAGAGACCCTCGACATTGCCCAGAATTTGCTCATTTCATCACTTTTTCCAGACATCTAACCCGAAAACCTCAAATACTCCAAAAGTATCACCAAAAAAAACTCCCAAGTATGTTCTAACCCATCCAAAACCAATCATAGGGATTAATTAGGGTTTTTCTAAGCCCAATCTCAAATACTTGTAAGTTAGGTCTAATTCCTAACACCCAAACATGTATCCCAACATCATAAACCAAGAATCCATACTCATCTTATATAAACTAGGGTTTTACCAACCCAACTTTCAAGACATCTAGGGTTAGGATGAATTCTTATCAAAACCCTAGCAATGGAACCACTAATTTCCATACAAACACTTCCATATAACCCATACAAATCATACTTTTCCATACTCAAGGTCACAAATACAAAGTGATCCATACCTTTTCTTTTCTTCTTCTTCTTCTTCTTCTTCTTCCTCTACTTCTTCTCTTCTCCTCACTTGGCCTTCACGTATTGCCCTAGCCAAAAATGCCCAAAATGTGAGACCAAAATTGGTCTTATTTGATCTAATTCCCATAAGGCCATGTTTGGTCATCAAAATGCATTAATTTGACTTAAGTTTCCTTTTATTGCACTTTGGTCCTTCATCTCTCCTCTATTTGCACCACAAGTTATTCATATTCCACTTTGGCATATAATCTTATAATCCTATGACATTTATATCCCATTATGACAAATTACAAATTTACCCTTGCTTATTCTCGGGTTTCTCATATTTCACGTTTTGCATTTAAATTACAAAAAGTTAAAATTATACCTACAAAATACCTTAAACATGCTGAAAACAATTAGGGTATATTTTGGGGTGTTACAATTTATGCTAACACGGGATCAGATTCATTTCATCAGAAAGAGGAGAAACCTCTGAGCGATTAAGCTGATACTTCATCCAACTATCCGCATACAATGAATAAGTTAGTGATCTATCTAAGCAATCTTTCAGAGTTTATTAGTTCCAAAGTATTAGTCTACCATACCCACAAGGAATTGCTCCGTACCCTCGGGATTCTCCATCTCTGTGTCACGCAGAGGGCCTCCTGGAAATCAAGAAAAGATACAATCCTTTGTTTTTAATACACGATACTAGTACTTAGATCGGTTAAGTTAAAAAATAACACCAATCAAATAATTTCAAGATTTCTAATTATGGGGTTCTTCCACCTTATGCAGAAAATTAACAATCACCATTGACCCATTCCCAGAGGGAGCTCAATCTTCCAAAACTGGTTCACACATATCAGTGACTAACTGATAAGGAAAATTCACTGAAATTGTAAACGAATTGAATAAATGAACTCCAAAAATTTTCCAAAATCCATTTAAAGCAGAACATTAGTGAAAGAGATAATTTTACAGTAAATTCCAGCTCGAAGCTGCACATTAGTTCATTACTCAACTACAGAAATTAAACAAAAAACTACGATAAGTCAAGATCTACTAAAAAGGAAATAAAAAAAGAATAATATACAAAGAGTCTCCAGCTACCTAGAAGTCCTGGATTTGCGGAAGCTGCGCACAGTGCCTTAGATGCATCTATTTATAGATTTTCAATTATGGGTTGCACTTCAAGGCACAAATTGTGGATCCAAAATTTATGGCCCAAAATGGTCGCTTTTGTGACGCCCCGAATCCCGGGGGTCCGTTGACAACCCGTCAACTTGCGGAATACCTGTGTCTCATATTATGAGACCTATACATGAGTAAAAATGGCCACTTGGGCCCATACATCAATACTCACCAAAATACATCAACTATATTATCATAGTTCAAGAGTTGATACATCACTCTTAATACAACATATATTAAGATTTAAAATTTTAATACATGTTATACAAAATGAATACCAAAGCCACATGTCGACTTTCTTCTCAAAGCGGCCTCTAATGAGCGTCGTCTTCCCGAACACTCCCTGTACCTGAAATAATGATCCCTCGACAGGGTGAGCAATGCCCAATTGTGATAATCTCCTACATGGGTTACTCCCCACCTAAGTGCACATGCAATGATTCAACATAACCACATTCAAGCAAATACATGATCCTACTTGAATGTCTACGTGATATAGATGAGAATGCGACTCACCCTTTCCCACTTCTCGAGCCCTCACTGACTCTCTCACGCATGCATAAGCCAAATGCGAGAAAAACATCGTTTTCAAAACATAAGGTTTTTGTTCTCGAAAACGTACTACCGAGTTTTGGTAATATATTGGACTACCCTCCGAGGCGAATTGCTGGATCATTTTTCCTAACAATATGGGTCACCAGATGAACTGCTAAACACTCTCTGCAAGTACCCTCTCTAGTGTTCTCCCTTTGAAATTCTTCACAACCATTTTCCATTTTTCATTTCTTTCATGCCATGCACTCACACCTAATTTTCTAGGTTGCCCCGGTGCACATGAAATGCATTATGCCATTTCCAAACCATACATGCCAATATATCAATTATGCATATATTAACAAAATTTACATACATACTACATGTTATTTAATTCATATCAACATCGTAGCTCACTCAGCTTAATCAACAATCTAATCTTAATTCCAATGGCTCTACACAATTATATTTTATATAATTCACCTCATGTTAAATTACATTAAATTCCTACATTAACATTTCTTTCACAATTCGTTTTCATCCAATTCAAGCAAGATTTTGCTTGTTAAATACGGACCATTTTCGGTCCAATCAGCAAACCGAGACCGGCTTTTAATTAGCCCCAAACTGAAGCAAGGGGTCAGTCCGTGGGCGTACTCTCTTTCCTAGCATCGGTTCCACTCTTTATGGAACCGAAATACACATTTCCGCCCAACAACACTCCAAACCATAATTTATTGCATACCACACAAACCACCTAAACAAATTCCTAAACCCCGGGGTCCCAAATGGGTTCCCAAATTCTTTCTCTTGAATAATCCACCCCAAGTTTTGGGACCGACCAAACGGCCACTCATGGCCTCAAACACTCCAAACCATTTACAAGGCTCTTAAAAACCGAAAATAACCGAGTAGGAGAAGACCCCTACGGCTTGGAGTTGTCGAAACTCCCCAAAACCGGTGTCAGCCTCTTACCGCTAGAATCAACTTTTTAGTTTCTTGGCCCGATGCAACCGACGTCCGAACCAAATTCTAGAGAGAAGTTGAAATTTCTCTCTCTAAAAACCCTCCATTTTCAAAAATCTGCTCTCCCCTCCCCCCACTGTCGGATCCAGCAAAAATGGAGAAGAAAGCTCTTCTTTTGTCCCCCCTCATTGCCACATGTCCAATTGTCATTGGTTGATAGGATTCCTCATCCACTTTATCCACCAACTTTGGATTTTCCTCCAACAGGAGGCAGCCACATGTCCACGACCCCACTTGAGCCTGCCGACTCCATTCTGCACCTCGGGACATGTACAATAATCGCGGAGCCACTCAAAATGTGCCAAGTGTCCCCGCACAACCTCTTGCCTCAAAAAACGAGTAAATCTCTCGTCTGTCTCACCGACGAAATTCGATGCGTAGCCAGATTTCGCGAGACGCATTCCAACGCGAAGTCCGTTTACATCCGATATCTAGAAATCGGAGCTAATTTCAAAATTACCATTTTCGCTCTTCTTTTCGTAAAAAATTGCATTTTCTCAGGGTTTCACATTCTCCCCCCCTAAAAGAATTTTGTCCCGAAATTCCGCACACATACGCATCCAACCACGTGCATATGTAACCCTACACAATCCCTGCTTGGTGTGCAAACGCTGACCTTCTCAAGGTCACAATCACTGACAATCAATGGGTCGTTAGCCTAATCCGTGTCATGAATGACATCCATATACCGAGCCCTTGTCGGCTCACCAACCCGTCGCAATTTTCCAATGGGTAACTAATCCCGAGTCAATCTCGACTCCTATCACCCAACTCTAAGTCTAAGTGATAATTATGACCGTGTGTCTTCTTTCTTAGGCAACAGAACTTTTTGGCTTACATTGCAAGTCTCTTACATCGACACAGAAATTCTGGATATCTCCACGGGTCTCTCACACCCACACAGAAATTCCAGATATCTCCACGGGTCTCTTACATCCACACATAAATTCTGGATATCTCCACGGGTCTCTTACACCCACACAGAAATTCTAGATATCTCCATGGGTCTCTTACACCCATACAGGACCTTTCGAATACTACTGTGGGTCTCCTTCACCCTAATTCCAAGCTTTTCACCTGAGGGGATTAACGACCCCCTTCTTGCTTCGCCCAACACACATTAATTACTTCTCATTTCCTGATTTGAACTATGAGTCTTCATTGAACGTAGTCCCAAAGACAAACTCAACCCATACCCACCCAGAGTGGTGAATGACCATACCGTGCACCCACACCCGACTCGACGCGATGTCACCGTGCACGTAAATGCAATGATGTCCTGCTGTGACACCCCAATCCCGAGGGTCCACCATGAGCAGAATCTCGGAGATCTCTAACTCACAATCCCGACCTATCAAGTCAACCCTCACCCTAGATCCTAGGGAAGAACATCTACACATGGCTTCTCCAAAGGCCTCAACCTCTAAGCCCAAACCTATCACACAAGATGCATTAATAAACATGACACATCAGAAAACAAATGCAGGTTAAAAACGTACCCTACATGTCCGATTGATCTGCATGCTCAGCCTCTGGCACAACGACATAAACATGCCCCTGGGTCCCCGAAGTCCTAGCCTGCGAGCTCTATACCTGACCTCGACCCACACTCTAGCCCCTTCGCCCATCCTCGTGCCGAAGGTGAAGCCAGATGGCCCCCCCGCGACCGAAACCTGGCTCCTCCGACCCATACTAAGGTGTGGAGGAATGAACCCGCATCCTCTCCTATCCTACGCCTAATCGGGATCGTAAGATCCTAAAATCTCGGGATCCCCGTCTCTTGGGCCAATCCTCCCATATGTCCCGGCCGTCGGCAAAGGGAAACATAACATTTGTCCCGCTCTGCCTGAAGAACTCCTAGCCTGGTCCCTCGTTCTGGAGCAACCGGCTCTTAACCTCATAACTAAAAAGTTCTCTCATTCTTCAACCTGGAAGAAGATTGATCTCCCTTCCTCTTAGTACCAACACCCATATCCTAAATGCCTCGCATAACATCTACTTCTCCCTCTGTGGTCATATTCGTCCTAACCCTAGAGTCCACTCCTCCTCTAACCACTGGAGAATGATGTGCTTCTAAACACTGGAGGTCGCTTCGAATTCGCCCCCGCTCAACACATGTACACGCCCAGGCGTACGGCTGCCGATCGCAGAATCCTCACACCTCAGCAAAGGCCTCACGGGCCAAAAGCCGTGGTGCCCCGAACAATACCCCGTGGACGACCTCTACGTCCTCTCCCGTGACTAGCCATCTACACATGTCAAATGACAAGTTAAGTGTTAATGCAGTATCTCTAAGGTGTAAACACCGCCCCAAGACACTATTAACATTCCGAAAAATTCTCATACGCAATGTCAAGGCATTCATAGGTAATGCAAGACAATAATTCCATATATTAAATTATACGCAACAAAAATTTTATTCTTTTTTTTTTTATTTCCTTTGTTCCACCATCAGAAGACCACATATATATATATATATATATATATATATTTTCGCAAGTTCCTAGAGAAACAAAAAATATTTATTTTAAATATATCTTCTTCTTTTTTTCCTGTTTTACACACTGTAAAACCTCGGAAAAATTTCTTCAATACATTTTTTTTTCCTATGTGCTATTCACCAAGCACACAAATCACACAACATACACAACAATTCATGTTATACACACCATTCATCAAATGCACAAAGATGCATGATCTAACCCGTTTCCCATCAAGTCCTAGGTAAACCATATACCTAACTTACCGATACTAAGTTATAACTCTAGTATCCAACATCGAGCTATACCAAGTTGTGATGCTCTTACACCATAATGACTATGGCCTAAACCCAAGTCCCTCAAGACCTAGGTAGTCGTATACCTATGCTCGATACTTGTGACGCCCGAATCTCGGTCCGCTGACAACCCGTCACCCCAGCGGACACTTTTGTCTCATATTATGAGACCTATACATGAGTAAAAATAGCCACTTGGACCCATACATCAATACTCACCAAAATACATCAACTATATTACCATAGTTCAAGAGTTGATACATCACTCTTAATACAACATATATTAAGATTTAAAATTTTAATACATGTTATACAAAATGAATACCAGCTACATGTCTGCTTTTCTTTTTTCAAAGCGGCCTTCTAATGAGCCGGCCTTCCCAAACACCTCAGACCTTAAATAATGATCCCTCGACAGGGTGAGCAATGCCTAGTGGTGATAATCTCCTACATGGGTTACTCCTCACCTAAGTGCACATGCAATGATTCAACATAACCACATTCAAGCAAATACATGATCCTACTTTAATGTCTACGTGATATAGATGAGAATGCGACTCACCCTTTCCCTGCCCCTCGAGCCCCTCATCGACCTCACGCATGCGTAAGTCAAATGCGAGAAAAACATCGCTTTCAAAACAAAGGTTTTTGTTCTCAAAACTACTCATCGAAGTTTCAGAATATAATGGACTATCCTCCGAAAGAAATCGCTTCGATCATTTTTCCTAAACAGCTTACGGGTCACCGAGATGAACTGGTTGAACACTCTCCATGTGCAATTCTTCTAAAATCTTTCCCTTTGAAATTCCTTTCACAACCATTTTCCATTTTCATTTCTTCATGCCATGCACTCATACTCTAATTTAGGGTTGCCCTTGCACATGAAATGCATTATGCCATTTCCAAACCATACATGTCAATATCTCAATTATGCATATATTAACAAATTTTACATACATACTACATGTTATTTAATTCATATCAATAACATCAAAATTAGCTCACTTGAGCTAATCAACAATCCAATTTAATTTCAATGGCTCTCCCACAATTATATTTTATATAATTAGACCTCATGTTAACACAATTCCATGCATTAAAATTTCTTTCACACAATTCAAGCCATCCAATTCAAGCAATATTTTGCTTACAACACACATGGACCATTTTCGGTCCAATCAAGCAAACCGAGACTGTTTTTAACAGTCCCAAACTAAGCAGTGGGCTGTCCGTGGGCAGCCCTCTCTCCTAGCATCGGTTCCACTTTGTGGAACCGAACCATGGTCATTTCCTACTAACAATTATCTAAACCATAATTTATCGTGATAAATTCTCACACAAACCACCCAAACAGTCCCTAAACTGTCCAAAACGGGTTCCAAATTTTCCAACAATTCAGTCCCAAGTTTTGGGATCGACCAAACGGCCACTCACGGCCTCAAACACCCAAACCATTTACAAGGCTCTTAAAACCGAAAATAACCGAGTATGAGAAGACCCCTACCTCTTGGAGTTGTCGAAACTCCCCAAAACCGGTGCCCACGCGTAGCTCTTGCCTCGTTGAACAACTTTGTTTCTTAGGCCTCGACGCCAACCGACTCCATCCGAAAGTCGGAAATTCTAGAGAGAAGTTACACTTTCTCTCTCTAAACCTTCCATTTTTAAAACTGCTTCCTCCTCTCCCCACTGCCTGATCCAAAGCAAAAATGGAGAAATGCTCTTCTCTTTTGTCCCCTCTCATTAAGCATGTCCAATTGTCATTGGTTGATAGGATTCCTCATCCACTTTATCCACCAACTTTGGATTTTCCTCCAATTAGGAGGTGCCACTTGTCCACATGGACCCCACACTTGAGCTCAAGTTGACTCATTCTGAACTTGACACGTGGCACACTGTGAGTCACTCAAAATGTGCCAAGTGTCTCGCACTACACTCGCTTGCCCTCGAAAACGTAAATCTGACCACCCTTGACCGACGAAATTCGACGTGGTATCTAGATTTCCTCGCGAGACGATTCCAACGGTGAAATCCATTTCATCATCCGAGATCTAGAAAAAATTTCAGATTTTTTATCGAAATTACCATTTTGCCTTTTTTCAGAAAATTAGATTTTCTCGGGGTTTCACAGCTTTGTTGCGACAAAGAAAGTTTTGTCGCGACATGGTTCTTATTCTTATCTTTGTCACATAGCTCTTGTCATGGCCTGCAGTTTCTTGTCGCGACATATTTTCTTGTTATCTTTTTTAATTATGTCACGACATAATTTGACTTTGTCGCGATATAGTTATGTTGATGTTGTTTGTTTTATGTCATGACATGGTTGTCTTTTGTCGCGACAGAAATTTCCTCCTCCAACTCTTCAACTTTGTTGCAACAGTCTCTGCTATGTTGCGACATTCTTTTTGTTGTTATTCTCAATTTATGTCGCAACAGACTTTTTCTTTGTCGCGATGTGTCTTCCTGCAGCATGGATTTGCTGCGGTTCGCAATTACTCTTTTCTCGTCGCGACAAAGCTGTGTTGCCTCAGACATCGAGACTAGACTCTGTGTCGCAACAGACTCTTTCCATGTCGCAACATAATCTTCTTTAATCCTTATCGCTTACTGAACTTTTTTTTGTTGCAACATTGAATCCCTTGTAGCGACAAACTTGCCTTGGCTCGTCTCACTTCTCTTCCATTTTTTGTCGCGACATAAAACTTCTCTATCGTGACAGAAATCTCTAACTCTGCAGCTTTTATTATCGCGACATAATTTTTATTTGTTGCGACAAAGATGTATGCCTTCAGTTCATTATTATGTCGCAACATCCGTTTATGTGCCGCAACAATCTTCTTTCTCAACTTATGTCGCGACAACAGTCGTCTTTATCACAACAACATTCACCTCAAACTCAAGTTTTCTCTGTCGCGATAGAGAAATTATTTGTCATGAAAAATTTTGCGTATCTTTCATTGTTGACTTTGAATGTTGTGTCACGACATAGATTTCTTCTGTCGCGAAATAAAATCTACCTTGGTCTTATCCTTAGTTGAAATGTCTGTTGCAACATAGAAAACTTTGTCGCAAGCACATTGTCTCATTGTTTTGTCATTTTCTGTCGCGACAGAGTTGTCTTTTGTTGCAACAGATTTCATCTGATGTCTTCATTCCTTATGTCGCGATAGAATTGTAAGATGTTACGACAAGGTTCCAACGCCATTTTCTTGATCAATGTCACGACAGAGTAAGGAATGTCGCGACATTCTTCTTCATGAGCTTCTCCAGCTATGTTGCGACATAAAAAATCTATTGTCGCGACAGAAATTAGTCAATCTATCTCAAATTGTGTCGCGATAGTCTTCATTTTTGGCTTGCGCTCAACTTGATTTTTGTTGTGACAAAGAGCTACAGCTTGCAATAATCTTCTGCTAGTTCTGTTGGGATTATGTCGCGACATTCAGAAACTGTGTCATGATAGAGAATTTTGCCTTGGCTAATTTTTCTGCTTTTCTTGTTGGAATTATCTCTTTTTCATATTAAACTTGCAAAACAAAAGTTGGTGAAGATCTACAATTCAGCATTAAATGAATCATAAACTTCTAGAATTATGCCATAAAATGGATTGCAAATAGATGAGTTTAGGACTCATCAAATTCCCTAAACTTAAAGTTTTGGTTGTCCTACAAAGAAAAGAAAATTTGCCTGGTCTCTCAAACAATTTAGCTTTAATTTTTAAGGACATTTTTCTGTTGAATCCTCAATTTGGCAGGAAACACAAGTTAGTTGTAAAATTATCTCTAAATATGTTTCCAATCTAGAATCAGAAAGATTTTCAATTAAGTTCACTAAAAAGCCAAATAATTCTTATAAATGTAAACAATTCAATTATTCAACCCTTATTTGTGAGTGTGTGATGGTCTTCTCTCTTCTTCCTTGACAAATTAGTTAATCTTATGGGATATTACTCAAATAGCAAACTCCTCCTTTATTCTTTAAAGTCTCATATGCTTGTTTGTCATATTAATCTCCACTAATGTAAGCTTATACCTCCTTCAAAATCAATTAGGTCTTTTAGCCTTATAATGTGAGGCTTAGGTAATTGGGTAGATAACAAGACAATTTAGGCTCAATTTTTATCCAGATTTCACTACAACTTGACATACTTGCCTTCATATGCATTCTTGACTTTTTCCATTTATGTCAACTCTCTAACCTCCCATTTGATTTTCTACATACTTTCTGTTGTGGTATTTTTCTTGACCACAATCAGACTATAAATTCTCCTCTTTATCTTTGAAACTTTTTCACTTTTCCTTTTCCATCAAGGTTCATGAAATAGTGTAATGTTTTGTCTTTTTTAAACTTTCTACCACCCTTAACAAAATTTGGGTCAGTAACTCTCATATCAATTGGCATTAGGGTACTAAGTGTTGAACACCCCTAAGGACTTAATTGTTCTAGGGAGGAAGGCTACAATACCAAACTTATTCCACCTTGACACTTTTCTTTTCACAGCTCCTTTTCCTCATTTTTTCATCGTTCCTAATCATAATTGATTTTCCTTTCTCAACCCTTCTTATCTTTTTTTTTTTTTTTACTGGTTGAAATAATATCTCAAACTTGCTTACCTCTATTATCATTGTGATTTGTCATGTATCCGGGTAAATCAAAGGTTCTTTCATTGTGAGGATTATATTCAAGGGAGGAACTAGGCTTTTCATTTGCTGGTTGATGATGAAATTGGCTATTGGCTCAAATGAGGAACTAATGTGTATGCTTATGCATATTATAAGGGTAGGCTTTGAAAGGGTCAAACTTCCAAGAATGGCCTATATCATTTCCTGTTAGAAATATTGCTTAGGATTTCGTCTTGACTAATAATCTAACAAGTTCTAGGACATTTGGAGATTTAACTGTGATAGATCCCAGAAGATGTCTCAAATCTTTAGCACAATTTGTTTCAGAGATACTTTTAACCATGTGCAATGTTTATCAGGATTCATAATAACTAAATTGTTTACAAAAACAGAATTACAAGTCTTATTTGTTCCATCAATTTGTTACAATCTTCCTTATTCTTGAAGTTCAACATATTCATCAATAACCTTACAACTTTCCCTTTCATTTATTCCTACCCCAATTCATCTATCCAATTCTTGTTTGGTTCCTGGATATGTTGCTATGCTATTTTTATAAGTTAATAGCTCATTCAAATTAACCATTCAATTCAAATGAAGTTAACACAGCAACATTTCAATTCCACAACAATCAAGTATTTCAAACCAGGAAATCTGGTCTCTCCATTATTTAACAAAACCATTCACTGAAAATCATCAAATTTCAATTATTTAAAGTAAAAGAAAGAAAATACAAATAAGACACACAAGAAATGCAAAATGAAAGTGAACACCAATTTCTGCAAAGGGATTTTTTTTTTTATTTATTAAAATTTTCAAGTATGAGAGACTAGGTACAAAGAGGGAAAATGGGAAGGAATAGCAAGTTGAGCTATTTTCTTTCATGCCTATGGGAGGGATGCAGATTCACTGGTTCAAACTTGTAACCAACTGCAGAAGATGAGAACTCAAGAATTTGGACTTGTGGCTGCTTGGACCTATTACCTTCTTCACTTCTGTTGAATGCGTAATTCACCTGGGCGGATGTGAGCCATTTGCTTGATAAATCATTTTGTCTCGCTCAAAAAGTTCAAGGTTCCCCAAACTCACCCCCTCGCGTATACATTTTTATTAGTTATTGCTGATCATCCATGATTTCAAATTCAAATAATTTTCCTATACTTAGGGCGCTCCACCCCTTGTCCCTTTTCTCTATCAGAAGTCTTATTTCTTTCTGATGTTCCTTGTACAGATACCGAAAAGCATCTGCCTTCTGCAGCAAGTTCTTCTCCATGGCATCCTCTCTCTTCTTCATAATCTTTAGTAGCTCATTGTCCCTTCTCAATTGATCAGAAAGAAAGGAGTCTTCTCTTGCCTTGAGCTCTTCACTTAGTTCCTGCTTTCTTATTTCCCATATGCTCTTCCATTCTTCATCCTGGGTCAACTGAAAGTGCTTCCTCCATATCCTATCTTCTTTTCACCCTCAACATCCATGTACTCATCCCTTAAGTTGAAGTCGATTCTCAAATTGGTCAGTTCCTCTCCTCGCATCTCTTGGCCTTTACTGCCCTTTTAACATTTCTGCATTAATTCAATATTGTTACCTGAGGTTCCGAGCTCCAAATTCTTGCCCCCGACGGACTGTCTCACCTCGGGAGACATTGTCAAAATTGGGCCACACCTATTCAAATCATTCTTGCTCTTTAGTTGTAGCATCAATCAGATTGATCGGGATTTCTATATTCTCCTCTTCTTCTTCCGCAGCCTTCCAACCCTTTCCCACTCCTGTTTTAGCCCTTGTGATTCCCTAATGTCGTAAGTGAAGCTCCTCGAGTTTTCTTCTTCCTCCCGCCTCTTCCACACTACCCAAGAGGCAAGTCTTGTGATCAATGCCGGGTGAGGTACTAGTCCTCCTTGTAGCCTCCTCCTCAGAATAACGCAAAATTGAAGTTCTTTCAGATTTTTCCCACACTAAATTTATAACCCTTCAGAATGGCATACAACATTATTACCTCCTTTTCCCTAACAATACTTAAGTGCCAGGGCAACATTAAGCAATATGAAATGTAACCAAACCTTGGCTCGTTCGCCAATGCCTCTTACTATGGACTCAAGCCTCTAGTGGTGTCTCCACTTTCCTTGCCATCAATCAACAAGTCTACAATCTCAGTTAGGTTCCTCTCCTCTCACCGCCATGACTCCATTCTTCCTCTTTCGATTGTAGGCTTGTTCATCTCAAGCCCTCATTGGAAAGGATATTCAGAATTTCTGAAAATACTCTAACAATTTTATAATATGTTCAAGGTGTAAAATAAATTATATTATATTTTTCTGGAGTTTAAATGGCTAAAAACGAAAAATGATAAAAACCCGAAAATTTTACAGGAGCCAAATAAATTTGGTAAAAATGTCAAATGAGGACCTAAGGGTCATAAATGAGTAATGTAAGTGCCAAATTATAAATGAAATGAAATGAAGTGGAAATGAAATTGAAATGAAGCTTTAAAGTGAGAAAAATGAGAAATGATGAATTAGTGTGTAGTAAAACATGGCCTTAGCCATGTAATGGACAAAAGACTAATTTTTGGTCTTTGAATGCCAAAATTGGTCTTTGAATGGCATAACCCACATTTTAGGCAAAGGGGAGAGGAGAGCTAGGGCACACTACAATTGAGGAAGAAGAGAAGAACTTGGTGATTTTCCTCCATAGGATCAAGGATTTAGGTGATCAAAAAGAGAAAGAAGAAGAAAGAAGAAGATTGAAAGAGATTTGAGGTAAGTAAACCAAACCCTAACCCCATTTTCTTGTGTTTGGGTTGGGGAAAACCCCAAATTTGAATAAAAGTGTTTTTACTGGTTGCTCTAAGTTGTTTGATTGGTTGCTCTAAGTTGTTTGATTGGTTTTGGTCCTCAAATGAGGAATTTTTGTATAAAGGAAATGTTGGGTTTTTAGGGGAGATGTTGTCAAAATTTTCCCAAAACCTATGTTTTTGTTTTAGTCATAACTTGGCCATCACTCATCCAAATTGAGTTATTCAAATTTCTAAATAAACTAGACTTCTAGAAGAACAAATCTTCCTAAAATAAGTGTATCCAAATTTGGACCCCATTAAAACCATAAAATTAGTCAAAGTGAGGCTCTGTTTTTGGGCCAATTATGTTCAGTTCTGATACAGTTTTGGTGTTTGGAGCAATTTCGGTATTTAGGTCATAACTTGGCCATCATTCATCCGAATTGAGTAATTCAAATTTCTGGGTAAACTAGACTTCTAGGAGAAAAAACCTCTCTGAAATAAGTATATCCAAATTTGGACCCCATTGAACCCAGAAAATTCGTCAAAATGAGGCATATCGATGCCTAAAAAGAATGACAAGAATGTCTAAGGATGAGGAAATGGGGAAAAATGAAAGGAACAATGTATTGGAAGGGAGTCGGGTAGAAATAATACCTAAATAGAAACCTTATAATACCTAACTAATATATGATTGTCATTTGTGATGGATTAGGGGCTAACGAGGAGAAAAGCTCGAGTTGAGGTCGAGATTCCGAGGACAGAAATCGAAGGACGACAATATTTTTGGGTTGTTCCCCACTTCTCTCTCTCTCTAATTCCAAAGTGTTTGAATGATTATAAAATGATTTGAATTGCTGAAATGATTTCTAAGAAAAAGCATATTGATTTGTTTTAAGTGATTTGAGGCAATTAATTGTGAAATGATTTGCATATGAAAAATTGCATGAGTATTGAAATAAATTTATTTGTATATATGGCAGGTCATATTGTATTTTGCTATGAATGATTTGAACGCCCTTAATAGAATGCTAACCGTTTAAGGATAGATTGGTATACCAATAAGGGTCAAATTATCAGAACTGCGAACGAACGTAATGATGTGTCACTCTGATCCGTAGCCCAGCGGGACAGTATCGATAGTGTTCACAAATTGATTTTTAATAACCAGTCAGCAACCTAGTGGGACCATACTGTGTTATAAAACAAAATGTTTTACCGCTTTGTAGCCTAGCAAATCGTACCGTGATTCCGCTATCCCGTACTCAAAGCATAGGTTAAATTCGTTTAAGGGCAAATTGAAATGATGAGAAAATTGTAAAAGGCATGATTTATGTTTTGAATGATTTATTGCATATGAAAGTGCATATTTGGAATGATCAATGAACTGTAAATGAATGTATATGAAATGTATTGCATTGATCATTCAAAAGGGTTAAAAAGCATTGTTTAGAAAAATTGCATGATTTGTATTAAACTGAAATGGAAGAGAGAATTATATGAAACCACTAAGCATGAAAATGATGAACGCGTTGTTTTATCATCACGCAGGTACCGAGAGAACGGGTACAAAGGCAAGGGCTGCTGAGATTCAAAGTCATCGTCAAAGCCACATGGAGGATAAGTAAAGCTCCGTCATATGCATAGATGAATTTGATTTTACTATTTTTGTATTGAAACTATAATTTGAAAAGTGAACTCTGATTTTGTTTTGTAAATGTTTTTTATATTGAAAACAGCTAATAATGTCGTATTGTATCAAGGTAGGAAATTGACCAAATGGGCATGAAATGCCACATCGAATGAAAAAAGAGTTTTGTAATCAAATGATGGGCCCCCTTTATGTTAAAGTGGTATTTACGTATATATATTTTCATTGAGTATTTAAAATATGTTTGGAAAAGAAATTGTATTTGGAATTTAAGTTTAAATGATGTTTACGTATATATGTTCATAAGGTTAATTATCATTTACAAAATGAGCATTTGAAAAGTGTCTTAAATGAGAAATTTCAATTGGATTTGAATGGTCTCAAACCACAAGTAGCATAGAGCTACGGTATTGAAAACATATCTGTATTTTGTACTGTGTTTGAACATATCGTAAAGTAAAGTACCGGGTGAAGACGATGTGATGTTACAATATCCATTTCCCTTTAACATAAACTATCTTATCTTTCATTCCCACCATATTAGCATAGAACTCCTTCACCACATCTACAAACCCAGGAGCCTTGTGCTCATATAATAGATGACATCCCTTGCTCTCAATGATTTCTTGGAAGGGGGAAATCCACTTGTTGAAGCCTCTCTCTCCTATGAAGTCTCTGTGCTGCAATTTATCCCTCCATGCAACATAAGCCTACTCTGAAGCCCAGTCACTTGCTTTTCTCCGACGCTTCTCCGCCCTCGCTTCTTCAAATTCCTTCCTCTTTCTTGATTCTTCCACTAGCTTACTCAGCTCGCCTTACTCGTGATCTTTCTTCTTCTTTTGTCTCTATTTCGCTAAGTCGCTGAACTCAAGTTTCTTTCTCCCCTCTCTCAGACATACTCTTCCATGATTTCATTTAGGTTTGGAACCAGGTTTGTTGGCTTAAACATTGTTAGAAAAGGGCTCCGAGGATCTAGGGTTATCGAAAGGAGAAGAGATTTGGTGAATAGCAATGAGTGGGTCGTTGGTTTATCAGGAAGGTGGCTTTTGAGCTTTCAAATCTTCTATTTAAGGGCCAAAAGTTTGTTGTGCCTTTATTCAATGTAGAGACAAAAACTAACCTAGGGTTGATTCCATTTTTAATTTTATGTCGCGACATAGAAAAATTGTGTCGCGACATATATTTTTGAAATCAATTAAAACTTGGTCAGTCCTTTGTTGCGACAGAGCAAAAATGTCGCAACATAAAAATGTGATGTACAAGTGATTTTTGTCATGATAAAGAAAAAACTTGTCACGATAGACACCCTCTTTGTAATATCATAGTCTATGGCCAACTTAGTCGCGACAGAGAGAAAATTTTTCGTGATAGAGTTTGTTCAGTTCAAATCACATGATGTCGCGACAAAGAAAAACATTGTCGCGACACATGAAGCTTTCCACTCTGCATGTTGCCATGATAGTTTCCCTCCAACTTTAAAAGATCGAAGTAAATCTTTTGCTGCGATGCAAGGAGAAAAACTTGTTAAATAAAGTTTATAATAATGTCGCAACAAAGAAAAGCATGTCGCGACAATGAAAAACAAATTTTCTCGGAATTGCACAATTTACAATTTTTTTAATCAAGCAACATTCAAAGCTAGGTGCATTCACTCATACCAATCAAAACATACTTGTGAAATCACATCTAATCATCTAAGAACCTCAATTCAAGTATGAACAATCACATTTCATTGTCTTCACTCAATATAATTCACAAAATGATATTTAGAATATCAAAAAAAAAATTGAGAACAACAAAGCTACTATTCATTTTCTGCTCTAAATAAAATTACATTTGCCCAAACTTCAACTATGCATTATCATTAAAGAAAAAGTGAGGGAAATGAAAATACTCCCCCTTGTAGCAATATTCTGCATATTTCAGTTTGAGAAAGTGTGATTCCTAATAACATCCATTTCTAATTCAGCTTCACTGTCCCTGAAAAATCAGCAAAAACAACACTTAAAATTTCATATAAAATTGAAACTAAACTTCAAACACACCAATTTAAACAAACCAAATTAACTATGAAAATTAAAATTTTCTTGCCGCTCCCAAGAAGCTGCCTACCATCAAGTCTTTAGCTAGACATTTGCTGCAAAATGTCTTCAGTTTAGCAAAATTCTTCCCTCTCTTTCAGATATGGTTCACTCTTCATTTATGTTCCCTCCAAGGTAATGTTTCAATCTCTAACCATTCACTTTAAATTCATATCTAGAGTCAGTTTTCAGTGTTACTCCTCCAAAGGGTCTACTTGCTATTACTGTGTAAGGACCACTCCATCTTGACTTTAGTTTTCCTAGAAACAGCTTGAGCCTGGAATTATATAATATGACTTGTTCCCTTGCTTTGAATTCCTTCTCAAAACTTTCGATCATGCCACTTTATCTTATCTTTGTAGATTCTCGCATTACCGCAACCTCATTCCTCAACTCTTCCAGTTCATTTAATTGGAGTAAC
This sequence comes from Tetrastigma voinierianum, assembly GCA_016808115.1. Classification (NCBI taxonomy): domain Eukaryota; kingdom Viridiplantae; phylum Streptophyta; class Magnoliopsida; order Vitales; family Vitaceae; genus Tetrastigma; species Tetrastigma voinierianum. Next base: position 881,422 of record JAEQBH010000315.1, on the reverse strand, counting down.
CTTTCTTCTTTTACAGCTTGGAAGTCACAATTCAATTTCTTGATGGCCCACATAGCCTTGTATTCTAGTTCTAAAGGGAGATGACAAGGTTTTCCAAATACTATTCTGTGTGGAAACATTCCAATAGGAGTTTTGTAAGCAATTTATGTTTCCACAATGCATCATGTAGCTTTGATGTACTCACTTTTTCGCTTTATATTCACAAAGCCTGCACTTTCTTTATCTCCCTATTGGAAATTCCAGCTTGCCCATTTGATTTAGGGTGACAGTTTCTCAATCCTATCATATGTTTGATTTCATATCTATTCACGAAGTTTTCAAAACTTTATTTGTAAATGGCCCCATCACTAATGATCGTTCGGTGCTCTAAATCGCTTCAAAATATTTCTTTGTATAAACCCAACCACTGTGCTGGCCGCATCATTTCTGGGACAAGCTATTGCTTCCACCCATTTGGATACATAATCCATAGCTAGGAGAATGTATAGATTTCCACATGATGATGGGAAAGGTCTCATGAAGTCTATCCCCCATACATAAAAAATCTACACCACCAGGATTCCTTGCAGGGGCATTTCATTTCTTCTGCTTACATTGCCCATTCTCTAACAATTATCACAAAGTTTTACCCATTCAAAACAGTCTTTGAATAGAGTAGGTCAATAAAAACCTGATATGAGAATTTTCTAGGTCGTTCTGTCTCCTGCAAAGTGTCCTTCATATGGTAATGCATGACATTTCTCCATAATACCACCTTGTTCAGTTTCTGAAACACATCTCCTTATGATCATATCTGCTCTTCTAAAAAGTAGTGGGTCATTCCAAATATAAAATCTGCTATCATTTCTCAATTTTCTTCTCTGTTGGTAGTTGAACTCAGGTGGCACAACTCCACAAGCTAAGTAATTCACATTATCAGCATACCGGGGTGTTTGGATTGATAACAAAAACAGTTGCTCATTAGGAAAAAATTTTGCTATTATAGTTTCCTTTTCCTTTTCAGAAATCTTTTCCAATCTAGACAAGTGATGAGCTATCACATTGTCCCGTCACGCCCGATCCTGCACTCCGATCCCGATCGCTTGATCCGACCCAAGTCCGGGGCGAGACTACCCATATACTATCTATATACTCTGCATCAGACTGGACTCTCATTGACCTATTCTTCGTAGCCGCACTTGTACTGCAGTATACAAACAATTTCGTGTAATAAACAAAATCATTTATATATACAAAAGCACTACCATCGAGCAAAGTCCTTATAAAAATCTATACACATATATAAAGTCCCATTTACCTATACAAATACTTATACATATATACAATTTCTATTGCAAACATCAGGATATTACTGAAGCAAACGCTTGGTGAGTTAACTCATCTCCGAGTCGACCTTCTTTTGCATGTGGAATGTCCTGTCCTCTAGCTTCCTCTTTCTCCCCGTACCTACACGGATTGAACACCCGTGCTGCTTTACGCCTTAGTGGGAACATAAGCATGGACAACCACCAATGGCGACCCATGCATTATATATATATCTACATATTTCTATAACTTTAATTCCTTATCATCTTATATTCCTATTGTATGTCAATCTTTTCTATCACATGTTCTATGTCTGCATCTCTCATTTATACTTTTTCTGTATTCCTATTTCGAGAGTACTTTGGCATATTCCTATACTTATCTTCAGGTTCATCTTTCACGCCATATATGTCTTTTCAATATTCCTATTCTTTTCAGGTTACATATCATGTCTCAATCTATGTCTTTTCATCCTGGTTTACTCTAAGGATTTATCAGATTCTATGTACCATTCATATACTTCATACATTTATACGTCTTATTCTATCATATACTTTGTGCTTCGTATTCTTTTCAGGTTTTCTTGTGTTGGCTTAAAGCCAATATCACATTATATCTCTATTTTCAGATATATGAATTTCTATCTCATCGTCTCATATCTCCTATGTGGAGTATAGTACTTATTCTTTTACTATCATATCATATACTATCATCTTGTACTTTACTTTGCTCTTAACCTGCCTATACTTTCATCGTATAGCAAAGGCGGCGTCTTGCATCATGTCATATCATACTCTTTTCATATACATTTTTGTAATGCTCTTATTCTATCTATCATATACTTTGTGATTTCGTATACTTTTCAGGGTTTGGAGGTGTCTGTAGGAACATGGTAGATTAATCCGAGGTACATTCAGATCTTTACTTTTATTCTTTGTTCAGAGTCTTATCATATATCTGTTCGATCTACCTGTGACTCAGCTCATAAGAATGAGTGACGCAGCATACGTACCAAGGTACAATACAGTAATCGCAGGTGTCAGAGTACCAGCGTGAGTACCTGAGTATCAATGAGTGCCGTAGCACTAATCAGAGTACCGAAGTACTAATCGGGAGTGCCTGAAAGCACTCAATTGGGGGAGTACCCAAGTACTAATCGTGATCGCCCACTCATTCATTCTTCGTCCTGTAGTCATATGATCATACGTCTGTCATAACTCATAATGTATATTAATCACATTCTGTGTTCATGACATATTGCTTTTCATGTTAATGTTTCTGTTTCAGTTCGTTTTCATATTTCATATCTTTTGCTATTATTTAATATTGTCTTCATATCATATATGTAAATCCTATCATATATCATGAATGCATTCTATGAATTCTTTGTAATTCATGTAGTCATATATATCTTTTATCTATCTATATCTTATATCATTCATGATCATAACATTTATATAAGATTTATATCATGATATAACTATTCTTGTAATTTATTCCTATCATGTATACTTACTCATTCATATTCATACATGTACCTATCATTCACGACATGTACTCATTTTAATTTGTCATCTTTTGCTTATCTCTATTGTTCTTATCATTTATGCATTTCTATCATTTGTTCTTAGCATATTCTATCTATTAATTTAGGCATATCTATCATATAATCCTATATTCATGTCATATTCATGTGTCATGAACACATCTATACATATTGCATTTTCTATATTTTCCTTGTTTCATGGCTATTACATATATCACTTCATATACTTATAAAGTATGATGTCTATGAAATCACACCTCATTCATATATTCTTATTCCTCTATGAATCTACTTTACTTAGGAATTGGAATCATTCCAATTGACTCATCCAAATTCAAATTATGGCATTTTCATGCCAACTAGTCATTTTACCGATTTTACACTCGAGACTGTTTGTATTACTCATTTTTCTGGGGTATTAACTTCATTTTTGACAATTAGGCTTTGTACTCATTTAAAATCTAAGGTGCTAAGGGTTCTATTCCACTTGAATCACCGAATTGGAGTAATCGAACTCAAGTTACGTCAAACAACTCGAACTACTCTACAAGGATCAACCCGATGCAGAATTAGCCTTATACGCCCAGATTTGAGTGAATTTTTGGGCTACTTAGAGTCATAATTAGACGATGTCTATTTCTTTAGGTTTTGTTCTTCTTGAAGTCTATTTTAATTGACCACTTGAATCACTCAATTCGGATAAAAACGGCGTTATACAAATACGAAAACTCGGTCAAAACCTGAAAACCGTGGTGTACCAGACACCCCACGTGCACGCAGACATTGGTCAAAATGATCAGAACACAAAGTGTACCGGGCACACGTTCAAAGTGTACTTCGGTACACATCACCCGAAATGCCTAATGTGTCTTTTCTCCCTTTTTTTCCATAGGTTGATACCAAATCAACCCTATAATTTCATACACCTCAAACCATTTCCTATGCATTCGTAATCTCTTTCGATTCAATTCTCTTTCAATACTTATCTTTATTCAAAACCATCATGATTTACTTCAAAACCTACCATTATATGGATCTAAACCTCATACATAACTCCTCTAACATGAAGATTAGTTAGGTTTATTCCCAAACCCCACCAAGTACTCGCTTATCGAACTAAGGAATCCATCCTCAAAGAGAGGATTTGCTATGCTTTCGTACTCTTTATGGTTTCTATCCACTTTACTCTCTATAATTATTTAAGATGAAACCCAAACAAAAACTCAGGCTGAGACAACTAATAACCATACAATTGCATGAAACCATTCAAAGCTTCAAAGCCCAATGTAGTTCCATACCTTTTGCTTGCTTGAACTCTCCTCCCTTCTCTTCTTCTTTTCCTCTTCCTCTACTTATTCTTCTCTCCTTCTCTTCTCTCTCCCTCTCTACTGCCTCTCTAAAATGAGGACCACCCTTGGTCTTATCTCCATAACAGCTAAGGCTATGTTTTGGCAAGCTCATTTTTTTAACACTTTTCTCATTTTTGGCATCTAAAACCCTTCCTATCTTCTTTTTTATTATTTCTTTATTCAACTTTTCTTGAATTGGCCTTTAATCCCATAACTTATTAAATTTCTAAATAAACTTCCCTTTATTTCATTTTGGCCTCAAATCTTCTTAATCCATGTCTTTTAGGCCCCTTTTTGGACAAATTAAAATTTTGTCCTTAAGTTTTGTAACTTTCCGGGTCTCTCGTTTACATGTTTCGTATTTAACCTAATAACATTCAAATTAGGCTTTTACCAAATACTCCTAAAACATGTCGTAAAACGACTAGGTATATTTCTGGGTGTTACATTGTCACTACCCTCTTATCTTGATTTATAACAAACTTCGGCGCATACAATTCCATTTGACCAGTCTTGGTTTGGCATTTTCTTTGCTAATGACATGATCACAGGTATTATAACATGGACCCTACCTTAATATGGTTCTCGAATTTTCACAAGAAAACACCATTGCCGATTCCTTTCTATGGTAGAGTAGTTCTCTGCGTTTCATTGAAGGTTTTGTTGTATAGTATAAGGGCCTTGAATATCTTTTCAGTTCTTTGTCCCAATACAACTCCCATTGCAAAATCATTAGCATTACACATAATTTCAAAATCATTGTTCCAGTCAGGTATCACCATGATAGGTGCTGTAACTAATCTGGATTTAATTTCATCAAATGCAGCTTTGCATAATTCATCAAAATCAAAATTTACATCTTTTTCCAATAGTCCACATAATGATATGGAGATTTTTGAGAAGTCCTTTTATGAATCTTTTGTAAAAACCAGCATGTCCTAGGAAACTTCTTATCCCCTTGACTGATGTAGGTGGCAAGAGAGTTTTTATGATAACAACTTTGATCGGGTCTACTTCCAATCCAAATTGCAGTAACCAGGTCCCAAGACTATACCGTTACTCAAGGAAATGACATTTTTCCCAATTTAAAGCTAGATTCTTGTCTCGACACTCAAGTAATCGTTTCCAAATTTTCAAACAATTCTCAAAACTGCATCCATAAACTGAGAAGTCATCCATAAAGATTTCCATAGCCTCCTCCACCAAATCAGAAAACATAGACATCATACACCTTTGAAAGGTGGCAGGAGCATTATATAATCCAAAAAAGGCATCCTTCTAAAAGTAAAGGTGCAATAAGGACTAGTAAATGTTATAACACCCCTTCTCCGATCCGACCCCATTGGCGGGTCCGAACCTAATCCGGGATGCTCTGATACCACTAAATTGTGACACCCCCAACCCGGCATCAGGTGTCGAGCGAAGGTGTCATATTTTTTTATGTTTTTCTTTTATAAACTTATAAACTTATAGCCTTTAAACTTGTTCATTCATATAAACATTTAACTTGTATTATATTCTATAGCAAATGGGATTACAACATTATATACAAGTTCCATAAATGGAAATGTTCAACATTTCATAATATTTATATCAAGTGATAAAAGAAACAAAATACATATCCATTATACCAAAGTCTTCCAAGGCAATCTAGTGATGTGTGGCCTTCGACCGATGGATTGTCCCGTCCTCCTGTTTCCCCTCTCCGACCTACACCCGATGAAAACACCCGCTAAGCTTCACGCCTTTAGTAATAACTCGTGGATGACCACTAATAAGAGCTCAACTTTACCTTTACATTTACATATACATATAACATATCATATATTTATGCTATATTCTATACTTGTCATATACTATTACGTTTATATATATTCCATACATATAATTTACACATGCTTATGCAATCTTATACTTTCTTATCATATCATATTTCATTTCAGGTCATTTACATTTTTCTTCTTGTTCCTATCAACATGTACTTGTCATTGTTTACATATCATCACATAGCAATGTTATGTTTCTCATATCATGTCATGTCATGTACTTTTATCATTTTTGAATCATTTGCTTATACTTGTCATTTGTTTTATGTTTCATGTCTGCATAAACCTTAGAAGTGGATAAAAGAAAAATGCCATAAGGGCCTAAGGTTCTTCTATCACTGCACGAGACAATGACTGGGCCTAAAAGGGCCCGAAGGCGCCAGCATTCAACAAGAGACAATGACCATCTATATGTCTGAAGGGGTCAGAATGACCCAAACGGGGCCAACTATATTATATGCTAGAGACTTGTTTTTCCCTAATAGGCATGCCTATCTATCCCTCTACCAAGTTCTAAGCAAACAATCCTTGTGTATTTTATATTCAGTACATATGTCAAATTCCCGAATAATTATGGTCATCCGTTAATCATATGCAATATGTACAATCATTTATTCAAATCTTTGCATTTTTCATATTTCACATATAACAACTTATATATATATTTGTGCTTATAGCTAACTTATACTTGTTCCAATCTCAAAGTAAGGATTACAGACTTATACCTATCACGGTGCCGATTAGTCACCAAATAGTGCTATTTTGAACCTGTTTATTGTAGGTTTGAGCACTTTTGTGTACCTAATCAGCAAATAACTCAATTGACACACGAGTCAGGCTACCGCTACGATCGCATTTTGTGCTATTTTAGTAGTTTTGCAAGATCACCTAATTGAATCAGCCCAGGTCTCGAGTCGACTTGAGCGCCAAAGAATGGTAGAACTCGAGGATTGCGGTCGGAAGTCGAAGGAGGTGGGCGAAAACAAACGAGTTCAAAACACTACAAATTTGTAGAGTTGCGAAATTTTCGCAACCTGCGAGTACAATTTAACCTTTGACGGCTTTTTGTGACTTTTCCTAAACTACCCTCTCTATGTATTTTGGTACTTCATACATTTTTAATTTCTCTTGTTACGGAGTAGTATATAAGCTCGATCAAACTCTGTCTGAGAACAACGATCTGATAAGCTTTTGGCACAAAAGCTTTTAGTTTTCCCGCTTTTCTTCTTTTCTCTCATTTTTCTCCCCCTTTCTCTCACTTTTCTTGGCTGCCAAACACCCATTGAGGATGACAACTCAAGGGATGGTTGGCTAAACTATCATCCTTGAAGAGGGGAGGACCCTACGAAATTGGGTTTTGAGGAGTAAAGCGTGGTCATCTTGTTCTCAATGCTTGATTATTGTCATTTATGCCTCTATCTTTCACTACAGGTTTAAATCCTTTTGATATATCCTGATTGACCAGTACTTGGCAATCTTTTAGGGTTCAATGGATGCTTATTCTTTGAATCCACTAAGGCTCAGCTTAATTTGCCATTTATTTGTCTACGCAAGGTAGGTTAAATGATCGATTTATTGCATTGAAACATTAATGACCAATAAATGATGTATCTCAGAGAAAAACTTTAGGAGTTCAGTTTTATAGCTAAATGAAGAGATCCGGTTCGGGGAAATGACATAGGTCATCCTCCCAGTGAGAAAAAGAACCGATAACCGTGGTTGCCACTAGAGACCAGGCCGGTGGCACGAGGCTTGAGGAGTTCTTTTACATTTTATTTCATTCATTTTTAGTTTTCCAACCATCAATCCACTGTTTTTACCAAGCCCTAAACGAATAGTGAAATTCACCATTTTGAATCTTATCAAATCATTTGTCTTGAAGAAAACCCATCCTGAGTTCGACCACCAAGCTATTATCTTTATGATGAAGTGTTCTGACGGTAGAAGGTATAGGTTTCTAAATTTTGTTGGTTCAGATTTACCTAGCTACAGTTTACGTGCAAAATCAAATCAGCGTGGATTGTCGGGGATGGTGCACAGTGCAAGTATTGATCTGTTTAACTTGTGATCCATCATAGTGTTAGTGGTTTCAGCCTTTTTGTTTTACGGTAATTTCCCTAGCGGTTTGCTGTTGAGTTGATTCAATCTTATCTTTGTCAATGATACAGATTTCTACCTTCATTTTTAGCTAACATTAACCTTTTGGTAGCTGTTGTTTGTCTCTTGTTGTGTTTTGTACCCTCTTGGTAGGAGTTTATGCAACTGCGAGATGTCTGGAACATAGTAAGTAGATTAGAAAGAGCCGGTGCTCCCCTGAGAACAAAGCGTGAGATTAAGCATGCAGGTGATCGGATGGAGCCTCTAGCTGAGGGCGTGAGAGCCAACCGAGGTTGAAGGAACCCCGAATGCATCTGAAACAATGAGGACCATGTACACCCCGAGTGAGTGGCTCTGCGTTGTACCTCCTCCCGAGGAGGACATCATTATCATGCCACTATCCCAGTGCCCTTACTCCTACTTTCCATGGAATGGAAGTGAAAATCCTATTCACACATCGGAGTTCCACGAGGAAGCATCTGACACCTTGAGAGGACATCCCCCGATGTTGATATGATGAGATTTGAAGTTCTTCCCTCTGCCTCTTGAAGAATAATGGCATCTGGCTCTGACTCAAATGGCTATTAGAGGCCCAAGGGGAGATATACGAGAGGCGGGAATTTTTAAAGGAGATTCTTCAGCACCCGTAAACCAAATAGTCTCGAGAGAAATTTACACTTACCTTGAAAATGAAATTCTACCCGGTCTTTGGGAAAGGTACCTAGAGACCATCAGTTCCTGCCCTCACCATGGCTTTTGAAATACTTGGATCTTTGGTTAATCACCATAATGGAATGTCTCTTATGACGGTTGTTGGAAATGTGTGGAGAGAGACATGTGACAGCATCGAAAGAGCCCGTGGATTTCATAAGATTATGTGGTGAGACATCTAAAGGCATGGGATGAACCTGACCCCGAAGCAGGAGAGGATGAGACCTCTGACGATTCAAGAGGCATGTACTTTCGATCCACGAGAAGGACATGGAGTTGAAGCGAAGCTATCCGCCTTGGTAGGACCGGAGGAGCTTGAATGCGAAATCATCGTGAGGTGCGGCGATGGCCAGGGCATCTATGCGAATAGCCTTGTTGTCTGTCGTTCTGTAGCGCGAGAGCACTACGCATTGTTCCTTTGTAGGGAGATGATTCTTTGAGCATGCCAATGTTATGGGTGTCTGACCACTTGACAAATGCCCCATATGCGCGTGGCCTATAATACTAGCTGGAGGGAACCATCTAACGCCTCTCACGGAAGCCAAACCTCCATATATATGCCCCTTAACGCTGACAACCATGTGGCTCCTCATCTCGACCTGACCACCACCATCCTCATCCCGAGTTAGACAAGCTATCCATGAATTTGAGCAAAGTGGTGGCGACTTTGTGGAGGAACATAAGAGGCGGTGAATGCGAAATTGTCAGAGAATTGACACGGTGGAAAGCACACTCAACAAAGATAGATAACCTCTGATGCGAGATTTCCCAAAATATGTGACTGTAGTATTATTCAATCTCGAGTTAACGATCGAGTAGCGAGTGCGGGAAAAAAATTTCCATCTCGGACCATGACCCGATCTAGGGATGCATGAGTGAGCTCTTCCCGGTGAGCGAATCCAGGGATGGATGAAGTTAAAGCAATTATCACATTGAGAAGTGGTAAAGAGATTAAACAACCGATTACCCGAACCAACAAAGAAGGCCGGGAGAATTTGAACCGGATAAGGTGGTGACCAAAGAAATGCGGAGTGAAAAATAGCACACCCGCATTTACGCAAAAAACGCCCAAAGAGAAAGCTAAGAAAAAGGCCATCAACCAGGCTGAAATATTAGAAGTGCCAAGGCAAGTGAAAGTCAACATCCCCCTGCTTGACATGATTAAACAAGTCCCCACGTATGCCAAATTTTTTAAGGACCTATGCACAGTGAAGAGAGGGTTGAATGTTGTGAAAAGGCCTTCTAACAAAGCAATCGGTATTAATCATTCGGTGCAGACTCGAGTGAAATCTAGTCAGGGTTGCCCTACCATCTTGAATATTGGAGGCACTTGTGTAGAAAGGCCTTTGCTAGACTTGGGAGCCAGTGTCAACCTGTTGCCTTATTCAGTGTATAAACAACTAGGTTTAGGAAATACAGCGGCTTTCATCACATTGTCCCTTGCGAGATAGATCCATAAAAATACCAAGGACACTATGGAGAGATGTTTTGATACAAGTGGACAAATTCTGCTATCTGTAAGACTTGTGGTGCTTGATCACAGGCCGGTTGCGGTGGGGCTAGCTATGTGCCCGTCGTCACAGGAGGAGCCGTTCTTGGCCACTTCTAATGTGATTATCAATTTACGAAGCGGAGTTATGCAGCTCACATTTGGGAACATGACTTTGGAATTCAATATCTTCGGCCCGGTAAAGAGCATATGCAACCTTGAGTGGAAGAGGGTCGGGAGAAATTTGCATAATTGATACGATCACGGAGGGAACGAGGCGATCGGTAACAAGGCGAGGATGTGCTCGAGGCTTGTTTGGTATCTACGAAGAGTAGAGAAATCGAGACATGAATATTGTACAAGGGCACTAGAGAAAAAAGGAAGAAATTTCTCTGCGGCGGGGAGAAGCGTGAGCCTCGAAAACTAGATCTCGAGCCCTACCCTTTGGAATTAAAGTATGCATACTGAAGGGCATGAGCAGTGCCCGGTTGTCATCTCCTCCACCTTTCGACAACCATCGGGAAAGCGACTGGCTGGACATCCTCGAGAAACAGCGGGTTATTGGGTGGAAAATAAGCGTCGGGGTATTAACCTGGCGGTTTGCACGGCGTCATCTACTTGGAGAAGGAGGCAAAACCAGTAAGGCATTTACAGAGGAGACTGAATCCACACATGCAAGAAGTAGTACGTGAAGAAGTCCTAAAGTTACTCTGGTGGTATTATTTACCCCATGTCGATAGCGCGGGTGAGTCTGACCAGGTTGTGCCTAAATCGGAGGTAACCATTGCATAATGAAAGGGAGGAAGTGCCCACGCTTCTTTACCTGGAGTTGGAGGGTATGTATTGATTACGAAGACTTAATGGTGACAGGAAAGATCACTTCCCTCTGCCCTTCATGGACCGGCACCCATTTTTTTTTTTTTTTTTTTTTTCGAAGGATTTAGGAACCCCTTCTCTTAGCTTCTGGATGGCTATTCGAATTTTCAAATTGGAAATTCTTTGCAAAAGACTAGGAGAAGACCACCTTCACTGCCCATTTGGCCACGTATCTTCTGAGGATCTTACTTTTGGCTGTGATACTCATACATTCCGGTATTGCATGCTCCCGGTATCTTGGTGATTTGGTGGAGTGCATTATGGAGGTTTATGGATGATATTACAGTTTATGGAGGAGCTTTGAAGAATGCTTGATCAACCAGGAAGCATCCTACATAGGTGTATAGAAGAACTTGGTCTTGAACTAGGAAAATGTCATTTATGGTCCAACTAGGGAATTGTCTTTGGGACATATTATTTCGAGGAATTGAAAGTTGTGAGCGAGGTGAGATGATTTCCAAAGCGCCTGTCCCACAGATATGAAGGCTGTGAGAAGCGATTCTTAGAGGCATCTGGGCTTCTAGGAGGTTAAATATGGACTTCTGAAATTGCTCAGCCCCTTTATAAGCTATTGGGAGAAAGATGCCAAATTTATGTGGGGCCGAAGGCGCGGAGGAGCTTTGAGGGCTGAGGCTTATTTGACCCAGCGCACCCGATAGTAGGGGCCCCGGTAGGCTTCGAGGTAATGCGTGCAAGTGACCTCGTCATTGGGCCGATTCTGAGCGGAGGAAGGAGGGAAGCCTTATGTGTTTCTACTATGCAAACCAAGACATTGAGCGAGGCCTTGAGAGGAATTACACCGCCTGAGGAGGAAGGAGGCTGCTAAGCGATGGTCTATCACTTTGGACAAGTTAAGAACTGTTGGTTGGGTCGGACATAATCATATTCATAGATCACTTAGCTTTGAAGTACCTGCTCATCAAACAGAATGCCAAGGCAAGACTTATTAGATGGGTTCTCCTGCTACAAGAGTTCAATCTGCAGATTATGGACAAAAAGGGTGTAGAGAATGTTGTTACAGATCATCTCTCGAGACTAACAATAGCACACAACACACACAACCCCCCAATCAATGATGAGTTTCCTAAGGAGTCCCTGCTCCTAGTTGAGAACACACCCTGGTATGCCCACATTGCTAATTACTTATGAGGGGAGAGTTACCAGCAGTTGAGCCTGAAGACGAGGGAAGTTTTTCTTTGCAAAAATTCACTCCTATTATTGGGAAAAGCCCTTCTTGTACAAATCTTTGTCTTGTCAGATAATCGGAAGGTGTGTGCACGAAGAGCATTAGGGATATTCAACCAGCTAGCGAGAATGCATGTGGAGACCATTTTGCTTCCCAGAAAACTGTCATGAAGGTACTACAATCTAGGTTCTATTGGCCTTCTCTTTTCAAGGATGCCCATACCATGTGCAGAGAATGTAACAAATGCTAAAGATTGGGGAAAATCTCTCGTCGTCACATGATGCCTTTAAACCCGATTTTGGTAGTTGATCTATTCGATGTTTGGGGCATCAATTTCATGGGGTCATTCCCTTCTTCCTTTGGATATATTTACATTTTGGTGGGAGTCGACTATGTGTCAAAATGGGTTAAAGTCATGCCTTGCAGAGCAGCAGACCACGGGTGGTGTTGAAATTCCTGAAGGAGAACATCTTCTCCAGATTTGGGGTCCCCAAAGCCATAATCAGTGATGGAGGTTCATATTTCTACAACAAACCTTTTGAGAACCTCCTAACTAAATATGGTGTCAAGCATAAAGTGGCCACCCCGTACCATCCTCAGACCAGTGGTCAAGTTGAGCTAGCCAATAGGGAAATCAAGACAATATTGATGAAAGTGGTGAACTCTAACCGAAAAGATTGGTCTCTAAAGCTGCTGGATTCCTTGTGGGCATACAGAACAGCATACAAAACCATCCTTGGCATGTCCCCTTATCGCCTAGTTTATGGCAAGGCATGTTACCTTCCTGTGGAAATTGAGTATAAGGCATGGTTGGCAGTGAAGAAACTAAATGTGGATATGGGAAGAGTTGGCCTTAAAAGGCTCCTTGATATTAATGAGCTAGAAGAGCTAAGGAATGATGCCTACTCCAACTCAAAAATTGCAAAAGATAAGTTAAAGAAGTGGCATGATCAGCTAATAGCCCGTAAAAATTTCAAACAAGGAGACGAAATTACTTCTTCGACTCTAAGCTCCACCTTTTTCGGGCAAGCTCAAGTCGAAGATGGGTGGGCCGTTCACCCGTCCATGAGTCTATCTCGATGGATCGATAAACCTACTCGGTTCCCGAGGACAACGAGGGTGTTCAAGGTCAATGGGCAAGGCTAGCCATATCTTGGGCTAACACCACGAGACAGAGGGAGATTCCCCTCCTTGACTCTCCATGAATCCAAAGAAATTTACCTTAGTGGGATGATTTGCCTTGCTTTGAATTCCTCCAATTTTTTATTCCCTGGAATTTTGATTGTTCCATTTAAGTTTTATTTGTGATTTTCTTAATTTCCCTAATTTTAGCTTATCTTTCTTTATAATTTTTCTCACTTTCATATATGTATTCTTATAATTTTTTATGTTCTTTGTTTTGCAAGAATAGCAGAAGGCGGGAGTTTTTGGTGCAATATAGAATTTTCCAGGCTTGCAAAATTTTGCACGGTTGTGAAATTCCCTCCTGGGCGCTGTTCATTTTCTTCTTTCTCTTCCTCCCTGCAACCTTTCGTTTTCTACAATCCATTAATTTTTCCATATTTTTTTTAGCCTTAACCCTTTATCAGCGGGTTATGGATTTTAAATGGATTTAACTCTCACTTCCTAACCCTCTATTTAAACTACACCCTTTACTTCATTTTCATTCAAGCTTCGCATCATCCTCTCCTCTCCTTCTCTAGCCAGCCATGGTGAAAGACACGTGGGGACCACCTGACTGGACCTCGTTTTCTCCTCTCATACTGTCAGGCTGAATTGACCTCTGGCTGCCGTGCACAGCCTCTTCTGCCTCCCCCACCACTACCTCGTAGTGGCCTGTTTGTGCCTCTTATGTGCACCCGCCCCACACTGTATTTTGCCTAGAGACAGATCTCTGATGGGTTCTCTGGAGAAATTTCTTGTGCTTCCCGATCCTGCAGTGCTGCCTCCACCTTTGGCACTTGAGTCTGGCGTGCCGGGTGGCCCCTCTTCTCCCTCCCCATCCCTAATATCTCGGAGGGAGCCCACCTTCGGGCTAAACCTCTTGCCCGGGGAGTCTTCTAGTTAGGGCCTCGGGAGCCCAGTCCTGACCCGATCGAGGCCTGATGTTAGGCTCTGCTGGACTGTCACCGGTATTTCATTCATTATAAGCGACCTAGCCTCTTTATGACCTATTCGAAATGATGATTTGCGGTGCGAGGTTGCAGTGGGGTTTGTGATCTCACAGTACGTTCGAAAGTCTGAGCTCGAGGTCGATGTGATTAGTCACGGAGGTACTCCTGGAGCCATTTATGATGACGTCGGTTTACCTGCACCGGATGGTCGCCCGAGTTCCTACGTGATGACCTCGGTGAGAGCCCAGTAAGCGACCACTTCATTTTACTGCTCGATGGCGACGGGGATACGCCGGGCCCACGGATATAAGCGACTACGTTCAATGCAACGGTGGTCGCCCGACTCGAGAAGATTATAGGTGGCCTCGTCTCGACCCGAGGAGATGGTTCGATCACACTGTCCAGAGACCACTGTGGTAGAGATTACATTTTGTTCTGAAATTTGCCTGTGGTATGCTCCTCGCTGAATGCGTACTCTGGTTTAATCTTTTTCATCAACACATAGTAAAGATGAGCCGTTCTAGAAGTATCTGCGTATGTCTCGGAGGGTTTACGGTTCAGCGGTGACTCATCATGACATCCTTGTTCAGCCGAGGATAAGGTTCATCGCGAGGAACTTTGACGGTGATCCTCCTCCTATTCGAGACTTTTATGCGGGTTTTGAAACGACTCTCTTGAGCCTAGGCTTCCAGGCATCGTCGAGATTGCGGAGTCGATCCTTATGTTGGCCGTTAGCGGACTAGGCAGCTCTTTCACCCTCCGCCTCGAGCTAGCCCGACACCAGCCAGCGATTGACCTTCCTTGGAAGACAGCCACTTCCGGCGAGTTCATCTTGAGGAGCCTCGGGTTAGCATCCTCGAGTTCGAGCTCCAACTACCACTGCTCCATTACCCACGACTCCTGCATCCTCTGCACCTCCAGAGCCCTCGGCCTTGAGTACCACAGCTCCTGCAGATGTTGTCGGATCGAGCACCATAACACCACCACAGCAATATATTTCTATATCTACTCGGGATTTCCTAGTCATCATAGATGTAGTCCGCACATTCTCTACCACGTCTGCATTTCTGTTGCCGTACAACCACTGGCGGGAGGGTTATTTCGCCTTAAAATTTGCCATGGCTCATAATCGAGCCATCACTCCATGCGGTCCCGAGTCACGGGCTACCTCAGATTTCCCCATCGATTACGCCAGGCCTCTTGGAGTTCTCACTCCTCAGTAGAGCCCGGCCCCCACTACCCAGTTGACCTGACCTCCTCTTGACTCTTATTGTGATGCATGTCACATGACCGACACCACGAAACACTTAGGATGGGGATGACCCACCCACCGTACCACCAGGAGGTAACACTTCATCTCTAACAGTCAAGGCCCCGTACGGACAATGGCATTTGGTTGGGGGGAGAGTTAGTGAAGGAAGTGGTTTTTATATTCATGTTTTGGTGATACTTTGAGCAAAGCCCATTTTGTATGCTTAGTGGCTAGTTGTTTGTTCTGTTTTGTGAAGCTGTTTGTTTGTTTTTGTAAAGATGAAAACATAGTGATATATATTCTTATAAATACC
Organism: Tetrastigma voinierianum; assembly: GCA_016808115.1. NCBI lineage: Eukaryota > Viridiplantae > Streptophyta > Magnoliopsida > Vitales > Vitaceae > Tetrastigma > Tetrastigma voinierianum. The sequence goes on along the minus strand of JAEQBH010000315.1, from coordinate 865,358 downwards.
ATACAGCTCATTTTCTCAATTCAAAAATTGCACCTTTTTTTTTTTTTTTATGGTCTTGCCTAACCTACAAGTTAGAAAATTGAAACCTTTACTTGATACTGTGGCCGTTAGATTAGTTCCATGCATGATTAAGTAGATGATCAGTTGAAGTCTCATGGTTTTCAGCCTTCTTCTTCCACATTTAGCTAACCACACACAGTGCACATCAGTTTTCTTCAATAAGCCTAGCCCCCTTACTTTGCAAAACCTACCCTAGTTTCCTTGACTACCTGTAATAGGTTGAGGAACCCCAGAGGCTAATGAAGTCTTCCGTAATAAAAGAAAAGAAAAATAAAAGAAGAGAATAGAAAGTCGTGGCTGCGCAGCGAAACGAGGCGCAGTGGGGGTATATGGCGAAGTCTTTAAAGCACGGTGCCACTAAACCAGTGCGGTTGGGAGCCACGCGGAGCTTAGTGCTCGCTACATGGTGGATGGAGTGATGTTTCGCGAGGTTGTAGGTCTTCGGAGTTGAAATCATTGAAGTCGGGGTGAAACTGTGAAGGGTTAGTGGTCGAAATAATATCCTTATGACTTGATGCTAAGCCTTAGCGTGGTTGGTAGTCATCGGTGGACCCAGATTACATGGACTTTGGTAATTCGATTCCTCGACGTTGCACCTACGACACGAGAAGAAATGTGGAATAAGAGTGGAGCCAATTTATTTAGGTTGGTGATATTCTAGGTCTTGGTAGTAGCTTTGGTTGGGGAGAGAAGCGACCGTGGTTTATTGTTAAAAACTGATCATATAAACACTTAGATTTTGGTGGAAGTTTCAGGTCGATTCCCTTGAGTTGGATACTCTTCTAAAACTTCATTCTATATGGCATTACTTCTCTCAAGATGGTTATTGTGCAGGGTCTTGGTGATTCATCTTGGAAGAGGTAGACATTACTCACTTATATGCTTTTGAAATACCCATTATGCGCTCTCTCTTTCCTTTATCATTACTAAGGACTAAACAATGTGTTGGTTAGGGAGTGAATTAGTGCTGAATAGTCTTCATTTTGAGACCTGTTTATTGTAGGTTATGAGCACTTTTTGTGTACTAATCAACCATCTTTCGATTGACACACGAGTCTTGACTACACTATTGATCGTATTTTGTGGCTATTTTAGTAGTTTTGCAAACTAAATTAGACTAAAGTCGTCAGTCATTTCGAGTAGCGAAGAATCGGCCAGAACTTCGGGTTAATTCGAGTAGAAGGAAATTGGAGCGAGAAAGCGAAGGATTAAGGCTCTTGCAAATTTGTAAGTTCGCGAAATTTTAAATAACCTGCGAGTACCCTGAGGTTGCAAATTTTCTAACCTGCTCTTATGTCTGATTTGACCCTTTGATAGCTTTTTATGACGCACCTAAACTACCCTCACATGTATTTTTGAGTACTTCATACATTTTGTAATTTCTCTTGTTACGGCTTGATATATAAGCCTCGTCGAGCTCTGTCTGGGAACAACTTTGATCTGATAAACTTTTGGCAGAAAGCTTTCGGTTTCCACTTTCTTCTTTCTCTCATTTTCTCCAGCTCTCTCACTTTTCTCGAATTTGCCCGAGCACCCCTTGAGGATGAAAAATCAGGGATGGTCAGCTCAAACCCGATCCGTCCTTGAAGAGGAGGGGGCTATGAGGCTAAGGTTTGAGAGTGGCTTGCTAGTCTCTTGTTCTCAACGTAAGCAGTTATTGTCATTTATGCCTCTATCTTTCACTACAGGTTTAAATCCTTTGATATATATACGATTGACAGTGCCAGCAATCTTTTAGGGGTTCAATGGATGCTTGTGCTAGATCCAGGCTCGCTTGGTTGCCATTTATTTGTCTACGTAAGAGGCAGTCGAAGGATCAGTTTCTTTACGATTGAAACATTAATGACAATAAATGATGTATCTCAGAGAAAAACTTTTGAGGTTCTAGTTTTTATAAGCTAAATGAAGATCTGGTTCGGGAAATGACTATAGGTCATCCTCGGCGAGAAAAAGGACGGAGACCATTAGTTGCCTAGAACCTCGAACCTAGTGGCGAGGAAGCGAGGAGTTCTTTACATTTTATTTCATTCCATTTTTAGTTTTCCAACCATCAATCCAACTGTTTTTACCAAAACCTAAACCAAATAGTAGAAATTCACCATTTTGAATCGCGTAAATCATTTGTCACGAAGAAAACCCATCCACTGAGTTCGGCCACAAACTGGCATCTTTATGTGGTATGTTGCAGTAGAAGGTATAGGTTTCTAAATTTTGTTGGTTGGTACAACTAGCCTGCGTTTACGTCTTGGTCGGTATGCTATACACGTACTTGTACTTCTATCTATCTTATACTTTGTTCGGATCTCAGGTAGGGTTACAAAGCTTATACCTATACAGAGGTACTTATACACGTACTTGTACTTCTATTTATCTTATACTTGTTCAGATTTCATGTATGAGTTACAGAGCTTATACCTATATTGAGGTACTTATACACGTACTTGTACTTCTATCTATCTTATACTTGTTCAGATTTCTTTATAAGATTCTGGGAGCTTATCTATATTGGGGTACTTATGCACGTACTTGTGCTTCTATCTATCTTATCTTGTTCGGATCTCTGTAGAGTTACGGAGCTTATGCCTGCTCTGGAGGTATACATACGTCTTGTGCTTCTATCTATCTTAGACTTGTTTCATGTCTCCCACGAGGGTTACGGGCTTATGCTTATGCTACGAGACTATACTTGTCCCTCTGGGCCTGCATGTACTATGGGTTTATACTTGTGCAGGAGGTACCGTGGGTACTACGAATCTATGCTTATGCGAGGTACCCGTAGGTACTATAGAGCTTATACTTATAAAAAGGTACCCGTAGGTATGACATAACTTATACTTATACAAGGTACGGAAAGTAAATTTTCTGGAGACTTATACTTATCTGAGAGGTACCTGGTACTTTGAGCGAGCGATGTACATTGCTTTATTCTTATTCTTATTAGATCCTTATCATATAATTGTTTGACTCTTAGACCCGGGTAATAATAAATGAGTAGGACACATGTAATGGAGTACCGGAGTGCGATGCGATCTTGGTGTCGTGGCACAAAGAGAATTACTTGAAAACCTGCTTGGCCAGTGTCGTCGCACTAATCAGAGAGTACCGAATTACTATACATGCCTACCCACGTAACAAAGGTGCCATGTCATTCAATATCTAGTCTTAGGCAGTCCTACGATTATATGTTTCAGGAACTTACTGTATTACCAGTAGAGCCTACTATTTTTCATAATTTCTGGACCTAATATGGGTTCCAATTTTATCAAACTATATACATATGGATTCTTGACTCAATGATATTTTCATAGAGTCCAAGAACACCCGAAACGGAGTTCGGACGAAGAAGTTATGGTCGTCCGAAGTTGGAGGTCACACATGACTAGCCATTCCTAGCCGAGCTGACCCGAGAAAACCTATATTTAAGCAGGGTTATTTTCACCTAATGTCCTCTACAGGAATATATCTGGAATCTTGACTCAATGGGCTTTCCATAGAGTCGAAACCTTACAGCAGTTTGGAACGAAGAAGTTATGACATACGAGAGTTGGAGGTCACAAATAGTTAAACCTTGAGTAACGACTTTGTACGAAGTGGCGACCTGGATGAGCTCACCTAATATCCTCCACAAGCATATGAATGGAATCTTGACTCAATTTTCTTTCTTTATAGTCCAAGAACACCCAAAACGGTATTCGGACGAAGAAGTTATAACCTTTCGAAGTTGGAGGTCACCGCGTGATCCAAACCAGTAGGCTAACACGACAGCGGTGACCTGACTTGGCCGAGCTGATCTGACCTGGTAGAGATGATCTAATATCCTCCATAGGTACATTAATGTATTCTTGACTCAATAGTCTTTCCATAGAGTCTAAGAACACCCAAAACGGAGTTCATACGAAGAAGTTATGACCTTCCGAAGTTGGAGATCACACATAGTCAAACCCAGCCGAGCTGCACTGGCCGAGCTGTACTGTTCAGGGTAAAAGGACCATAACTTGGTCTACAGAGGTCCGGATTGAAAAATTAAAAATCCTAACATCAATTTCATTGATGTGGCTACAGACCTAGAAGGACTCACTTCCAATTTCCTTTATTTCTTACCCAGAAAACCAGTTCTGAATCCAATTAATGCACTGATCAAAAATAGGGAAATTTTCTTGGTTCAAATTGCAACCAGACCCTTCTCAAAACACATATATAGGAGCCTTAGACCTCTTCTCTACTCAACCCTAACAAGAAATCAGGTTGGGAGTTTCCAAACCCAAATCATATACAAAATAGAGGGTTCCAAACCATGTATCTATACTTTCTATACAAATATTCATACCAAAAACACTAGACTTCCATACTCAATTCCATACTGATCCATACCCGAAGGAAGGATCCCTTACTCCTCTTATACAACTAGGGTTTACCAAGCCCAACTCATTTAAAGTCAGGTTAGGGATGGGTTCCTAACTAAACTAGAACTTGAACTCCAATATCCATACAAAGCCTAGACTTATACAAATATTCATAGTTCCATTTTTGTGATCTTCTTTTTCCTTTCATACCTTTCTTATAACTAGCCTTGTAACACCTTCCCTTCTCTTCTCTCTTCTCTCTTATCCATTTTTATCTCCCTTTCTCCAAGACCAAATGGGAGATATTTATTTTAGTTTTATCCTTATTTGATCTTATCCCTTTTTGTTTTAATTTCTTTTCCTTTTTTTCTTTTTCCATTTCACTTTTTTCTCTTTTGGAGCATCGCCGGCCATCGGTCGAAAGGAGAGAAACTTCCTCCTCTTTCGCTGAAGCTACTTGTCTCTTCCACAATTTTCTTCCTTATTTCATTCTAATATCTTTCTTTTATTAATCTTTGGTCCTCGAACTCTCTACTACTCTTAATTTAACTTATGCATATTCCTACTTTGGCATATGAACTTATTAAATTATGACCTTAGATCTTGAATTGGTAAATTATTAATTTACCCTTAACTTTTGTATTAATTCTGGGTTCTTGTTTATTTTATTCCGGAAAAATTTACTTTACTTTTATTATACCCTAAACATGTTATAATACTGTTATGGCATAATTTGGGGTGTTACAAATGTAGTTTTCTCCTGATCCTCTAGGGCTATAGCAATCTAGTTATAACCAGAATATCCATCAAGAAAACAAAAATGGGAGTGTCTAATGAGTCCTAAACTCATCTATTTTTAATCCATTTTTCTACACATTTATAGCAGATATATTTTAATGCCAATTATGAATATTCATCAAATTTTGTGTTTTATGTGTTTAATTAAAATGAGATAAATTCCAACATAAAGAAGAAAAAGTGGCAATGTAAGATCTTTGCTTTACATAGTTTTTTGCATGTCGTGGCTGCACTTCTCGCTGCACTTCGTAAGAATTCACGTCAGAGCAAGAACCTGTATGTCGCAACAAAGTCCGTTGAACTCAAGGCGTAATAGAATTCCTCGGCTTCGAACATTGCCGGCGAAGAATAAAAGGAAGATTGTCAGCGACACTTTAACTTTGTCGCATTGCAATGATCAATGAAAATGGTATAGAACTGTACTTGCCAATCCTAACTTCATGCAACATAAAAGCATGAAGCTTCAGATAATAACCTCAATCATGATAAAGACACTTTGTCGCGATTAAATGTAAGGATATAACACAAGTCACCGAGATTGCTGTTCTTATGTTATGGCTAAAGCTTTCAATTATGGAACCAACTCAAGGAAGAATATCTATCATGACAAAGAAAACTCTATTGTGACATAACATTCAGAGTTCACAACAAAAGAGCAATGTGACTCACTACCATTAAAAGCTTGAAGGAGCAGATAAAGAGAACACACACAAGAAATTCATGTTGCGATACTGAAGAATTAGTTATGTATCATCTATCGCGACAAAGAAGTTACGAGGACTGCACAGCATTCGTACTTCAAAACCCAAATCCTGCTGCTGACCACTCCAACTCAACACCCTGAATGTCGAATCACCCCAATATCTCCTCATTTAAATCTGTGCAGCCTCCTTTGTACTGGGAGCCTACCCAAGAAACCACTGGTCCCAAACAAATATCATAAGACATATACATGAGTAAAACCACCACTTGTGCCCATAAACGCCACTACTCATCCAAATAAACCTAAACTATATACAATAGTTTCAAGAGGTAATAAAATATCCATATACATCATATATCAAACTTATGTGAGTTCTGGGTCACACATGTGTACATAACAAACCAGTCAAAGCCACAACCCTGGCTTTCTTTTTAAATCTACTTGTGATGAGCCGTCTCCTCGAACGCCTCCCGTACCGAAAATAGTCATCCTTGACAGTACGAAATTATCGCCAAGAGCTGCCGACCACCTGAATGTGGTTACTTCCCACCTAAGTACATATGTGCAATGCCCCTATAAACACACACCTAAGTAAATGCGTGACCTTACTTGAATGTCTACATGACTAACTCCATGTCCCGAGTCCTCAATCGACTCCCTCACACTTGCCTACCATGTATGAGAAAACATCATTTTCAAAAACAAAACTTGTTGTTCTTGAAAAATATATTACTATGCCCAGAAAAATACGGACTACTCCTCCGAGGCGAATGTGTTGGAAAACTCTTCCAAAACAATATACGTCCTCCTGACGTAATCAGAGGGACCATCTCCCACAATTATTCTCCGTAAAATCTCATCCGAAATTCCTTTTCGCAACCATTTCATTTTTCGTGTACCATGTCATGCACAACACCTAATTTCTAGTTACCCTGCATATGAAATGCATTATGCCATTTCAACACAATATATACAACACATGCTAATATATAAAACATGTACAGGTATTAACATAATTAAAGCACATAAAACATGTTATGACATTCACCATCAATTACACCAAAAATTAGCCTACATGGGCTAATTATCAACACGAGCAATTCGATTTGAATTACTCAACCAAACACATTACTTTACTAAAATATTTCGTGAACACTATTCACGTAAACAGTGAAACCCACGGGTTACTGTTCACGGCCAATCACCCAACATCGGTTCTACTTGGTGAACCCGAAATTAAATGGCCATTCCTGCCTCATGCACAAAACAACAAGATTTATTTCATAAATTATGAAATAAACACCCAACACAAATACCTGACCGGTCCAAATGGGCTTCAAAATTCCCTACACGTCCCCCAGTTTTCTGGACCCATCAAACAGCCCCTCACGGCCCCAAACCAATCGAATCATCCATAAAAACACTTAAACAAAGTGTAACTTCAAGTAGGATAAAAACCCCCACCACCAGTTTGTCGAAACTCCTTAAAATTCCAGACTTCCACGCGCTGCTCCTCGCCAAGATAGAACGACTTTCCTTCTTGCCCCGAAGAATTCCGACGGTCCGATCGTCCGGGATCTTAAAGAGAAGTTGCACACTCTCTCTCTAAAAATAAAAAACCTAAATCACTGCATCTCCTTTTTTTCTCTCCTTCAAGTTTGGTCTATTTTTGAAGGAAGAAGATGACTACTATTCCTTATTTTGTCCTTACTCTCATTAACAATTCAAAAATGTCATCCATGTCCCTAAAATCTGGATTTTGCACTCCTACTGGTCCATACTCTATCATCTCTACTCATGCAACATGTGTCACATGAGTACATGTTATGTGACTCTTTTTCATCACATATCGCTTTACTTCAAGACCCGATACTCCAAGGCTCTGAAAACGTGTAAATTCCGACTATCTTGGAATCCGACGAAAATCGACATTTTAGCTAGATTTTGCGAGACGATTCCAACGATGAAATCCGTTTTGTCATCCGAGATCTAGAAATATTTCGGGTTTTGACCAAAATTACGATTTTGCCCTTTTTCAGAAAATTGGAATTTTCTCGGGTCTTACAAGATTTGGTCATGACGGAAATTGAAAGAGAACTGAGATCAGTGTTAGTCTGTGAAAATATGGGATTAAACCACCTACTCTTAACACTTCTTATACAGGAGCCTTACAATCTCCCGCATCTATGTCAAAGTTTAATAGAGTTGTTTGAAATGACAATAAAAACCGATTTTATGTTCGGAATTAATAATGGGTTTAGTCTATGATACCGCAAGTGCATAGTCATACAAGTAGTAAAATCGATGTAAGTTCAGATATCATTCCTGCTTTAGATTGACAAAATATTGAAACTAACTACCCTAACTACCGAAAATAAACGCCTATATTACTTTCATCTAATGGTGAAATAAAATTTGAATTGAACTAATAAATCGATTGAATCGCATCTCTCGCTTAGAAATGAACACTCGAAATGAAATCAAGTAGGGAAATTACCACTTTGCATTTTAACTCATTAATTCTTTCTATCCTGATTTTTTTTTATTTGGATTTGTCAAAGATGGCTATTAATGCAACTTAGATATCTCCATTGTTCACTAATTAGAGGTCCCTTCTTCTTTCAAAGCAAAGGATCTAATCAGTTACATGTATTCATAACACTCTTTATAAGATATGGGTATTTTTCTTTTTCAATACTTCATACCCATTTTCAAGACTCCGCAGATTTCTTCATGATACCAAGTCTAGGTCATAGCAAAAATTCTACAAAATAGTTAATGACTCATCCTTTAGATCTGATGGATTTTTCCTTCTCCTTGATTAGATCTCAGCTAACACATGATTTAGATCTATCCAACAGGTTAAGGTGAAATCTCTAATGAGTTAAATTGATAAATAATTCCCTTCAACCTCAACAATGAGTGAATAGGAAATCTATCGAAATGAACTCGTAGTCTTAGTTCTTCAATGATAGTCTTAACATACACACAAGTTAAATGTTCCAAGCTCCTCAGAATCTCCATCTCCTGTGTCACTTCGAGGGCTTGAAATCTGCAGTTAGAAAATCCTCGAGATGGTATTCTACACTACCCATCGGGAATAAACCTTTCAATTCACAAACAACATCAATCAAATAAATCAAAATCCAAATTTCGTGAAATCTTCCAATTCATAGAAAACTCAGAATCAACAAAGCAGATCCATTCCAATGGGAAGTCAGGGTCTCCCCACCATGTAATCACAATCGACACGATCAAGAACATCCACTATAAATATAATTCAATGGAAGAAACGACCTAAAATTTGCCTTAACTTCATCGATTCCAAATCAGAATTGAAAAGAGAATGAAAACAATCCAAACTAAACATTCAACATTATTGGTTCATAAAACAAAAATAAAAAGAAAAGTCTGTCTCAAATTATATAGTGAGTCTTCCTCCTCCTCCTAGACAATGGGTCTTAGAAAAAACCCAAGCCCCTTTTACTAAAACTGCGGTACTTACTTATAACATTCGTAAATCGGGCCCGATTCCTAGGCTCTGTGTGATTTCCCTAAAATAAATGGCCTGGGCCGCTTAGGTCGCGACCGCTAATAGTGTCGCGACATGGAAATCCCGGTCTCAACCTGGCCAAGTCCGTCGTGACCTCGAGACCGGGTCGAACGCTTCTTTCACTTGCTTCGTAATCATTGAGTCATGACTGATGTTTTCGACTTGTTTCTTCGGGCCAGATTTGATTGGGTTGGTCGCGACATGAATTCCGTCGACCACGTTAGTTATCGTGAAGGAGGAACTCCGTCGTGAACCCCTTCGCTTCCAGGAACTCAGGTTTCGACTCAAATTCAGCCGTCGCGACCGCTCCTTCTCACATCAGGATTTCGTGTCGCGACCTCGATTCACCGTCGCGACATCATCATGGCCCACTTCTTTAATTCTCGTTACGCCTTCTCTTCAGCGTCGCGACATCATTCACTGCCTTGAGCCTTCAAGCAAGTCATGACTCAAATTCATTTGTCTGCTTGTTTCTCGTCAGCGACATAGACATTAGCCGCCATCAAGCAGTTTCTTTAACCATCGCACCTCGCTGCACCTCAAAAGTATGTCACGACCATTCTTCTTCCTATCCAAATACAACCTCATTTCTCGCCTCACGCTTCATTCAATTTTCTATTTCGCTTTGACCGGATCGCTCTTATTCCTTTGTCGAAATATGTCGCAACCACTCTCATGTCGCGACATCATTTCATGTCATGTTGATCTTTGCTGCAAATCCACGCTTTTCGACCCCTTTAATAAATCTCCGGTTGTGACTCGGGCCCAGGTCACGACCAGTCATTCTCATTTCCACTCCGCATTCGTGGTCGTAATCTCAAAAGCATGTCACGACAACTACTCTATCAAGCCACCACTCAGCCCCCGGGTCACCGCTTCCCTTTCGCTGTCATAATTTAAATTGTTCAATCCGTTCATTATCTTGTCACGACATAGGATTTAGGTCACAACCCAATCGTTTCCTTTCAGTTCTGAATTCTATGTCGCGACCTTAAAATCATGTCGCGACATCATTTCTCCCATCCTGTCGCAACCTCATTTCTTAGTCACAATAGTTTCTTCTCAATTCAACTTCTTTCATCAGGTCGACTCTAAAAAGTGTAAGCCATGAATTAAAATGGAGCCAGCCTTCTCGTGTCGCGACCTCATTTTTATGTCACGACACCCTTTCTATTGTTAGCCATTTTAATCCTTGGTCTCAGCTTACATTTTTGTCGCAACATCAATTTTCTGTTGCTACCAACAATGTCTTCTATCTGTCATGACCTCAAAAACATCACGCGATAATGGTGGCTCTTCTACCTATGCTCATCTCGCCGCTTAAATGTAGTCGTGACATGAATTCCTCTGGCTCTCACCTTGATCGAGTTCCAACCTATATTTTGTCGCAACCTTAAATCAGCTCGCAGTAGATCTCTGTAGTTTAGCCGTCACCATTCATAACGCGACCCCAATTATCCGTTGTAACCAAAGTCGCCTTCCTTTCCCCAGACGCGACCGTATCGGTGTCACACATGGAAATCCTTCCGAAGCCCTTTTCCGTCTCAAAGAATCCTCTTTGTCACGATACTTTTCATTCAAGATAGTACAACTTCGGGTCGCACCTCGATTCTCTTGTCGCGAATTTTCACTCTCGCCATTGAATTGCTTTCACTCTAATCCATGCCGAATTTTTTACTGCTATAAATTTCTCAAAATATAAATTTGGTAAATAGTACATATTTCTGCATAAAAACAAGCAATTACATTGTAATAAAAATCTAGAAAAATGGACTAAAAATTCAATGAGTTTTTGACTCATCAATCAGCCAAGTCAATTCTATCACAACAAAGATTTCTATGTCGCAACAAACAACTCAACCAGTGATAAGGACTAGAGAAGAAAAGTCTGTCGGGATAAAAGAAAATTCTATCACGACATAAATTGTTAAGGAATCAAAGAAACTCACGCGATGCATCAGTAAAGCCGAAGAGGAAAATGCTCGTCATGATAAAGAAAATTATGTCGCGACACTGTAAGGTAAAGAAATGAGAAGTCGGTCAGAAACAAATTCTCAGGTCGCGACAAGACATTCCTATTCCCTGACAAGAAAAAGATCGATGTATCACAACTCATGATATTATCAAAGTCTCTGTCATGGCTGCATCCAAGAAAAGCTCAGAGAATGTGTCGCGACAGAGTAACCCGTAGTCGCGGATGTGGCTAATGACAAAGATCAAGGCTCTATCACGATAAACTTCTATGTCGCAAATAGAGCGACCAATCAAGCCATAAATTTAGATCCACAAATAATGTTCAAGTACGGCCTAACAATGGAAAGTCTATAAATAGACTTATCTAGCACTCATGCGTAGCCTTCCACAATTCCAAGACTTCCGGGCAAATACACTTTCAGATATTATTTCTTTATTTTCTTTTTATTTCCTTTAGTAGATTTAGTTTTAAGCGTGAAATTTAGTTAGTTTTCTTTGATTTTCCGTAGTTGAGTAATTAATCAAGTGCGCTGAAATAAATTTCGTAAAATTCTCTCTTTCTTTACTGCTTTCAATAAAATAGAGTTTGGAAAATTTCCTCGATTTCATTTACTGCTTGTTTAGCACTCTCTGAATTTTCCTAATCGCTAGTCACTAAGGAGGAAATCCAAGTTTGAAAGGTTGAGCTCCTCCGGGAATTGGGTCGATAATGATAGTCTTTTTTTTTTTTTGCACAGCTGAAGTGAACGCCTTAATTAATTTTGAATTTATTTGATCGGGTAATATTTTTTAACTTAATTGTTCCCAAGATAAGTACCGTGGTACCAAAGCAAAGTATCAGATTCTTGCTCGATTTCAAGGAGGTCACAAGGATATAGAAATGGAGAATCCTGAGGGTATGTATACTTCATATGCATGATGTATCAATACTGAACTAATTTAACTCTTTAAAGATTACCTGTGATAAATCACTAACTTACTCATGGTTTGAGGATAGTTTGATGAAGTATCAGTTTAATAACTCGTAGGTTTCTCCTCTTTCTGATGAAATGATTCTGATCCCGTATTAGCAAAGATCTAACCAAGGAGATTGAGAATTCCATCGCACATGACGAGGTGTCATATAAACTGAGAAGGCCTGCACATTATCCCGGGCCTATGGGGGCAAGACTCTTCAATCCATGATTCGTATGAAGTAATCGAAAGGGAAAATACTCAAATCTTAGAAAGAGAATTATATCCTACAGAATGACAGATTCAAGGAGTCTAAATGAACATGAATCTCTAATTAGTGAAATATACGGTTATGGAGAAATACAACTATACCACAATGCATCTGACAAATTCAAATCTTTCCAATCCTACGGCTTAGCTTAAGATTCAAATGACGCAAATTCGATGTAATTATTCATTGGTCTATGTCCTAGTGTTGTCTCACTCAATGAACTCTCAATTACATTCTTATTAATATTTTATGTATACTAGTGAAATTTCTTAGTATTATTTTATTCGTTCTCTAATCATCTTAATATTGGAGTTCAAATAGTAATGATCTTTGAGTAGTCAAAGTAGTTGATTTTATGATTCATCATCGATCCTCGTGGGAATGATATCTGGACTTAATGAAAATCCACTTTTATTACTTGTACGATCTATGCACTTGCAGTGATTAACACCAATCAAAATTTTTAATGAATCCAGTTTACAAAAAGGACAAACACATATTTTCATCAAAATCAAGCAACAAGTTTTTGACGCCGTTGTCGGGGATTAGATAGTAGTCCTTTGGTAACAGTTTCATAAATTTGTATATATATGATCTTGTTTGCCAACTGGTCTTTATACAAATAATGGTCTATCAACAAGTTTTCGACGTCGTTGTCGGGGACTTTAGTTAGTCTTTGGTAGCCTTATCGGAAATAATGGTCAATACGTTTTTGGCATCGTTGTCGGGGACAATGATGAATGGAAAGATCAATATTCTAACCAAAAAGGGAATTAGTAATTTGGACATTTTTCTTTATTTTATCATAAAGTTCAGAAAATCACAAAAACAGTTTTAATGACAATAGCTAATAATGCTACTGAAATTTTTCTTTTGAGCTTAAATGGAGATAATTGTTTCCCACATATTGATCTCAGAGTATTTCTATTTCAGGAAGATAGTAAATGCACAAAAAACCAAAAGCAGATCTAATGCCCTTAGATACAGAAATAGAGAGAACACTGAGGAATCTAAGGAAGAATACAAGTGCAGAATCTAAAAGTATGGCAAATCAAAGAGAAAGACTGCAAACTATTCTAGAAGAATAAGTAAAAACAGAAAGACCTCAAAGGCAAATGACTATGGAAGACTTTTGGAGGCCTTCTATTCAAGATGAATATTCCCATCATGGAGACACCGCCATGGCCAACAATTTTGAACCGGCCACTTCTTGATCATTATGGTACAAGAAGAGTTACATCGGGTCATCCTTCCTCGAAGACCCCAATGAGCATACGGAAGATTCATGAGGGACGGCCAATACAACAAGTTAAACAGGTGAGACCATAAGGATCGGGGTCAGCCTTCCTTCTCACCGAGATAAAAGAATAACATAGTTTCAGCCACCGCCTCGTTGACTCTGAAAATCAAAGAACTGTGAGGCTTATATGGAAAAATTTCAAACGACTCAAAGACGAGATTATAGTGTTCAAACAAGGGGGAGGATGAAAGTCTCTATGCACGACGGAGAGATACAAAGAGACTACCCAAAAGCACGCCCTACGCATGGAATGATCTCGACCACTCGTATAGATATATCTTACGATTCCGCTGAATTATGCCTCAAAGTATAATTGATGCAACTCCGGTCGCTGGGCTTTCAAAAGAAAAAGTGCGCAGGAGGCAAGGCAAATCGGATTAAGACTCTAAAGGCAACTACAAAGCTCCATCTAAAGCTTCAGGAGCAATAATGCATCAAGGGAGTAGTGTAATGAAATAATCAAATGATCACATCAAGTAAAGTCGATGCATTAATGAACAAGATAGGAAACAATGAGAGAAGAATGCATACTACACTTGAAGTGGGAATAGTAGATAAAGGAGAGAGAAGAAAGAGTACTGAAGAGGGATCAAACCATGAGGGTCTCTCACTAAGTCAGGAGGCATGCACCAATGCCAATAGAGCTACACTTCAAGCCTAACCTCACCTCACTCATTACACTCCAACACTCAGGAACCATGAGAACTTTTCATATAAAGGAGGAGCACAACAAGGTTAAAGACCTAGATAGAACTCGCAGCAATATCATGCCTCTTCAAGGTTCCAACAACAACAACAACAGCTAGCAGGACAAATAGCAGAAAATCAAGGGCAGAGGAGATCTAATTCCTTTGAGGACCGAATGCTTTCTTTCATGGGGGAAAATAAGAGGTTGCTGAATATACATGAGCAGAAATTAGCTGAGCTAACAGCATTTCAGGCAAACACGATTGTGTTTCAAGGCAATACCAACGCCCCTTTGAAGAATCTGGAGACTCATGTAAGGCAACTAGCCCTAGCCATGCAGAATCAGCCCAAGGATGCATTCCCAAGTGACACAAGGAAGAATCTGAATGATTAAATGGTTGTGATTCAAGAGAGGAGGAGTGAATTGGAGGAAATTTAGATGAAGTTGAGATCCATATTTTGAAAAGGGAAAAGAGTTTTGCTGAAATGAAAACATTCTGCAGCAAATGTCTAGCTAAAGACATTAAACTGAGTAGCTTTTTTGGAGGCAACCCAAGCAGAATTTTAAATTTTATAGTTAGATTAATTTTGTTAAATTTTGTGTGTTTGATGTTCTAGTTTTAATTTTGTTAGAAATTTTATTTTTTTAAGTTTTTGCTGATTTTTCAAGACAATGAAGTTATATTAGAGATGAATTTTATTAGGAAGCACACTTTCTCAAACTGAAATATGCAGAAAATAGCTATAAGGGGGAGTATTTCTATTTCCCTCAATTTGTTTTTAATGATACTTACAATCAAGCTCGAGGGAATGTGATTCATTTTAAAGCATAAAATGAATAGTAGCTTTGTTGGTTTCCTTTTTTAGATATTCTAAATATCATCTTGGCGAATTATATTGAATAAAGAAATGAAATGTTGTTGTTCATACTTGAATTGAGGTTCTTTGATGTTTAAATGAGTTTTCACAAGTATGTTCTGATGGGTATGAGTGAATACACCTTGTTTTGAATATGTCTTGATTGAAATCTGGGAAAGACACACTTTTGAAAAATTTTAGTTCAATGTCGCTATGATAAGCTGGTCGCAACATTATCAAGTAAATTCCCGCTTAACATTGTTTCTTTCTCACGCGGCGTAGTTTGAATCAAAACTGTTCCCGCCGTAAGTAGGGTTTGTCGCGATAATAATTTATCTCATGTTGCAAATGTAATTGTAAATGACCTATATTTCTAGAGGAGAAAAACACTGTCGCGACAATATGTTTTTATGTTGCAACATAGGTTTCCTCGAGCATCAAATTTTTTGTGTCGCAACATACTTTCTCGGTGTCACTACATAATCAACTTTAGACTCAGAGATTGGAGGGAAAGTTTCTGTCGCGACATAATTTCTAAAGAACATCAGAAAGAATGTCGCAACATTTCTCACAATGTCGGCTATTAAGACCACCTAACTTCAAATTGATCAGAAACCCGTCACGATAATTATCTCTATGTCGCGACATAGTATTAAAAATGGAACAAAACCTTAGGTCAGTTGTTGTCGTGACATTTAATGAAGGCGTAACAAAACAGTTAGCTTTTAAATAGAGAATTTTTTGAAAACTGAAAGGCCACCTTTCTCATAAACCATCAACCCACTCAGCTTCCTTCATCAAATCTCTCTCATCTTACACTTTAAAACCCTAGAGTTCCAAAACCCTATTCTCGACTCATGTTCAGTCAGCTTTGACCTCATTCCGAACCTCGAACGATGATGGAAGACACATGCACTTATGGAAGAGACTATTCAAGAAACTTAGTTAGGGGAAATGCAAGAGGAAGAAAAAGCTAAAGCTAGAGGAGAGCCTGAGCAGCTAGAGGATGAATCAAGAAAAATGAAGAGGGGAGCTGAAGAATCTGAAGCAGAGCAGAGGAATGAAAGAGTAAGAATCTTGATCTCAGACAAAGCATCTACTTTATTGAAATAAATTCTAAAGGACAGGGGTTTCATAGTTGAAAGAGGATTCAAAAAAATCATCTCCCCTTTCTCTGAAATACTTGAGAAGAGAGGATGGCAATCACTGGGCGAGCACAAGGCACCTGGATATGCTGCATGGGTTAAAGAATTTTATGCTAACATGGTGGGAATGAAGGATAGAACAGTGTACATTAGAGGGAAATGGATATCCTTCATAAGAGAGCAGATAGACCGAACATACAATCTATAAGAGAGGAAGAATGGGTCAAAATTTAAGAAACTGGTGGAAGCACCTGATTTCTAGAAGATTATAAACTTGTTGACTGATGGCAAGGGAATGTGGAATGCCACCAGAAAAAACCCACGTGAGTCCATCTCCAGAGGAGCACTGACTGAACCAGCAAAGGTGTGGTTTTATTTCTTATGTTCGGTCATTCTACCTTCAAAGCACCTGCATGCATGTCAGAGAAAAGAAGCAAATTTTTATTTGTATGCCATCCCAAAGGGCTATAAATTCAAGTGTTAAAATCTATTGAAAAGTCAATTCCGAAATATGAGAGACCACAATGGGATTGCACACCCAGAAATGGACCAAGGCTCCTCAGATCTCGCGGTGTACAAGGAGCTCATGAAAGGAAAATCGTCCTGTGACATCACCCATAACACTTATAAGAATCACAAAAGGGCCTAAGAACAGAGGCAAAGCAGTTATAGCTTAAACTCGTGAGAGAAGAAGAAGAATCCAGCAGGGGCAATGTTACCACATCTTGACAAGCGCTGAAGCCCGTATTCCAACAGAGACAGAGAAGTGTGAGCCTAGTACTAACCTTCTCCCCTGAGGTGAGACAAGTCCACCAAGAGCATGCTGAAAGCTCAGAGTCTCTAGGTAACAATGTTACAGTGTTAGAAATGCTAAAAGCCATGAGGTAAGAAATGCAAGAGTGGATAACCAAATTGAAAAGTCCAACCGCAACCTCGTAGATGAGTATATGGATGGTCGAGTTGAAATGAGGGACCGAGATTGGAAGCAGTTTCAAGGTAGAGAGACGAGGAGTGGAAGAGTGAGATGGGAACTAAGAGAACAAGAGTCGGCTAAGAACCAAGGCAAGAGAAGATGCCTTCATTTCATATCGCCTTAGGAGTAGATGCGAGTTAATTGTAATCTCGCGAAAGAAATGAAAGATGCACGGAGTAAGAACTTCGCGGTAAAAGGCAGATGCTTTTTGCATCCTGTGACAAAGAACATCATAAGGAAATAAGAACTCTGATAGAGAAAAGGGATAAGGAAATGGAGGGCACCCTAAACTATAGGGAAAAATGCTTGACTGAAAGCTTGGACATGATCAACAACAATTTGATTAAAATGTACTCTGCCCAAGGAGAATTTGAGGGAACCCTGAATTCTATTGGGCGGAGACAAAATGAACTGATCAAGCAAATAGCCCTATCCATGGAGTGGCATGCACTTAACAGAAGGGGAGAAGGCGGTAGGTTAAGGCAACCACAAGTCCAGATTCCTGAGTTCTCACCATCTGCAGCTGGTTACAAGTTAGACCTAGTGAATCTACCTTCCTCTCATAGGCAGGAAAGAAGAAGAAAATAGCTCACCCTACTCTTCCATCTCCTTTTCCCTCTCTGTGCCTAATTTCCCATCCTTGAAAAATTCAATAAAACAAAAAAAAAATTCTTTGCAAAGCTAGGTGTTCACTTTTATTTTTTATTTTTCATTTCTTGTTTGTTTTGTTTAAATTTCTTTCCGTTGAGTTTAATAATTTGAAATTGTTGACTTGTGGTAAATAGCTTTGTTGAATAAATGAGAAACCAAATTTCCTAGTTGGAATTGCTAAATAAGCTGTGAATTATTTAGTGGAACTGAATTGTTGATGGAATTGAGTTGTTGTTGTGTTACATTTCTCTTAACTATATTGTTGATCTAAATGAACATTATAATTGTTAAATAACACAACAACATATCCACAAAACCAAACAAACAATTTGATAGATGCATTGGGGTGGGATGAGATGAATTGAAAGGGAAAGTTGTAAGGATATTAATAAATGTGCTGAACGTCAAGAATAAGGAAAGTATTTTAATAAATCGATGGAACATATAATCTTATAATTGCTTCTTGTAAAATATAAAAATTCTGATAAGCTTTGCACTTGGTCAACAGTAGCTTTGAAACAAATTGTGCCAAGATTAGGGACATCTTCAGATCCATCACGCACTTCCAATGTCCTAGAACTTGTTTGACTATTAGTCATGCTTTTAAATGCTAGGCAATACCACTCAATGTGAAACGATTTAAGCCATCCTCGAAGTTTGATCTTCAAAGCCTACCCATATGATGGTATAAGCATACACACCAGTTCCTTATTCGAGCCTATAGCAAACTCCCATCATCAACCAGCAAATGAGAAGCCCAATTCCTCCCTTAAACATAATCCCACAAGAAAGAACTCTTATTTGCCTGGGGACACAAGACAAAATACATCAATGACAGAAAAAGACAAGTTTGGGTGAATATTATTTTAAGTTGTAGAGAAGGATAAAAATGGTTGAGAAAGAAAAATTCATTGAGATGAGAAGAGATGAAGAGAATTAAGAAAGAAGCTGTGAAAAGAAAAACATCAAGGAAGAATGAGTTTGGTCTTGTAGCCTTCCTCCCTTGAACAATTAAGTTCTTAAGGGTGTTCAAGACCTAAGCACTTAATGCCAAATGAAAAGGAGTTACTAACCCAAAGTTCAAGTATGGGCAGAGAAAGCTTAAAAAGACAAAAACATCAGACCATTCCATAAAACCCAAGTAGGGATGAAAGTAAAAGCCTCTCAAAATAAGGAAGAGAAGTTATATTCTGAGTGTGGCCAACTGAAAAGAGAAAAAGATACCACAATGAAGAATATGCAGAAAGATGCACAAAACCTAATGGGAAGGTTAGAAACTTGGAATCAAGAGAAATCAAGTATGCATAATAAAGGCAAGTGTGTTAAGTCACGCGTAAGTCCTGGTAAAACTGAGCCTAAACCATCCAATTATTCACCCACCACCCAAGCCACACATTACAAGCCTAAAAGACCTGGCCTGATCCTCGGAGGTGATGATATGCTTACATTAGTGGGAGATTAATATGACAAACAAGCATACTGGACTTCCAAGAACTGTTATATAGCATGCTAATCTATATTATCCTGCAAGATTAACTAATCTGCCAAGGAAAAAGAGGGAAGAACAACACACCCTCACAAATCAGGGTTGAATGATTAAATTGTTTATACTATATGAATTATTTGTCTGTTCAGTGAACTTAATTCAAAATTTTCCTGATTCTAGATTGGAAACATGTTTAGAAATAATTTTACAAATGACTTATGTTTCCTGCCTAATTGAGGTTTAAACAGAAAAATGTCCTTAAAAATAAAAGCTAAATTGTTTGAGGACAAACAAAATTTTCTTCTCTTTGTTTGGGGACAAGCAAAAAACTTTAAGTTTAGGGGAATTTTTGTCCAACATTTGGTCAATGAAAGGTAGAGTGGTCCTTTCTGGTAGCAATGTTTAGTTTTTAGTCTATAATACGCCTTTCATTCCTATCATTTCGCTTTTATAAATCAATCTGCTATATTCTTTCTCATTTCATTACAAATGAATCCACCCTTCTTCTTAGAACCAATTCGAATCGGGCTCACCTAAGGGTTGTCTGAGATTGCATATATGAAGTTTGCATTCAGCCATTTCAGTACTTCTTTTCTGACTACTTCTTTCATTACTAGATTCAACCTTCTTTGATGTTCTATAAAGGTTTTAGCATTCTCCTATAAAAGGATCTTGTGCATACAGATAGAAGGACTTATTCATTTCAAATCATCTATAAACCAAGCTATTGCTTTATTGTATTTTCTGAGAATCTCCAATAGTTTTTGTTTTTATAGCTCAGTCAATCCAACTGAAATGATGACTAGTTTTGCTTTTTCTAATTGCAAAAAGGCATATTTCAAATGTTCAGTAATTTCTTTAGAATCAAACCCCTTTCAGTCAGGTTTACTTCACAATTTTCTTCATAATCACGGATTTTTCGTACTCATTTTCTTCAACACCGAGTACTACCTTTCTAATTTAAAATTGAGTTTAGAAATTCAACTTCAAGATGCTCAAGATAATGGAAATTCATCTCATTCCTCATTCATTGAACTTTGAAAATTACAACCATTTATCATTCGTAACTTACGGGAATTTTGTTTCTTCAATCTCACACTTAATACATTGTTTTGGCCAAGCTTAAACTGTGATCAGATCAAGTGCACGCCATTTCAACTCGAGCTTCGGGCCTCCTTTCTTCACATTGATCAAAAGTCGCTCTTTGCTAAGCAGAAAGGCCTTCCTAACAACAACGGGACTTGCTCGTCTTCTTCTATATCAATAACTACTAAAGTCCACCGGAAAATGAACTTTCCTAATTTCTGATACATCTTCAAGAACGCCCATCGCTGCCATGCTGTCTCCACCGCCATCTATAGGCCGTGGTCGCGGCAAGCTCTCCTGCAACCGAGTCTTTTAACTACGTATAAAGGCATCAAGTCGGACACGGCTCCAAATCGTGATGTTGTTTTCCATGCATCGTAATTCCCAATTTTGCAAGGTATAGTAGTTTTCACGGATCCCATTTTCTCCTTGGTAAAGACTTCTTTGATAATTGCACTGCAGGTTGGTCACAAGCTCACTACCCTTCAAAGAAATTTTACTCTTTCCGTCAATATATCCTTCATGAATTTTGCATACAGCGAGGCATTTTAAGCCAATCATCTTTGTAATAAAAGGGGATATTGATCTCATCTCGAACATGTTCAAGAATCTAGAGAATTGCTCTTCAAGCTTGCCTTCAGAATTTCTCTCGAGGGAATGGAACTCGAGGATTGTAAGTTTTAACTCCTTCCTTCTTCTTTAGATTTTCTTTCAACTTGTCATTTTGCTACATTTTTAATGTTTCTATCTTTTCACTGAACTTCAACTTTTCACGCTTCAATTCTTCAAATTTCAAAAGATAGTTTCTTCACTTCCTTCTTCTCATTTCTTCTCTTCCGCTTCTCTACCACTTCTTAGAGTTATCGCTATGCAATCCTTCTGATTCTTACTCGTGTCACTGGGAATGAACTCGACCGATCATGCATATTAGCCAGTTCCATTCCTACCGAGTCTCCGCATTCTTCAAAGAGGCGCTGTATCGCCTCAAACACACTTTCGTTCCTCGTCGAATGCTGGCAATGCCAAGAAATCCTACCCAAGTGTATGTTTTGCAACCTCTTATTTTCCTCATGAAAGCAAGCATCCGGTTCTCAGCGAATTAGATCTCTCCGCCTCTCATTTTCTACTCTCTCGTCCCGCTACCGCTCACTGCCGCTGGAACCCAAAGTGGGCATGATATCATGGCAAATTTTTTTTTTCTGTGTCTTTGAACTTGTCAGGCTCCTCTTCCATACGAATTTTTCATGGTTCCTAAGTGCTAGTGTAGTAGGCAAGTCGAGGCTGGACTTAGTGCCAGCCCTATCGCATCGAGGTATCAAGGGCTCTCCCTTAACTCGGGTAGGAACCTCATGGCTAGTCCCCACGCACTATTTCTTTCTCTCCTTCACCTATCATTCTAATTTCAAGTTGCCATGTGCATTCTTCCTCATCATTTCCAAGCTTGTTCATTAATGCATCCAACTTGCTTCTATGGCGCCATTCAATTGCCTCAATTACTCCATTCCCTTCACAAATGTTTGTCACCCTAAGCCCGTGACATGGAGCCAGAGTCACTTGGCAAGGTCTCAATCGCCATCTTACCCTCCTCAACACTTTTCTTTGAAAGCCCCACAGTCGCATCTATTATACCCAGCTATTAATTCATAACAGAAAATATTAGGACTAGCAAAATTTGACACAACACGAACCCACACTGCCATGGGTTTGGGCTGAGTATAATCGTGTTTGGGTCATATTTTGCGTTTGACCCGCCTCTAACGCTTAATAATCAATACATTCATAGTTGACCGCCTAACACGTTTATCAATGGGTCATAGCCCGCGTTGACCTACCTAAATACCGAATTTGACTCTAATCGACCCAAGGCTTAATTATTATATTACACTTTTTCACTCAACCTATTTAATAAGTTATTTGTATTAAATATGAATTATTAATTATAATTTCTATTAATTTAAATAATGAAATTAATAAACATGTTAAATTTAATAGGTTATTTGTGTTAAACATGCATGGATAATTAATTATAATTCTTATTCTTTTAAATAATGAAATTAAATGGGTCATATCCATGTTGACTTGCCTAACCCGGATAATAAATGGGTTAGGTTTAGGTTAGCGAATGTTGACACGTTTATTATTCGTGTCGGGTTTGGGTTAGCGAATATTGACACGATCCGTACATTGACACTACATGAACACGACCCATCGACACGAATTGTCACCCCTAGAAAATATCCATCTGAGTGGTCATATCTATTCCATGCATAGTAAGTAATCTTTAGTATTCTCAGATCTCCCATGCATTGTAGAGACTTCTCTATCCTCCCCCTATTCAAGACTATGATTTCTCCCTCCTTTCAAAAGTCAAGGCCGGGAAAAATCTACTCATACCGGGTCTTACCCCATTCAAATTTCGACCGTGTTAGCCATTCTTTGGCAATCTTCCCATGTGTTCATTCTGGGTCTTCATCGGGATGCCTAGTGAACTCGATGTTGTCGTATCTTACTGCGGATCGGGAAATGGCTTCAGTTCAAAATCGTTGGCTTATGGCAAGTCAGTTCTACGCCAGAATATTCATCTCAATAATAACAGCTCTCCAAAAATTCTCCTCTCCATCGCATTTACTCGAGGTCTATCTGCTTTTGCCTCTTCTAGAATAGGTTGTAATATTTCTCTTTGATTTGCCATATTTGTAGATTCAAGATCAGAATTTTCTTCCTTGCATTCTCGTTGTTTTCTCAATTTATCCAAAGGCAAATAGATCTACTTATGGTTTTCTGTGCATTTAAACTCTTCCTGAAATAGAAACATATTGAGATCAAATTAAATCTACGAGAAATAGTTATATCCATCTAAGCTCATAGATGATTTTCAGTAGCTTAATCAGCTACTGCTATAAGAACTATTTTTGTGATTTATTTTTTTATTTTTTTAAATTTATGATAAAATAAAGAAAAATGTCCAAACTAGTAATTCTCTCTTTGGTTAGAATATTGATCTTTAAATTCATCAATTCCATCCCTAAGAATCTGGCCTCAAAACTCGTTATCGATATTTGTATGTAATTAAATTTACTAAGTAATCAGACTACAAAGACTAACTAAAGTCTCCTACAACGGCGCCAAAAACTTTTTGTCTAATTTTGATTAGAATATTTGTTTGTCCTTTTTGTAAAATGGATTCATTAAAAAATTTTATTTGGTCTAAATCACTGCAAGTGCACAAGTCATATAAGTAATAAAAGTGGATTCTTAAGTCCAGATATCGTTTCCACGAGGATTGATCATAAATCAAAAGACTAATTACCTCAACTACTCAAGATCCTTACTATTTCCAATATTAAAATGATGAGAGAACTAATAAAATAATACTAAAATAATTTCACTAGTATACATAAAAAAATTTAATAAAAGTGGATTTGAAAGTTCACTGAGTGAGACAACACTGGGAAATAGACCAATGAATAATTGTCAATTTCTCAGTTTTCTCGTGATCATTTTAAATCATGCTAAGCCAAGTCGGGAAAGCGACTCATAAAGCATGCATTATAGTATAGTTCGATTTCTCCCTTAACTATAAGCACACTTAATTAGAAATTCATCTTTCTTTCTGACCATGGGTCTAAATAATTACTGTGAAGATATAATCTTCTTTTCTCAAGATCCTCGAGTATTTGTCCTTTTAGTACTTCACACTCAAATTCAGACTAAAGAATTCTCGTCTCATGCATACGTGATACTCCAAGCCTTCCAATTTAATCAAGCACCTCATCCTTCAATACTGTTGAAATTCTACATCTCCTTAATTAGATCTATACTAACACGGGATCAGATTCATTTCATCAGAAAAAGGAGAAACCTCTAAGCGATTAAACGGATACTTCATCTAACTATCTACATACAATGAATAAGTTAGTGATCTATCTAAGTAATCTTTCAGAGTTTATTAGTTTTAGAGTATTAGTCTACCATACCCACAAGGAATTGCTCTATACCCTCAGGATTCTCCATCTCTGTGTCAAGCAGAGGGTCTCCTAGAAATCAGAATAAAATACAATCCTTTGTTTTTGGTACACGGTACTAGTACTTAGAAGCAGGTTGGTCGAATAACACCGATCTGTCAATTTCAAGATTTCTAACTATGGCGTTCTTCTACTTTATGCAGAAAATTAACAATCACAATTGACCCATTCCCAAAGGGATATCAATCTTCAAAGCGGTTCACACATAAATGTAAGCTACATGATAAAGAAAAATTCATTGAAATTAATAAGCAAATGAAACAAATGAACTATAAATTTTAAATCAATTAAGGTAGAATAGGCGTAGAAAGAGATAATTTCTCAAAAATTTCGGCTCAAAACATGATTCATTACTCAACTCCAGAAATTAAACAAAAAAACTAACTAAAAACTACGCTAAAACAAGATCTACTAAAAATGAAATAAAAAAATAAAAGAAAATTAAAAGAAGAATAATATACAAAGAGTCTCCAGCTACCCAGAAGTTCTGGATTTGCGGAAGCTGCGCACAATGCCATAGATTCGTCTATTTATAGATTTTCAATGATGGGTCGCACTTCAAGGCACAAATTGTGGATCCCAAAATTTATGGCCCAAAATGGTCGCTTTGTCGAGACAAAGAAGTCGCGACATGGTTCTTATCTTTGTCGCCCAACTCTTATCGTGGCCTGTAGTTTCCTGTCGCAACATATTTTCATGCTATCTTCTTTGATTCTGTCGCGACATAATTTGACTTTGTCGCGACATAGTTTTGTTGATGTTGTCTATTTTATGTCATGACAAAAATTTCCTCCTCCAACTCTTCGACTTTGTTCCAACAGTCTCTGCTATGTTGCGACATTCTTTTTATTGTTATTCTCAATTTACGTAACGACATACTTTTTCTTTGTCAAGATAGAGTTGTGTTGTCTTGTATTGCTGAGACTATACTCTGTGTCGGGACATACTCTTTCCATGTCGCAACATAATCTTCTTTAATCCTTGTCACTAGCTGAACTTTTTTTTATTGCAACATTGAATCCTTATCGAAACAGGAACATGCGTGACATCTCACTTCTCTTCCATTTACGTCGCGACATAAAACTTCTGCTCTCGACAAAATCTCGGCTATACGAAACTTTAGTGTCGCGTATAATTTTCCCTTTGTTACAATAAAGATCTTGTTTTTCGAGTTCATTATTATGTTGCAGCTGTCAGTTTACGTATCATGACAATCTTCTTGTCATTCTTCTCAACTTAAATCGCGTGACATTCACCTCGACCTCGAAGTATTCTCTGTCCGCAAATACCGGGAAGTGCATCGTGACAAAGTCTGATACCTTTCATTGCTGACTCACGGAATGTTATTATTAAGCGACATAATTTCTGTCGCGACATAAAATCTTGCATAGTCTTGTCCTTAGTTGAAATGCGCCGCGCATAGAAAACTGTATCGCGGTACATTGTCTCGATGTTTTGCCATTTTTTGGCGGGACCGAGTTGTCTTTGTAGCGACAAAGTTCATTGATGTCTTCGTTCCTTATGCGATAGAATCGTAGATGTGACGAGGTTCCCGATGTCATTTGCTTGATCAATATCGCGACGAGGTAAAGATGTCGCGACATTCTTGCTAAACTTCTCGGCTAATAACTGGCGACAAAAAAATCCATTATCGCGACAAAAATTGAATCAAACCCTATCTCAAATTGTGTCGCGGCGAGTCTTCATTAGACTTCAAGCTCGGCAAACGCTTTTATTGTGACAAGAGCTGCTGCCGTATTCTTCTCTTGGTTTGTTGGGATTACACCGTGATATAATTAAAGCGTGGCAATAAAAGAATTCTGACTTGACCCAATTTTTACTTGCTTTTCTTACGAAATTATCTCTTTTCCTCTCAAACACCTAAGCTCAAAAGTTTGTGAATATTCCATAATTCAGCATTAAAATGAATCATAAACTTCTAGAATTATGCTAGAAATTTTGATTAAAAATAGATGAGTTTAGGACTCATCAATACTCTATCCACCTGCTTTGCCTCATGTTGAGGTTCCGCTATGTAAAAATGTACTTCGGACTCTTGTGGTCCGAAAACACCTCGAACTTCTCACCATATAGATAGTGGTGCCAAACCTTCAAGGAAAAGACAATGGCCGCCAACTCCATGTCATGTGTGGGGGTAACTGTTGTGGTTCTTCTTCATGAGAACCATAAGCCCCACACTACCCTCCCCACATTGCATCAAAACACATCAAGTCCATCCTTAGGCATCCCACGTCTACTTTGTGTACCTCTGTCCCTTTGGAACATCAAAATAGGAGCTAAAGTAAACCTCCTTCTTGATTCCTAGATGCCTTCTCCCTACAGATCATTCCTCAAACTCTGACCTCACCAGGTCCAAATACAAATATGGTGCTCAGCCAGAAAGTCCTCAATGAACCTCACCAGCAACCTACCAATTCTAGAGAGCATATCTTGAAGTGACTTGGTCTCTCCAGGCTTATAACTTGCCTCGACCTATGGTGAGATACGCGAAGTAGCTGTGCCGAAAATCTAAACAGGTGTAAAAATTAACTGCGAATTTGGCATCTGTGATAGTCTCTCAAGATTTGGAGAACACTAATCCTCCAAGTGGCACTCCGCTCTCCTCCTTGAACTTGAAGGTAAAATCAAGATGTCGTCAACAAAGACATGACGACAAATCTAGGTAGGGTTAGGAATACCACAGCCATGAATCCACGTGAATACCGTCGCGTTCGTCGATATGAATAGCATCACTATGAACTTGGGAAATGCCCTCTCGCGTTCTAAGTGTACGTCTTAGGGATCTCATATATAACTTTTAACATGAAGTAACCCCTCAGTCTATCTTAGGTAAACCCGTGCCCTCTCAGTAGTCGAATAAATCATCAATCCTTGGCAAAGGATACCTATTCTTGATAGTAACCCTATTCAACTGTCAGTAGTCTATGCATAGCCAAGGGTCTTGTCCTTCTTCTTGGCAAACAGCACCGGAGCACCACAAGGTGAAGTGCTCGGTCTAATAAAACCCATGTCCAACAATTCACATGGTGGACTTTAGGTTCTTACTTGACTCGATAGAAACGTCATTACATGCGGAGTCGTGAAATAAGTGATGTATCGGTGCAACTCAATAATTGATCTACATCCACTCAACTCTGTCCGCTCGTCCTCACAGGAGGTAAGGCTTCTTTAGCCCCGGCCATTAAGCTTGCACATTCTGATTCATTGTTGGCTTTACCGGCGGGGTAAACATTATTACTGTCCTCACGACATAACAGTATCATCGCTGTGTGTAGGTAGTAACCTCTTGCAGTCAGTGACTGGCTTGGTGTGTCGTTAACGGTCAATCCCCAGATGACGTGCGCTTGTACCACATAACCTAAGGTCGACCCGGAGAGTAGAATTCCCGAGATCATAACAAGGCTCGACTTATCTGTCAGCTCACCTGTAGCTCCCTGGGAGAACTCCACATGCGGTGGCTCTTCCAAGGTTAAACCTCACAAGCCCAAATCTTTCACACATGATCTGACCATGAGAGACTGAGATGCACTATAATCAAATGATACTTTTGTACACATAAGCGAGGAGTAGAAATGTACCACAATTGACAGGTTGATGCAAACAGGCATGAGGTGTAATCTTGATGGCCACCCACAGATTTTACGAAGTCGACTTGCAGTCACAGCTCGACCTCGACCTCGGCCAGTGCCAGCCTCCGACCCTGGTGCAGTAGTAGGGACCTATCACGGTGCCGGGTGATCACCCAGCTCCACAGCCCATGGTGGGGAAGGGAGAAACTGTGATGCGACGTCGATGATTGGATTGGGTGTCCCATAACTTTAGGACCCACACCTCCCGAGGCGATCGTTTCATATGCGTCTGATGACCAATAGTAACATGTCCTCTGCCACGACTAACTTCGGAATACTACGTGCCTCATCGCCGGATGATTGACCTGGCGTAGCGCGATCTGGTTCTGATACTATGTGAAATCGCCGGGTAAAGTCTACTTCTTCCGCGACGCTGCGAAAGAAGGTTGGCTCTTCCTCCTCTTATCTTTCACACCCGCATCCTGGATGCTTCGTGCATCGTCCACTTCCCTCTCAATGGCCATAGCTGTCTTAACCATCAATGTGACACCCCAATCCCGGGGGTCCCATTGACAACAATCGGCCGGCTTATCAAATGTCGAGATTGTCCGTCTCACACACTCGTTGTCTCATATATTGAGACTCGACTCTGTATTTAATTCCCCAAATATACAAAAATATATGATATACTATTTGCTTAACAAATCCATTTAAGTTCCTTTTATACAACAAAAAGGTATACATGTTACGGTTGCGCTCCGAATAATACAAGACAAAACAAAACAAAAACCAAGCGCGCTCGCTCTCATCCCTCATCGGTCCCATATGTACATTTGAGAATCACACCCCGGACTTTGTACGAAAGAGTTGGCAAATTTAAGCAATGCCAGTGAAAGTTTTCCTACAAGGAGTTGCTCACTTTAAATGCATGTGTGCCTCGCATCGATCACATTTCATCGATTTATGGCGTTATGAATGTTCCATGTGTCATGAGATCATTACACGTACTCCCCATTTGAGTCCCCTGACCCGACTCCTCCACCTGCTAATTTACCCAGAATGTGGAAGCCCAGTGTTAGTATTTAATCTGATGGCTTAAACCATTGAATGACCCTCGATTTCTTGCTCATTTCAGATTTTTCTTTTCTTTTGGCAGGCGCAGTTTTGGGTTTCTGCGCGGCGCGCCGCGCCTCGACATTTCGCGAGCTTACATCGTCGAGATTCATGTCTAACCATGAATAACATTTAGGTCTTTCACCTAGGTGGGGATCTACGGCATATCTGAAAACGTAATTTGTAATTTTGATCAATTTACACATCTGCAGTCTCAACCTTGGACTTTGCTCCAGACACCCAGAAACTCGGCCGATTTTAAAAACGACTTTGATGTGATGCCTAAATATACCATGCACCCACACGGACTCAAGCGTGATGTGACCGTTACCAAATATGATCTTGATAAGTTTTCCTTCATGTATGTATATATGGAACTACACTTGAAACATTAATACTGCACATGGACAATTATAGTTTTACATATAATTTATCCATATAATCCAATATTACAATACATGAATAGTATATACTAACACTTGATGCTCTTTACAGTATATTGTTCCATGAAACATGCCTAAAACAAGGTGTAATCTGGGCCGCCAGCAGTACCTCACTGGGTCCTCCTGAAGCAAAATTTCCCCGGTTTGGTTCCATGCATCCATACATCATTTCATCGCAAACAAACAACTGAGGCCGGAGACATCAATCTAGACACCGAAGTGACCAGCGGCTAAATCACGATTGTGAAAGCGACATAAAATCTCTACCATCCGGTCCCGAATTTTTGGAACTAATTTCATAGCGCCCGCAAACAGCCGCCTGTTTGTAGCCTTTAAACTCAGTAATAGTGGAAGAAATCCACCACTGCTTATGGGTTTATGAAACTCCAGCACGAGTGTCATGCATCAGATGCTTATTGCGTCAACCACCCGACTTTAGTATTACTGGACCGTCGAGCTGATCGTCATTGGCATCGGGAAATCTCCGGCCACCTTTTTCCTATTACTTTCCTTTTCCTTTTTTTTTTCTCTACGAACTCCCTCTACAAATTCTTTTCTTTTTGCTTTTCTATTTTCTCTTTCTCATTTCTTTCTTCTCATTTTCTCTTTTCTTTTGGCATTTCTCTTCTGCTTGTGAATCCTCAATTTTCGCCATTTTCTTAATTCCGCTTTATATCCTTTTATTGCATCATCAATCGTAGCCGGCTAATTGTAGGCCACACTTTCAAGTGCACCACGCGGCTCGCACGCGTGTGCTCTCTTGGGGTGCCATGTGGCATCCTTAGCTATGTCATGTGTCATCGAGGCACCTACGCCTCGAAGCGTGTATTTCTTGTCTCGGAATTGATGAGTGCGTGGTAGCTAGATTTCGTGGGATGATTTCAACGGTGAAATCTGTTTTGTCATCCAAGATCTAGAAAATTTCCAATTTTTCGGCCGGGAAGTCTTTGTTTTATCCTTTTTCGACTAGTTTGGATTTCACGGGGTTTTTCCGCAGATCAGTCCATGTTTACAGAAGAGGAGTCCTCTGATTTACCGTTAATGACTTTATAGACCATCTCAAAATTTCTCACTTTTGACAATAATACGGCCATAATCATCCTTAAGCAGAAGTAAATTCAAAACCGCTTGTGATATTCGAAACCCGCGTCGCCGTTTCTTGTTTCAATTCTAGGAACTCCCGAGCTTTCGCATGTCAAGAAAACGTCGGGAAATATTTTCCCATGAAGAGCTCACGGAACTCTTCCCAATAATGAGTTGCCTCCAGTTCCCTTAAGGCTTTGACCCAGAGCCCCACCACTTCGCCGGGATTAGCCTCTAAGCGAATCGACTGCGCGTTTATCTGTGACATCGGGGTGATACGCAAACTTTGAGATCTACTCCATCTAACTAGTAGGCATGTAGCAACCTGTGAACATCAACATCAGACCTTCAGTTGTTCTTTTGAGCCCCTAAGGTTATGTTTTAACCTAGTGTTCCTCTTTTTTCCATATACATTTTACACCATGCTAATATATTTATATGACACTGATCGTATGGCATATTAAGGCCTGAAAACGCCAAGTACCGCGTGAATACAATGATGCAGACCCGTGTCCATCAAGCCGCTTGAGTAATCGCATGCCTATAGCGATACCATTTGCGTGACACCCAATCAGAGGTCATTGATCATCCATCAGCCGTGGAAAGCACATGGATGTCGTGTAACTTCGATACCACACCGTTGTGTCCCATTGCGGAGATATATTGTGCGTCGGCAGTCTTTTTTATACTCGAGGCTCTATCGAAACTACTGCCACGATATGCAATCACGCTGACCATCCGGGGCTAATATCTTTCTGATGACGCGCGGGTCCATTAATGAGTAAAAAATTATTCTTGGTCCCATTTATCCCACATCCATATAAAGGCGCCAAGTATATTAAAAAGCAGTCCATATAGGTTCAATTACAACTTTTTACATATTAGAACGTGCGAAAATAATTGTTCCAAATTATTTTTCAAAAATATTACAAGTAATTTATAAAAGCCACCACGTCATTTCTTCACCCATGCTATTTTGATGAGTACCGGCCACTAGCGTAAGTCCCGCACCTAAAATGTTTTTCCCGTATAGGGTGAGCCACGCCCAGTAAAGCAATTCATACAGAGGCTACTCCCCGCCTAAGTGCACATGCAAGGTTTACACTTGACAAATCACATCAACATTCCAAATATAAGAATATGCCATTCTGCTTGAATTCTACCTTTCCATAACCCAGTCTCTTGACTCCCTTCACACAATATAAATATCAAATGTCTTGATAAAATCAAATCATTAGTGGATTCATGATGATCATTTTAAAACAAAATTCATTTATTTACAAACCAAAACTTGTTAGATGTTACACCTCAAATGATCATTTCAAACCATGTGTCTTTTGTGAGCAACGGATTTTGGAGTCCCACTGCAAGCTCCGCACGCCTTTTACACTTTTTGGACTTTCACAATTGGAGTGTAATGAACCAATAAACGGTGCTATCAAGTGTAACCCTTCTTGCTCTTCACCAACCTAAGTTTTAAGAACTTTGTCTGGCAGTGCGACTATGTTGGACTTTGTTCAATTACCAGCCCCACCGTAATCACCAAATCTGAGTGTTGATTCTAACCCATACACTCACCGTGAAATGCGATGTTCCAGTCCTTATGCAATGTGCATCATTAAAGTGGTATCCATTATCATATGTAATGAATGTCATAGAGCAAATAAACCATCGCTTTGTATCACGTATATCATGGACAATTTATATTACATGCATATAATTTTCAGCAGACATTCATTTCAATGTCAATATATAAGCATACTCTTATCAACATTCATCAAACAATTATCAAGCATGTATCTTGATCAAATATGCACGCACAACCCTCAGGCGTTGTGGCATATATATGCCCACGAAAAAAAAAGCCCCACCTGACGGCTCTCGAATAGCCATAAAATCGGCCCAAACAGGCCCTTAGCAGTTGGATTATTATTTTTATTCAAACGGTCCACGAATACTTTTTTGGGACCCTAATACACACAATCACGAACAATTCTACAAGCGGAAGCCCTGGCCGGTTTGTAAGCGATATCAAAGTAAAGTTTAACCACAGTCGAATAACCCTTAATAGTCAGAATTATTGTTTTTTAATCCAAGCGGTCCTAAACACTTTTGGACATATACACAATCACGAAATCTTTACAAAGCCTGAGCCCTGGCCCCAGACTACCAACAATACATTTTCTTGATCATTGACCCCTCAAAGGTTCGACTTATTATTTTTTAATCCAAACAGTTCCTAAACACTTTTTGGGACATATTACACACTATCACAAAACAATTCACAAAGTCAGCCACAATCGGGCCGTAAAACAGCCATTAAAACCGTTTTAACATAGTTCAAACAACCCCTCAAGGCATCAACACAACAATGCTACCTTAAAAAAGCCCTAAGGTGGAAATAAACCAAAGTAAGAAGAACCCCTACCTCTTGGAGCGTAGTAGAACCAAATGAGGTATCAAGAACACCTCCTAAGCCCGAAAACTTTAATTTCCCCAAATCTCCTCCTTTGGATCTTTGGTGAAATGCCTCATTTTTTTTTAACCCACGCGTAGCCCTCGTCGAGACGATAAACTTTGGTTTTTGCTCAACGAATTCTGACATACAAAACTTCATGGATCGTCAAAAGAAGTTTTTAGTTTCTCCCTTTCTCTCTACAACCAAACAGTAGAAAATGGGCTATTTTCTCCCAAAAATATCTTTTGTCTAACCTAATCCACAACTTAAAGGCTTAGCTCATGTCGTGCCACATATCCTAGACTTACTCGAGTCTATTTGTACTCCGAAACAATTTATTTCACTCGGTTTGAATTCAAATTATTTTACATGAACTTTATTTAAATTATTTTCCATTTTCAATATTTTTTTTTTAAATCTCATTTTTTTGGTCCACTAGACATTCGTCGCCTCGAAAATCGTGAAAAATCTTACTATCTCGGGAATTCAACAAAATTCGTCTGGGTAACTAGATTTCGCAAGACGAATCCAACGAGGAGGTCCATTTTGTCATCCGAAATCTAGAAAATTTCATGTCTGCATCATGTATTGTAGTGGCAATTTACAATTTTGCCTTTTTTCAAAAAAATTCAAATTTACCCGGGTTTTACAGATTTTCCTAAACACCATCTTATTCTTATGGGTCCAAATACCCCAAATGATAATGGCAATTTTTTCCATTGGTTGTTTGAAAAGTTTGCAATGGGTTTTATAGTTTATATAAACTAATTCAAGCCAGAAAATGAAATTACCTTCATAAAATAGAGGAGTCGAACAATTATATTTAATATGATCACAAATTCCTTTAATAAAATGACAAGATTTAAAGATGTGATCAATATTTTTGCCTCTCTAATTACAAAGATAGCAAGAGTTTGTAATTTCTAACCTTCTAGTAATTAGAAATTCATAAAGTGGGAAGAACTTCTCTAATAGCCAACCAAAGGGAAACCTTTATTTTCTACGGCAAATTTAATTTCCATATCCAATTTAGAATTTTATATCTAGGATGCACTAAATGCTTTCTCATAGCTCATGTTGTCGAGTTAAGAGTAAATTTTCTATCTCTCGAGTAACCCCACAAAAATCTATCCTCTATAGGACTATAGGGAACAGAAATTGCTTTAATATCTGCTATTGCATTTGGAGGTAGGATAGTTGAAACTGAATTAATGTTCCATTCGTTAGTTCATAATTTATAAAGTCATTCACTTTAACATTCAGATTAATGTATTGTAAATTATTATCATCCACAAAAGAAACCAAAGGCATCATATAAACCCAATTATCTATCCAAAAACAGACTTTTCTACCATCTCCTATGCACCATTTTATGCCAGACCCAACATACTTTCTGTGATTAATAATTTTTTTCCCCACATTAGAATCTCTAGACTTTTTTGGAATTCTGGAAAAATTGTTGTTCTTAACATATTTCTCTCTTGTAGTCATGTGACTGATATCATTATCAATGAGTTCTTTTTCACTCTGGTTTGGCTCCTAAGTAGCTCTATTAACCTCACCATTCTTCCTAATTTCTAGGCCTCCTTCACTTGGGTTCACAAACATCATCCCAAGCTCCAAAAGGAAAAACTTTGGTTCCATTGTCCCTCATATTTGGTAGCCATAATAAATTTCTATTAATTCTAAGGTGGGTCTATTGGATTATGACTTTTATGGAATTCTGAAATGCAAAAATGTAGTGTATTGGATTCTGACTCAAAGCTACAGCAAAGTTATAGTGTAGCTGGATTAAAAACTTATAGACTCTCTAAAAGTATACCGGTATTGAAAAAGTCATTCTTTTATAGACATTAGACTTTTAATTACTTTTAATTACTTTTAATGACTTTTCTAGTATGATTATAAATAATCACCTTTTAAAATTCTCTTGCGCT
Source organism: Tetrastigma voinierianum (assembly GCA_016808115.1). NCBI lineage: Eukaryota > Viridiplantae > Streptophyta > Magnoliopsida > Vitales > Vitaceae > Tetrastigma > Tetrastigma voinierianum. The sequence goes on along the minus strand of JAEQBH010000315.1, from coordinate 829,867 downwards.
TATTCGCAAGATTTGAAGCTGTTTCATGAGTGGTAGAGATTAATGATTTTTTAGAGATAAGGGTTTAACCATGATTAGATAATTTTAAAAAACTCATACGATTCATAAAATTAGATAGTTTTTTTAATTCTTCATATTTTAAAGAACCAAAATTTAAAAATATGATTGTTTCTCATCATAAATTAACTAGCATTTTTAATCGTTTACATACAAATCGATATTTTAAGAACAAAAAATATCCTATAATCATTTAAAATATATACTCAATCACTTAATCCATACTTTAAATATGATATTTTAAGAACTAAAAATATGAAATATTTTTTTCAGAATCATAATTTTATTCAAATACGCATATTTGTCTCATTCAAATATATAAATCAAAATCAAAATTATATTATACATAAGCTCAATGTATATAAATATATGAACCCTGATTTTCATTTACATCCATGAAGGAAGAACAATTGAAGGAAGATAGTTATATCCGGCTTTCTAATCATCTCATCCATCTCACTCAGAAAAAAATTTATTATTTTTGCGATTCAATTCTTTCAGTTTTTTAATTTGTTTTTATTTCTTCTGATTCATTATTTATTGAGGTCTATTTATAAACCAAGATCTATTCATTATCAAGTAAAGTTATTTGTATATAATATAATTTTTTTTTAGGTAAAGGTTTAACCCGAGATCTATTGTATTGTAGTAATTTGATTAATCTGATTTTAAAAATTACTATTCATTTAAAATCATGTATATAATGATGGTAAATAAGTATGAGATTTCTTCATATTCAGAAATGCTGGTTCTTGTTATTTCCTAAAATCCATATATATGTGTTTTGTTTGAATAAGTTTATATACAGTATGTGAATAAAATAATTTTTTACAGCAACTAAATGGCCAATGTTAAAATGCAGCTCTTGTAACTGCGAAATTGATAAATTTTTTGGAAATTGTTTTGATTATTTTAAATAAGAGGAAAAATAATAGAAATTTGTAATTGAGGAAGTCTAAAAAAAAAAAAACTTAAAGTAGTGAACAGAATTTAGAAATTTGAGATGAAATAAAATATAAAAATAAATAAATAAATATATTTTAAATATTTATATGAAAATTTATGAAAATACAAATAAAAAAAGTTATGAAAATTTATTTATTCAAACTCTATTTTAAATAAACGTTGGTACTTTTTTTGACAAGAATTATTTAATTATGATTTTATTAAAATGATGCTTTTTCAACCGAATCGGGCCGGAGCGCGCGGGTCATTGGCCGACCCGATTGTTTCGCGGCCGGGATGCGCTCGATTGTCTCTGCTAGGTAGGATCGCTACACCGCGCTGACATCTGCGTGCCCCGATGAAGTACTTCTCTCGCAAAAATTGGAGTAAAAAGGGCCGGCGAAGCTTCGCCCGTAGCCGCTCCGATGCCAAAGTCGATTCTTCCGAGAAAAGCACTACTGTAGGGCTAATGTGTTGCAAGGCGAGCATGCGTCTAAGAGTTCGTACTTTCACCGCCGGTGGCCTCAGATGGTAAGTACATATTCCAATTTGAGGGTAGTAAAGCATTCTTTTCCATCGACGGGATGCCATATTTATTGCCTTTATCGGATTTTTTAGAAAGAGATATCAAGGAATAAGTTTATCACTATCCCGCTTTCCCTTATCGTGAGATTTGATCGATTCATAAGGAGACACATATTATTAAGAATTATCTTGTTTCTTATCAGAGATTTAGTCTCGATTTGCAGATGTGAGTCTTCCCCACCATCCGTATTACCTGGCCAGCAAAAAGGACTGGTTGCTGCCGACGCTGAAAAGCCGGTGTTTTATAAAATACCGCTGGCCTAGTGCGAGTAGTTCGCGCTACGGTTTCAAACCCCATCAAGCCGCCCCCGCACTAAAGTAACGCATGCGCGGCGCGGCTATATCAGCTCAGACGGTGTGATTTACGTGTCACCGGGGTCGGATTAGTTAGCCTCATGTCGCCTTATGTCTGGTGATAATGATGACCTTCGTTCTCGCGCCATTTCTTCCGTAAATATCCTCCTCGACCGCTCGCTCATGTCCCTCAACTAATGGCCTAAATCGAAAGGCTCGAGTCGAGAAATTAAGTCATTAAACCAGTCGCTGGGGCTTCGTGGGCTATCTTGTTCGGTCGGACCGATTCCTGGGGTCGTGACGGTTCGTCGAGGTCAATGAAGGATATTTCCACCACAACATGTGTCACCCGAATCGATTCCTAGGTCATACGACCGCCTACCGAGGTCACAATGCGAGGTGCGGCGGGCAGCTCGCCCCGCGAAACTACTGGGAACGCCGCCGCGTGAATTATACTCGCAGTGTAGCCTCGTCTACGTGTATTGATGGGAAGAGCTCGTTAAGGCGAACTCGGGAAGAGTCGCCAACGGAATTGCGGGGAAGAGCTCACAATGCGAAAGGGTCGGGCAGAGCTCGCCCATGTGAACCGGTGTGTTAAGCTCGCCGAGTGAACGGCTGAGTAGAGCTCGCCCAAGGGAACCCGCATGGGAAGAGCTCACCGGAGTGAACAAATCGGCAGAGCCTGGCCCAAGTGAACCGATGGGAAGAGCGCCATTCCGGCGAACAGCTAAGTAGAGCTCGGCCCATGAGAATAAGAGCTCATTTTAGCGTCGAAAGGATGGAAGAGCTCGCGATGAATGGAATATTCGAGGAGGAGCTCGTCCATGTCGGGAGCGTACTGGAAGAGCTCATCGATCGACACTGAAAGGTGAGTCATTCATGTTGTGTGATGAGAAGAGCTCGCTAGGGATGAGTGGCGATCGAGCCGCGCGCAGCCAAGCCGGGCGACAACAGCCGGGAAAGTGGCGATGTAGCCAAGGGCGATCAGTCGAAAGTGGCGGTGTAAATGAAAGGGCGATTGAGCCGAGTGGTGATCGGGAGCCGAAAGGGCGAGCGTAGCCGAGCGTGGCGCGATCGAGTCGAAAGGACAGCCGGGAAGTGGCGATGTAGCCGAGCGGCTAATATCAGCCGAGTGGCGACAGGACGAGGACGACAGCCGAAAAGGGCGGTGTAGCCGTAAAGGGCGTTGTAGCCGAAAGTGGCGATTGAGCCGAGGGCGAAGGTAGCCGAGGGCGATGTGTACCGAGTGGCGACAGCCGAGTGGCGAATAGCCGGCGGGCGCAGCCGAGCGCTGACAGCCGAGTGGCGAATGAGCCGAGTGGCGATGTAGCCGAGGGGCGATGTAGCATAGGGGCGATTGAGCCGAGTGGTGATTGAGCCGAGTGGCGATGTAGCCGAGTGGCGATTGAGCTGCTGGCGCTAGAACTCGAAAAAGGACAGCCGAGTGGCGAAGTAGCCGAGTGGCGACCGAAAGCCGAGTGGCGCCGCGAGCCTACACATTGAGCCGAGGGCGCATGGAGCCGGCGGGCGTAGTCGAAAGGGCGATCGCGGCCGGCGGCGATTGAGCCAGTGGCAGCTTCTGCAAAGTGGTGATTGAGCCCAGCGGCGCTCGTAGCCGAAAGTGTCGATCGAGCCGAAGTGGCGATCGGAAATGAAGTGGCGCAGCCGAAAGTGGCGTATCGAGCCTAGTGGCGACTGGTACCGGGTGCGGGCGATCGAGTCGAAAGTGGCGATGTAGCCGAAAGTGGGCGACGAGCCGTAAGGGCGATACTTCGAGCCAGTGGCGATTGAGCCCAAGTGGCGAATGAGCCGAAAGTGGCGATGTGTACTTAGTGGCGAACAGCCGAGCTAAGGCCAGGAATTTCCGAAAGGGCGATTGAAATGAGTGGCAATGTGTAGCGAGGGGCCATTGAAATAGTGGGCGATTGAAACGAGTGGCGATGAAGCCGAGTGGCGATTGAGCCTGGCGATTGAGCTGAAAAGGAGTGTAGCCGGGAAAGTGGCGACAGCCGGGAAGGGCGATTGAAATAATGGGCGGTGTAGCTCGAAAGGGCGTATTGCCGAAGTGGCGTTGTTGCGAGTGGCGATTGAGCCGAGTGGCGTTGTAGCCGAGTGGCGATTGAGCCGAGTGGCGATGTAGCCGAGGGGCCATTGAGCCGAGTGGCGATTGAGCGGAGTGGCGATGTAGCCGAGTGGCGATTGAGCCGAGTGGCGATTGAGCCGAGGGCGATGTGCTGAAAGCGCAATGGGAGCCGAGTAAGGACAGCCGAATGGCGGTAGCCGAGCGGCGACAGCCGAGTGGCGATTGAGCCGAGTGGGGCGCAGCCGTGGCGTCGTAGCCGAAAGTGGCAATTGGAGCCGCGGTGGGCGCTGCGCCGAAAGTGGCGACAAGCGAGAGTGGCGCATGTACCGAAAGTGGCGATCGAGCCGAAACACGTAGCCGTGTGGCGACCGGAAATGAGGGCGATTGAGCCGAAAGTGGCGTAGCCGAAAGGGCGGTGTAGCCGAAAGGGCGATTGAGCCGAGTGGCGATTGAGCCGAGTGGCGACAGCCGAGTGGCGATTGAGCCGAGTGGCGATTGAGCCGAAAGGGCGATGTAGCCCGCTGGCGACAGCCGAGCGCGGACAGCCGAGTGGCGAACAGAGCTCAGTGGGCGAATGAGCCGAGTGGCGTATCAGCCGAAAGTGGGGCGATGTAGCCGAGGGGCAATTGAGCCGAGTGGCGATTGAGCCGAGTGGCGATTGTAGCCGAGTGGCGATTGAGCCGAGGGGCGATTGAGCCGAGTGGCGATGTAGCCGAAGTGGCGCAGGTACCGAAAGCGGCGATCGAGCCGAGTGGCCACGCAGCCCCAGCTGGGCGATCGGGAGCCGAGAGTGGCGATTGAGCCGAGTGGCGATTTAGCCGAGTGGCGATTGAGCCGAGTGGCGATGTAGCCGAGTGGCGATGTAGCCGAGGGGCAATTGAGCCGAGTGGCGATTGAGCCGAGTGGCGTTGTAGCCGAGTGGCGATGAGCCGAGTGGCGATGTGTACCAGTGGCGACCGGGAGCCGAGCTACGCGAGCCCGGAAGTGGCGAACAGCCCGGAACTACGACCGAGCCGAGTGGCGATGTAGCCGAGTGGCGATTGAGCACTGTGGCTATTGAGCCGAGTGGCGATGTAGCCCAGTGGCGATTGAGCAGAGTGGCGATTGAGCCGAGTGGCGACGTAGCCGAGTGGCGATTGAGCCGAGTGGCGATTGAGCCGAGCACGTACCGAAAGTGGTGATTGAGCCGAGCGGCGCTTGTAGCCGAAAGTGGCGATTGAGCCAAGTGGCGCAGCCGAAGGGCTGATTGAGCCGACATGATCAGCCGAAAGTGGCGTTGCTGCCGAAAGTGGCGATTGAGCCGAGCGGCGATGTAGCCGAGTGGCGATTGAGCCGAGGGCGACAGCCGGCGGCGACAGCCCAGCGTGATCGAGCCCGCTGGGCGAATGGAAATGGTGGCGATGTAGCCTAGTGGCGACGAGCCGAGTGGCGCAGCCGAAAGGGCGATTGAGCCGAGTGGCGATGTAGCCGAGGGGCCATTGAGCCGAGTGGCGTTGAGCGGAGTGGCGATGTAGCCGAGTGGCGACACCCAGCCAAGGACAAATGAAGTGGCGATCGAAATAACGGCGGTGTGTACCTGAAAGGGCGACGAGCCGAGTGGCGATTGAGCCGAGTGGCGTTGTAGCCGCGTGGCGATTGAGCCGAGTGGCGTTGTAGCCGAGTGGCGATTGAGCCGAGTGGCGATGTAGTTTGGGGCCATTGAGCCGAGTGGCGACAGCAGGGCGATGTAGCCGGGAAAGTGGCGACAGCCTAAAATAAGGACAGCCGAGTGGCGATAGCCGAAAGCGGCGACAGCCGAAAGTGGCGATCAGCCGAATGGCCGTGCAGCCGAGTGGCGATTGAGCTCCAGCGCGATTGAGCCAGTGGCGCGGTAGCCGAAAGTGGCGATTGAGCCGAGTGGCGATGTGTGCCGTAAGTACCGGGAAAGTCGAGGGCGATCGAGCCTAGTGGCGTTGTAGCCTTCGAGTGGCGATCGAAAGTCAGGCGCTGGTAAATGAAAGTGTACATTGAGCCGAGTGGCGCATATAGCCGAGCGGCTGCATTGAGCCGAAAGTGGCGTATGTAGCCGAAAGCGGCGATTGAATGGTGGCTACGCGAGTCGCGGGCGATTGAGCCGAGCGGCGCATCGGGTCGCGCGTGTAGCCGAGCGGCTGCAGTACCGAAAGCGGCGATCGAAATGAAAGCGGCGATCGGTCGGAAGTGGCGTTGAGCCGAAAGTGGCTATTGAGTGGCGATTGAGCCGAGTGGCGATTGAGCCGAGTGGCGATGTAGCCGAGGGCAATTGAGCCGAGTGGCGATTGAGCCGAGTGGCGATCTAGCCGAGTGGCGATGTAGCCAAGTGGCGATGTGTACCTGGCGATCGAGTCGAGCGGCGACGAGCCGGGGGCCAGATCCGACTCCCCTCAAGTAGCGTGACTTCGCCTCGGGAGTAGACGAACTCTGCCAAAAGTAAAACAGCTGAGTAGAGCTCGCCCAGAGTTATTGATGGGAAGAGCTCCTCGCCGCTGCGAACTCTCAAAGAGCTCAAGTATCGGGATCGTTGGTGAAGGCTCATCGTGAATAAAGGAGCTCGCCCATGTTGACTGATGGGAAGAGCTTGTCAATGGAAATAGTAGCGTGAGCCACCATCCGGGCGCGCGAAGGCCTCGTCAGCCGAATCAGCGGAACTCGCCCATATCGAGTGGGAAGAGCTTCGTCAATATGAATTGTAGGATGGAGCCCGCCTTTCTGATATGCAGTGAAGGGCTCGTCATCAGAGTCAAGCCGAGGAGTCGTCGTGGGGAGGCATTGGGAAGAGTTCATCGTAGATCACAAGTAGAGTCGCCCGCTAAATAATGTGGGCTCGCTGTGTAGTGAGCTATTGAAGGAGCTCTCGCCGTAAACTCAAGCAAGAGCTCATCCATGTAAATACTACAGAGCTCGTTAGGATGTACCGTCGATGGGCCTGCCGTAGACTCTGTAAGAGCTCGGGCCCATGTAAATAATAGGAGCTCGCCGCATAGAGCGCTGGGAGTGAGCTCGCTGCCGTGTAGATCAAGCAAGAGCTCGCCCATAAATAATAGAGCTCGCCGATAGAGCCGCCGGAGGAGCTCGCCGTGCATCATTGTAAGAGCTCGCCAACGCAAATAATGCGGCTCGCCGTAGATCCGTCTCAGCGCCGCAGGCCCGCCGTAGAGCCACGGAAGAGCTCGTCAGACCGCTATGCAGAGCTCGCCCATGTAAATAATAGCTCGCCGTAGAGCCGCTTGGAAGGAGCTCGTCGTGCAACCCGCAAGCAAGAGCTCGGGTCCATGTAAATAATAGAGCTCGTTAGATGTAGCCGCCGGGAGGAGTCAGTCGTGCAGACCGCTGTAAGAGCTCAGCCCATGTAAATAATAGGAGCTCGTCGATGAGCCGCCGGGAGGAGCCTACGTAGATCAAGCAAGAGCTCGCCCATACACAGAGCTCGCCGATGTAGCCGTCGGAGGAGCCTCGCCGTGCAGATCGGTCAGAAGAGCTCGCCCCATGTAAATAAATAGGAGCTCGCCGATGAGCTGCCGAGGAGCCTGGCAGTAGATCAGCAGAGCTCTTCGGCCAATGTACAATAGGGGCTCGCTGTAGAGCTCGCTGGGAAGAGCTCTCAAGCCGTGGTGAGAGCTACATAGAAGAGCTCGCCAGACCGCCGCGAGCTCGTCCATGTAAATACTAGCTCGCCGTAGAGCCGTTTGGAAGGAGCTCGCCGTAAATCAAGCAAGAGCCTCGTCCGATAAATACACAGGAGCTCACGATGAGTCGTTGAGAGCTCAAGCCGTGTAGACTGTCAGAAGAGCCTGTCCACAAATAATAGAGCTCGGGCCGCGAGAGCCGTCGAGAGCGACAGACTCGTTGTAAGAGTCGCCCATAACACAGAGCCTGCCGATAAAGTCGTTGGGAGGAGCTCGCCGTAGACTGGTCAGCAGTCGCCCATGCAACACTAGGAGCTCGCCGATAGAGTTTGCTGGAGAGCCTCGTCGTATCGGGTCAGAAGAGCTCGCCCATGTTAATGGCCAGGAGTCAGCTGGCAGCCGTCGGGAGGAGCTCGTCAGGTAGACTACAAGAGCTCGCTCATAAATAATAGGAGCTCGCCGATGTAGCCGGGCTGGGAGGAGCTCGTCAAAATTGCTTGTAAGAGTCAGCCCATAAATAATAGAGCTCGCCATACTGCCGGGCGGCTCGCCGTGCACCGCCAGCAGCCTCGTCCTGTAAAATACAGAGCTTGTCAAGTAGAGTCGTTGGGGAAGAGCTCTGCCGTGACCGTCAGAAGAGCTCGTCCGCAGATAATAGGAGCTCAAGCCGCAGAGCTGGTCGGGAAAGCTCACACAAATAGGTAGGAAGGAGCCCGTCCGTTTGGAGTGCAGCGAAGGGCTTGTCACCGGGGTAAATAGTAGGGGCTCATCCATCTGAGTTGAGGGACGAGCCTCGTCAATATGAATTGTACGATGGAGCCCACCGTCCGAGGCAAACGCGGCTTGTCACTGAATAGTGTGGGCCCAATTCATCCGGGAGTGGAGGGATGAGCCCTCGTCAATATGAACTGCACGGCGAGCCCGTCCCGTCTCGGAGCGCAGTGGAAGGGGCTCGTCACGTGGGACAGTGTGGGCCTCGTCCATCCGAGTCAAGTGAGGAGCCTCGGCCAATAAGGAATTAAAAGAAGGAGCCCATTCATGTCCGGGAGTGCACAAGGGCTCGCCACCGTGAATAGTGGGGTTCGCCATTGAAGTCGAGGGACGAGCCTCACAATATGAATTACTTGGCTCCCCGGCGGCCAGGCCTTGGTGGCGCTCCAAATTCGAGTGGCAATGTACCAAGTGGCAATGTAGCGAGTGGCGACCGAGCCGAGTGGCGATTGAGCCGCCGGCGCGGTAGCCGAAAGTGGCGATTGAGCCAAGTGGCGACCGAAATGAAAGTGGCGCCAGAGCCGAGTGCGGCGACAGCCGAAAGGGCGATGTAGCCGGTGCGGCGATCGGTCGGTGCGGCGACCGAGCCGTGAGCGCGCTGTACTGGCTATCGAGCTGGTTCGAAAGCGCGACGAGCCGAGCGGCGATGTAGCCGAAAGTGGCGACGAGCCGAGCGGCGTGCAGGCTGGTGGCAATGTAGCCGAGTGGCGATGTAGCGAGTGGCGTTGTCAATATGAATTGTAAGAAGGAGCCCGTCTCGTCCGAGTGCAACAAGGGCTCGCCACTGCGGGGGAATGCGAGGGCCTCGTCATTCCGAGTCAGGACGAGCCTCGCCGCCTACCGCGAATTACTTGCCCTCGGGCGCTGTGGCCTTGGTGGCGTTCCAACCGAGTGGCGATGTAGCCGAAACAATGTAGCGAGAGGGCGATTGAGCCGAGTGGCGACAGCCGAAGGCCAAGTAGCCGAAAGTGGCGATTGAGCCGAAGGCGCCGTAGCTCGAGTGGCGATTGAGCTAAGTGGCGACAGCCGAGTGGCGTCAGAGCTCGAAAGGGCGACAGCCGAAAGTGGCGATGTAGCCGAGTGGCGATTGAGCCGAGTGGCGATTGAGCCAGGGCGGTGTAAGCCGAGTGGCGATTGAGCCGAGTGGCGATTGAGCCGAGTGGCGATGTAGCCGAAAGGGCGATCAGCCCAGTGGCGCTGTACCGGGTGGCAAAATGTACCGAGTGGCGATGTAAATGAAGGCGCAGCCGAGCGGCAATGTAGCCCGAGCAAGTCTAACTCCGAGGCGCCGTGGCCCGTGTGGAGTAGGTGAGCTCAAGCCAAAAGTGAGCAAATAAGTGGCCCGGCGCCGCGGCCGAGCGGGCGACGTACCGAAATGGTCCGACTCGAGGCAACGCGGCTCGTGGAGTAGGTGAGTCGCCAAGGTGAGCAAATACGTTCGGCGCCGCAAGCTGGCAACGAAGCCCGAAATGGTTCGACTCTGGCGCGCCGCGGGCCTATGCAGTAGGAGCTCAAAGCGAAAGCAACTCGGGCTCCCGGGCGCCGGGCTCGCGGCGCCTGCCGGGCGGCGATAAACGAGCCGGTCCGGGACTCGGCGCGCCGTGCCTATGCGCAGTGTATGTGCCCGTCAAAGTTGAGCAACCGGGCTCCTCGCGCCTACCGCGCGCTCAAGCCGACGGCGATGTACTCGAAATGGTCCGACTTCGAGGCAAAGATGGCCGCGGCAGCAGGAGCTCAGCCAAAGTGAGCAACTCGTCTCGGCACCGGGCCTCGGGGCGCCAAGTCGAATGGCGATAAATGAGCCGGTTCGACTCGAGGCAAGATGGCTCGCTGGGCAGCAGAGAGCCGTCAAAGCCGAAAGCAACCCGGGCTCCCGGCGCCGTGGCTCAAGGCGCTCGCCGAATGGCGATGTAGCCTTAAGCCGGTCCCGACTCCCGAGACGCCGCGGGCCCGCGGCGCAGCAGGAGCTCGGGCCAAAGTGAGCAGCCGCGGCTCCGGTGCGCCGAGGCCGAGCGGCGATGTAGCCCGAGCCGGCCCGACTCCCCCGAGGCGCCGCGGGCCCGCGCGGGAGGGTGAGCTCACAAAGTGAGCCGGAGTCGCCGGCGATGTGGCCATTCGACTTCCGACTGGAAAGGTGCGAGCCGCCTCACGGTCGATCGCGCAGAATTTTGGTGCCAAGCCATACGACTTCCGAGTGCTGGGCCTCTTATAGATGGCGGCTTCATTGCTACGGAGTTTATGCTTGATATTCTCCCGCCCTTCCGGTGCGTGAACCGAAATCAAGGCCGAGACGGCGGCCGAAAACACTGCCTCGCCGATCCACCGAAGATTCCTGGGCTCGTCATTTAATTCTACATTGTGTGAGTCATACGTCTTCACGAGGAGGGAAGTTGTGACCTTCGAACTCGTCGTGTTCCCGGGAAGGCCAGATCCGCCCGTGCTGTTCTAACTCTATCAAAGGGCCAAGGCCTAAGGAGGCGAGCGCTCCACCTCGCTCGTTAGCTTGCATTGTTTCTAATGTGCCGGGTGGTAGGTCGTCTCGCGCTGTTGGTCCTCAGATCCCATGGATTGGCAAGCCCCCGCCAGGTTCCTTTTGATACCATCGCGAATCGAGAAATCGCTATATTTGTCCAGAACCGCCGTTCTGGCCAGACGGCGCTAACCGACATGCTTTTTTCAACCGGAATCGGCCGGAGCGCGTGGAGGTCGCCTGCCGGACCCGATTGTTCCGCGGCCGATGCGCTCGATCGTTCGCTGAGGTAGGATCGCTACACCGCTGACCAAGCAGCCTCGGCGAAGTACTTCTCTCGCAAAAATCGCATATAAAAAAGCGGGTCGGGCGAATGTTTTGCTCGTACCGTCCGACGCCAAAGTCGATTCTTCCTTAAGAGAAAAGAGAGACTACTTGTATACGACCGCTACAGATATGAGTACATATTCAAGAATACAGACTTTCAACAATGTAATAATATGTATTTATAGCGTATATTATTCCCAATTTGATGAAGAAAGCATTCTTCCATCGATGGGATATTTATCGCTTTACTCCGATTTTACAGATAATAAGGAATACATTGAGAATTATCCCGCTTTCCTTATTGGCGTATTGACGGATTCAAGGATAATATATTATCGGTGAATTTTGCTTTCCTTATCGCGAGATTTGACCGATCGTTATGACGGTACCCCACCATCCGCATCATCGGCCTCGCGGAGCGACCCGCTGCTGCCGACGCTTGCGCTGGGTGTTTTATACTACTTCCCGTGGGCCTGCTGAGCAGGCTCCGCCTATTTTCTAAACCCCCGTCAAAAATATTAAGTTGTAGTTATTTAAGTTTATAAAATTCAATCAATATTTATAAAAGTCCGTAAAAGTCTATTAATATCTACAAAATTCTATCAAAGTCTATAAAAATCTATAAAAAGCATTCATACATTTACAAACTTTATAAAAGTCTATTAATATCTACAAAATTATGTCAAAGTCTATAAAAGTATTTAAAAATAAAAGTCTATGAAAGTCATCCATACATTTACAAACTCTATGCTCATGCGGGTCTTTTTAAAAAATATATCAAACTCTATAAAAGTCATTATCTTTAAAAAAAAAAAAGACTATAAATATCATTAAAAGTCTTAATCCAATACACCCACCTAAGTCTTCATTATTCTTTTTTTTTTTTTAAGTTTGTTTTATTAAAGTTATTTTACCAGCTCTTAAAAGGAAACAAGTTTTCCATGACGTTAACTTTTTTAGGAACTTGAGAACCACCTCATAAAAAGTGCTTATTTTAACTTTACCTTGAATAATTAGACACTCGAGATACTTACTGATGTCATTAGAAATATGAATATTTAAAGCTTCTTCTAGTCTTCTCTTCATAACCCTTTGAACATTATTTTGAAATTTGAAATGAAGATTTATGAAAATTCACAAGTTGACTAGACACGGCACGAAAGTCATGTAAAACTTTATTGATATTAAAGCAAACTTTTGACGAATCTTTGGAAAAAATTATATAATCATCTTCAAATATAAGGAAATGAATTTTAGGACTGAGATTTATTTCATTTTAATCTCTTGAAATTCCGAAGGATTTCCTCATTTCCAAATATTATTAATGTGGGTTTTTTTAGTTGGATTGGGCTTTAAGCCCATAACCAAAAAGCTCAGCCCATTTTAGAAATCCCAGCCCAAGATAACAACTAGAAATCTTGACATCCTAACCCATCCCGTTATTGCTATTTTTTTTAAGAGAAAAATAATTTTATTTATCACAATATATCAATATAAGCATATAATCAAAATCGTTATAAACTATATAGCCATTACTACGATGAAAACCAAACCTATCGTACTGAGACGACACAACCACCCATCGCACCAAAACGACGACAACCACATATGCATAAATGCGACAACAATCACACGTCCACTAAGGAGACTAAAAATAAATAAATGAGATTTGTGTGGAATAACAATGTTATTGAGAAATAAAAAGATGAAAAGAAGTGTCGATGGAATATTTCATACCAAGAATAACCAAAAAAAATCATCTCTCATTGCTTAAAATGAAGAGGCTACCGTATAAAAGTCGGTAAAATGTGACTAGTATTGTAGAGCAGACAGATAACGTTCTCATCTTCATTTTGAATAAATAAATGAAAATGAAGGGATTAGAAACAAAGGAAAATATTTTATTTACAAAATTATGTCATTTAATATGTTTTTAAGTTTACAATCTCCGAAGAAACACGATGAAATGTAAACAATATATCTTTTGTAATTTTTATTATTAATATTATTATTTTAAAATAATCATTCAAATACACGCCTATTATATTACTAGAGAAGATAGTAACAAATATTTTTGAAAATATTTTTTATTTTTAAAAATTAAAAGAATAAGAAAAAAATGAAAAATACGTTTAATTTCCTTTTCAGAAACATAAAACACAAAACATTAACCAAGATGACAAGAACATTTTCAAAACTTAAAGCAACGACTGAGCCAGAATTTGCGTCATAGTATAAATTTAATAGATAAGAGGCGATAACCCAGTTTGTGCATATATTAGGGAAGGGGTTCGAATCTCCCTTCCTGCAAGAACAAATTTTTTGTCAAAATAATTCATGTTTTCTATGTTTTTAAAAATTGTTCTCAGTATTTTCAAACACATAGACCAACTATACCCTTAGGAGTATAAGCTGAGTAGAAGTTTTGAAACAAGATTATATGAAAAAAACACAAAGAGTATGGCAGGTTATTTTGACTTAATGCCAACGTTATTCACTCGTTGTTTTATTTTTTTTTTAAATTCTTTCATCACTTATCATTAAATTAAAAATTATTTAATAAGTGAAATGAAAATATTCGACGTTATTCAGAAGCTCATTTTCTTATTCCGTAAAGCTCATTTCATTAAATTAATAAAACTACTATCGTCAGCCAACAATAGTATAATACAAGAATACACATTACTATATATAACAATTCGATAAGCCGACAAAATACTCTATCCTAACCCAACCTCGCTTATTTTTTTCAATTCATAAACTTTGCCTCATTTAAAATTATAAATATATTATTAAAATTATTTTTAAAATATGATCGGACGGGACCCGGGAGTAACAATATCTCGAACCCATTCCGAACTCGTCTCATTTAAAATAAACTCAAACCTGCTAAAACCGCATTACAATTAAACTAAACTAAATCCCATTAAGTCGAGGTAAGTAGTAGAACTAAATAATCCGCATATTGGCTATCCCTACTAAGTACGAATATTAAAAATAAATAAACTTAATACTTAATGCATATTAAGACTATTCAAAGATTGCTCAAAATATATATTCAAAGATTAAGAAAATAAACAAAATTACCCACCTAAGTTTGATTTCATTTCTTTTTTTGTTATTTAAAACATGTAAAAATGCAAAAAAATACTAAATTTAAATAACATGGACAATTTTTAAAGAACACCATTTTAGTGTTGTAAACTACTCTCAGAAATGGTTTTCAGATACATGAACCAATGAATCCCTTTGTTTCTAATTTGACTTGGGCTTGGACTATATATATATATATACCATGGGCTTATGCAACATTATTGAAGATGGTCCGACCACTTATGCAAGTTTCATCAGCAAAAGCCCAACTGTATTACAAATGTATGGCCCTGTTTAGTTGAATCGGGCTTGGATCCACAACAAAAACTGGGCCCAACACAAGCACGTGGAGCGTCAGAGAATTTGACAGCAAATGGTGTGACTGAAACTGATAAGATGTCAGTGACAAGGTCGTCTACGGATATCGCTTCTCTACTGGCAGATGTCATGTGGACAAATTGATAAGATTTCATTTCCCGGAATCGTAAGCCACAAACTTAAATAATTAATAAAAGAAGATCATGTTGATTTAATTATTCGAATTTATATTTAAATGTATATGCATTATCTTATCGACTTGTTGGGGTATTAAAATTTATTATCCAAATTATGTTAGGTGGATGTTAACTTATTTTCTTGTTTTTTCTGGCTGCTGTTACTCTATTTTATAGTGGTTTTGGTCATTATTAGTTATACCATTTAGTTTTGTATCGTCTTGTTATAATTTTTTATTTTGTTATCATTTTATTGTAATGTTTTATTTATATATAGATAATTTAAAAAGGTAAAATATATTCGATCAAATAATTACAACAAATAAAATTATAATCACTGAGAGATTGAGATTTAAGCTCCTACGCATACACGAAAGTGATGAAACAACGCCCATCTGCATCTAACTCGCATGCAGCCTCTGGTATGAATTATAATGACGTATAAAATTTTACCAGCAACACAACTCAGCATTTTACCCATCAACTCACTACTCTACAAGCTTATAAAGATACCCCAATCTTTTTCCATAATGCTCACCCATTCGGTTCTAGCGATATTCTATTAACTTTATTTTGTATATTCATACTAATAGCTTCCTTTTGTATCTAGGATGGCAATTTTTCAATTTTTTTAATTACAAGATATAAAAACAATTTAGATTGGATCGAATATTTACATTATTTGATGTTTCAGTTTTAAAGATGATATTCCATTACTATTTCGATGTTTCCAATAAACATAGCCACTGATCTATGACTCATTTCTTGACTCACCACTAAAAAAGTCTATGTTGAGTCAAAGAAGATTGACCAAAAGTTGGTTTGGGTGAACAAAGACAAAATTGATCGGGCCCATATCCTTTATGGTTTTTGTATCTAGGGATGTTAAATATTCATTTTTTTTTTAATTACAAGACATGAAAATAATGTAGATTGATCGAAGATTTCACATTCTTTTGATGTTCAATAAACATATCAAATTGATCTGACTTATTTCGACTTGTTGCTTAAACGAGTTGAGCCAAAATATATTAGATTGACCAAAAATTAATATAGACATAAAAGGCCAATTGATCGCCCATATCTTTATAAATTTATAATGACTATTCTATTTACATTCTATATATTATTAATTTGAATCATTAAAAACTATTTTTCTTAAAAAAAAAATTAGGTGGGCGACAAATCCATCCAAAATACGTTTTTAATTAAAATAAAATAAAAAAAGATAGAGGGGAAAACAGGAAAGTGCGGTATGTATGAATCCTGAGCCTTTGATTTATATGAAGGCGAACTTCCAGCTGGGGTGGTTTGTTTAGTGACTTCTTCTAGCTTTTTCATGGTGTGACTGCCCTTAAAAGTCGTGCCCCCATACAAATCAATTTTTATGCGTAAAGTATTTTAAAATTAAAATCAAAGCATCCATCAATTAAATATAGATAAGGCCCATCCCCTATTTTTCTCCATCTTGTTTTCTTTTACCCTTTTCCTCGAGAAATAAGAGGTAATTTTTTTTATTATTTTTGACCAAAAATCACTTATTGGTATATTTTTCTTTTTATTTTATTATTTAATAAAAGGATTATTTCATAAATATTTAGATGTTATATTTTTTCATAGCATTACTGCCTTATCGTTAAACATTTTATCTGTTATAATGCTGTTTCTATTATCGTTATTTTATTACGACAGCTCGATTCGTCAGCTTCGCTTATTACATAGAAGATTTTTCATATTTTGATGTTACTTATTAATTTCTTTTATAGAATTAATTCAGCACACGTAAAGTCGAATTCGCTGATCAAAAAATATCAAATTATATTCATAATGTGTACAAGAATTTTTAATGCAGATATTCTAATAATTATATTATTAAATTTATAATATACTGATTATATTATATTAATCTAGTTAATGTTTTCATCTTATACGCCGCTAAGAATATTTATTATTAATATATCAGAATGAATCAATAATGTTATTTTTCTTTAAAAAAAAACAGATAAAAAAATCACCTCTTCTTGATTAAATAAAATATATATTCGAAGATAAAAAGTGGAAAGAAAATGATGTTGTAATTAAAAAAAAATGTTGTAAAAATGTAAAATTCATTTCGATTATATATTATTTTTACATATTCTCTCTTTTTTTTTTAGGAACCAAACATAGGGCCTTTTTAAATAATACCATAATTAGAAAAAAGATAAATATAAAACAAAAATAAATATTTATAAATCTATGACACTTATCAATAATCCAAATACATTATCAAATGTGGGCTTCAAACACGATTTTAAGCAGAAACGTGAAATCATGTTTCAATACATGATTTAAGTTTAATCTCAAAATTATAGTTTGTTTTGAAGATAATCTTATGTAAAAATATGAAATCGTATTTTGAAAACACTATTTTAAATAAAATCTTAAAATCATAAATCTGCCAAGATACAAATTTATCGTAAATTACGAATCACGTTAAAACACGATTTCAATATAAATTCTAAGCAAGCTCTTATTTTCAAGACAATATTTCCACTCAGAAAGTACCATATTTGTTATTACGAATTTATTATAGATAATTTACATCGCATTGCTTAAGAGTCAAAAATTGCCATAGAATTTGAATTGTTTTCAAATTTAAAATATTTTAATAATTATTTATTTAATTATTGGTAAATTTATCAAGAATCCCCAAACATAGCCTAAAACACATGAAAATGTGATATGTATCATCTCACATCGGATAGAGAATAAACTTTTTGATATTATGGCAAGCATTTATTATTCTTAACCTATTGTCAATGCTTTAAAAGATTGGTAACCCCAACCAAACATATAATATCTATAATGACGACTCCAAGAATAAATCAACGTTCTGATCCTCGACCTCGAGCATGCAACATTTCATTCGATCCGTAGATGCTGCGAGATCCTGTTTCTATCTCATGTCCACATGCATATAACGGTAACATTACATGCTCATATAAAATGATTGTTATATTCTATATGCGATGTAAGAATTTTGTTACTATATAAATATAAGTCATTTGCACTCAAAATGGATAATATCTACGTAATTGAGCTACGTTACATGATATGACTGTAACTGAATAAAAGTAGGAATGGAAAGTGAAATGGCTAAAGTGGCAGTGATTATTTAATAAATTAATATGAACGGTGAAACAGAGAAGACTTTATTGCAAACCTTAAAACATTTTAATAATGCATTGGAAATCATGATTGATTTACTAACGAAACATGAAACACCGCACCATGGCCTAGAAAAAGACCTTTCATGAGAAAAAGACCTTTCAAACGCTATCCAACCATTAATTAATAAACTTAATATATTCAACACATTAAACCGTCTCCGCCTAATAAAGGTTTTGAATAACATAATTTTCTTTTAATTTTTATAACCGACTCATTAAACTCACGGGGACCGTCGAGTCCACGTGTCATTTTCATCATATTATTAAAAATATAATTAATTTTTAATATAAAACCAATACTTTTGAAAATAATTTGATTGATTCGGACTATTAACACCTATGACTCTAACTTTATAATATTCTAAGGAATTAATATGATTTGTTATGTTTATATGATTGAATATTCTTTATCCGTTACAACACATAAATAAAATATTATAATAAGATGATAAAAAAAATCAATTATTATAATAAGATGATGAAATAAAAAAATTTAAAAAAAAAACTCAAATATATATAAAACAATCACTTTATTAAGAAATAAATTGATATAAAATATGTATCAGACGATTTCCGCATCAAAAAACTAAAAATCACCTTTTGTTAAGACAATGACTATATTACAGCAAATTACATAAAATAAGGAGAAAGCTTTGCACTCTTTTCCAAAATTAGTAATGATATAAGTAAGAAGCAAAGTATGTATATTAAATTGAATATGATATTAGAGTTTGATTAAGCGGAAGTTCTCGGATTTGTTTTTGTTTTGTTTTTATTTAGTACGGCTCAACGATGTGTCCGAAAAATATAATTATTTTTTATTTAATATTTATCTTATGATTTCATGTATGACCATAATTTATTAATGAATGAGAAGACAATAGAAATGAAGAGATGCAGTGGCCAGTGGGGTATCATAATAGTGTATGATGGGGTATGATTTTCTTTTTTCTTTTTTAGTCAAATGTGCCATCGGAGGGGTGCTGCCAGTCACGTGACTACTCCTTCCTCGACACTCTTGGGCACGCAGAGCGGGAAACTGGGACCCACCGTCTAAAACGAATAAAAATTGAGGAATATATTTTAAAACGGTTACGTTTGTTGAGGGGGTCACCGGAATAAAAGCCCCTCTTATTAGCTCAAATATCTGTTTTGCCCTCGTCCGACACCAATGTCATTTGTTGTACCCGTACTACCAGCAGGTCTGTTTCAAGAGTTCATGATGACTGTTATTCAATACACCAATAATATTATTTCGTTCTTCTTTAAAAATTATTATTATTATTTAAAAATAAATAATTTGATTGATTCAAATTAATATTATATTTGATAAAAATATATAATCATATACGATTAAAAAAATTTGTTAATAAAGATGTAATATCTGCGTTAATAAAGATGCATTCAATTATATAATTTAATTATAATACTTATAATTTTAATTACGTAGTCGATACCCACGCTTTATTTAATCACACAGCGCTTGCTGCTTCAGATTGCTCATCATGACTATACGATCACACGTCGTAATAAGCAATGTACAAACCGCACGCCTGTAATGCCTACATAAAACCAAAAAAGGCAGTTAACTTGGGGATCTATAAAATAATCATTTTATTGAGAATAAAATGATAAAAAGATATGTATAGCCGTGATTTTAAGGTCAAAATAATAAAAAAACAAATAACTTCTTTTTGTTTAAGGAAAAATGATAAGCAGATAAAAAGATGAAATAAGAGAGGAGTGATGACTAGGTTTGAAGATGGTTTAAAACTATTATTGTTTTATGAATTTAAATTCATATATATGTTTATTCAAACTCTTTTTATTTGTTTATTTATCAGGACTAAGAAATTTAAAAATATATAAATATTTTATTGTATTTGATTTTTTTTTATATTTTTTTTCATGTTGAAACCAAACATAAAAAAATCGTTTTATTTAATTTTTTATTTTTATTATTTCTAAGTACTTTTAGAGTTTCAAACAAAACCATAGAGTTCTCATATATAAGAGATTTCAATACCGAAACAACCTATCTATGCAATGGCGGAGCCACTTAAGTCTCAGAGTGTGCTTATCCCTACAAAAGAATTTTTGAAATTTTTTTCCTTGTGGAAGTGAAGGGACTCGAACCCAAAAACTCTAGTTTGTCTCCATTTAAATCTATTTGAGGTGTTGCACCTTTTATTAACATAAGCAAAAAGTATTTTACTTAAAGTATCCATGGGTACTTATGGGACGTTTGTTTTTTTAGCTTTTTATTAAAAACAATTTAGGTGGTGTTTGTTTTTAACTTTTTTATGAATTATTGTTTAATTTTTTAAGCTTTTTGCTAGATAGAGAAAGCCAAAATATTTTACTTTTTTGTTTTTTCTTAATTTTTTTTCTTATAATATAAAAAAAATTATTTTTGTTTATAGAGGTTTTCAAATTTTCTTTATTTAAAATTTTGTGTTTATTTCGATTCCAGCCACAGCAAACAAAGGTCTTATATATATTTTTAATTTTTTATTTAAAATTATTGTTCCAATACTTAGATAAAAATTATTATTATTTTTAATGAACAATATAAAGCCTACTTAATTATATTTAGAATTATCAGAACAAAAAACAAATAAAACTGCAACTCATTTCAAATCTCAACCCTGCCTCTGTATCCATAAAAAGTACCTTAATGTCGTCTGGTGTATCCAATCATACTATTCTTCTTGTGGTCACACCTTTGAAAGCTTTTAAAGAGGACATCATCTCTGATACATCATCTCTGATCGAGGATTAATAATTGTTTTATTTATTAATTTAAAAAAAAAATATTTTTAAAATGAACAAAAACAAAAGTTATTCCCAAATCTAACTATTTTTATAATCTTAAAATATACTCACATTAAAATTGTGTGTTCATCTTTAATGTGTCTTTTCTACATCCTACATGTATCGTAATAGTTCTCTATTGTTTTATTCTGGTTTTTTCATTCGTTCTTTCTCCCTTTCAAATCTTCAAAAATATGAACTTGGGCTACCATTTTTCTTCATTTATCACTCAAAGAATCCCAATAATTTATCTTCACCTATTTAACCCTTGTTCTTGTTCTTCTTCTTTTAAGAGCATCTCAAGTTGAAGAATAAGAGCTTATGTTAGATGTGTTAGGAGCTCCGTGAGGAATAAAGCGGTAAAACAAACCCGCCCTTCCAAGCTTATTCTCACAAGGTAGCACTGAACAAACTCGCTTGCCGTTCTAAGTTTCTAACACTTTTCTATTGATAGCTTATTATTAACTATCAAAAGCAAATTAAGATTCAAACAACCTTAAAGGGTAAGTCCAAATTTCTAACACGTTTCTATATATGCTGGGGACTTAACTATCACAGCAGATTGAACAAACTCAATGCCATGTCTACAGTACTAGAAGCTTTATATTACGTTGAACTTAACCATTGTTAAGTTAATATTTAAATAAACTTGAAAGGGCTAAATTAAGGTTTGTAATACAATAACTATTTAGTTTTGATTTAACCATAATTGATGGACTTGGAATAGGTTATGTAAAATTGGTGAACAGAGGCCCAGACGCACGCATATGCAGCCAGATTTATGTACATAAAGGGTCATTAAGTGTCATCCATACAGTTTTTAGATTCTGTAGAGTCTCTAAACTGCCTAGGCATTAACCTAGCAAGAAAGACCTTTGTCAGTTCCTCGATTCTCGAGTCTTGATTTGAGCTGTGGCATTAATCTAGTGGCAGACCTTACAAAAACAAATAAGGAACCGCTTGCCATATGTTATCGCATTCGATGCTTAGTCGATAAGAGAAATAAAGAGAGAATATCTGTTGTTACAGATCCCCTCTGATACAGAATTCTTCCTTATTATGAAGGAGGAGGATGGGCACTTATTTGCGTGTTGTTCATGTTTTCCTTTTGATAGACAGCCACAAATTCACTCGTTAATCGCTTGATCATCCCATGGCTGGTTATGGTATGGATTCGTGGGAGTGACGGCTGGTACCGCGATGATCAATAGAAATTATCGTCGACCATCTTCTAGAGACGGCAACAACCAGAGAGCGTGATGCGGTCTGCAGAATAAATTCATTTGTCGTGATCGTATCAGATTCACAAGCTTACTATCGCGGTTCTCAGATCCGTGGTTCCCATGGCGAGATTATTTCAGCCTCTACTTCAGTAGCAATGGTACTTCGCCTAAAGTCGACCACCCAAACTCGGGCTTCTGGTGATATGTCACTTGTTTTCTATCAGTGTTGTGTTGTGCCGCAAGCCATGATACCCTTAGTTCGCTGGAAGGAAGCCGCAGTTGAATATCGATTCGACTTCAGAGCACATTTAGATCTCAAAGTCGAGGAATTACAACTAATATGATGGGAAATTTATTTTAAAAATTGTAAAATTTATTTTACTTAAATTTAACTGGGGACCAGGTTTCCTACTTCCTCCGTCACACATCTAGATGTTATAACCTAATGGGAAAATTTGATATTGTCTAAGATATTAATGATTCATTAATTTGTTGGTTGATCGCGCTCACGATATCCTCTCTCTATGATATTCGCTGACAGTCTTCTTAGTGGGGTTGATCGCATTCTACATCAACCCCAACTTCGGTAGCTTAAACGGTTAAACCCAATCGTCTACACCCGAACCAAGATATCTCTACTCTCGATCAGGGTCAAGTGTCACTCTACCCGCTCCTGAACCCCTTACATGCTTCGATCTCATATTCCCGACAAAAACATGTTGATGTTGGTCAAACACCATCATATAAGTAATTAATAGAGAATATAGCAAGGGATGACTGATCCATAGATATACTAGATAACACTGAATCAAAAACTAATCCATACGAGTGTAACAAGAGTATAGTAAAACCCTATAGATAAAACTAGAACATCATTATGATAATTACAATCATTTTGTTTTCAATCAATAGTAGTTCGAGAAAGAAAATACGTAAATGGTTAAAGACAGATACCTTCTCCGGGGCCTCCCCTGTAGTCGCCTCTTCGTCTTGATCTCGTGCCCGCCCCTCGCTCTCCCTCCTCGCTTCTTAATATATCAAAGAAAACTCGTTGATTGAATCCCGGCAACGTCTCAACATTGGCTGATGTAGCTTGCACGTCATACGATCTCAATGTTACGACGTTGAGGTTGGGTTCTCCAATCTTTTTCTTCACACCTCCACGCAGCCTCCAAGTGCCGCCTTTTTCACCTGAAAATGCACAAAAAGTCGAGTATTAGATATATTTAATGATAAAAGTGATTATTACTAGATGAAATGAACAGAAAACGTGATTTGTAAATCATGGGTATATGATGAGTTGTTTATACTCACTACCACAAGCTTATATTCGAACAAACCTAAACCCAAGAGTCCTGTAGATTACACAATAGTTATTTAGACGTGACAATTCATATGAATAAACTTGGTATTAAATCTGACTTAACAATTATAAATAAAACAAGTATTTAGATATCAGCCTTAAAAGAGAGAACCTATGAAGAGATAAGAACTAGAAAGAGGGAAAAGAAATATACAAAGAAAATGTAAGAAAAATGAGAGGCATGCGATAATTAAAGGGTAAACAGTAACATGTGTTTATATTATTATTATTTTTCAGCTTTAAATAAAAGGTTAAATATCTTTATCATGGTACCCTTTTAACAGTTTCCTTTTTATTTTCCAAACCATAAAACTTTCAGTGCAGTGCACGCCTTGGTGAGGAACACATAACTATAGTGTGGAAGCATAGTGTAATGCAAGTGGTCGGTTATGTGCGCAACCCACTTTACATATTTTCTCCCTGACCTATTCTCGTGGATATAAGGTACATAAGGTGGATATAAGATCTACCGTCATTATAAAAAATATTTTTTAAAGTATGACACTAAAAATAATATTTCTAAAAATATTGTACTGAAAATAATAATATTTTCAATTAGTTAATTTAGATCTCATTTTTTTTTTTTTTGATAATCAATATAAACCTTCATTAAGCAGGGATAATAAATCGACATAAACACCTCCTCCAAATTTCTGTTGGTTACGACAGCATCAGAGAGACTAAATAAACAAGCACAAGCCACGTAACATGAGCACACCCTGTTTGCTTGCCTTCTTACAAACCGAATAGTGAATTACCTTTACCTCTAAGACACACACAATCCGAAATTAAAAAACCATATTCTGAACAAATTAAAAGTGTGCTGGTAGATAAACCGTTACCAACTAATAAAGAGTCCGACCTCGAACTCCACATCGACTAATTTCAAAGACAGTCTGTGCAGAAAGCCTCACGAAGTGCCAATGCTTCAAATTTTCTTGACACTACAGATATAGGAAGGTGAATGTTACTCTCAGCATGGCAAACCGACCACCGCCCTTCGCATCACCATACCCAAACCAGGCCTCGATAATCACGAACATAGCCAGATCCAGTTGCACTTCCAACGCTACCTAAAGGCAGATCACAAAGTTGGCGACCACGAACGCGCAGCCAGAGGAAGACGTATCAAAGACGGCATTTACGCCATCCCGAGATACACATGCCCCAAATTTCCATCGCTTCCACCAATATATAAAGGAGTTCTCCTTAGCTTCATTCGCGGTTTCCATAGCATCATAAAATCGTTGCTATCGAACACATTGCATCGGGGTCAAGAGCATCAATCAACTTTAGCATCCAAACAGAAATTGCCGCTTCGCCAATGCCTGGCTAACAACATTGGGTGAGCACTCGCCAACACGAGGACGACACGCGGCAGCTTTGGCAGAATAGATGCCACAGCTCCGTCCCCGCCAATAACACACAACAAGTCGACAGTCCATGCCTTTATCCAAAGAGCGCCCAACCGACACAGAATGAAACTTATTATTAAGAAATCACTGAAGTAAGAAGTGAAATTATTTGTGGGAAGAAACAATTTCTGGCCAACTTTCTTCCACCCAGAGGCATATAACCTAGACTCGGCTCAGCTGGCAAGTTACCCAATAACATTCTATAAATAAGATTCCATCAGATATAAACCTATTATTTGGACAATGCCACATCAACGAATCGTAGATATTAGCTTGATAGTGGGATTGAAACAAATAGCCATGGAGACATTATTCTCAAAAATAGTGAGTCTGGCTCTGGTCCTCGATCCCTTCTTCGCATCTAATAATGTGATCTCAAGCCTTAAATTATCATGATCAGAACTCGGAGTGGTACCAATTCTAAACCAAAGTAAATCACGAACCCAGCATCCTCCATACATCAATCAATTACCATCCCCACTTCCATCGGATACCCCATTAACAACTTCTTCGTGACCCAAACACTACGCCTAAACAAAGTCGATTACTTCCCCAAAGGATGACGATAGCTTCCATTAGGAAAATATTTGGCCTTGAACAACGAAAGTACCAAAGTAAGTTGGGGTTGTGAATGTTCCATCCTTGCTTACCAATAGCAAAATTAAACACCAGAAGTCACGTAAAAACCCATGCCAATTAGCCTTCTTAGCACGAAGCAATTATCATACCTTCACATCTAATCCCTTTTCCCCCCTGCCTCTCGAACTCCAACCCCACTCAAAACGACCATCATTTTCTCTCAATCTCATCATGACTGACAGTAAAAGAAACACACTCACTCGTATGTTGTATAGCCCGAGCTACACGACACTAACACACCTTTACCGCCCGAGAAAGCAACTTGCTTTCCCACCCGATCCTCTTCCAAATTGTGTCTTCATAAAGCAAAGGTAGTACGTTTGATCTTTCCACCAGCTTAAGGTAAGCCCAAAATCTACCAAGGTTGGAGCAATATTCTGTGAACTTTCAAAGATAGCCTGATAAATGTGCGTTGCTTATCAATTCTAAATATTAGAAGAGAACATGACAACCATTTCCTGAGATTGATCGTCAGTCTCTAATAGCTCTCATATAGCCTGGCTGATCCGATGAATCACTCTAGTTTCTTCCGTACTTTAAAATAAGAAGGAATCATCATGAAGAAAAGGTGATGTTATGCTCGGGCAATCCCGACATATCCATCGCATTTATCATCTATGTATCTCGCCGACAGGTGTCGATGTTCTTCCGCACAAATAATAAATAAGTATGGAGAAAGTGGACAACCCCGACGCAAGCCTTGGTGCAGGGTGGCGATGACCCACCTCTGAACCATTCATAAGCACAGAGTAACGCACACTCGTTACACACATCATAATCCACTGACCTACCACATCAAACCTCAAAATCGTGAACATATGTTGCAAAAACTTCCACCCATCACACAGTCTTACTAATATCCAGCTTTCAATGCTACTTCTACATTTCCTCTCTAATTTCGTCATAATGTAGGTAACTCAAGCCATCATGACATTATCGAATAGAGCGACCGAGCAAAAGCAGCATCGAGTGCTAGAGATAATACGAGATGAGATGTTCTGGCTACTACACAAGACTTGTACAATTTATAAATCATATCAGTAAAGAGAAATCGTCTAAGATCGTTCATGGATTGGGGGTCAGAACATTTAGGAATTAAACATAGCAAAGTATCATTCAGATTAGGAGAGAAAGATAAAGCCAATTAACCCTGGTGAGGGCACTCCTCGAATAATTGCTCAAATTAATAACTTCCAAAAGTGTCGACGAGGAACCCAGATCTGGGCTTGCATCCGGCCAGGAGCTTTATCCGTAGCATCTCGCATACCAGCCTCCAAATTCCTTCAAGTGAGAACTGAGCTACTCAAACCATTATCTCCACCAATTTGAGCTCTATCGAAGCCTCGCCATAATGATACTTTCCGTGCACGCCGCAAAAGGCCTTCAAATATGTCTTCACAAGCTCACTTGCACTTTCTCTGTCTCAAAAACCATTACCATCTCGTATCATTCAACTTCCGGATTCGACAGGCTTTTTGTCAAGAAGCATGGGAATGGGAAATAGCTGCAGTTATCGCCTCCTTCCTTAACCAGAATCTTCGCCCGTTGTTTCAGCATAATTTTCCCGATCCAAGAGACTATCCATTTCTGCTCTGGCTCTAAAGAACTCACCAACTCACCAACTTAGGATCTCATTTTAAAACAGCGAAGTAGTGTCTTTAATTCACAATTTAAATGTAAAAATAAAATAATATACAATAATGAAGTTGTGGGTTTAAAACACGTTTTCAGTATAAAACAAGACATGAATTCAGTATAAATATTTTTTTTTTGAGATAATCAAAACTACTCATAATTATTTTTAAAACTCTAGTATTTATTTATTTTTTTGAAACTATGTATTTATAAAAATAAAAATCCACAAAGTACCATGAACCCACATGGTCCGAGGATTCGACAAGACCGATAAATGATCTAAAGATAATAGAAGTTAGGTTGATTTGTGATAGTTTAAGGGTTTATTGTATAACTTTAGCGGTGCTGAATATCAGTTTGGGGTGCCATATAAAGCTAATTTAGAGTTTGTATACGATGAAATTGATGTTTAGAATTAAGAATTTTAGGTTTAAAATTGTCAATTCAAAACAACTATGTTTTTAGCTAATTTTGGATTTTGATGTTTTGTAAGACGTTACATATTGTTTATAATTCGATCGTTCGACCTAAAGTAAGACAGCGACGCCGATCAGTCCATGATTAAGTCGCAAAAAACAATACCTAGACGGCAGAAGAGGTTCGCATATTGGGGGATTGCATACATTCTATCGTAGATCCTCTTGATTTATAGAGGTAGTTCGAATCATATATTTTTCTAAATAATTTATTTAAGAACGAATATCTCTTTCCTTATCAAAGATTAATATTCTTATCGTGGATTAACTTATGAGAATAAGATTTGAAGTGTAAATTCAGCATAAATACATTTTTAGCGCATTTCCGCCTTTTATCCATTTGTCCATATATGTTAATCCTGCCATAAACGGTAAGACGGCCAACCTGGGGACTTGGAAATTCGTATCATCGCCTGGAAAATGACTTTCTAGATACTTCAACTTCAGCAGATGGACATCCTGATTTCTATCTATGACACTACCGCTTTGATATGGCATGAAGTAAGAAGCCAGCATCACAAGCGCATTTAACCACGGACCTGGGCTTCATTCACTTATGCCTATGGTATGAGTTTAAAACCCATAGTAATCACAATTATGCACAGATTTTAGGGTTTTTTATTATGGTATTTAGGGGTTTTATAGTGAAAAAAAGTGTTTAGAAATAGGGAAGGGGAGATTTGGGTTAAGGTTGAAAAATTGGTTACGAAAAAAATAAAAAAAAGTATGAGAACGAAGTGATAAGAAGTCAACTTAAGGGACTCCACTACCCATAAAATAAGAGAATAAAAGATATATTTCACTACCCAAAGAATTCGACACTCAATGAAATCCATCAAATAGATAAGAAAATAAGAAATAACTTTTAAAAAGAGAAATATAAAAATATTAATGAACCTGAATTGATGATCAACTACGTTAGGACATATTTATAGGTCATGATTTAACTAAGAAAATAAATCTTTATAATTCAAATAAAGTAACTCTTACTTTAACTAACAAAATAAATATCTCTAATTTAATTAAACCAACTACTAAAAACAGATATTGCTTTAGATGCTAAAATTTTCCATCATCAAATATCAAATTCCCAAGGATGGTTTTAAATGCTCCTGCATCAACAGTTGAGGGGCTTAGAGTTATTCAATTTAATGTCTATAAAATATATTATCATGTGGTTTTATTTTAATCAATCCTGAACTTATTTGTATCATTTTAAATATAACCAAATTGACATGTTACATGAAGATTGCCGAAGAAGCAATCGGCAGATAATACAAATTTTGACGGATGATAAAATACTATATAGTATAATAAAATGAATTTTTGCTTTTGTTTTTTTTTTCTCCATCACTATATTCATCAGATGCAATAAAAACTATGATTAATGCTTCTATTTTGTAAAATGTTGTCTCTAAGGAGCTGACAAGTTGACCTAAATAGTGTATTATTTACTTCACCAAAATTATCTACTAGATCAATATCAATAAAATACATCATCTAGTTGTTCGTTCACTCCTTATTTGAGGTAATGGATAATATATCATCTTTTGGATAATTCTAAACTTTTATTTTAGTTTTGATAATTATGGATCATCGTATTCTATTGCATTTCCAATCTGCATTAATCTTAAAGGTAGAGGCGGTAATTCGCTCCACAGACGCGTTTCGCTGGGATCAACGTACGTGACTGATCAACATTCGTCGATTCAAAGTCGGCTACCTAATAATAAATACGCTAATATTCGCTAACCTAAACTTAATCTTGATTATTATTCAGACAGCCATCCATGTTTAACATAAATAACCTATTAAATTTAACATATTTATTAATTTTATTATTTAAAGTAATATGAATTATAAATAATAATTTATATTTAACACAAATAACTTATTAAATATGCTAATTAAACTGGACATTCAAGATGGAGAAAACATGTTAATGAAATTAATAATGACATGACAAAAAATAAAGATTATACTAAACTTTCTAACCCGTAAAACTCAAGCAGAAGTCATGTCATTAAATTATTAACCCTACTCGAAGTTAATCCTCTAATGATCAAACTTTGAGCATGTTTGAAAACTGTTTTTGTTTTGAAAAAAAACAATTTGACTCTTTTTTTTGGAAAACACCAAAAACACAAAAAACAACTAGTAAAATCGGATAATATAAAAATAATGTTATTTATCTTTTCAAAAACTGTTTTTTGCTAAGAAAAATAAGGAGAAAACATTTGATTTTTTTAGAAAACATGAAGAATATAAAAATACTAAATTTAGAAAATAAATGAGTAAAAATGTTTTTTGTGTTTTATAAGCAAATGACCAAAAAGGCCTTTATTTTTTTAATTTACTTTTCACATAATTTTATGTGTAGAACTCTAAAATTTGAATTACCATTGTCATATATATGAGTATATATATTTATATATATATGAAATATTTATAGAAAATGTGTTACTGAACAGACTAATTTCATTTAGAAAACAAAAAATGTCAAAATCTATGCATTGAATGCGAGCCCAGAGGTAACGTAGCGTACGGAAGAAACAGAGTGAGTGGCAGTTCCGAAAATAACTTGAAAATGAAGGGTGGTTTGAAATAAAACGGTCCAGATCACACAAGGGCGCTGGTAGATACTGACATCTTTATCGGAGTCCAGCTATGCAAACGTGGCTTAGACTCTCACAGCACAAGAAAGCACAGCAAGCAAAAAGGAAAAGCCAAGAAAGTGAGAGAAAATGAAACTAACGATTTCACTACCCAACTGACTTGAGTGAAGTGGAAAAACCTTAATTCTCTTTGATTCCATCCGATTTCTCCAAATTCATCTATCTCTTGCTTTGTATCTGAAAACGGTGCGTTTCTCTCTCTTTCTCTCTCTCTGTTTTCCATCTCTCTGTTGTTTTTATGTGAATGTCTATTTTGTGTGAATTGTATGAGGTTTTCGTGGATGTTGTTTGGATGAATTCCTTGTTGTGCGATTTTTGTAGTGAAATGGAATTCGACGACTGACTGAGATGGCAGATCTCACTAAAGTTTTGTTAAAAGTGTTTGCTTGCCTCCTCTGTTTAAGAATTCAAGTCTGAGGTTTGATGATGATTCTTATGAGTGATCTGCATTGCGCTCTCAATTGTTGTCTTCTATATCTACGTGGATGGGCTTTGTGTATAAGTTTTTGTGAGGTTGTCAACTCGTAAATGGGATCATACAATAACACTGTATATTCATATCAGTTAGGGCTGTTCTTTGAAGGTTTTGTAAAAATAAGTTGCAAAATAATCGATGTTTTCAGTGTTTTGCCTTTATGAATACATTTGTTCATCTGTTATTTATTTGATTGTTTGAAGTACTCTAAATCCATTTCAAATTTTACTGCATCTGCTCCATGCTTTTTGTTCAGCTGTCTTACTGTATGGAGCGGATGAATAAAATCATCAGTATGAAACTTAATTCTGTAAGGCTTGTAGGCACTGTTATCACCATTAGAAAAATGTCGGGATGCATCATTAAAATTGCGCACCTCTGCAGTTCAGTGCTGTAATTGAATTAAACTTCTTTTCACTTCTGCAACCTCACCATGGGCGTGCTGAAGTTTTGTAGAAGTTGAAGATTTAGGAACATTTTTAAGTTGTGTTTGCCTTAGTTTGTTTGATAGGAAATAAAAGAGAATGTATTAATGGAACCTTAGATAGGTCATACTGAGGTTCACATGATGTGTATAGAATGTGCCAAAAGGCTAACAAATGAAAGAGAGAGGAAAAAAAACAACAACTTCCCACTCCACACATGCCTATTTTATTTAAGGTAGTTTGCTTGAAGCCCAAACAAAGCCCATTATGGACATTGATTGGTGATCTATTAACACTTCAACCCATTCCAAAAAAATAAAAATAAAAATAAAAAATCTAATTGCTTTATTTGATAACTCAACATCTTGAAATGAGCTTCTGTTTCTTTCTTTCTATAGAAAAGCAAGTATAAAGCAAAATATTTGATTGATGATTGATGTACATTTTAAATTGTTTTTTGCCTTGTACGCATGTTGAAATTTGTCATGAACTCTAGAAACTAATTAGCCTATTGGTAGCTGAATCATAACTTCTAATTGACTCATATATGATATTGGGAATATATATGATGAAAGATAGTGTGCTATAAATTTGAGGATGAGGGTGAGTTTGCATGTGTTGTTCCTCATTTTACGTAGAAGAAATACATATTTGAAGCTGTTTCTATCAAGTTATACACTTCAATGTCTCAAAGATACCTACAATGGAGCCAATGAATGATATAAATTATAGAAGAAAATTGAATAGGATTAAATATTTTTAGATTTGTCTTTTTGAGTTTGTGAACTATGTATATATAGTAGGAGAAAAAAATTGAAACATTTTCAGATGAATTTTAAAATAGTTGACCATGTATGTGGGTGTTGGGATCACACAACCACCAACCAACACATAGAGAAATGAGATAGAAAATACAACAGTTCTATTGCATAACAAAGATGGATGCAGACATTTGAGGGGTCTGCTAGCCCTCCCTGAGCATGGCAGCTTTAAAAAGAAAATCAGTCGAAGGAAAAATTCTCTTCTCTGCTACTGACCCAAAGCCCCCCTTTATACAAAACCAAAACCTCACCCCTAAAATCCCAAGAAGTCCCAGCATGATAGCACCAAGTTTGGCAATACCAAAATTATTCTAACTAAATAAAAGATTTGGGTTGTTTCCTAATCATCCCGGTGTTGACCTCTCGACTCGAGTACGGAAGCCGCATCGGGAGGTCTAAATAGTCGAGATAGTGGATTGGGTTTTTAAGGGTTTTTCCACTTCGATTTGATTTGATGAGAGGGGCTTAGCTCGATTGCTAGAGGAGGTAGAAGCTTGCTTCGAAGAGAAGTTCATAACCTTTATTGTCTTTAGAGTAGAAAAGGTTCTCCTTGATTTTTCTTCAAGAAAGATGGGCCTAGGAGACTGGCACTACCTCTAAGCCAAAGGGCATTGGTGTTATTTGGTAATACAAACTCCATGGAGTCACCGAAGTGGTTGTCTCGACACCAGGAGTGAGGGGGAGGAGATCCCCTAGGTAGATGCCAGGAACATAGGAAAGAAGGCTATGAGGCAGTCTGGTTCTGTGAGTAATGGAAGAGATGTTGAAATTGAGCCGTAATAGTGCTAGAGGGGGCATGAGGTAAGATTTTTTCTAACAATGTGTTGGATTGATGCTCTTTGAAAGCATGGGTTAAGCATTTTTGGAGATTGAAAGTAAATTTTCACATTCATTGTTCGGAGTTCTGTTATTTTGTTTTATTTTATTTTAATTTTTTTTGAGTTTGATAATGCTTTTGAAGTAGAAAGGATTGGTTTGGAATTGCTGGTCTATGGTACCTTGCAATTAGATTGGTGGAAGGCCTATAGTGTGCCTATTTCAGGGGTTTGTGCCAAGAGGCCGAAGAGAGAGGTTAGACTACTATTACATCGGTGGAAGAAGAGCCCTTTAGAGAGGTTTAAGGGATGCTTGCAGAGGTTTCCATATAGCAGATGATAGAGACAGAGAGGTTATCATATGAGGATCTGATTCTTTTAAAACTAGACCTGGGAAGAATAGTCAGGTAAATCGTATAGGAGTGGGTCAGTAGATGTCTTCAAGTCCAGTTGGTGAGGATTCAATCATTGCAGATGGTATCTTGGTAGTAAATCCAAAAGTTGTGATGATAGATGTAGGTAATTCAAGTGTGGTGAAGAGTGAGATGCAGAAGAGAAATGTAAGAGAGGCCTATAGTCTCACAAAAGGGAGTCAAATCTCTCGCACACGCCACGACAAAGGACTATAGTCAGTTGGCATGGTAGCAACAATGGTTTGTCAGGTTTCAACGCTATGATAGAGTTCTATGTTTCACCTTGATAAGGTCTTTGTTAGGCCATTGGGTGCTTTGGTTCCTTAAGCCCAAGAGGTGCATGGCACATGTTTCCACTAATCTCACCCCTTTGTAATTTGGGTCTCCTAGTTAAAGTAGGCTTGTGCGTCATATGCCAACTTAGTTGTACATGTTTTTCCAAAGTTAGAAAAGAGCTTTGGTGGGTAAAGGATGGATTGAAGGCTATCATGTTAGCAAACTTTGAGGTGTTCTCTAGCTTATAGATTAATTTTGATAAAAGTGTGTTAATCTTACTCAGGGAGGTTTTTGATACAAACAATTTAGCTAAGGTGATGAGGTTCATAGTAGGCTCTCTGTCTTCTATTCGCTTGGGCCTCCTTTTGGAGCTCCATCTAAATCTATACAAGCGTGAGAATGTAATGGAGGAAAGATTTTAGAAAAGACTTACTTTGTGGATGAGGCAATACTTATCAAAGGAGAGAGATAGACTTTACTAAAGAGCATTTTATCTAGCCTGCCCATCTATCCCATGTCTTTAATTGTAATCCCTTGTAAGGTGAGTCTTAGATTGAAAAAGCTCCAAAGGGGCTTCCTTTGGAAGAGGGCCAAAGAAGGCCTCACCTTGTGAACTGGTTAATAGTTGTCTTGGATAAGAAGGGTGGGGGTCTGGGTGTTAGAATGTTTTCTGCCCTAAATAAGGCCCTTCTTGAGAAAAGATGTTGGAGATTTGCTTTTGAGTATGAGCCCCTTTAGAAATAGGTGATTATAGGGAAGTATAGAAAGGAAGAGGAGGGATGGTGCTCAAGAGTGTGGAGGGCCTTTGAAAGGCAATTTGGAGTGAGTTGGAAGGGTTTAATTATAGAGTTGGTTTTAGGGTGGGAATGACATGAGGGTGAGACTTTAAAAGGATAGGTGGTAAGGGAAGAACCCTTGTCTTTGGATTTCCTAGAGTGGTTTTCAATAGCCACTAATAAAGAAGTCTGGGTGGACCAAGTTTAGAAACAAGTTAAGGAAGTGGGTTGTTGAAATCTAGTGTTAACTGTGTCATAACAAGAGCTTTATGGGAGCTGTTCTTTTCTTTTTCTGGGGTTCTTTGGGTCTTGCTACAATCAGTTAGACAAGCACTGGAAGGATGGAAGGGGCAATTTGTGGGTAAGAAGAGAAAGGAGGCATGGAGGGCTGGTGATGTCTGTTTTGGACTATGTGGAAGGTGAGAAACAAGATTGTTTTTGAAAATTTGGAGCTGTTCATTCAAAAGATGAAGAGTTCTTTTGTCTACAGCCTCTGGTCGGCGACTACAGTGTGTTCAAAGGATGGTCCTGGAACTCTAGTTGATTTCATAGATTGGCTGAATTCACGGTGGAGTTGTGTTGCTGTTCCGTTGCTCCTGTCAGTTTCATAGTTGGGAGGGGTGTTGGGGGCTGCCTTTTCTTGCAGGCTGTTTTTTGTGGTGTTTTATGGGACTGTTTTGTCATTGTTGTTTTGTTGTGTTTTTCTCAGTGGGGTCAGGTTGTTCTTTTGTACACCTTTGAGTCAGAACTTTGGCAGCTCTTTATTGAATATATTTAATCTCTTAGCTATCAAAAAAAAAAAAAAAAATGTAGCGTTGACAAGATAGATAAATGATTGGAACTGGGAGATGTGGAAGAGTTGCTTAGAAGGTTGCAAGGCTAGTGATAAAAAAAGATGTTGAGGATGTTATGGTTTGGTGGTTATCATAGGAAAACACCTTTTATAGTCAAATCCTTTTCCTCATCCTTAGCAAGTCGCTTCTCGAAAGAGTTCTCCACAAGCATGGTGTGGAATGCCTTGATCCTGATGGGAGTTAGCTTAGTTTGCTTATTAAGTAATTTGGGAAGATTAGATATGTTGGTGTCCAAGTAGATATTATTTGTGTATGGTGAAGAGAAGGCCACAAACCATAACCTCACAAACATGTTGTCACATTTTATTTTTGCTCTTTTGATGTACAGTTGATAATACCTTTCTCAACCAGGGATACCCTATTTAGTTGGTAAGATGCCCTTATTGGGAAGAAAAGAAAGAAGGTCTAGAAAGCAATTTGTTTGTGCTTCTTTTGGATTACAGAATGAGAGAAATTGAAGAGCGTTCAAAGGTTCTGAATTGACATACCAAACTATTTTAAGCTTCTTTATTTAGATGTTTTTGGAGTTTTTAGGGTACATTCGGGGTCTAGCTTATTGTCTTTATTTGACGTTATAGTTGAGCTGTAAGAGCAGCAAGGGTGTTGTTTTGTATGTATTCCTTGTTTTGTAAGAGCAGCAATGTTGTTATAACACAATTATTTTACCTACAAAAAAAGGCTTAAGAAGGTCAAGAAGAACTTCCAACACTCCCAATCCAATAGAGAGAAAGGCACCAATTATGAGGTTTTTGTTGATCCCCTGTTATGAGAGTGGGTTTAGGTTTCTAAGGGAAGGGTTTTGGGAATTGATTGATGAGGCTTTATTGGCTGAAGCAATAGTGTTTGAAAGTCGAAGTGTCCTTTTACTTTAAAGAGAGTTGTCCCCTTTTTCTCATATGAGTGTTCAATGGTTGGGTCACTAGTTGATGATGGTTGGATTTTGTATGAACTTGTGGTAGACGGTTGTAGCTGGTATAGGAAGTCTCATTCAAAAGAGGGGCTTCCTAGTGAGGCTTTGGGAGAGGGAAATCAACGACTTGTGATGCTGTTCAAGGATGGTTCTTACTAGATTCTCCGTGGAACATCGTGGAAGGCCCTTCTTGTAAAGATGTCATGTCAGATCTGAGGAGTTGAAGTCATCCAAATTGAAGTTAGGTTGCTATTCGATAGGGTTGGTGCATCCTTTGGATGGTCTGTTTAATCAGTTAATTAATTTGAGTTGCTAGTGATGGGTTCCGAGGAAGGTGATTCTCTCCCTCTTAAGGAAGATGGATGCAAGGAGAGGGCATGGTTAACTACCATAGTCTGTCGTGCTTGCTGTGGTCATATATTTAGGGTGATCATAGAATTGAATGTTAGGTTAACTAAATTATAGTTCATATTATGGTTTGGGGCAGGGAGGAGTAATGAGATCAAAACCCATCTGAAAATAATAAGATCATCAGCTGCCTTAAAAATATTATGGGTCTGAGAGTTAGCAAGGCAAAACATATTTTTAGGTTGTGGTTATCTGGTTGGTTTTCCCATGTTGTTCTCTTTGCCTTTATTCTGTTTTCTGTATATTATATGTGTGCTTTGTTGCACCGTTTTCTAAGGCTTTTAATATATTCTCATGTTTCGCCCTATAGAAAAAAAAAAGGTGGAGGATAATATCTGCAGAGATTGCCCTAGTGTCTAAAGAATGCCTAAAAATATTATCATTTAGATCAGTGTTTGGTATGTCTACACTGTTTGCCCCTTTAAACCCTTGATTTCTAGAAGTTGAGATCGGTAGTTGGGAAAGATCTGCAGGATATGGCATGTATATTTGCGTAGGTTTCCAACTTGCACCAAAAGACTGGCTGAAATCCAGTTTTCTAAGATATTTTCTTATGCTTGAGCGAAGTTATATGCACACATGAAACAACAACAACCCTCATTTTCAAGGTGGACTTTGTGTTTTCAATGTTTTTATTGTTGTGAATGGAACCGAGGATCCTTTTTTGCGGTTGTTCTCAGTGCTTATCCTGTATAGCATTAGTGTTGCGACAATTAACAACCATAGAAGATCTAATTCATTATTGTGGTTCTTGTCAGATTATCATTTGCTTTATCTTTTACTACCTCATATTTTAGCTTTTATCTAAATTGATGGTCTTGATGGCAGATTAAATGTTCGACACATCTGGGCTGTAATATTGCTACATTTTCAGAAACTTGCTATTTTAGAACACCGAGGGAGGGACTTCATGAATACTGAGGATGGTTTGAAGCACCTCTACATTCTAGTATTAAGTGTGCTTCTACACAGAACATATTTCGTTTGAGCAGCATCCTAAAGGTTGTATGCAGTTCTAGATGCATTCTTCAGATATTTTAAAGTTCTGTTTCTGTGAATAGTGATGCATCCCATGCCAATTTATGGGTGCCTTTTTAAGTGCATTCTGTTGGGATCTCTTTTTGTTTCTGTGCTTGCTCTCACTTCAGTGCCGTCTAGAGGTAGAGGCTATGTATCCAGGAACTGGAGTGATTACCTGGAATCTGATTCTGGAATCTTTAATTCTATTTATATTAAAAGATCAACTGATTTATCCCCATCAAACGATTCATTATCTTGTGAGGACCTGGAAGGTGTTGGATCATTCAACACTACCTGCTTGCTGAATTCAAACTTGTATTTGAATTCGGATCTTTATATATATGGTACGGGAAACCTGGAGATACTCCCTCATGTTTCCATTACGTGTCCTGTTGAGGGCTGTTCAATAAGTTTCAACGTATCTGGCAATATAAAAATTGGCAAATATGCTTCCATTATTGCTGGTTCTGTGGTTTTTTCTGCAGCCAATCTGACTATGGAACAATATTCTTCTGTAAATACATCATCTTTGGGTGGACAGCCTCCTCCTCAGACTAGTGGTACTCCTGTTGGCTATGATGGAGCTGGGGGAGGGCATGGTGGCCGAGGTGCTTCCTGTTTGAAAAGCAATAAGACAAAATTCTGGGGTGGCGATGTTTATGCTTGGTCCACTTTGTCTGAGCCATGGAGTTATGGGAGTAAGGGTGGTGGTAACTCTGCTGAGAATCGGTTTGGGGGGAATGGTGGAGGGCGTGTCATGCTTAAGGTTAGGGACATACTATATCTAAATGGATCTGTAACTGCAGAAGGAGGGAATGGAGGACCCGGAAGGGGAGGAGGATCTGGTGGAAGTATCATGGTACTTGCTTTAAAGCTGTGAGTACATGCTGCCTGCTTGGACTAATTTCATACTTGTACTTTCTTTGGGCATGTGCGTAGTGTATATAATTGTGGAGATTCCTACCCAGCAACTGAAAATTGGATGAACATTTGCACTGGATGATTTTAGTTTCATTCTTGACTCAACCTTCTTTGATACACACACACATCACTCGTTCACTAAAATATTGTACGTAGTCAGAGTAGGTATCAAAAGTTTAAACTGCTCTTGAAGAGATCATGTTAAACTTTTCCAGCATACTAGGAAGAAGCTTTTCTAACTATAAATTTCACAGTTTTCTTTTACAATCATAACAAGAAGAAAGCCTTTTATCCTTAATAATACTTAATAAGATGGGAATGCATTGAAGCAAGACTTGCATCCCGAGTGAATTGAATAAGATTGCTGGTGAATCCTGTATGGTTCTTCAACTTTGTTTTTGGCCTTCAGTTAAATCGTAGATGTATCATGCCTTCAGGTTGTGTTGAAACACATTTTTTCATGTCCTTCCTTTTGTCCTTCTACATGACTTCTTCCGGAGCTTTATCATTCACATGATTGAACCATCTTAAATGATTTTTTTTTCTCATTTTTGCACACACACCCAGAGAGACCAATGAACATCTTTAAAAAATGTTTGAAATTTTCATATATTCATAATGTTCATTAAGACCAACTAACAAAAACATTTAAAAATTGAAAATTGAGTACATTAACTGAATTTTAGTTCAGTGGGCTTTAAAAATTCCTGGTTTGTCAGTCCTGATTATAGTATCAACCTTTCAACCCAAATCCAAATCCCAGCCATCTTAATTACAACTCCCTATGCCACAAGAAGTCCTACCAGTCTCATCCACTCCTCTCTCATTGACCCTTCCTTCCTTAATCCTACTTCCAGACTCACTAATACCTCCAGACCCTTCCTTCCTTAATTCTCACCAGGGCTTAGAATTTATCTTCAAATTTCCTTGAACCCCTTGATGGTACAGAACTCAAATCCATTCATTATCAGACTGTAAACAGTAAGAAGGAACTGCCATGCCAAAAACTCTATGTTCTTAACATTCCACTTTTTGTCCACCCACCCCACCACCACCACCACAATAACCCTTTTCAATTTACTTGAATCCTTCCTAATGGATATCTCCCCTAAGTCTTAGAGGCTCTAGTCAAAGGACGTCCTTTGATCTTTTTCACAATAGCTCATCTTGATTCACTAGGAACTCTTCTTGTCTTGTTGGCATAGATAAATGATATGAAGGAAAAGAAGTTCCTTGTTACTAAGTTGTACCCTGGTCGGTGTAGAGTTCAATTATTCAAACTTTGAAAAGATACACCTTTTCTGCAGTTCAAAAGCTCAGACATTATCTTCTTGAACATCCTGTTTGGCTCATATTGAAAGCAGAGATCTCTCGAGTCTTTTCTTAAAGGATAAATAATAAGAGGTGATGGATTATCAAAATGTCTATGATGTTGTCTAATGTTGTTAGGCAAAGGAAAAGCATTACCTGATTTCTTGGTGGCTCATCCAGCCTCCAAAAACACTCATTTGTCAAATGATCTACCTGATGAAGAATTTTTATATGCTAAAGTTCCGTTCC
Organism: Tetrastigma voinierianum; assembly: GCA_016808115.1. Classification (NCBI taxonomy): domain Eukaryota; kingdom Viridiplantae; phylum Streptophyta; class Magnoliopsida; order Vitales; family Vitaceae; genus Tetrastigma; species Tetrastigma voinierianum. The sequence goes on along the minus strand of JAEQBH010000315.1, from coordinate 789,978 downwards.
CATGGGGATCGGTGGTTCATCTAAGAGTGGGGGCATGGATCATCTTCATGACCCTAAAAAGGTCAATGATCTCTTACTTGTTCACACTGACTAAAAGACTTTTTATGTTGAACCAACACCTTTCTCCACCTAAGAAGACTCTGTTTTGCGTTATGAGTTGGTGGCTAGGGCAAAGGGGTTGGAGAATGGTAAGGACTTAGGGTTTTGTAAGTTTGAGAAGGAGGAGAATTTGGGCTTCTAGCATCTCTTAGTTAAATGTGTTGCCTTTAGTAGCTTTTTGGGCTTACGAGTGACGAGGTTTGAGAGGAAATGGACTACTTTATAGAAGATCCAAAAAAGGGTATGGTGTTAAGGTTGCTGGGGGAATGAAGAAATTGCCTTTGGCTTCTTGTTTGGAGAGGGAGATCAGAGAAATAGAATTTTTCGGTCAATTACAACTACTCTATACTCTCATCTAGCAGAAGGGGAAGGGTGGCAGGGTCTATGCCCCTTCCTTTGGAGGGTGGTTGTGCTCTCCGTGTGACAGCTAAGTGGAGGGTTGTGGAACCCAGATAGTCTCTGGGTGGTTTCTATTTTCCTGCTAGTTTTTAGGGGTTTGTTTTGGTGTGGGGTGTGTTCAGTTTTGTTCTTCCAAGAAAGCCAGCATATTTATTTATTTTGTTTTATGCTTGGGAATGACAGGTTTCTTCTTCCTATTGCTACTCCATGGTGTGGGTTGCATTCTGTATGTGGCTATGCCATTTGCGCTTTTCAATATATTATATCTTTTAAATATATATATATATATATATATATATCATTGTCCAATTCACTAGAGGCACCTTTCTCTCCTATTAATGAGTCCCCTACAAAAATTCTGTGTCATCTCCAATTTGATTCTAACTTTCTTGGGAATTATGATGAGATGAAGACTGCTCAAGGATAAGGACAAGAAATACGAGAGCTGAATTTTTCCCTTAGACAAGAGCTCTTCTTCCAAGAGGCCAGAATTCTCCTTTTACTTCCGCTCTATTTAGTCTACATTGCATAAGACCCAGAGTTAGTTTAAAGGTGATCTAAAGTATGTGGCAGGGAGATTCCCAACTCTACCACTGAACAAGGAGGCCATTCTATTGCATCCCTCCATCTCACCAATGCGAATCATCTTACTCTTCTACAAATTAATTTTCAAGGCTTTCCCAAACTCAAAATAGGTCAGCACCAATTTCCCTTATCTCAACTGTTCTGCACTAGCCCTACATAATGGTAAGATGTTATCTGTCAACAATGATAAGAGGAATGCCATCTCTATTTTAACTTTTGGATATCATATGTACTTTTGGTGATTTCTCAGATCTGCTATCTTGTCATCATTATCTGTACCTTTGGCATGGTCATAATAATGTGGTCTTCTGCATAGCTCCTATAAAGTGTGTACTTAAAATCTTTTATTGCCACTTTAGTGGATAACATTTTCAGAATTGAGAAGGCTTTCTTATTTGTACACATTGAGGAACTCTAATTTCTTGAATGCTTTGGCTGCTTTAATATAAAAAGGCTCTTGTATTTAATTTAGTTTCATAAAATGTATACCTCTTGGACCTTCTTTACATTTTGTTTCTTGGTGCAATACAGAAGATAAGGTGGTTTCTTTGTTGTGTTGTACATTTTTCAATTTGTTTTAAGGCTTTAGTTTGAAAAAAGTTGACAATGTTGGTGAAGATTACTGATCAATTAACTCTTGTTGCAAGCATTCTTTTTTCTACATTTATTTTTTGTTGCAGATGGTGCATTGATTGCAAATTAATTACGTAATTCATAATCTAATGGACTTTCTGTGGCCTTTTCTCCCTAACTATTTACTGAATCATTTATTTGGATAGGAAGGGATATGGTACTATAAGTGCAGCAGGTGGTAGTGGACGGGGTGGCGGTGGAGGTGGAAGAATATCACTGGATTGTTATAGCATACAAGAAGATGTCAAAATCACCGTGCATGGTTCGTACTGATCACATTTTGTATCTGGTAGTTTCTACTTACTAGTACAATTATTGGTTCCTTATTCATGTGCTAATAAATATTTTATTCTTTTGTAAGAGTCCCAACTTATTAAAAGTGGATCTAAATGGTTAGTATTCTAGAAGTTGATTTTCTTCCTTCATATACTCATTCTAAAGAAATTTTCTCATTGGTTACATACTTATTTTAAAGGAAATACTATAAGGGTCATGGTTTCAATCCATGTCGACATTAAATGACTCGAGATAACTATGTCAAGTTCTCTGTTCATATTATAGTTGTCAAATATGGCATTTGTGTATTTATTTCTGCAGGTTTGATAATGTAATGAGCGCCTTAACACCATTTCGTATCAACATTGAGATTAGGATTAATAAACAAATATTCCAAAAATTAGTATCCTGTTTAGTTGAGTAGTTAAGCGTAGACAAAATATCCATAGTAAGATTTGTGTATATATCCTCTGATTTATTCCCTTCCTTTTCTGTACAATATTTTTTCTTTCTTTTTTTACTTGATTTATTTCCTTTTTATGTCTTCGATGTAAGGCAGTAGAGCCTAGACTTTAATTATCCAATTAATAAGAAAAGCATCATTTTCTTATACTTCTTCACATGGTATCAGAGCCATGGAAGGTTCGAGTTAGGGCTTCGCCGTGTTCTCAATTCCGGCAAACTACTTAATGGTTGTGTCTTATTCCGACCATCACAACCTTTCGTCCTGTGGAAGATCCAAAGACTTCTTCTACCGGTCACCTCTACAAAGGTCGAAAAACTCTCCAAGGAACTTTCCAACGACCCCACCATGGGGCTATCGTCGCCCGACCCACACGCCAAGCAACAACCTGGCGACAACTGCCAGTATCACGCGCTCCACAAGGTGACTTCATCTATTGCAGCCACCACATGCCGTGCCCACGCCAAGTTTCCAACCATCGTTTTCTCCGCTGATGAGAGGGCCCCATGTACGTTGTTAGAAGAGAAACAAAAGAAGGTGGAAATAAAAGTGCATTATGGTGTGAGGATAAACGACAGGAGAGTATAACAGATGGGGATTACGAGGAACGAGTACCTTTTCGAATGGAGATGGGATTATATTATTGGCAAGACCTGTCAGGAGGGGGGCCCAGGATACGAGTCAACGGGAGGCCTAAAGTCAGATGACGACTAGCATAAACCCAGAACTACGAGGTGGAGGCATGGATCTCTAGAGATAAGGCCCAAGGGGAAAGATGAGAGGCAAGAGTAAGGACCTTCGGGATTAAGGCATGTGGGAAGAGAAGATAAGAGTGCTCAAAAAAGGTGACATCAATGGAAACGAAGTATCGATGTGTACTTAAAGACAAAGGCATCTATCCGATCGCTTATGCGACGCACAGAGTAAATGTGATGTTATCTGGGGATAGATCTGAAACTTAAACAACATCTCTCACACTTCAGACAAAAGACTCAAACCCAAGACTTCTGTGGATCGAGATAGTTCATTTAATTCGATGTGGTTATGTCTCAAAGGAAGTGGTACTGATATCGAGGAAAGTGATATGCTGCATCAGAAACTCCATAGACACCTCCGGGATCCAATGTCAACCGATTGACAGCAGAGCCCTATAGATCCGCAGGAGATATCGATGACATCAGTGGAGGAGACTCAACTACCTCGATCATCACCGACCGCACACTCTCTCCCGTGAGTGAGGGGAAGCGAGCCTAATTCTCGGCATTTCACTATGATAGTCATCACGCCGCGATCCGATCTCCGTTATATCAAAAGGAACAACTGTGCTGTGTAGGTGAGGCGGAAAGTGAGGAGGGCAACACCCAGATCAGCTGATATCAGGATGCGACAGCTCGCCCAGCAGATGACGCTTCCACTTAGATATCGTGGTATTTATCGAGACAACTATAATATCCTAGAAGAGGGAGCAGATGTGGTGGCCAAGCTCCAAAGGCTTAAGTCTTGAGCTATGACTTTATGAACTTGCGAACTTATATGGCCTAAACAACTTTTCTTTTGAGCTAAGATTTGGGAAGGATGGACAAATGACGTCAGGTGTGGATAACCAAGGAAATTTCACACATTGCTTCCAATCTAGTTCTTTTGCGTGAGGATGATCAAACATATCGAATTGTCACTTCCATTCAGAGAAGATTGCCTCAGGATGCACGACTATTCGTTTTGTCAACTCGAGCGACCACCAGCGCATTTTCCTTACTAAGTCTCCAAGGTCCAAGGATTTAGTCTGCTTGTAAATGCTTTCGTGATATAACCTATACGCCCAAATTTCGAGGAAGGTTGAGAATCAGACATTCTTAATATCCTCCATTTATTCCCTTTCTTTCCCGCATAACATTTTTCTTCATTTTTCAGACTTGATTTACTTTAGCTTTTCCGATGTATATAAGTGCAAAATCTGTAATGTTCAATTTATCCAATCAATAAGAAAAGATCATTTTCTTATACTTTATGAATATAGCATAGAGTATATATATATATATATGTTAAAGGCATGGTAGTCGATATTAAACCTAAATCTTAAAGCTTGAGCTTTAGGAGAGCAAGAGCTGCTTAAATATGGTATCGTAGCTCAGTCTAGTAGAGGTCGTGGTTTGAGATCTTCTTGCAATTCTGTTCCCCATTTGTTGGATTTGAAATTCCATGAAGGGCTCTATTTTGGGTTTATTCACTTTCACATGCGTAGAATGGTCAGACGGAGGGTGGGTGTTAGTGATATGATATTCGAGAGAATCCAACTTAAGCAAGATCGAGCGCTTTTGTGGGAGAAGTTCAAGTGTTTAACATGGTATCAAAGCTTTGGCCTGGGAGGAGGTCCCTGGGTCTCCAGACTTTCTGTACGAGCCCCATTTGTTGATCATTTGAAAGTCTATGAGAGGCCTTGTCAATTGTTGACCTCCACGTGCGAGCATGTGTACAACACGAGGGTAGGGTGTTAAAAGACATGATATTCATATTAAACCCAAATCCTACAAGTTTGAGCTTTTAAGAGAGTTGGTCATTTAACAATATATATATATATATATATATATATATATATAATTTTTAATCATATGGGTTAAGGAATCATGAACAAAAAAATATCCTCTTTTATAGGACGCTAGACCATCTTGTTTTGGTATAGAGCAAAATGGATTTGATCATGTTTTTATTTTCACCTATCTCAGTTTTAAGAGACTTAATCCTATTACTTTAATTCAGTTAGTAACAAGAATGCCCTTTTAATTCTAATTAAACGATCCATAAATAATTAATGATTAGTATAGCATGTTTGAGGGATTGTGAAAAATAGGTAGGGAAGGAACACAAAGGGCAAATGGATGTGTGCTTGTGATCTGCAACTCAACTAAGAATTGCTTGCTTCACCTTGAACAACTAAATCACTTTAAAGTCCAGACTATAAGGAAATAGTAGGGTTCAAAGAGGTGGGTATCTCTGGGGTAGCTTCACGCATGTCTTCAATGAGCTATAATTTTTCACGTAAATGAGCCAGAAACTGACTCTTGTGGCAACAGAAACAGCCAAAGGTCAGGATTAATCAGATCATATGATAAGTGAGAGGGCTAGAATTGTCATATAACAAGCAGATAGACTTGAGTATTTCTTTGCAATTTTTAGATGACACTCATTTTTATAGGAAGCTTCTTCTCTTTAGAATTTGCAAAACCTAAGCTAATCTTTTGGTCTTTGATAACTTCTGTGTTTAATAAACTTAGAGAAGATATATTTTAAGTAGATTAATGTGTTACAAGACATCACAAAGAAGCAATTATTTTATGCATGCCCAGATTGAGATTAGAACTAATTAGAGGAGGGTAAGCTGAGAGAAAAGCCACTGCTAAGTGGTCAGGTGTTCAGATAAATGAAGGGTGGTTGGAGCTAGATATTATCCAATCTGACAGAGTTTCTATGGAATGGTTACATGCTTAATGAAAGGAATTCACTTGGGAGATCATAGTAGGAAGTTTGGGTCAAGATTTAGAGTTTATACTGGGAAGAGGTATATGCAAATGTTTGGGAGACAGCCATGGCAGGTTGCTCTAATGCCATTCTTTCAGGGATGCAGAAGTAGGGGTCTTTGTGGCTATCAAATGGGTGCAAATAGGGAAGAGGCTTGAGTGCTCTTTTCCCCATGCCTGCTTGGCAACAAATATTAGAGCTTTGTGGTGGATCAGACTCTCTATGAGGAGGCTGTCAGGACCTTCCAACAGAACTCTGTCGATCGAATTTGATATGTGAGCCTTTTTCACCCTCCAAAGGATAAGAAAGGTTGCGGATCCAGATATGTTTCATCATAGATCTATGATGAGCTTTTTCCTGTGAAGAGGCTTGAAAGTTGAGATCCTGATCATTCCACCTCAAACCCGTCCTTAATGCTCATTTGAATCCTGAAACACTAAGGTGAGTTTTTTTTGACTGTGGCTGGGGAAAAGCGTTAACTTTGGATCAACTAAAAAGAAGGGGATATGCCTTAACTAGGATGAAGAAATAGTTGATCATATCTTAGTGCATTGCTCAATGGCTAGGATGTTGTGGCACATCATTTAAGCCCTTGTTGGTGTTAAATGGACTTTTCCTTTGATGGTCAGAGAGTCCCTTCTCTATTAGCATGGCTCTTTTGTGGGCCAAAAGTGGAAAAAGGCTTGGATGACAGCTCCCTTATGCCTTTTTTGGGACCATTTGGCGTGAAAGAAATGAAATAGTGTTTAAAAATGAAGAGATTTTGGTTCATAGGATGAAAACGTCATTTCTTTGTAATTTATGGTCCTGGACAAATTTATGTATAGTGGACAGACCTGGTTCTTTGTTTGATTTATTTGGTTTGGATGGGGTGTAGATGAGGGCTAGTTGGTTATAGATGTGAATTGGTGGGTTGGCTTTTTGGTTTTTGTTTTCTTCTCTTTTTTACCTCCCTTTGGGCTCCTCTTGTATACTTCCTGTATGCTTTAGGGTGCCCTTAGGTTGCCTTGTTTTGTTCTAATACAATCTTTGCATTTACTTATCAAAAAAAAAAACAAAAAAGTTGCCCGCCATCTTATTTGGGTCTTCCTTCTGGAAGGAATCCAAAGACAATAGGATTTTAGGACCTAGTGGTTGATATAATTTTGAAGAGGTTGGATGGATATAGGAAGACTTTCTTGTCTATGGGAGGATGATGACCTTAAAATTCAATCTTGTTTCTCTCACATCCCTAACTATTTCTTCTCTCCTTCAAGATCCCAACACTAGTATTCTTAAAGATTGAGAAACTGCATAAGGAGTTGCTGTGGTCTGAGATTGGGAAGGGAAAGAATGATCATCTTGGTAGTTGGGATGTAATGTGTAGACCAAAGGAATTTGGAGGGCTAGGATTAGAGAAGATATCCTTGAGAAATTATGCTCTCCAAGGGAAGTGGCTTTGGTGGTTCTCTAAGGAAAGTTGTAGTCTTAGGTGATTTTGAATATTTAGGACGCATACCAATGGTTGGAATGCCAAACTTTAACTTTATGGTTAGATAATCACACAGATCTCCTTGGAAGGTTGTTACTCAAGCCTTTTAGTATTTTTTCCCTGAAGGACAAAGTATTTGCGTAGCTATTGGATCACATGGAAGCAAATACCAAATACATTCTTTAGCTTAGAAGACCTTATAAATTATTAGTTCTGCCATATGTATTTGATGCAAGGAGAACGGGAAGTTATGGGCTGTTTTTTGCATTATTGTCCTGTACACAGGACTTGTGGCAATTTATTCTTTTTAGCAGGTATCCGATAGGTTTCCTTGAAGGAGATTCCATAACATGTTGCATGTTCCCTTTCAAGGATTTGATAGTTGTGATGTGAGCAGAGTCCTTTGGCACTGTGCATTGTTAGCTAGACTTTGAATTATTTGGTTAGAGAGGAATTGTAAGATCATCAAGAATAGCCAGAGCCTTTTGGCTGAGTTACAAGGCATGACTTCTTTTTTTTTTTTTTTTAAAATTTTCTACGGGCCTCTAACATGAGAGATTTGTAGGCATTTGTTTTAGCCTAATTTCTTTGGACAAGAAGATAATCAGCTTGACCAAAAGAGGTTGGATTATATTTAGCTTTAGCTGAGGTGAATTTGAGGATTTTTTTCTCTTCTTCTCAAAGGACAGCTCATCCTTCTTTGCATTTTATTTTTGTTTTTTTTATAACTCTTAATTCAGTATTAGAAAGGATCATATTGTATCTATTTTACAATATTGCAGCATAAGATCCTCTTATGGGAGTGCATATATATCAGTAGTGCTGCATTGGTGTTCTGTTGACATGCCTTAGTTTGTCCTTTCTGGCTAAAATATTCATAAATTTTTTTTCCTGTTGAATATAAACAGTTCCTATGCATTTAGTTTGTTTTGGGTTTAAGAACATCATATTTTGCCCGTCTTTAATTCTGGTTAATTCTTAACTGAAACACTATCTCTTACAAAGGTTATGCTCTGGAAAGATGGGACTTCCAGAACAATTTATGTTCGACTGTCAATCTACAATACCTGTTTTCATTGTGGCAGGTGGTTTGAGTATTGGATGTCCTGGTAATGCTGGAGCAGCAGGTACATACTTTGATGCCACTTTACTGAGTTTAAGAGTTGGCAATGACAATATCACAACAGAAACCGAAACTCCTCTGCTGGATTTTCCTACCACCCCACTATGGTCAAATGTTTTTGTGGAGAACAACGCAAAAGTTTTGGTTCCTTTACTTTGGACCAGGGTTCAGGTTGTCAACTCTGTCCGAGTCAACTATTTTTATTTTTTATTTTTTGCAGAAGGATGAAACTTCCATTTTTTTGTGAGACATGTTAATGTTGATAAAAAATATATCCATTTTGCCTATATGCTTCCTCTGGTATTTCCATTTGTTTATGGTTTTCTCGTGATGCCCATGTGGTAAATGTTTGCTTTGGAGTTTTGAAATCTATATAATATGGGAAATAAAATTACAGCTGGTTAGTGATTGTTTTTGTGGGCAGCTGTTGCCTTTTATGTATGGCATGTTTCTGTTTCTTCTTGAACACTTGTTAAAATTACTGAGGCATGCCAATTGAGTATTTGTTTCTCTTGTTCAAAGTCCTTTCATTTGAATCCTTGTGGGAGATCTCATACTAAGTTATTTTATAGATCTCCTTAGGGACTGCTCAAGCTTTATTCTAAATATGCTTGATATATATTGTTGGCTTATTATCTGGTTGAGCTTTTGAATCAAATTGGTAACTTAACATGATATCAAAGCCTTTGCTCTTAAAGAGGTCATGAGTTCAAATCTCACACTTGGCATAGAGTGTGCAAGTGAGAGGAGGTCACATGTGAGGCAAGGTGTTGGGGATTTAGCCTTAGTTGGCTGAAAATACAATGTTGTCACACTACATGATAGCTTAAGCTTTTGGGTGTTTTTAGCTTCAAAAAATCCAACTCCATAGGGTCCTTTGATCAATATTTTGTATTTTGTGGTGAGGACCCCACATCTTTCTCTTGTGCTTTTTTCTTAGTTGATATATCTTATATATATATGGGTCTAAGGTGCCTATTGAGGACTTGGTTGATTTCTTTTCTTGCCTATGGGGTTCTGTTATTGAAGCTTTGTTGGACGGGATAGAAATACCAGATTTTTTCACAAGATAGCTAATGCCCACAAGAGTAGGAATCAAATGGGGAGGATCATAGTTGATGGGGTCTGGCTTTCAGAGGAGCAGGAAATGAAGGAGGTGCTACCAGTTTAGTAGAATTTTGATGGCTTTAGGGGACTGGAAGCCATGCCCTGATGCTCTCAGTTTCAACGGAAATAATCTAAGGAAAGTTGGAGAGCTAGAAAAGCCTTTCTATGAAGAAGAAGTCTTCAAAGCTTTTTCAAATTTTAAAGCCGACTCACTAGGTGTGTGAAAGACTCAGCCTATGTTTGCTGAGGAGGGAGGGTTAAGCCGTGGTGGTGTATAAGTGGTTGGTAAAAGTCTTGGCAAATAAAATCAAAGTTTGCTTGCCTAAGGTGATTTCAAGAGCCCACAATGCTTTTCGAGGCAGGAAAATCTCGATGTAGCCTGTGGCTAACGGACCTTTGATTCATCAGAAGAGGTACGGTGGTAGTTCTATGCTAGACCTGAGAAAGCATGATCATGTGGATTGGTCATTCTTGAGCATTGTTTTAACTAAGATGGGATTTGGTGGATTATGTGGTGCATTTCTTCTATAAGTTTTTCTATGATGATTAATGGTTCTCTCCATGGCTTTTTCCGTAGTTCTAGGGGTCTTCGTCAAGGTGACCCGCTTTCTTCATACCTCTTTGTCATAATTATGGAAGCTTTTAGCCATATGGTCTTGCAAGCATTGACGGGGTTTTTATTCACTTATGCAGAGGGAGGGATGTGGGGGTGTTAGGATCTCCCATTTGTCGCTTCATTGATGATATCTTGATTTTTTCAAGGGGATGACTGTGACCAAACTAACTTTCCTTTCACGCTCAATGTGGTTTGAAGCCCTTCACAGCTCAAGATTAACTTAAAGAGCTGTATTTATCCCCATGGGAAGAGGGAAAATGTGGAGGTTAATACATAGCCCAACATTGTAAGGTGGAAGTTTACCTTCCACCTATTTCATTGGGGCTTCGTTTGGTGTCATAGAAGCTAATGAGAGCTGGGATGTTATCAGAGAATCAGGCCAATGCATCATGAGCTCGGGTGAGGATTACTATTTATCGATGAAGGAGGAGGCTGAACTCGCTTTTTACCAAACCTTCATAATGATTGGGGAAGTAAGAGGAGGTGGAGAGGCCTTTGTGTGAAATTGGGAGGTTGGTGTTGGTAGATGAGGCTGGAGATCATGTGAGACGGCTGATGACAAAAGCTAGGGTATTCTTTGTGAAGTCCATGTTCAGGGCTCTTCACTCTAGTCTCTATGAGCCTTTTCCTTGGTAGGCGGTGTGGAGATCTTGTGTGCAGCCAAAGATTAGCTTCTTCACTTGGGAGGTAGTTTGGGAAAAAATCCTAACCATTGATCAGCTCCAGAGGAGGTGTATTCACCTAGCCAACAGGGGTTACCTCGTTCTTCCGATAGAGAATTAGATCACCCTTCTCCTCCATCGTTCAAGACGACGGTCAGGAGCTATTGTTTTCCTTGCACTACTGCAATGTCAAGTTTGTTATGGATTTGCTTTTCAGGTCGAGGGGTTCATTACCTGTGGAAAAGGAAGACAAAGTTTGGCAAGTAATATATTGCTGAAGTGGGTGTGTGGTAAAGTCTTGGAATCATATTGTTTTTGTCCATATAGAAACTAAAAACCGTAGCTTTTCTTGCTCTATAAATCAAGTCAGTCTATAGAAAAATGGTATCCTTCTAATCTAGTCAGGGTTTCATATTGATTTGTGGGTTCTAAGATTGAGGGGCTATATGTTTAGAGGGTTTGCTTTTGCCTCAGGTGGGGGTGAGTTGTTCTCCTATTTGTATTCGCATCTTTTAACCAGAACTACAAGGTAGAGATTTTATCCTTTAGAACATAAGCCACCACTTGAGACTCCAATCGGGTGGAGGAGATTCTATAATTATTTTGTGGGTGTCAGAGAAAGTGGTATGTGAAGTATGATATGTGGCTTTTGCTAAATTGTAGGCATAGTCATTTAGATTGCTCTTCTTGGATTTAGTGGTTGATAGTCATGCTGTAGGTCCTTAGCTACAGATATAGCGGTTGAGCCTTTTTGGTGGGTGGGTTCATGTTGTGGTAGTCATTTGACCAATTCATGCTGTAGGTTGTTCAGTCAAGGGAAGGAGCTAGCCAAGTATGATATGTTAAGAGTTAAATGTAATTTTCTCTTTTCTCTGTTCTTTTAAGTTGTTCTGCTACTGTTCAAGATGTTATCTTGATCTATTTAAAGTAATAGCAAACTATTTGGGAGGCAATTACTCTTTATTACATTCTGATTTCTATCCTCTTATGATAGTTTTTACGTTCCAATGATTTTTTTTGGTTGTAAAGGTGAGAGGTCAAATTAAACTACTCTTGCAAGCAGAATTACTTTTGATCACGAGTATCCATCTCACTAGCCATAGAATAATCTGAGCATGAGTGATTCTGGCCATGTACATATATTTTCTAAATGCTTCATATTCTATACATCATAAAAACAAACTCTTCATATTATCCTCAGCAAAGCTGGGTTTCTCTATTTCATCAATCAAGGTCATAACCATGTCAGTATAAGTGACATTTTCTCTCCAAGTTGACTGACAATTTGAGGTGGGCTTCCAATATTATTAGAATTTTTAGTCTTCCTTTCCTTTCTTCCTCCACATCTGAAAATAACTAGAATATCTAACCTATCGCACTGCTAGATACTGCATGCCTTTCCTTTTATTTTCTTAATGTAATGTGGGTCCTAAGAGCATGTATATATGAGTAAGTCCAATAAGTAATGTAGCAGTTAGTTTTTCCTGTGGATTTATAATAAAATTAGGATTCTCCCTTTCTCTCTTCATGCATAGGAGTTAGAAGGGAAAACCTAATTTTTTTTTTCCAGTGATCGTGTTTTCTTTCGATCAATTTATTCTCCTTCCGGAACCCTCCGCCGCTGCCGTCGCCGTCCGATCTCCTTGCCGCCTTGCTGTCGAATCTCCTTGCCGCTGGTGACTTTTTCCGATCAGCTCTTCTCCGGCCGGAAACCTCATATTCCAAGGTGCACGAGGCCGATCTACACGTCGGAGGAAACCCCGCCGGAAAACAGCTCTCCACGTGCCACTCTTCTCCGGCAGACTGTCTTCCACGCGCTGGCGCGTGTGGGCGCGTGGCCCACTTTCCGCGATGATTTCATCTCCGTGTTTATCCGGCGCCCGCTTTGATCCATCCCTTCACGGGTCCTCCCCCGCCCTCCCATCCACCTTTGACCATTTCGTTCCACCGCACTACACAGCTCCTTCCACGCTTGGGATACTTTTTCTTTCATTTCAAGTTCCATCAGATTCCGCTCCTGGAAAGAGTTTCGTCAATCCAAATGATTCAATCTTCAGCCATGGATATGGCAACCAAAAATCTTATTTTTACATCTGTTATCTTTGGATCTCCTAGTATCACATCAGAAAATTGATTATAGTGTGAATTATCTTTCCCCGTCACTTGGTGGAACTCGTTCATGGACAAGGTTATGAGGACTTATTCTCGATAGCAATCAAGGATGCTATATCTATTGTTATAAGGTGGCCGAAGAAAATAGATGTGACAACTATGCAGCGATTATGGCAAAAGCCAAGTTGATCCAAAAATTTTGCTTCATCTTCTGCCATAAAGAGTAGTAAGTTTCGAATCGTGCAAAAGTTCGATATATTAATGATATCCAAAGCCATTTTATAAGGTGGCTTCGCTATCATGCCAATATCCGAAGCAACAAGACATGGATTTATCTAATTATATCGCTGACGCTTCTTCTTAAGGAGGAGTTCTCGATAATCGATGCCTTCCACAGATGCGCTCACCAAATGATTGAGAAGTTCTTCACGGTCATTACCTTATCGCTCGTCGATTCGAGACTGCCCAGATCGAGATTCGCAGCCCATCACCCCATCCTTCGATGATGTGTTTCGCTTGCCTCCTCCGTATCTCGCCCACTCGCACTCTGCTGCTATCCATAGCACTTCAGATTCTTCCGTGTTACTTTCAACCAACTCAGAGAGGACCCAGCCGCACCGGCGCAGAGATAAGATCCTCACCGCACCCACGAATAAGTTTGGCCACACCCGTGATCGTTGTTATCGGGCCATAATGGACGGGGCCCCAAGACCGCCCACATGGGCCCGCCTTTCCGATTCGACTTAATTACCTGCATCCGAAGCTCCTCCACATCTCGTGGTATACCCATCGAGCAGTGAGTATGATGACTATCTTCGCTATCAAAGTGCCCAAGTCCGTCTCGTTGCATCCGTCAGCTTCAGACCGGTAATGCTCTCTCGCCATTTTACTCATATATCTTCTCTCGACCTGGATTCTGACTCGGTGCTTCGATCACATATGGTAAAGTTGGCTTTCTCTTTCTTACTACAACCCCTACTTTACCCACTGTTACCTTAGCTAATGGTTCTCAAACTGTGGCTAAAGGTATTGGTTTGACACATCCCCTTCCTTCCCTACCTCTCACTTCTGGCCCTTTATACTCGAATGTCCTTTAATCTTATTTCCATCGCAAAATCACCTCGCATTTTAACTCCGCTTCCATTATTTTTTTGATAAATTCGTGGACTCAGAAAATGTGGCACGGAAGACGATTGGCACCGGACGTGAGTCTCAAGGCCTTTATCACCTCACCTCGAAATCATCTCCTGTAGTTTGCGTTTCCACTGATGCTCCTCTCCTCGTCCACACTGCCCTGGGCTACTTAGTCTTTCCAAGCTCCAAGATGGTCACCGCTTTTCCACTTCACGTTACTCGTGTGAGTCCTGGCTACCGGGAAACACATACTGCGGTCTCGCTCCCAAATCGCTTGAACACTCCAAAGTGCAACTCTCAACTTGTCCACATTGATGCTCAGTCCTGCCTGACCGCGCCTACTAGGATTTCGCATTTTCTGCCACTCTCATCGATGACTATTCTCGATGTACTTGGTTATTTTTAATGAAAAATCGAGTTGAGTTATATTCTATTTTCCAGAAATTTTATGCTGAAATTCTGACCCAGTTCAATATTTCTATTCATGTGTTATGTAGTGACAATGCCAGAGAATATTTTTCCGCACCCTTTATTTGTTTACTTATGTCCCAACACGTGATCCTTCACGCCTTCTGCGGTCTACATTCCTCCACAAAATGGGGTAGCTGAACGTAAGAATCGTCATCTTATTGAGACAACTCGTACTCTCCTCCTCCATTATCATGTTCCTTTTCGTTTTGGGGGGACGCCGTTCTTACAGCTTGTTATTTGATTAATCGTATGTCCTCATCTGTGTTACATGATCAAATTCCTCATTCACTTCTTTTCCCTAACCAACCACTTTATTTCCTTCCTCCTCGTGTCTTTGGTTATACTTGCTTTGTTCATATTCTCACTCTAGGACAAGACAAGCTTTTCGCTAAAGCCACGAAATGCATTTTCTTAGGCTACTCCCGACTTCAGAAGGGTTATCGTTATTATTCCCCTCAGACTCAATGACACTTTCTCTGCTGATGTCACCTTTTTCGAGGACTCACCCTTCTTCTCCTCCTTCGAGTCTCTTCCTCAAGTATCAACAGAATTCTTCCCATCTCCCGCCTATATTTCGATGATGTACCTTCGACCACTTCAGTTTATCATCGCCGCCACCATTCGTTGTGTTCCTCTCCTTTCACGGTGCCTCGCCGACTCACTTCCTATCCCTCCAAATTTTCATTCTCGCTTCCGCTCTGGCCGAGCAAACACCATCGCTTCTTCGGAAAGGTAATTGATCTACTAGCAATCCTCATCCTATTTACAATTTTTTGAGTTACCATTGATTATCTTCACCCTACTCTGCATTTGTTTCTGCTATATCCTATGTTTCTCTTCCTAAGAACACCAATGAGGCTCTTTCCCATCCGAGCTGGCAACAGGCAATGGTAGATGATATGGCTGCTCTGCACTCAATTGACACTTGGGATCTTGTTGTTTTTCCATTCGTAAGTTTCGCTTGGTCACGCGGTTTACACAAGTAAGGCTATCGGGTCCCGATGGTCGTTGATCGCCTTAAGGCCCGCTTTGTCAAGTAAAGGATATATACTCAAAGTTTATGGTTCCGATTATGGTGACACATTCTTCGTTGCCAAGATCGCTTTCCTCGTTGTCTCCTTCTCCATGGTCGCTATGTGCTCTTGGTCACTTTATCTGATATTAAAAATGCCTTCCTTCATGGTGAGATCTTGGCAGGAAGGTTTATATGAGCAACCACTCCTGCCAGTTGCCCGGAGTCCGGCGAGTGTGCGGTTACGCTGCTCTCTACGGCTTGAAACAATCTCCTCGAGTATGGCTCGACCGCTTTAGTTCTCCGTTGTTCAAGAATTTGGCATGCTTCAGCATACGTACTATCCAGTTTTTTATCATCATAACTCTTCAGTGGCAAAGGTATTTATCTCGTTGTTTATGTGGACGACATCGCTGGCGCATAATGATCATGATGATATTCGTAAATCCAAAGCAACACCTTTCACCCACTTTCGTACTAAAGACTCGGGAAATCCCAAGCATTTTCTAGGAATCGAGATAGCTCAATCCAGCTTTTACGGTGTAACCCTTCCCAATGGAAGTATGCTTTAGACATCTTAAGAAACCGTATGTTAGATCAGAACCGGTAGACACCCTATGGATCCTAATGTCAAACTGCACGACGGTGGGGAGTCTTTAGGAGATCTGGGAGATATCTACGACTCGTGTGAGGTAAACCGAACTACCCCACCATTACCTCGGCCGTACATTTCCTTTCAGGAGTGTTGTTAGACAATTCCTACAAGCCACCATGTGATAGCCATCGAGATGTCAGAATCCGCATTCTTCGATATATCAAAAGTACATCGTAAAGCCAAGGTGTGTTGTACAAGAATGGGGAGGTCATACCTGTGGATGTTGGTTACACAGATGCAAATGGGTCGGGCCACTCCACGTATAGACGCTCACTCAGTAGTACCGTGTTTTTATTGGTGGCAACCTCATCCTCGGAAGAATAAGAAACAACACGTAGTGGCCAGATCTAGCGCAGTTTAGTACGGAGCTACGGATTTCGGCAACATGTGAACTCATATGGTCGAGACACCTTCTCCAGAGTCGAGATTTGGAGGATGAACGCATGAAGTTCATCTCTGTGATAACCAGTCGCTTGGCTATTGCATCCAATCCAAGATTCCATGAAAGCGGACCAAACACATTGAAGTCGATCAATATTTATTAGAGAGAAGATCGTGATCGGGATGTATGGCTACTAGCTCTTGTCAATTCAATTGATCAACTAGCATATCTTTACCAAATCCCTTGAGGTCCTAGAATTAAATACATTTGTAACAAGCTTGATGCATATGACATATATGCTCCAGCTTGAGGGGGAGTGTTAGATATTGTACAGTCTTTTCCTTTTATTTTCTTACTATATTGTGGGTCCCATGAGCATGTATTTATATAAGTCCAATATGTAATGTAGTAGTTAGTTTTTCTCGTGAATATAATCAAAATTAGGGATTCTCCCTTTTCTCTCTTCATAGTACCTAATCTTGTCTGAATATTTTGTGTTCTTTTCCCACGAGTTATATCCGTATTTTTTTGTTTTAATATCTATAGGTACTAGCAAATTATGCTGTTAGACCCTTAGACAGTAGAATATATTCTTGTTGAGAATCATAGGATATTCTCTGGTTTATCTCCTTCCTTTCTTGTACATTATTTTTCCTTCCTTTTTGTACTTTATTTGTTTCCTTTTTGTGTCTTCTTGATGCATATAAAATAGGTAGGACCTATACCGTATTTTACATCCATTAAATAAGAAAAGTATTGTTTTCTTCTAACCTTTCACATGGTATCAGAGCCATGGAAGGTTGTTCGGTTAGGTTTTGCTTGCCTTCAATTTCGACAACCCATCTAATACATCTCTTCCTACTAATTCCACCTTCATCGCAGAAAGCATCGGAATTCTTTGCCACCGTCAGACCCTCTCATCGCCGATGTACTTTCCTGACGACTTTTCCGGTGACAACCCTTGCTGGCGAGATACTCCCATCAGTTGACTCGTCGGTAGCCGATCTATTCATCAGAGGCAAGAACTTCAGCAATCGAGCTCCCACGCACTGTCACGCGCTTGTCCTTCTCAGATAGCTATCGCCCGCTCGCCGACGCATGGGTGGCGTGTGAATGACCCTCCGGCCATGTGTTTCTCCCACCTAGCTCGTCTCTCATCGATAGAGTTTTGTAGCTCCCAGGTTCTTCCATCTGAAGCCCCCATCTTCGTGTTTTGCCCATTTTTGTCTATGATAGTCCTCTTCTTTGGACTTTTCTGATTTGTCTTGGCTTTTTTCCGACAGCTTAACGCCCTCCACATGCTTCTCTCACCTTTAGCAGTTGTGTTTAGTCTTGGTACTGTTGTTTTCTTACTGATTCAATTGATTTGGTTGATTTTTCACTTCTATGGCTATCAAGTAGTTTCATCTACACCTTCGGGAGTTATTCTTATGCCCAACGAGTATAAGGAGTACCTTCACCTCACTCAGGCAGCCAAATCTACATCTATTTCGTTTGTTGCCTAGATCGATAATGCTTCTGCTTGCCTTTCACATTCATCTGGTCCATGGATTCTCGATTCTGGAGCCTCTGATCTTCTTTCTGGTAATAAAGATCTTTTTTCTTCCCTTACTATTACATCACCTCTACCCATGATAACTTTAGCTAATGGCTCTCAAACCATGGCTAAAGGAATCAGTTTGGCATGTCCTCTTCCTTCCTTACTCCTTACATCCGTCCTTTATGTTCCTGATTCTCCTTTTAATATGATTTCTATCAGTAAGTTGACTCGATCCCTTAATTGCTTGATTACCTTTTCTGATAATTCTGTCACATTACAAGATCGAAGTACGGGGAGGACGATTGGCATAGGACGTGAGTTTCAGGGCCTCTTTAATCTTAGCCCTCCTTCATCTTCCATCACAGACTTCCATGGATACTCTCCTTACCCACGGTCGCCTGTCATCCGAATATTTCCAAGTTTTTCTAGTTTGTCCCACCGTGTGACAGGCCGCCAAATATACTCAAGTCCCATTCCCCGTTTAGATTAATCCGACAAAGTCTCAGCTCGAGCTTGTCCACACTGATATTTGGGGTCCTTCCCGGATTGAGTCTACCTTGGGGTTTCGGTACTTTGTCACTTTTATAGATGATTATTCTCGTTGTACTTGACTATTTTTAATGAAAACTCAAGCTAAGTTATTCTCTATTTTCCAAAAATTCCATGCTGAAGTTCGAACTCAATTTAATACTTTAATTCGTATCCTACGAAGTGATAATGCCGAAGAATATCTTTTTGGACCATTCTCCTCCTTTATGTCCCCACCTGAGATTCTTCATCAGTCCTCTTATGCTTACACTCCTCAACAAAATAGAGTGGCTGAGCACAAGAACGTCATTTAGTTGAAACCGCTCGCACTCTTCTACTCCATCATAAGGTTCCTCAACGGTTTTAAGGGGATGCTACCTGAGCCGCTCGTTATTTGATTAATCGTATGCCATCATCTGTCTTACATGATCAAATCCCTCATTCCATCATTTTTCCAAACCAACCCCCCTTCTGCCTCTCCCTCGTGCCTTTGCTTGTGTATGTTTTGTCCATATTCTTACTCCTGGACAGGACAAGCTCTCAACTAAAGCCACAAAGTGTCTTTCTCGGTTATTCTTGACTTCAACGAGGTTATCGTTGCTACTTTCTTGATACACATCGATACTTTGTCTCTACCGATGTCACTTTTTTGAGAACTCTTCTATGTTCCCTACCATCCACCCTCCCAGTTCTGATGTCATATCTCTACCTCTTCTTTATCCCGTCCCTGATATTCTCTATTTGTACCTTCCGCTACCCACCAACCATTGTAATTTTATACTCTCCGTCGCCGCGCATCGACACAGCTCTCTCGACCGACTCATCTCTTATGACGCTCTCCCCGTCTGGCCTACCGCCTCCCGCCACCCTCCAATCTGCCCAAAGGTACTGCCTCGTAATCCCCCATCCTATTTATAATTTCCTGACTTATCACTGCTTTTCTTCACCATATTCAACTTTTATTTCCACCTTGTCTTTTTCTCTTCTTAAAACTGTGCATGAGCTTTCTCTCATCCAGGTTAGAAACATGCAATGGTTGAAGAAATGGTTGCTCTACATTCTACTGGCACATGGGACCTAGTCACTTTACCTACTGGCAAGTCTCTTGTTGGTTGCCGTTGGGTTTATACTATTAAGATTGGTCCGGATAGTCGGGTGGACCGTCTGAAGGCTCGTTTGGTTGCCAAGGGGTATACTTAGATATATGGCTTCGACTACTATGACACTTTTTCTCTTGTTGCCAAGATGGTTTCCATTCGTCTTCTCTTATCTATGGCTGTTCTGAGATCTTGGCCCCTGTATCAATTGGACGTCAAGAATGCATTTCTCCATGGCGACTTCGCCGAGGAGGTATATATGGAGCAACCACTTGGATTTGTTGCTCAAGGGGAGTCTAGTTTGGTATGCATGCTACGTTGTTCCTTATATGGCCTAAAGTAGTCTCCTCGAGCCTGGTTTGGCCTCTTTAGCTCAATGGTACAGGAGTTTGGTATGACTTGGAGTACATCAGACCACTCTGTCTTCTATCATCATGTTATCCTCGTGGACAATGCATCTATCTCGATTGTTTATGATGACAATAAGTATAATGTACATTGATTAGGATGGTATTCGGAAATTTAAACAACATTTCTTTAGCTACTTTCAGACAAAAGACTTAGGGAAACTCAAGTACTTTCTAGGGATTGGATTGAGATAGCTCAATCTAATTCTGGTGTGGTTATGTTTAAGAGGAAGTATGTCTTGGATATATTGGATTAAAGTGGTATGCTAGGATCGTAAACTCAGATACTTCTTCGATCCTAACGTCAAGCTTCAGACTTCTGACAGGGAGCCTCTATGAGATCCTGAGAGATATCGATAACTAGTGAGGAGACTAAACTACCTCATCATCACTCGACCGGACATTTCCTTTCCTGTGAGTGTAGTTAATCAATTCCTCAAGACCTCACTACGTGATAGTCATCGGGACAAGCCAGATCCGTGATTCGTGATATCAAAGAACACCGTGCCAAGTTATATGAAAGTAGAGGTAACACCCAGATTGTTGGATATTGTGATGCAGATTAGGCAGGCTCGCCCGTAGACAGACGCTCCACTTTAGGATATTGTGTATTTATTGGAGACAACTTAATATCCTAGAAGAGTAAGAAACGGGATGTGGTGGCCAAGTCTAGTGCTGCCTGTGCATCGAGCCACACTTTGGCAACTTGCGAACTTATATACTAAACAAATTTTCTTTGGAGCTAAGATTTGGGAAGGATGGACAACGACGCCAGGCAACATAAATCAAGCAGCCCCACATTGCTTCCAACCTAGTCTTTCATGAGATGACCAAACATATTGAAGTGGATGCCTGGCCTTATTCTCGAGAGAAGATTGCCTCGTGACGCATGACTATTAGTTTTGCTCAACTCGAGCGACTAACTACAGACATTTTCACTAAGCTCCTCTCCCAAGGTCCAAGGATTCAGTTCGCTTAAAATGCTCTCTGGGTGGATATAACCTATACGCTCCAGCTTGAGGGGGAGTGTTGAGAATCATGGGATATTCTCTGGTTTATCACCTTCTTTTTTGTACTTTATTTGTTTCATTTTTGTGTTTTCCTGACCTATATAATTAGGTAGGACTTATACTAGGTAGGACTTATACTGTATTTTACATCCATTCAATAAGAAAAGTATTTTTTTCTTCTATCATTTCACAATTCCAATGCTTTATTCATGGTCTAAAATGCCTTTCTTGTTTGTGTGTTTGTTTTTCTAAATGAGTGAAGGTTTTTGGGGCATTTAGAGTGGCTGTGAAGATGTTGCTCATGTTGAACTCTAAAATCAAAATTGATGGTGGTGGAAATACTGTTGTTACCACTTCTGTCCTTGAAGAATCTTATTTGTCTCTAACGGTATGTTATTTTAACTAATCCATATTTAGCTGTAGGCTATTATGTTCTTGGAACCGTGATTATAAATTCTTGTTTTTGGCAGGAAAAATCTGTAATTAGTTCAAATACGAATTTGGCTGTATATGGTCAAGGACTTTTGAAGTTGACTGGTCATGGTGATGCAATTAAGGCCCAGCGACTTTTGTTGGCACTGTTTTATAATATAACTGTAAGACTGATTTATGTTTCTTTGTAATGCTTAACTATGAGTTATATGATTAGATTTATATTTAGAATCAGTTATGTACTTTATAAATGGATTCACAGGTAGAATTATTTATCATTAATAATAAATAATAATATAATAGTAGTAGTAGAAGTAGTAACTTTCAGAACTGAGATGGGATGGTATATTTGTGATATATGAAAGAAATATTTAGCATACAAGAAGGATTAGGAATCCTTTACCTATGAACCAGAGAAAGGAAAATCTAAAGCATCTGGTATCAGCTTCCATATATCTTTACATGATGAGGTTGCCAGAGGCTGCTTTTTTCCACATGTTCACAAAATTCCCTCCTCAATTGGCCAGTGCTGCCAATAGATTGTTCTTATCTTGGATCAACATCAGCCTGTCATGATATTACCATGGATGCTTGAGGCTAAGATACGTAAAATTAGTATTCTTTTCCCAACTGTGCATAAGAAGTATGGATAACTGATTAATGAATTGGACTGATGTTCATAATGGGATGTGTTTCTCCTTGGTTTCATGAAAGAGTAACTAGAAGGAAAAACTGCTTGACTCATAGTGCTAATTATCTGAATTTCAATCTGAAGTTCCTAAGTTCTTCTGCAAATATAAAGGTGAAGGCAAATTGTTTGTGGAAGTTAGTGAAAAATAACTTAGTGAAAAATGACATGCTGAGGTATAAGTAAATTGAAGTATTTAATAGATTGTACATCTTAAGGAAAAAGATGGGGACATCATGTATGTGGGATATAATTCTTGTTACCACCACCACCATCTTCTTCTTCTTATTTCAACTTTTGATAAGGTACATCTTTTTGTTGGTTTTTTTACGAAAGTTTCTTCTTATGGTATTATTTCAACATTTAATACAATAGATCTTTTTGTTGGGTTTTATCTTCTTTCATAATTACAAAAGTTTGATGCTGTTACATCTTCTTCTTCAGACCATTCTTCATGTTTCATCTTTTTTTGTTGGTTTATCTTCTTTCATAATTACAAAAGTCTTCTTGTGGTGTTATTTCAACATTCAATACAATACATCTTTTTGTTGGTTTATTGTCTTTCATAGTTATAAAAGTTTGCTGCTGTTACGCATCATCTTCAGACCATTATTTATGTTTCCAGGTTTTTTTCCTCTGGTTCTGTTCAGTTATGCTGCATGAGTATGTCTTTTACTTGGACTGTTGTCTCACTTTTATTGGGGCCTTCAGTTTGGATGGTTAAAAAGTATTAGCTTTGTGCACCTTGTATTTTGATATTTTACATTGTTTCTAACTTCTTTTTGCTGTCATTATTTTATGTTATTTCTCTTCTCTACCTTAATGATGCATGAATGCAACCCTGTGTCTTCCTTCACCTCCCGCTCTTCCTTTCCTATTTTGCAGTTGGATTTCAATGTTCCAATGAAGTATTTGTTTGATAATATAAAGCTTTTTAGCATGCATCTGAATTTCTTTTAATCCCATACAAACATTGTGTGTTGGGATTACAACCTTAGCATTTGTAAAACAGTATTTTTGTTACAATGTGCCTTCTTTCTTTCAGCTTGTTTCATGTTTTTTTATTACAAATGATTTTAGTTTCTTGTTTCATACTATCCATATATTATTCAGACGCTCCTTACATATTTCTGTAAATTCTTTTCAACTGCGCCAGACCATGTCAGCCTGTCATTGCTTCAGGCCCATTGATGATGATAAGCATGTGGGAGTGGGAACCTTGCTTCATTATCTTGGAACTGCTTTGTAATACACTATCATCCATAAACCATTTTTGTAATCCTCTCTCTCCTTGTTCTTCTCAAGCCAGAGGGTAACAGTAATCTGCTGTGGAGCCTACATGCCCAATGGATTTTACCATCTCACCACATGATTTATCAGTGCATAATACACTATCCTTTTCACTTCAAGTAAGACACGGCTTTATCTTTGAATTTCCCATTATACTAATATATCTAACTGTTATAGAATATGTCTACTTTATATATAGAGTTGTAATCTATCAAGAAACTTGTCTTATAGAGTTGTAATCTATTAGGAAGGTTAGATTGACTTTTGTATATATATATTCACAATGGATCAATGAAAAACACAGAATTCATTCCTCTAATTATTTTGTCTTGCTCTCTACATGGTATCAAAGCATAGGGTTTTAATTTGCCCTAAAAAAGGCAAATTTTTTAGAAATTTTGGAATAGAACACAAGGATTGCCGACAAGATTCTCCGCACCATCATCTCACGACAACCCTGCCATTAAAGGATCATTGATGCCCGCTTCATCCACCGGAGCGGAAGAATCTCCAAGATTATCCAATCATCCACGCCAATACGTGTGTCTCTGAACTCTAGCCGCCGCCCACGCCGCAGCATGGGGGCATGTGAAGCCACCTTCAGCGACCAGCTTCCTAGACACCTGCTTCCCCTGTCTGAGGCCTACCACAATGATTTTCAAAGGATTTTGTGCTCGGCATCCCTTTTTTTCTTGGGTTTCATGCCTTTCTCCTTGTTTTCTTCAAGATCCAGAGGTGTTTTGTGGATTATACAACCACATTCTATTCCAGTGCAGTGTTTTTCGTGGGAAGGTGGTATTTTTCTCGCAAGATCCTATTTTTTTGGTATTTTTCGGATTTTCAGGGGCTTGTTCGAGTTAGATCTGCTTCTATGACGAACACAAAACCCCTAGGAAGAGTTGTGTGTCATTATTGCCATAATCCAAGACATGTATGCCAGAATTGTAGGAAGCTGCTGCACAAAAATTGCAGCGATCACCGTCATTATCGTAAATCACTTCGCTTATCTACTTCTGTATCACTACACTCGGCCGAGTCGTGCAAAACCAACACATGTTTTATTTCCTCTTCCTCCACATGGGTTATTCACTCTGGATCCACCAACCACATGACATGTAATTCCTGTTTATTTACTACGTCTTAGTCACACCCTTCTACCTCTACTGTTACCCTTGCAGATGGGTCAACATCTTGTGCCCTTGGGTTATGGACAATTCATTCGACTCCTCTAATCACTTTGACCTCCATTTTGAGCTACCAGCAATTATCTTTAATTTTTAGTTTTTGTGAGCAATCCACTCAGATATTTTTACCAAAAAAGATTCTCATTCTTCTTGATCATTGTTTGACATCTCAAGATCTTTCACTGTTATCATCGTCAAGGATGCAGTATCGGGGTCTCTACATCCTTGAAACAAAGGCAGCCATAAAAAGCCCTCGGTTGCTTCTGTTTCTGGGAGTTGTGCTACCCCCATTCGAATTTTTCATATGATTTTGGCTACCAATAATTTTTTCTCCATTTGTTAAAGAAGCTATATCCCTAGTTTTTTAGCCTATCCTCATTGAACTATGAGTCGTGTCAATATGCTAAGCTTCATCGAGTGCATTTGATTCTTAGAGTCAATAAACAAGCTTCTGCTCCTTTTGAGTTTGTGAAATGAGAGAAGAAAAGAGAATTTGTTTCTTTATTGAATGGAGTGAGTTACATAAGATAGAGACACCTTGCTATATACAACATAATGGAATAAAAGGAAACAAAACGCTGCGAAGTTTAAGGAGTGATAACGCATAAAAAGGCAGAAGATAAACGAGTTAATATCTAGAGAATATTCTTTGATTATCAACACTTCCCCTCAAGCTAGAGCATATAGGTTAAATGCACCAAGTTTGTTAGAAATGTACTTAATTCTAGGACCTTTAAGAGATTTGGTGGATTACCAGCCGTTAGCGGTTACCGAAGCTAATAAAACTAGTAGTCATGAATTCGATGCGATAGCCTTCTCCGATGAAGTGACAATCCACTTCAATATGCTTGGATCCCTTCCTACGAAAAGCACGTATTTGGATGCGATGCGAGAAAGAATCCTGATTATCACATATTACTTTCCATTTGTTCATCCTTCGCAAATCTTCACTTCAACATGTCTTCTACTACATGAGCTCCACGCCTGCCAAAGCCATAGCTGATATTGCCTTCAAACATCCTTGATCCGCTACATCTTGTTTCTTAATTTTCTAGGATACTAGGTTTCCACGAATAAATACACAATACCCGTAAGTGGAGATCCGCGTGAACCCGGCCTACCATCACAATATTCACACCGGTGTGGACCTCTGTTTTCATATAACACCATTTGGCCTGGTGTTCTCTTAATATAATGGAGGATACAAATCACAACATCCTAGTGGCTATCACATGGTGATTGCAAGAACCTTCGGCTAACACTCAGCTGGTAATGCCTTCAGTCAAGATGCCGAGATAGTGTAGTTTTCCTACAAGTCAGCCGACATATCTCCTCATCATGCAGGCTCCCTGGGTCCTAGCAATGGTTTGACATTCTGATCCAGAGTGCTCCATGTAAGTTTGCAAATCAGCACACCCGTCTCTCTAATATTTCCAAGGCATACTTTCTCTCGATTCATAACCTCACCGATATATCGTTGGCCCTCAATCCTCAGAAAATACTTGAGTTTCCCAAGTCCTTAGTCCTAAAGTAAAGAAGAGATGTTGTTCTCGTACCGAATATCATCCTCGTCATCAGCCCTCGCGATAACAATGTCATCCACATAAAATCAAATAAATGCACTACCCTAAACTCATATGATGATAGAAAACCGAGTGGGATCCCCACTGTACTTCTGAATATACCAAACTCCCCAACCACTAACTAAATCGCCAAACCAAGCTCTCGAGGGGACTACTTCAAGCCATAATGAGCGTGTAGTTGCATTGTCAATCCGCACTTCTTACAACAAACCTAGCGGTTGTCCATTACAGACCTCTCGCTCAAGTCGCCACGCAGTTGTTATTACTCGACGCCCAAATCGATATAAATGCCAAGATCGTATTAGCAAAATATAGATAGGAGAACACGAACAAAGGCAATCTTGGCAATAGGGGAAAAGGTATCATAGTAGTCGAAACCATAAACTTGAGTGTACCCCTTTGCAACTAATCGAGCCTTAAGACAATCCACCCAACGACATCCAACTAAGCAGCCTTGCCAACAGTAAAGTAACTGTGTCCTAAGTGCCACTAGAATGTGGTTTGTACCATTTCCTCAACTACAGCTTGTTTCCGGCCGACGGTAGCCTCATGGCTAGCTCAGGAATACAAGATGGAAACAATGGCAGAGTATGAAGAAGATAAACGATGATATGTCAGAAAATTGTAAATAAGATGGGGTTATGAGATGAACGAGTACCTTTCCGAATGACAATGGGAAGATCAACGGGAGACGGCGAGACCGGCGTCGTGAAGAAGGTGCCATAGGAGATGAGTCAGTCGGAGGCCTAGTGTCAGTATGCCGGCGACGAGTATAAACCTACAATGGTCGAGGTGGAGTAGCCGGAGGTGCAAGTAAGGTATCTGAGACGAGATAAAGAAGGGGTAGAGATATGACATTAGAATTGGGAGGGTAGTTGATAGGGAATATAGAAGAGTTCTCAAAAATTTGACATCGGCAGAGACAAAGTATCGATGTGTATTAGGAGAGTAACAACGATAACCTCATTGAAGCTGGGAATAACCGAGGAAGACACACTTCGTGGCTTTGGCTGAAAGCTTGTCTTGTCCAGGAGTAAGAATATGGACAAAACAAACACAACCAAAGACACGAGTGGGAAGACCGAAGAGAGGTTGATTTGGAAAAAGAATGGAATGAGGGATTTTTTCATTTAAGACAGATGACGACGTACGATTGATTAAATAACAAGCGGCTAAGGTAGCACCCCCTAAAAAACGTTGAGGAACCTTATGATGGAGTAGGAGAGTGCAAGCGGTTTCAACCAAATGACGGTTCTTGAACTCAACCACTCCATTCTGTTGAGGAGTGTAAGTGCAAGAGGACTGATGAAGAATCCCATGTAAGGACAAAAAAGAGGAGAATGGTTCAGGAAGATATTCCTTGACATTATCACTTCATAGGATACAAATTGAAGTATTAAATCGGAATTCAACTTCCAGTGATGAAACCTCGAAAATAGAGAATAACTCAGCTCGAGTTTTCATTAAAAATAGCCAAGTACAACGAGAATAATCATCTATAAAAGTAACAAAGTACCGGAACCCTAAGGTAGACTTAGTCCGTGAAGGACCCCAAACACCAGTGTGGACAAGCTCGAAAGGAGCCTTTGACCGTTGATCTAGGCGCTTGGGGAATAGGACATAAGTATGTTTCCCAAGTTGACACGACTCACACCCAATTGAGGACAAATTAGAAAAACAAGGAACCATTACTCGAAATTTGGAAATATTTGAATGACTAAGGCGACTATGAAAAAGGAGAGTAGTATCCATGGAAGTGCAAGCAGTGGAAGATGAAGGCGAGCTGAGATGAAAGAGGCCTTGAAACTCACGTCATATTCCAATCGTCCTCCCCGTACTCCGATACTGCAATGGGACAGGATTATCAGTTAATCAAACAATTAAGTTCACGAGTCAACTTACTGATAGAAATCAGATTAAAAGGAGAATCAGGAACATAAAGGACAGGAGTAAGGGGCATGGAAGGAAGAGGACATGTTGAACCAATTCCTTTAGCCATGGTTTGAGATTCATTAGCTAAATTAATCATGGGTAAAAGTAATGGAATAGTAAGGGAAGAAAAAATATCCTTATTACTAGAAATATGATCAGAGGCTCCATAATCAAGAATACAAGATTTAGATGAATGTGAAAGACAAAGAGGCATTACCGGTCTGGGCAATAGATGAAATTGATGGAGATTTGGCTGCCTGAGTGAGGTGGAGGTACTCTTTATACTCGTTGGGCATAAGAATAACTCCCGAAGGTGTGGATGAGCTCCCTTTGGCAGCCATAGAGACGAGAAATCAGCAAAAAATTGACCGAATTAGCAAACTAGTACTTCCAGAAGTAACTAACAACTCCCAAGGGCCTGAATGGGTAGTAGAGTGTTGGAAAACACAAAAGGGAGAAGATTTAGGCGACAGAAAAGCCTTAAAAAGAGTCGTCGGAGAGAAAAATATGAACAAATGGCATTTTCCGGCACCAAAGTGGAGAAGCAAGGTTACAAGGAGAGAGATCGACGGTCGACGAAGCTGCTGGTGGAGTGCCGTCATCGAAAATGGGGCCACACGCCCTCACGCGTCGACGCGTGAGAGATGCTGCTGGAGAGAAATGATGCGCATGGTGGCGTGTCGATGACCTCCTGGCGCCGGAGTTGTTGCTGGAGGATAGATTAGGTCTCGACAATCCTAATGGTGTGGTCGCCGACTAGAGTTGAGACAGTCATTGGAAACGTTTGTTGGAAAATTTTCTTACAGCGACGAGGTGTTCTAACGACAACGAAGAGTTCCGATGTTTTTTGCGATGAGGTGGAGTGGTCGGAAAGAGATCTAACCACTAGATAGGTTGTAGGAATTGAAGACACGACAAAATCCTAGCCCGAAACTTTCATGGCTTTGATACCATGTGAAATGAGAGAAGAAAGAATGCTTTTCTTTATTGAATGAGTGAGTTATATAGTATAGAGACACCTATATATATATACAAAATAATGGAACAAAAAGGAAACAAAATAAAATGTAAAAGGAAGGAAGATAATGTACAAAAAAGATAGGAGAAAAACCAAAGAATATCTAGGGAATATTCTTTGATTCTCAACAGAGTTGGTTCACTATGATGTTTGGGATCCTTGTCCAGTTTGTCTTTGACTGGGTTTAAATATTTTGTTAGTTTTGTGGATGATTTCTCTCGTGTCACTTGGTTTTATCTAATGAAAAGCCGTTCTGAGCTTTTTCTCATCAGAATGCTCAGGCTGAATTCAAACACAATTTCATGTTTCTCAGCGTAACATTGAGAAGTGATAATGCTGAATATTTGTCGAACCTGGGGTGATTTTTATGTTAGCTAACATAGATTGTCGATTACACCTTGTGAATCGATACACCTTCTTAGAATGGGATAGCTGAGATAAAGAATAGACATCTTCTTGAGACTACCCGAACCCTTATGTTCCAAATGAATGTCCCTAAACATTTTTTTTTTGCCTCTGTGAATTTCCACAAAATTTTGTTTTTTTTATTAACAGGATGCCCTCATCGTTCTTAATCATACTCTACCACCGCGCTGTTTCCAAATAACTCGTTGTTCTATCGATCCCTGAGGTATTCGATGCACATCCTTTGTTTGATGTCCGTCCTCAAGTCTCTAAACTTGATCTAAGTCCAAAGTGTATCTTGTGGGATATTCATTTGTTTAAAAGGGTATAGGCGCATCGCTCCACTCTTTAACGTAAGCATTTTGTGTCTACCGATGTCGCATTATTCGATACTACCCCATTTTCCTTATTTTTCCCGCCAGGTCTCTTGTGCAGTCGGGAGGAAGAAGACTTACTTGTTTATACTCTTGCCTCACCCATTGTCTCGAACTGCTCCGTCCCTACTCGAATTAAAACCTCCTATCGCTCGGATCTGGGCTTCGTATACTTACCCCAGGTCTTGAGCCCTCCACTAGTTGTTTCGACGTCAGATCCTGTTCTTAGTGATGATCTTCCTATTGCTCTCCGTAAAGGTAAACGTTAGTGTGCTCATCTAGTTTCCTCCTTTTGATCTTATGACCACTTGTCATCGCATTGTATCTTTTCATTGCGTGTCGGTGGACTACATTTGATTGCACAACAAGGTTTACGAAGCCCTCGCTCACTGTTTGGCGTAGTGCTATATGATAGAGATGGATAACTTTAGTAGTAATAATGCCCAGGACTTAGTTCGTTTTTGTTGGGAAGAACGCCATTGGTTGCTGTTGGGTGTTCACAGTGAATGTTAATCCCAATGGATCCATTGCTTGGTTGAAAGCTCGCCTTGTTGCTAAAGGGTATGCCCAGACATATGGCGTGGACTATTTCGACACTTTTTCCCTTGTTGCTTTACTGGAATATGTTTGGCTTTTTATTTCCCTGGCTACCACTTATAATTGAGGTTCTCTTGGCTTGATAGTAAATCATCTTTCTTGTGTGACCACTTCAAGGAGGTGTATGGAAGCAGCCAAGGATGCATTGCTGGGGAGATAAAGGGTTGTCGTCTTCAAAAGTCTTTGTATGGTTTGAAACAGAGTCCATGTGCGTGGTTTGGTAAATTTATCCAAGCTGTTGAGGAATTTGGCATGCAGAAGAGTAATCGACCCACTCAGTCTTCCTCTGAGAACTCTGATGAATCTGATACATTTGTTGAATTCGTGTATGGCAGTTGATATTGTTATCACTGGGAGTGACTCTAAAAGTATCTCATCTCTTAAGTCCTTTCTTTAGAGCCAATTCCATACAAAGGACTTAAGGATGCTAAGATACTTCTTGGGCATTGAAGTTATGCGAAGCAAACATGAGATCTTCTTATCTCAAAGGAAATATGTGCTTGATCTATTGTCTGAGACTGAAAAGTTAGGGGTAAAACCATGCAGTTCTCCTATGGTTCCAGGCGTACACCTTACTAGAGAAGACGAAACATTTGAGGATCCTAAGAGATATTGAAGACTGGTTGGGAAGTTGAATTACCTTACAATCATTCGTCTTGATATTGCCCACTCAGTCAGTATTGTAAGCTAATACATGTCTTCTCCAACATTTGATCATTGGGCAGCTGTAGAACAGATTCTATGTTACTTGAAAGAAGCCCCGAGACGTGGTATTTTATACAATAATCATGGACATAATAGACTTGAGTGTTTCACGAATGCTAATTGGGTAAGATCTAAGCAGGACAGGAGATCCACTGCAGGTTACTGTGTCTTTGTTGGAGGGAATCTAGTCTCATGGAAGAGTAAAAAACAGAGTGTTGTCTCTCGATCTAGTGTAGAGTCTGAATATAGAGCGATGACATAGTCCGTATGTGAGATTATGTGGCTTCATCAACTTTTGATGGAAGTCGGCATTAAGACACCAGTCCCATCAAAACTCTGGTGTGACAATTAGGCTACCCTTCATATTGATTCTAATTCGGTATTCCATAAGCGACTAAGCATATTGAGATAGATTGTCATTTTGATCGTGAGAAAATACAACTTGGCTTGATTTTTACAGGATATGTGAAGGCTGGAGAACAATTGGGTGATATCTTCATAAAGGCTTTAAATGGGGACCGGGTTAGTTATCTTATTAGCAAAGTTGACGTGATTAATATCTATCTTTCGACGAGGGAGTGTTATAGCATATATCTACTTACATATAGAGTTGTAATCTATTAGAAAACTTGTCTTATAGAGAGTTGTAATCTATTAGGAAGGTTAGATTGACTTTTGTATATATATATTCACAATGGATTAATGAAAAACACAAGGAATTCATTCCTCCAATTATTTTGTCTTGCTCTCTGCACTAACTAAAGGTTTGCTTTCATTTATGTATTCTCACTTCATTATAGGGGATACTGGGATGCTTTCAGTGGTGCAACTTACACGTGGAAAATGATTCAGCGTAATGATAGCATTCAATAGAAAAAACCAGTAATAAATTTTTCAAATTAAAGCAATTGAAATTCATTGGCTGGTAGAGGAGCTACAGTACTAGGGGAATAAATAGAGTAAAATTTCGACTTTATTGAAACTATGCATCCTTTTCTGTTGCAAGGTATGCTCTATGATTTTGTGCCTTCGAGAATACTAGAATACAGTGAACTTTCATGTGTTGTTGAATAAGACAAATCCTCGAGCTTAAAAATTCTTCTTGGAAATAGGATGCGTAGACA
Organism: Tetrastigma voinierianum; assembly: GCA_016808115.1. NCBI lineage: Eukaryota > Viridiplantae > Streptophyta > Magnoliopsida > Vitales > Vitaceae > Tetrastigma > Tetrastigma voinierianum. The sequence goes on along the minus strand of JAEQBH010000315.1, from coordinate 757,348 downwards.
ATTCTCAATTTCAAATCTCTCAGGATGTAACTGATATGGGTTTCCATTTGCTGCGAACAGCAGAGGTGGCTGAAGAACTAGATGGTGGTGGCAGGAACTTCATTCTTGAACTTCTTAACAACTTTGTTAAAAGACCAACTCTCCTAAAAGGTAAAGCTTGTAGGATTTGGGTTTACTATGAATACTAGGCTTCACACCCTCCCTCACATGCATGTGGCTCCATACCTGCGCACGTGGAGAGCCAGAGTTCGTTATGGACTTTCAAATCAACAAATGGGGATCAAATATTTAAATTTGCAAGGAGCGGTGATAAAGAAAGTCACAAAGAAGGCAGAGAAGAGGAAAATATTCCTAAATCCAGGCAGGGCCAACCTATTTGGCATGTTTATTCTAGAAGGAAAAAAAGGGGACACGTGGAAGAGGGGGAGAATGACCAGCTGGAGAAAGGGCATAGCAGTTGGGATGGAGTGCAAAAGGGGCAGCTGAGAGTGAAGGGGAATATTTTCTGGACTGCCAAGAAGGAAGGGTACAGTAAAAAGAGGTTCGAGCCTTTTGCAAACCAAACTATGATACTATGTTAACGACCAACTCTCCTAAAAGCAAGCTTACTGGGTTTAGTTCATCATGAATACCATCCTTCACAAACTTCTGAGTTGATTTAGGATTCGGTGGGTTAGCAGAAGGAAAGACGAGATTTAGTATCATCACCCGGAGCTAAGCGAATTGGGTGATTACATTTATTATTTATTCTCCATATTTGATGTTCAATTTTGATCCGTGCAATAACTGAGTACTTTGCCATTTCATCCCAGTACTACCATGGATGCCCGCAATTGTTATGCTAGTGTGGTGGGGGTTCATGCAGCTGGTTGAAAGCTATGTTCCTGATAAAGTAAACCATCAGTCATGAGGTAATTCTTCTCTGGTGACATTATGAGGCTCATAAACCATCCTGACATCTTTGTTTTGCACAAAATAGAGATGTTTTCTTTGGTAAATTTTTAGATTTACTTCAAGATTGATATGTTGGTTTAAGAGGGCTTAGGTCTGTATAGCTGGGCACCAATTATCAACAGCTATCACCAAACCTATAAATCACCTTGTCTGGATTGGCTATTCAGGACTTCCTCATAATCTTTGATGTAACTGGTTTTTATAGAAAATAGATGTGGTTGTGAAGAAGTGATAGTTTCTAATCCCTCATCGTATGCTGATGGTTGATCATGGTATCCCTTTTACTATCAGATTGGCTTTGAATAAAGTCTTCTGTGGTTCTGATTCTTTATGGTTTTGCAAAATGAGTCCAGCAGTTTAAAGAAATAGGAAGAAGTGGATCTAGGAGATGGAAACATGTGGAACATGTACAGAAAGGAATGCATTATGATGGCCTATTACAATTAGTGGACGAGTTTATATCATTGCAGAGGGATGGACATGTGTCATGAAGCAAAAGGCTAGCTGTACAGAACAAGCTAAGCAAAAATTAGTTCACAACCAGGTTTAATTTTCTAGGAAACCAGCAGTTTTGAAACCAACAACTACCACTGCTATTTTCAGTCATTTGTCAATAGTATTACATATTAACATTGACAAGGAGAAGAGGTACTCTGTTATTTTTAAATTATTTTCAATGAGACTAATAACCAGAAAATTGTCTCCCTTTTTTACACTGCAATTGCCAATTGGTGGGTTCAAATAATACTCAATTTGCTAATTAGGTTTGATGTGATTGGCTAATTAAACTGATCCTTTTTCTTTTTTAACTTTGGAAGATCTGTCGTGTTGAAGACCTTCTTGTTAATGGCCTCATTGAGGGAAGCATCATTCACATCCACAGGGCAAGAACTATCATCATTGATACTGACGGCATGATTTCTGCATCAGAATTAGGTAATATATCCCATGTATTATCTATCCTTCTTTTGCTTTTGTTTCTTTCAGAAATTAACCTCAATGACACTCATTGACCCCATCTTAGAGAAGCTGTTTAAAAAAATTTCTGTATATTTAAAACTTTTTGAGCAAGGAAGGAACTTTTTTCAGGTTGCAGAACAGGCATTGGTAAAGGTAACTATTCAAATGGAGCTGGTGGTGGTGCTGGCCATGGGGGAAGAGGTGGCTCAGGACTTTTTCATGGGAGGCTGAGTGAAGGTGGTGGTATATATGGTAATGCTGAGCTTCCCTGTGAATTGGGAAGTGGAACCGAGGGCCCCAATGAATCTTATGGACATGTGGCTGGAGGGGGAATGATAGGTAATAATCTCAACATGTCCTACAAGTTTCAGAAAAAGATTTCTCTGTTTATCATATTTATGTTTTTAATTTATGTAACAAAAACTAATGTGTGCTGGAGTTATCATAATATATTAGTGCATTGAGTTGTTCCTCTTGGTAAGTATGCGATCCTTTTTGGTGTTATTATTATAATTTGCCTTTTTTTTTTTTTGGTTTTGCTATTGGTTGCCATATCCTATATTTTCCTTCATTTCTATCTTTCCAGTTTAACATTTCCTGTTTTTCCTTCATTTCAATATTCCCCCTTAGCTTGTCATATTTCATGTAACTTCTTGCACTAAATTAGGTTTGAATTGCAAACTTACTTCACTCAGTTATGGTTATACATTACAATGAAGAGGTCTGGATACAGACTTAACTTCACACAGCTGAAGTTATTTGTGTTCTCAATCAAACCATCCGTTATATGATCTGTAGATATTGATGGTTTTTCCATTTAGCAATGCCACATAGGTTTGATGTTTTAGATTGTATAATGTCTTATGAACAATTTTATCAAGAAAAAAAACTTACAAATAAGTATTGGATACTGAGAAAGAATTACCAATCAATTCACTTCAGCTTCCAAAGATGCCTCAATCCTATTATGTTCACCTATTCTTGTTTCATTTTTCCTAGTGATGGGATCCATTCAGTGGCCTTTTGACGCTTGATATTTATGGAGCTTTGAGAGGCAATGGTCAAAGCTATGTTGGGGCAACAAGAAACATTAATGGGACTTTGATTGGTGGACTTGGTGGTGGTTCCGGTGGGACAATTCTCCTTTTCCTTCAAACACTTATGCTGGCTGAAAACTCATCTTTATCTGCTGTTGGAGGCATTGGTGGTCTTTTCGGTGGTGGCGGGGGTGGGGGTGGAAGAATTCATTTTCACTGGTCTAAGATAGATGTGGGTGATGAATATGTTCCAGTTGCAACAATAAGTGGTGCCATTAATATTAGGTATGTCTATCATGATACACACATAAATGTTTATCCAGTGTTTGAGAATGGATGTGTAGAAATCTTGTGAATATGTTTCTTATTGAGCATGGATGTGTAGAAACCTTTTAACTTTAACAACTTTCTGTAACTATTTTAAGCAATAGGTTTAGGATCTATTGACCAATGAAATAACAACATATTTCTTCTCTTATAATGTTTAACAGTGGAGGTGCTGGAAACAATGGTGGTTTTCATGGAGAAGAGGGCACAGTTACAGGAAAGAAATGCCCTAAGGGCCTTTATGGTACATTCTGCAATGTATGTCTTGCTTTCATTTGATTCTTGTTTAGAATCACATATAATGGCATGTGATAGGAAAACCTTGTAGGTTTTTCTATGTTATTCAGAAATATGTCATTCTGGAAGCATGGATTTAAGCACTATGAACCAATTATAGCATACAGAAAGATGCCACATTTCGCAAACAGGAACTTAGGCACTTTTAACCAGTTATTGCCTATTAGATCAATGAGATTTCTTTCCTTAAGAAACATAATTTCTTATGTGGTTTACTGTTTTTCCAATTCCATCAATGTTTCTCTGCTATTGTGCACATTAACAAGAAATTAGACATCTAGTTTGTGGTGCTTTACAAATACTTTTTGTGATTGGTGGATCTGAATTAGGCAGGGACTTTTCATCCTAGCTCAAACTTCTTCAAATTACCCTAGCTTGAGCATTCAAAGTAACAAACATCTATAGGGAGGTCATTTCATGGCTGGTCAAACTAAACAACAAAAACCATGACCCGATAAGGTAGAACTTATTTATGTCATCTCTTGATAATGTTGTTTTCCCTTCAGTGGACCAAATTGTGCATCTTTTTAAGGAGTATGATCCTTGATAGTGGGAACTAGGTGTAGGGCTTGTGATCACTAGTCAACAGGAGGAAAAGGAATTTGAGGTCGCATGGAACTATATATGGTTGAACCATGCCTACTAGATCAAACAAAGTAAAATTTATGTTCAGCTATGGACATAGGACAACCATAGGATGGTTACCTATGCTCAAAGTAGGTGGGCTGGGGTTTTATTATTTAATCAATCAAAAATTTTTTTTTTCATCAATTAGCCTTATTATTTATAGGCTTCTCTAAGAAAACCAAAGTGTAGTATGCTAATAACCTATTATGACTCTAATTCTAATTTGATTCCAATTACTAATCTTAATATGATTTCAACTACTAATCCTAAAATGATTCCAACTATTAATCCTAACTTGACTATAATTACAACTAATACAAATTTCCTTTCTTGATGTATTTTTTAAAGATTCATCCTCATCAGCCATCCATTATTTTTTTCTCATCCACATCAAATGTGCACATGAATGCATCTATATATGTAAGTATGCTTGTCTTTGTGTGTACACATGGAAGTGTGCAAGTGCTTATTCAATCTTTGCAAGTTAATCAAGAAAACTATTTATGACTATTCTTTTGGCCTTTTAGTTTACAATTGATATATTACCATTTAAGCGTTTTCTTTGTCTTTAGAGTAGATATTTTTATAGGGAACAAATAATTAATTAGTAGTGAGGAAAGCTACATGGAAGATCAACTATCCTTCAAGTCAGAGCAAATAGAGTGTACCTATGAGAGCATGGATGTTAAAGATAGGCCTAGGCCCAAGGCACAAGGACTCTCCAACTGTTGCTTATCCCTTGTTGAAGAGGCTTATGTTATTAATTCTTTTTCCTTTCTAGTTTTTTTTTTCTTTTTAAGTTCTTGGTACAACAAGATCATTTTGCCCTTTCTTTTTTAAACTGTATATATTTGGTAGTGAGTGGAATGGATTGAGAAAAACTCCTATCAATCTCATTGATCATAAGACAACATATTTATATACAAAGAGAGCCATAATCCTAATAGGAAAAGAATCCAAAAGTCTCAAATTAATTACCAACTCTCTACCTACTACATATATACATTTACCTAGCAGTAATGTATGAGCATACGACAAATCCTAGCTTGTTATAACATATAGGATTTTACAAATTGCTAATGTACCTAGGTGTGCTTCACTTTGATCAATTGTGTGCCTTGTGCCTCAAATGAACCTTGCTCCTTTCAGAACTATGCAATTGGGAGACAGAGAAGTTACAACCATAAATCAAGATCCGGAAACCCAATGAGTGATCCTAGGAGAAATCATACATCAGGGTAACTTAAAGAAATCCTAATAAACTCTTAACTTCATGTTTGTGGTGCCCACTACTCAGTAGAAGCCAATCTTGGGATCCAAGTGAAAGAGCAAGCCATACACCTTTAAAGTTCTATAGTTTTTTCAAATTCACGCATCAGGTTTCAGGACCTTTTCTTTGACTTGAACACCCAAGAGGGAATATATATAAGGCTGAATCCACTTCAAAGTTGTTAATTACTAGAATGTTTTTTATTAGGTTTTGAAGTTTCACTTATTAGTTATTACTAATTATGTTATTTGAGCACTGCAAATTTGATATAATAGTTTCTGGATGATTTTGAATATTGTGCTTGTTTGCAGGAATGCCCTGTTGGCACTTACAAAGATGTTGAAGGCTCTGATGCATGTCTTTGCTCTCCTTGCTCTCTTGACCTTCTTCCCAACCGGGCAGATTTTATATATGTGCGAGGTAATTCTGACAGTGTGCTTTAACATACATGTCTCTTTCTATAACTCTTTGGTTCTTTTGTTCCTCATCTTATAAGAGGGTGTCAACACTGCAGGAGGAGTTACTCGGCAATCTTGTCCCTACAAATGTATATCTGACAAGTATAAAATGCCAAATTGCTATACACCTCTGGAGGAGCTGATGTACACATTTGGAGGGCCTTGGCCTTTCTCGCTTTTGTTGTCTTGCATTTTGATTCTACTGGCTATATTATTAAGTACCTTGAGAATCAAATTGCTGGGATCAGGCTGTTCTTATCATAGTTCAAATTCGATTGAAACACAAAGTCATAACCATTTTCCATATCTTCTTTCATTGTCAGAGGTACATGATTGATAGCAAGTATTCCTTCTTTTGCTTTTTAAATATGACCTGTAGCCACATTTGGTTACCTAGACAATTTTGTGGTTTTTATGTTTATGAAATTAGGTGCGGGGGACCAGAGCTGAAGAAACTCAGAGCCATGTTTACAGGATGTACTTTATGGGTCCTAATACCTTCCAGAAGAACCCTGGCATCTTCCTTATTCTCCTCCCAATGCAATTATTGAGATCGTGTAAGAAAGCAATTTAACTTAAAGGGGGTCTTTTACTGATGGCACAATGGGATGCTAGGTTGATGTTGTATATTATGGGTTTGCAAATATGGCTGGATTTCAATCATGGGAAACATTGGTCTTTGCTGGATAATCAAACTTTTTCTTTCACTGGTGTCTTCAGAATACAGTGATCTGAATTATTAGTAACATCCAATTAGGTTGGTTTTTAGATACAGGATATGTTCCTTAGTGAAGCTTACTGATCAAGTAGATGTGTATGCTTGGAAGCCCATTTTATTGGAACAACAATTCCATAATAGCATCAAGTTGTGCCATCACATGATTCAAAAGACATCTTCTAATGTTCTGACTATTTTGATCTACAGGTATGAAGATGCTTTTAACAGATTCATTGATGAGATTAATTCGGTTGCTGCATATGAATGGTGGGAAGGGTCAGTGCACAGCATACTTTCAGTGCTTGCATATCCTTGTGCATGGTCATGGAAACAGTGGCGTAGGAGGAATAGATACCATCGCCTCAGAATTTGTCAAATCAGAATATGATCATTCATGTCTCCGCTCATGTAGATCAAGGGCTCTATACGAGAGCATGAAGGTCTGGTTTGTGTGCGAACTTTGTTATCATAGAAAACCTGTTTTTTGCACATGCCAGTTTGCTGAATGATATTTTAATCTTCTTTTGCATGCTTAATATTGGGACAGTTACATAAACCTCACTTAATGCTTTTGTGGATAAAACTGACTGCCCCTTGCATTTAAATGATGCTGTTATTTTCCCTTGTTGTTGGGGGGTGACTGATATGAGAAAGAAAAAGTTTTTCAAATCCATCCAATACAAGAAGACAGTATGAGATTCCCAAGAAGGGGAACTTGCTGCCATGAGAAAATTTTTGGAAATCATTGAGGACCTTCAGTTGAGAGATGTTCCTTTGTTTAAGGGGTCCTTTACTTAAAGAGGGGGCTTGAATAATCAAATTATAATTGAGGTTAAATCATTTTCTGGTTTCTAAGGGGTGGGAAGGTCCTTTTAGCGTGGTAGTGCAATGTATCTTACCTAGACTTGTGCCATATCATTCAACAGCTTTTTTTGGATGGGAGTGGTGCGAAGAGAGGTCTACTCCTTATAGATTTTAACATGTGGCTAAAGGAGGAAGAATTTAGAAATATGCTGAAAAGATGGCAGATAGGGTTCAATTTTATGGTTTCTTTTAGCTTCATCTTTGTCAAAAAATAGAAAATTCTGAAGGCTAAATTGAAGAGTTGGAACAAAGAGGCTTGGCTAAAGATGACTAACAAAAATTTGGGGAAATAGTTTTTAACGCTTTAGCTCTAGTTGGCAAATTCTTGCATTTTCCACTTGTCACTAATAAGTACCCAAGCCTAATAGGAGGCCCTGACCCGAAAGGACCGGCCACAATATAGGTGGGAGAATCTCTCTCAAACATGTACTACTCCACAATTTCAGCGTAGGCAAGTATCGTGCCCACCCTTAGAGAAGCCGGACGTCCGCGGACAGCTCTCACTCTAGATAGCTTTCACTCTGGACCCTCTCTTGGGGCACCAGATAGCCCTCTTCTAGGTTGCCCTTTCAGTTACTGCAGTGAGCCTAATGAAGCACCAATGATGGGTACCCCAGGCCCGATAGGAGAATGACCCAAAGGTGACCCTGTGGTGGGAGAACCTTTCAATCTTAAGTACCATTCCATAATTTCTTGTGAAACCTCTCCCGATTAAGATGATGTATCTATAAGCGATTCTAGCCATCATGTGGCTCTCCTCCTTTAGACTTGGAAGGAGTTACGCAGTAGCGGGACACCAGTTTGTCTAAGCAAGGAGAAAGGTGACCTGGGTATCTGAAATCTTTCTAACTTCAATAGGGCCCTGCTTGGGAAATGGAGTTGGAGGTTTGCAATTGAAGACAACTCCACGTGGAGGTGTGTCATCAACCTGAAGTATGGGACTGAGGTAGGAGGATGGTTTCCTTCCCTTCCCAGATGTAGCCAGGGGGTAGGATTGTGGAAGGAAATTAGTAAAGAAGCTGCACAAATTAAACATCATTGCTCAATCGAGTTAGGGGATGGGTGCTAGGGTCGAGTTAGGGGATGTGGCTGGTTCAAAAGGGGCTAGGGTTGTGGACCTTTGGGAGACTACATGGTCGAGAGGTGGCTGGAACTTCAGTTTTGAAAGGCATTTTAATGATTGGGAGTTGGAAGCGGTTCAAAGCTTCCTTTGCACAGTTAACTCTAGGAGTATCAAGCCCCATATCAAAGATAAGCTTTGTTGGAAAGAGGCAAGTCTAGAATCTACTATGTTAAATCTTGTTTTGATGTGCTGGAAGGTGGGAGACAGCATCTGGTGCCTATTAAGATGTTGTGGAATCCTATTGTTCCCTCAAAAGTGGTGTTTTTTACTTGGGAAGTTTGGTGGGGCAAAAATTTAACAATGAATCAACTCAAAAAATGAGGTTTTTCTATTGTAAGTTGGTGTCCGTTTTGTGGGGAGACTGAAGAGGCTTTGGAGCATTTGCTAATCCACTGCCCTAAAATTGGTGTATGTGGTCAGCTTTATTTCAATGTCAAGAGATTGTTGGAGTACGTCAGCACTACGGTAAGATCTGTTTCTGTGTTGGCTTAGTCTCCTGCTAAGAAAGAAGGTTTCCAAACTTTGGAGGGCGGTTCCTCTTTGCTTGATGTGGGCAATCTAGAAGGAAAGGAATAGAGTAGTATTTGAAGATGTTTGTTTCTCCATTCCAAGACTAAAGGGTTGTTTCTTTAGATCTTTATGCTCTTGGGCTAGCTTGATCCATGATATGGACTATTCTTTTGTAAGATACATTTTGTGTATTCTCTAGCTTTTTTTGGTGGGTTGGTTAGTTTTTGTCCCGCGCCCTTTTTTGTATAGGCCTAGGTCCCCTTCTTTTTGTTTAATATGGACTATTCTTGTGTAAGATACATTTTGTGTATTCTCTAGCTTTTTTTGGTGGGCTGGTTAGTTTTTGTCCCATGCCCTTTTTTGTATAGGCCTAGGCCCCCTTCTTTTTGTTTAATATGGACTATTCTTTTGTAGGATACATTTTGTATATTCTCTAGCTTTTTTTGGTGTGTTGGTTAGTTTTTGTCCCGTGCCCCTTTTTGTATAGGCCTAGGCCCCCTTCTTGTAGACGTCCTGTATACTGTTGGGGTGTCCCTCTAGCTTCTTTTTGTTTAATATATATGCTCCGTTTATTCATAAAAAAAAAATGTTAGCTCTCCTCCTTTCATTCTCCCTGGGATGAAAATAATCATTAAGCATATTCATTTATCTAATCAAAATGAACTATATGTTCTGAACTATCTCTTCCTTTCCAGTCCACAAAGAAGAAATTAAAGTAGTCTTCTCACAGAAACATTTCCTTCAAATATTGGAAGACTAATTTTCCACCTTATCATGCCTTTATGAGTGACAATCAATGCAGGTTGGAGCAACACCTGATTTGATGGTTGCATACATTGATTTCTTCCTTGGTGGTGATGAAAAGCGAATAGACATAGTGTCTATTATACAGAAAAGATTTCCCATGTGCATCATTTTTGGTGGTGATGGAAGCTATATGTCCCCTTATAATCTTTACAGCGACACGTTATTGACAAATCTTCTTGGCCAGGTTTATTAACAGCCTTATTTGATTTATATTCTTTTGCATAGCTATAATAATTGCTCGTTTCAACATTTTTCTTATGTTTTTGTATGCACAGCATGTCCCTGCTACTGTCTGGAATCGCTTGGTGGCTGGTTTGAATGCTCAGTTAAGGACAGTGAGGCATGGATCCATCCGTTCTGCATTAATTCCCATTATTAGTTGGATTGGTAGTCATGGAAACCCTCAGCTCGAGTTCCATGGGGTTAAAATTGAGCTGGGATGGTTCCAGGCCACCGCTTCTGGTTATTATCAACTGGGTATTCTGGTAGTTGTTGGTGATTACTTGCTCCATAGCATGAATCAGTCTGATCTATTGGACAGAAGTAGTGATGAACATCTAAGGTAACTGAATGATTATACACACGAGAAGCATCTGTCTATGGTTCACACAATTCTGCTTCACCATTTCCTGCAGATCTTAAGAGCTATATAACATGGTTTATCCATTTACTGATAAACTGTCTAATACTAGCTCTGACACATGTTGCAATCAATTGTGATAAATTTTGGTTAATGGGTCGAAGTTTCTTATCGTTCTTGATACCATTAACATATGGACCTCTTAAGCTGTGTTGCCCAGTGCACTGGTGAGAAAACATTTAGATGAAGACTTTTCACTCTTTATGGGGGAACAGATGCAAAAATGTTGTACCATATGAAAGAAACTCAGCCTGTAAATCACTGGTTGTGTACAGAAAAAAAATGCTAAACAGTTACTAAAACTTCTTCCCCAGAAAACTTCTCACAACATCTGTTTGCATGAACTGATTTGGATACTGTAGCATGTTTTTCTGATCATTGGAGCAGTTGTATTGACTTCGCAATTGATAGGTGGTTTAGAATTTTTATTGATTGCTCCTAATTGTTGAGATAAGTCGCTGTTGATTAAAAATAATACAATGATGTGCATATGAAATTAGTACCTCGAGTTGTTGGCTTGGTTTCATGTTGTTAATTTTCTTATTTTGAATCATTTTCTACTAGATTTGTTCTTTAATTTGTTACTGAGAAACCTCCTATCCTTGAGTTTCTATTTTATTTTCTTTTCCTTCTCTTTTCCTTTCAATTATTAAGTTCATCTCTTATCATGATAATTGAGGCTACTACTATTGCATCTTACTTCTTTTTTTCCTTTCACATATGTGCCATAGTATGTTTCTGGGAGAACATATTACCTGCCTTGAGATTTCTGGAAAACTTTCCCTAATGCTTTAAAAATAGAATTGACAACTCCTGTGATTTGTCAATATGGTCATGGAGCATCTGTTGCTGCTTTGCTCTGAAATATAGTAATAAAATGCTGACATTATTAAAATTTAGCTTCAACAACTAGTATTTTGTTACTTTAAAGCACAATTGTTTGATGGAAAATGTCACAAATGCAATAATATTTTTTTTCTTCTTCTCGCGATGACACCTAGACCTGTTGTAGCCAGTCACACAGATGCAACCCACATGGCCACACAAACTACACATTCAACTGTGAGGAAATAACTCTCCCACCTTGTAGTTTTCCCTTGCAACCCAAGAAACGAAGGTTTAATTATTTGCACTAAGACTATGAGGGGCTCTCTCCTTTTCACATGTACAATAGCAATCAAGGGCCATCAGTTACTCCAGGTAATTGCTCATGCTTTGTGCATGTTTTTTGAGAGCTAGCTCATGTTCTACCACCCGTCTTGGCAGTTTCTTAAGGTCCCCAGCTTCTCTGTTGGGTATCCCATGCTTTGGCCTTGCTTCAGGTGATGCCAAGTGACCTATGCATCTCCAGCACAACCCCTGTCTACTGATGAATATGGAGGCCCCTCTTCATGTATAATTGCCTTTGTATCTGCAACAAGTCATGTACAGGCCCAAGCTTTATGCCCCAGACAACCAGCCCTTGTTGCGTAGCCCCTAGACATATGCCTTGCTAGCTTCCCTTCCTTGGGTTTTCATGCATGCATTCACATGCCTATGCTTGCTGTCCAATCCAGCCCTTGTTTAGCAGAAGAATCTTTTTCATGTGTCATAGGGTATTCTGACCTCGGCTGTGCCAAGGTTCATGCATATATCATTTCCTATCTGCAACCCATGAACCAAGTTGCCATCATCTTGCCTTGTCTCAGCCACATAGCCGACACCTGCTATGTGCCATGCTTTGCTCATGGCTTAGTGACTACACCTCTTTGCCTTGCCAAGTCATTGTGCACTTGGGTGTGTACATGTCTTAATGGTTCCTTGCACTTGTTCAGGGAGAGTCTTGTTGCGCCTCAGGTGTGCCCACACCCTTGGGTTATCACCCATCCACATATACACCTATTAAAGAGTATCTTAAGTCATGCTCAGCTTTTTAGGAGTGGACCTCATCACTTAGAAAAATAATTATAAAAAATCTAGGAAACATACTTTAGCACTTGGAAAATTCTTCTTAGCCCTTCAACAACTAAGGGAACCTTCCTAGTAGATTCCTTTGGCTTTTTCATTGATCCATTATGAATACATACATATATATATATATATATATATATATATATATATATATATATATATATATATAAGCCAATCTAACCTTTCTAATAGATTACAACTCTATAAGACAAGTTTCCTAATAGGATACAAATCTATATGGAAAGTAGATATATGCTATAACACTCCCCCTCATGTTGGAACATAAATATTAATCATGCCAAACTTGTTACATAGATAACTAACCCGGTCCCCACTTAGGTTCTTTGTGAAGATATCACCCAATTGTTATCCAGTCTTTACATATCTTATAGAAATCAAACCGAGTTGTATTTTCTCACAAACGAAATGACAATCTATCTCAATATGCTTAGTTCGTTCATGGAACACAGGATTAGAAGCAATATGAAGGGCGGCCTAGTTGTCACACCAAAGTTTTGCTAGGGTAGTGTCTGTCTGAGCTTCCATCAAGAGTTGATGAAGCCACATGATCTCACACACGGACTTTGTGCCATCGCTCTATGTCGGACTCTGATGATGAGAGACCTTGTTTCTGTTTTTCTTTCTTGAGTAATTAGATTCCCTCAAATGACGCATAATGCCCCGAAGTGGACCTCCACATCCCACCTTAGATCTGCCCGAATGCCGAAAAGCACTCAATTCTATTATGCCCATGATGACTATATAAAATACCACATCCCGAGGCTCCTTTCAAGTAACATAGAATGCATTCAATAGTTTACTTGATGGTCAGTAGTTGGGAGCGGACATGTATTGACTTACAACACTGACTGAGTGGGCAATATTAGGACGAGTTACTAAAAGGTAATTCAGCTTCCCAATTAGTCTTCTATATCTCTTAGGATCCTCAAATGTTTCGCCTTCTCTAGTAAGGTGCGCTTGGTATAGGGAAGTGTGGCTTTACCGCCCTGACTTTCTGAATCTGAACAATAGATCAAACACATATTTCCCTTGAGATAATAAGATTCCATGTTTGCTTCGCATAACTTCAATGCCCAAGAAGCATCTTAGCATCTCTATGTCCTTTGTGTGGAATTGGCTCTGAAGAAAGGACTTAAGAGATGAGATGCCTTTAGAGTCACTCCCAGTGATAACAATATCGTCACCTCACCGTAAGCTAGGTCGTAGAAGATGGAGTGGTCAAATTTACTCTTTTGCATGCTAAATTCCTCCAAGGCTTGGCTGAATTTAGCAAACCATGCACGGGGACTCTGTTTCAAACCATACAAAAACTTCCGAAGATGACAAACTTTCCCTATCTCCCCCTGAGCAACAATCCCTGAAGGATGCTCCATATACACCCATTTATGAAGGTCTCCATGAAGAAATGCATTCTTAATATCAAGCTGGTGGAGATCCCAATGTTAAGTAGCATCGAGGAAATAAAGCGAGCAGATATGCGTCTTAGCAACGAGGGGAAAAGTGTCGAGAATGATCCAGCCATGGAGTCTGGCGTGCCCGCAGCCCTGAGTGGTGCTTTCAATCAAGCAGGCGAACCATCATGATTAACTTTGCTTCACAAAACCCGGTGGCATCCGATGGCTTTCTTCCCCGTAAATCTTGTACCAAGTTCAGTACCATTGTCCTCTCAAAGCCTGCATTTCTTCCGCCCATAACTACGCTGACGGGGTGTGATAAAGCCTCATGGACAGTGTGAGGAAGAGAGATTGAATCAAGAGATGCAATAAAGGAACAAGAGGAAGACGATGAATGGTTATAGGAAACAAATGAAGAGATTGGATGAGCACACTGACGTTTACCTTTACGAAGAGCAATCGAAAGATCATCGTGCAGATGGTCGATGATGGAAGTATTTGGTGGTAGATGATAAAGTCACGGAGGGTTACGGCGTAGAGAATATACTAGAGTGATGGGAGGTTTAACAGGAATGGGAGCTAGAGTAGGAGCTGGTGAGGCAATAGTGTACACTAATAAATCATCTTCCTTCTCTTGACTAGTAACAGGAGGAGAAAGAGAAAACGGGGTAGTCTCAAAGAATGTAACATTAGTAGACACAAAGTAATGTCGAAGAGTGGGACGGTAATACCTATACCCCTTTTTAACTCGAGAGTAACCAAAGAAGATACACTTCAATGACTTAGGATTGAGTTTAGACACATGCGGACGAACATCCCAAACAAAACAAGTACACCTAAACACAGAGGCTGATGAAACAAGATTTATAGGGAAAGAGGGTTTGAAACAGTGTGACCCGATTCAAGATAGAGGAAGGCATCCGATTAATCATAAAACAAGTTGTGGAAATAGCATGTCATTTAAAATCTTGGGTACAGCCATTTGAAACAATAGAGCGAGGCCCGGTTCAAAAGGTGTCTATTTTCTTTCGTGACTCCATTTGAGAGTATTAACCTGAGATGTCGATAAGGATGCCATTACGAGCATGAATAGTGAAATTGTTCAGACATATATTCTTTGGCATTATCACTTCTCAAATTTTGAACAGAAACATGAAACTGAGTGTGAATTTCAGCATAGAATGCACGAAAGTTAGAAAATAACTTCGAATGGTTTTTCATTAAATATAACTAAGTTGTTCGCAAATAATCATCGAAAAATGTAACAAAATAGCGAAACCCAGTTGGGGACACCACTAGACATGGATCCCACACATTGAATGAACTAACTCAAAAGGAGCGGAAGCTCGTTTATTGACTTTAGGACTTCAAATCTTATTTCGATGAAAACTAGCGTATTGACCGACTCATAGTTCAATGAGGATAGACTAGAAAACTGAGGATATAGCTTCTTCAACAAAGGGAGAGAAGGATGACCCATGCGACAATGTAAGTTGAGTGGGGTAATAACCCCAGAACAAGCAACGGACTTTGGCACCTTTGTTTCAAGGATGTAGAGACCCCCAGACTCGCGTCCTCGACCAATAATTCGTTTCGTCGAAAGATCCTGAATCAAGCAATGATCAGGAAAGAATGAAACTCTGTTGGTAAACTCACAGAAATTATGCAATTAAGTGTACGAGTGAGTTTACTCACATAAATTAAATTAAAAGAGAATTGTGGTAAACTTCGGAATCGTCAGTGATTAAGAGGAGTTGGATGAATTATTCACGACAGGATGCAGATGTGGAGCCATGCAAGGGTAATAAGTAGGGTAGAAGGTTGATTGAAACATAGTAAATAATTGGAATTACATCATGTGGTCGGTGGCTCTTGGAGTGATAGACCAGTGTGGAGGAAGAGATAAAACATGTTGGTTTTACTTTATTTCGATGAGTGTCTTGATAAGTAGATCTGGTAGTGATTTTGATGATGAACATATTGAAATCTTCGATTTTTATTCTGTAGCTTTCTACAATTCTTGTACATGTCCTGGATTGTGGCAATAATGACATACAACTCCTCTCAAGGGTTTCGTGTTAGTCATAGAAGCAGATCTAACTCGAACAAGCCTCTGAAAATCCGAAAATACCAAAAAAATAGGATCTTGCAATGAAAAGAACCACCTTTCCATGAAAACACTGCATTGGAATAGAACTTGGTCCCACGATCCACAAAACACCTCTAAATCTCAAAGAAATCAAGGAGAAAGGTACGAAACCCTAGAAAAACAGGGTTGTAGGACACAAAATGTTTTGAAAATCATTGTTGCAAGCATCAGACAAGGGAGGTAGGTCGCCGAGGAGGACCGTTGGCGGCCGGCAATGCTGGAGGAGGAGTCTCGACGTCGAATGTGCCTCCACGCATCGACACGTGGGGAACAGGATAGATCATTATGGTGGCGTGTGTAGCTCACACGTGCACCTTTCGGCCATTGGACTAGGTGGTCTGGGTTGCTGGTGGCCAGCACACCTTCCTGTCTAGGCGGTGTCAACCCACGCTCCCTCAAAGTGCGTGTTTCAAAACACCAACCTCAGCGGCCTGCTATGTATTCCGAGATGTCCTAGAATTTTTTTCCTGTTTTGGCTCAAATTTTAACCCTCGGCTCTGATACCATGTAGAAAGCAAGACAAAAGAATTGGAGGAATAAATTTCTTGTGCTTTTTCATTGATCCATTATGAATATATATATACAAAAGTCAGTCTAACCTTCCTAATAGATTATAACTCTATAAAACAAGTTTCTACTAGGATGCAGTCATATACAAAGTAGATATATGCCTATAACACCATCTAAGTGTAGGCACAATATTAGTTGTGCTGAACCTACATGAATGTGTCATCACATGTGCTGCCATGCTGTCGCACAATATGTGCAACATGTGCTTTGTGCACTTGCAGCACTGCCAACTACTCACTTGCTGAGTACCATAGTTTAACATCTTAGAACGTGTTGCCTGGATTCACTAATGCATGCATTGAAGCCCACCCTCCGCAACAAATATGATACAGGATTATATTGCCTTGTTTGGTTAGGCATGCCACCACTAACATGCTTTTGTGGCATGTGTGGGCTGAGTTAATCACACACATTGCTCTGTACGCCTCTAATAGCTGGGCTGTTAACAGAAAAATAGTAGAGTGCATCCTCTTTCCAATATTACTGGACATTCTGGGAGTTCAATTCTATTTTGAAAACATCAGATGATGCCTCTGAAATTACTTGAAACCTCAAGGAAGGTGAGAGTACTTTTCCCCGAGTTTTATGGGTTTTAAATGATAATATTTAATTCTTAGGTATTTTAGTGCACCAGAACCTGTATTTGCCTATTTGGTTATGGAAAGGTAATGTTATAATAATTTTTTTCTTGCATTGTTCGTATTCAGGAAAGATACAGCATTTGCCAGAAAAAGCGCAAAGCAGCCACGAAGTCATTTTGCCACAAGTCATGCATTATCTCGAAAAAGGATTACTGGTGGAATCAATGGAGGTCTAATAAATGATGCTACTTTGAAATCTTTGGATTTTAGAAGGACTTTCTATTCCATTGTCTCTTATTGCACAATACAGGACCTGTTGGACGTCAGGTATTTAGATGATGTCTTCTACTTACATGTGGTGCCCCTTTAGCAAGAGTATGATTCTTACAACTCTTCCCTCACCAAAAATAAATGAATGAATAGAGAAGGGAAAGAAAAACAGGGAAGATAGAGTAAGATAGTTATTGAGTTCTTATTTATAATCATATATGGATCTGTTTTTGTCTCAGGAATTCCTGCAGCTGCTGATATCTATAATGCTTCTGGCGGATCTTTCAGTCACCCTCCTTACATTGCTCCAGTTCTATTGGATTTCTCTTGGGGCTTTTCTTGCTGTCTTGCTTATTCTTCCTCTATCCTTGCTCTCCCCCTTCCCTGCAGGCTTGAATGCCTTATTCAGTCAAGGACCTAGAAGAGCTTCACTAGCTCGTGTATATGCATTGTGGAATGCTACATCTCTATCAAACATTGTGAGTTTTTCCTTTTGAAGTTTGCATAACTATTAGTTTAATCAAAATTTCAGGATCTGTTGAAGTACCCCTAATGAATCCATGGCTTGATTCATACCAAAAGAAAAATTAAAAATTTTAAAACCACTATGCTGTATCAAAGTCATTATTTTTCCCCACATCCACCTTTTTTTCTTGGAATTTATGCCTTTTTTGTTTTTATTTATTCAAAATTTTTCAAAATGGAATGCAACATGAAAAAGTAAGATTATACAAACATCTTCACGAGTCATATGATTCATAAATATGGCACTTCCCTACTTAAGTTACTTGTTTTACGGTTCGGAATCTAAGTTATCTGTGCTTCTTTTTAAAAATGGTAAAGAGGCTCATATAATTTTAATATATTTTATTTTTTGGCTTTATGGGATAGAACCTCACATCTCCATTAATGTGAGTATATGCAGGCTGTGGCTTTCGTTTGTGGCATTTGCCACTATGGACTTTCCTTTCTTCAACCATCTGAAAAGGCAAATACATGGCATTCGAGGAGGTGAGCCCTTCAACTTAGACAATCCTGTCTAAAAATAAGATAATGGCATTCTTAGAATACAGTAAAAGTAGCTTTTTCAATTATAACACCACATGAACTTGCAAAACAGATTAGTGCACAGCCTCGAGTATACGACAAAAACCTGACCTTTGACCAAGTTATGAACTTACAGTCTGCTTTATTTTGGATCTTGGACTAATCATTTCTATGGCACTCGGTATTAGCCACGGGCAAATGATTTATTAGGTTGCAGTTTCCACCACAATACCAATCCTAGGGCAATATATATGTATATCATCCAGAAGTGTTACTGTATAAAATTTAAAGGAAGATTAGCTAGGATGCAACATCCAAGATACAATTAATTCTAGAGCAACTTGTAAGATGGAGAGCTTTTAGTTGTCTGTTAGTTTCAATGAGGGAGATCCATAAAGATGCACATCACCCAAATCGGGTCAAAAGTTACCATCCAATTGATATAAATATAGTCCCTCATTTTAGAGCATTTTAAGATCTCATCTTAAGTTGTTTTAGAACTCTTGATCCTATTCTTTACCTAATTTTGTTTGTTTATTTATTCATTTTATGTAAGTATTTTAAACTTATGCAAATCTCTTGAGAGCTTTTTAACTGTCATGTCCACAGGGAAGACGATAAATGGTGGCTTTTGTCAACCATCCTTCTGCTATTCAAGTCAATCCAAGCTCGTTTAGTTGATTGGCACATAGCAAATCTAGAAATCCAAGATTTTTCTTTGTTCTGTCCTGATCCAGATACATTCTGGGCCCATGAGTCTAGTTTATGACTGTAAAGTAATAATCATCAATTTGAGAAGGGAACTATACACAATTTAGAGTTCTCTTGGTGTCAACAGGATCAAGAGACAAATCTCAGCTGCTTCCGGGCATCGTCATGGACTCATGGCGCTGTAAATATGTTTAAAGCTGTATAAAATCATTGATGATATAGGTGTGCAGATTTCTTCCTTTCATAGCCATAGATAGTGGCACGAGAATGCAGAAGATAGGGTTTTACAGGAGTAGGTTTCTCTTTTTTTTTAGTCAATTCTAGTCCAGATGGAAGTTTGTTTTGTTTTGTTGTTTTATTTATATTTTATTTATTTTGTAACATACAAAAACTCCAATGCTTTAGGCTTTGTTCCCTTTTTCCCATTACCTTTTTGTGAACTTCTAAGTCTCCATTGGAGGTTTTTTTTTAGTTGTGTAATAGTTAATATTCTGGTTGAAATTCACAACTGGAAGTCCCTTTTCTTTTATGGATTGGTTGCTGTTGGGTTTTATTTGCTTCGGCTTTGATATATTTGCCGTGGAGTTAGATCAATTGTGAAAGACCCTTTGTTTTTCTGTTTTTTTCATTTAGTAAATATGTTTCCTGAAAAATAATAAAAAAAATCGGAGTTTTAGGCGGAAATAATTTATTTGAAAAAAATATATTATAAAATTAGTTTGAAAATCAAAGTAATTGCTAAAAAAACGCATAATATTTGTTATAGATAACGGAATTTGGAATTATCAAATATCACTGTACATGATTGCAATTGTAGGATGGCAAAATGTCACTGTCAATTGGAAATGGGAAAATGCCACTGTCCTCGTGATTTATTGTTATTATTATAAGATGACTTAGGGCTCCTTTAATTGATAGCACCACGTGTCATTTGGCTGGCCCATGGAAACAAAAAATAATTAATATAAAATTGTTTGAATACGAAATAAACTAATTTTTTTAGAATATAGATTTTAATTATATTTTATTTTATTTTATATTATTCTTTTTAAATTATTTTCATATTTATTTTATTAATCTTTTTTTTTAAATGATTATTGTCACTTTAATTTTATTATTATTGAAACATTATAATAAATCTTCAAGAGCAATAAAAATAAGTTATTTAAAGAATTTGAGTAAATAGTACTAATAGGTTAAATTAAGTGAGATATAATTAATTTTAGTAATTTATATTTATTTTTTGTGGATTCAACAAATATGTAAAAATGAATTTTTAGTAAAATTATTTAAACTAAAAAATTGCAATTAAATCCATATAGATTTGAAAAAATTATGATTTTAGATATAAAATGCAATCTTTAAAAGCATTATTTACAATTTGAAATAATATGTATAAGTAAATGCCGCTGTCCTCGATTTTATCATTTTTTTAAAAATTATAAAGCCACTGTTAAAAAAAAAAAGGATATTTGACTAGTTTTAAATACTTTCAAATATCAACTATTTTATAATTTTTAAAATATTATTTTAATCCAAACCTCCAAAACATGCCCCTTTTTTTTTTTTTCCTTTTAATTTTTCCCAAGTCCCAACAAATGAAATTAGGGCTAGGGTTTGCCCTATAAAATAAATTTGATATTTATGTCCCATTATGTTGATCAAGAATTTGAATCTCCTGGGCATCATTTCCCAGCCTTAAATATTGATATTTCTCAATAACTGGTCATCTTTTCCACAAAATAAGTCCCAACTTTTGTCCTTTTAGGTCCACTTTAGTTGATAGAGAAAGATCCAAGGTAGGAATGTGATCGGATTAAGGGTGATATTCCTTTTCTCTTTTGCTTCCTTGGTAGATAATGAAGTGTTTTAATTGACGGTTATGCACAATGGCTAGTTGTCATCCATTTAACGAGGGGAAAAGTATAAAAATAAATTAATAAATGGATAAATAAAGACATCTGCCTGTGATCATAAAATTATTGAATCTTCATGTTATTTTTTTTGAAAGAGAATCTTCATGTTAATACCTCCCTCTAAAAAAAAAAAAAAAAAAGAAAGAAACCAAAGGCTCAATTTGGTTTATTCATTCTTCTTGCATTGAAACCCAAAATTTGTAGTGATAGGGGTGGTGGGGTTGTTGGAAAGTTCAGCATCAACATGCTTTCTCTGTTTAAAGGGTAAATCTCTTTATCTTTCTTGTTCGGTTTGGCTCATGTATTTGCATGGTCATGAATTTACATCTACTCAAAATTTGGGCCTCTCCTCAAATACCACAGGCAACCCATGAAGTGGAAGGTATTTGCATTGTGGTATTTTCTTGTTCAGAAATACCACAACCCTATTTTCAGCTAACAAAGTCTGTACTAGGGTTTGGGTTATTCTATAAAATGCTCCTTTCTCACCTCTATCCCTCTCGTCTCTCTGTATCTGTACTTTTTGCCTTCTCTGTTTCCATTTATTTCTCCTTTCTGTTTCTTTTGCAATTACTAGTTATGGCGATGATGAAAACCTATTCTTGTGTACCGAAGACTATCTAAGAAGTTTTGAGCTTTTCTTTCTTTCCTTTGTTTTTTTCTCTTTAAATGTTTTTGCAGATTCGATTTTGTTAGATCTGTTTTCTCAAAGATTCATTTTGTTGATTTGGGAATGTTATGTCCGGGTTTTTGAGATTGAGAAAAGCGAGGTGACGATAAGAATTCATTGGTCTGTCAATCCACTGATATAAACATCAATGATGTTTAAACAATGAATCAAAACTGATTTCCGATCGCCTTAATCTCCCTCTTCTCTCCATAATCCCAAACTTCCATGCCTTTTTCTTATCCACTTCATTTTCTCTAGATTTTCTTTCTTATTCTTTTTTCATGAAAGAACCTTTGTTTTCTTGTAAATCTATTTGCTGTCGGTATCGGTGATTTGAGTTTGATTTGGTTGGGGGCAATTGATGAATCTCATAAAAGTAATGGGTAATTTGCGTCTGAATCTTTCCATTGATGCTATCACCTTGGAGACCTGATGCCCCATTTTCTCCCTTTTCTTTTTGTTCTTCAAATTAATCTTTCTGGATTTTGTTTCTTTAATTTAATTTTGTTTCTGTTAAAATCGTCTGTTCCCTCTACAAATCTAGTTGCAAAGAGGTACACATTAGGTAAAGTAGTTATGTTTCCTCAAATGCCCATCATATCTACCTAGTAACTATAGAAACGAACAGGAAAATCATGGAAAAAACACAAATAGTTTTGCTTAGGCCCAATTTATAACTATATTAGCAAACTGAAATTCTCTGAAATCACCAAACTTCACTTGATTTCTTCAACTCAATAATTTCAACAATACATAGCTATCATGGATGATCTAATTTCAGCTCTCCAACTTCATAAGATCCACTTCCAAATTCATAAGATTCACTGATTCACTTCCAACTTCATAAGATTCACTGAACTTTTGCCATCAAGTTTCCTAGTTAGTACATATTTTATATATTCCTCCCTACTTATCCAAAATAAAATAAAATAAAAATAAAAAAATAATAAATAATAATAATAATAATATATATATATATGTATATATATATTCCTTCCTGCTTACAGATTTATTCTTTGCACCATTCTCCTTTGTGAGCGGACCAATGATTGATGGAGAATGGAATGCTGCAATGGAGAGCCTTTCCTTTTCTGGGTCTACAACAGCTCTATGCTCAATGCTCTTGTATTCCCCATTGCTCAATTTCTGTACAAAAACGAAACCGAAAAAGCCAAAAAGGATTACAAATCTGTAAACTTTTAATCTCACAAAGAATACTAATACAAGATTTGATTGGCAATTTGGTTGTAATTACCTCGATATCATCACCAATGTTGACGATGAAAGCACCAGGAAGAGGCCTAATTGGTATCCATTTACCATTTCTCTTAATCTGCAAGCCTTGTACTTCATTGACTTGAACAAGTAGGGTAAGTCCTCCAAGATCTAGTGAGGTGAGACCTAATACCTTACTTGCTTGCTCACAAGGTGGATAGTAGTTCATTTTACTGATTGTCTTCCATCCTCAAACATATTAACAAACTATAAGTTTATGGCGGGTCTTGTATCAGCTTCAGAAGGCAGTTTAAAACTTTTACGAGCTCCAACGAATACTTGTCCAAAGTTTCCCTGACATACAAGGGGAAACTTAAAACAATATTTTGCCAAGAAGAGGCATATTTTTGGCATTATCAAGTGCTAATTCTTTCAAAATTTGAAATTCTGTATATAAAATAAAGAGGGCAAAAACTGTAAAGTCTTCATAGAGAATTAACTTAATGAATTCATATAATTAGAGGAGTTAATTAACCTACTTACCTGAAAGAAGTAGGTTCCTCAGGCCAGAACCTCCTTTTTCTTTCAGGGGTTGGCAGAGTTTGAAGAAAAAGCATATCAGCCCAATCAAGCTTCTGGTCTTCTGAAACAACCAAGTTTTGGCCATAACCATCCATGGCGTTTGGTTGTTTGTGGCAATTCTGCATAGTAATTTAAAGAGTGCTTGAGCATCTAACGCTTTATTTTCTCATGCATTTATACGGTACCCCATGATTTATCAAAGCGTTTCGTGCGATATCTTTCGATTTAGAGCAGACGTTAACATTAAATATTCGGTAGGCGTCTGCGAAATGTATTTCAATAAATAGATTCTTCGAGAAATATATTTAAATATTAAATTCATTCTTTAGTATGTTTTTTTAAGAGTCGCTCGGCCATGGCTTTGTTGCGATTTTTCATTAGCTTAGATAATTTAAGTAAGCGTATATGTAGAGAGATGAGAAAAAAAAAGGAATTTAGAGAGAGCTCGAATATTTGGCTACGTTGGTGAGAAATGGTTGGGTAAATTAGGAAATAGAGAGTGGAATAGAAAATGGGTTAGAGAGAATTTTTGTGTTAATTTGTTAAAGTAGGCCCCAAGAAAAAAAATAAAAAGTGGGTTGGAGATCTTTGTGGAGTTGTATATATATATATATATATATATATATATATATATATATATATATATATATATATATATATATATATATATATATATTAAGGAAAAACTACCAAGAACAAATTTATATTCGCATGAGTCGACAGGCAAGAGACAAATTCTAAAAAAAAAAAACATAGAGCAGCCCAAAGGAAGACTTGATGAAAATCCCAAAACCAGGATCCAACAAATAAAAATCATGAATTAATACCTGAAAGAAACCCCATTCCTTACAGGCCAAGTGAAGTTTACCCATTTCATCATCATCATCATCATCATCAACCATTAGCTTCCTCATATCTATGGTGGGAATTTGGAGAGTCTCATCCACCAAAACTTCCTCGGAATGAAGCTCTGGCCGGACGAATCGGAGCGGTATGTCACCGGAGTAAGTGGAAGCAAGAGCTTGGACATTTGCAAAAGGGAGAGAACCACCAATCGCCATTCTTGTGATAATTTCTTCACTGCCCATCAATCAAACCCTCAACCATCTGTATTTTAGAGTGAGTGAGCCTCATGTGTGTTGTCCTAGTGAGACCCGCTGCTTTTAATATTAATTCTCACGTCTTTTGCGGGCTATCCGAGTACCGGATTTGACCCCCAAAAGGTTGCTAAACAAATATTTAAGACGAAGGCTTTTGTCCTATTCAATGCGCCACCCAACAAGTTGTTAATACCACAATGATGTTTTCTGTTATTTTAAAATATGTTTTTCAACAACAATTTTTTAAAACAGAAGCCAAGCAGACCTCAAAATGGTGTTCTTTAAAATATAAAATATAAAATATAAAATAACATTTATTTTAATTCGTTTTGGTATAAATATAAAATAATTTTAAAATATGCTTTTTAAGTAAATTTTTTTTATTTGATTTTTTTTTAATATTTTATTAAAAATATATATATATATATATATATATATATATATATATATATATATATATATATATATATATATATATATATATATATAAAATTATTTTCCTTAACATTTTTCTTTCGTTGATATCATTCGAGAATTGAATACAAGACACGAGTAGACGTGTTAGAGGTTCAATCCACCAAATTATTCATCATAATATTTTGGAATTTAGCTAAGAAGATTGAAAATGATTTTGGTCATTGAGAAAGTGTTTTCCTATGATATGATAAAATTAGCTTCTTTTTCAAATTTGTCCCACAAACTCCATCATCACAAAAGGCCTCCTTTCCCCATTCTATGGATATGATTTATATCCTATCCACACAACTTATTTTTGGTTGACCAATATATGATTTATCGTAAAAAATAGTTAATTAAAGATTTGATTAACCATATTAGGTAAATATTTTTTATTTATTTAAATAACATTAATGGTACAATTCAATTAAGGGAACCATGCTCACCCTTTCTTCAAATAAAAGAAAACCTACTTCCTAAAATTCAACCCCATTACCTCTTTGAATATAAGAACTCCTGTGACCTTGTCCCACCCCCCCTTCACTAAAGTTAAAAAGAATAAATAAAATTCAAATTTCTTGTTTCAGCTGAATACCCATTTCTTCTCCTTTTTCTAGTCTAACTTTCTTTTATCTTTTTATTCTTTAAACCCTATTTTTTTTTGTTTTGAATTAAGCAGGTAATTCCTTTGTTGATGATTGGCTCTGCCAACAATAATCCCCGTGAACAAACAAGGGAAAGTCAAATTTTGCCTCATTCATTACGAATTCCATTTTATTCCGATCATATGATGTCATGCCCACGTTATCATATCCTCATTCATTACGAATTCCATTTTATTCCGATCATATGATGTCATGCCCACGTTATCATATAATCTTGAGTTTTGGATATATTTAAATTGTTTAATTTTTTTTTTAAATAGATTAAAAATCGAATAATGTCACAGAAATTAATCTCTTTCTTTTCGGCTTGTGAGGTACTAACTCTCATGATCGCTAACTTAAAATTTGTGTCATGTCGATAAGTATAAGCATTGTTGAAACTAGCATTAGGACGCGTGCTTTGTATGCGCTTGTGCTGCGTTATTTTGATTTTATTTTATATTGGTAATTTTTTTATACTTTTGTTATATCCAAAAGCTCCAATTCTCCTCTCAAACCCACAAAACAGTTCAATCCAAAAAGGGGATATGAAAAATGAAAATGTTTAAAAAACATAAAGCACATTAAAAAAAATGAAGAAGTTCAATTATTGGAATGAATTTCAAGAACTTGAATCTAGGATTGGATTCTATCTTACCCTTTCAGGTATTCTACATAAACAAATAAATATTTTAATTGATTGAATAAAAAATAAAAGTTTAAAATAATTCTACATCAAGTTATAAAATTAGAAGATGAAATATAAATATTAATATTAAATGATGAATAAACAAAGTTATAACATGGAATGAGAACATTAATATCAAATGATAATAAATAAGATTTAACTACTCATATCTAATCAAATAGTAGTAGATACTCTTTGCTTTGAACTTTTAATGACTCATATTTAATTGTAGTGGCCGACTTAACTAATGCCCAAGGGCACATATGTCCGACCCTTCAAACTTCTCTTATAAATTTTGTTTCTCTTGTAGCTAAAAGGAGTTGACGAATAACTTTTTATATGATATGTGAGATGTGATAATTTAGATTTTAAATATATTGAGGCCCAAAAATAAGAATTAGATCAATAGATTCGAATTCGGACCATTTCATTGCAGACAATGAGGCAGTGGCGGTTAACCCAGAGCCTATAAGGCCAGTCAACAATCGAGATAAATTTGAACCTTATATTTTTTAAAACACATTGGCGCTTTATCTGAGATGAGCGTAGCGAGGCTTGATGGGAACCAGTCGGACAGGATAAAATGGCTAATAATTAAAATCATATATTTTTTTTAATTTTAACTTGAATTCACTCTTTTCTTAAATTTAATGTCATTACAGAATTAATACGTATATTTGAAACTTATATAATAGCTGTAAAATATATATTATAAATAGAGTTACATAATGTATTTATAAATAATAACATAGGAATAGGAGATGGTGAGCTAGGCTTCTGGCCAGGAGGCGCAAAATAAAGCGTGCGGCCCGGCTATTTTAAAAGGGGCTTGGGGTGGGCTTGGTGCAACTTGGGCCCAGACGGGTTTTTAAAGCTCGTCCGATCGAACGGGATCTTGAAGCAGTGTATCGGGTCTCGAGCTTTTGAGAAGGCCACACAATTAAAAAACAAATTAATTAATATAAGCAAAAGTGAATTGAAATAGAGAAAAATATATTGAATAGATATTCTAGTGAACACTCAAAATAATAAAAGAACTCTATTAAAAAAAAAATTACATTTAAATGTAAAATATGATATCTCCAACATTGTTAGCCACCGAATAAAACAGAGGTTCCCCTTAATTTCTCTTTAGGCATATTTAAAACCGTACTATCTGCATTCGCCTGCCCTGTGTGAGTGTGAATGAAGGTCAAGCAGCAGCTCCCTGTCCTTGATGCAAAATGGAAAAATAAAATAAAATACTACAAATTCAAGAAACATAAGAAGCAATCAAAATCTAGAAAACAGACTTCAAATATTTTTATAGAATACGTTAAATTTGGGCGAAATAATATTCAGCTAATCTGCCTTTCTTGGCAAATTGAGTCGTCTGAGTGGGTGAAGGGTTGTTTTAGTGAAGAGAAAATAAAAGGTCTTAAAAGTAGGAAATTAGTGGGATCCCCACTAAAAAAAAAAGAACCCCCGAATACCTAAATATGGGTGTTGGGGTTTTACAGGTGAGAGATCAGATCTGAGTTAAAATTTGGATGACTTTTCCTAAGGCCTTTGTGGTGGGGAACATCTATCAAATCTGTTAATTTCAGCTGCTTCCGTGAGAAGGAAGGGAAGGGATTGAATGATCGAGGAAAGTGTGAAAGGAAAGTAATTTAAGAGAGAATGGAATTTAAAGAAGGTGTTGGACATTGCTAATTGTAATGGGCTATTTTCAAGCACAGTTTATCCACTGATAAATGTCTTTTATTTGACTCCTATGATGACAACATGATGGATTTAATTAAAGAGGAAAAAACTATGTCCTTGAGAACTCACTCAACTAGTAAAAATGTGAGATCATGGGACGGGGAATAGGAGATTCTATGATCGAATTCTTATAAGAATAGAATATTATAACTTGATATGCAAAATAAATAGATGTTGTCGGAGATATTTCTTATTATAATCTTAAGCAAAAATAAATGTCACAGTTAATGTCGCATAAGTTGGTGCATCATGCTGTGTGACATAACTTATCATATTCGGTCAAATTCGATTTTGGAGCCAATATACTACAAATCAAGAGTCTATATTCGGTGTGATGAACAAATAAAAGAAGAGAATATTATGCAATATTGCACAAATCAAATAAAAGAGATCAAATATTATTTTGTGAGATTTCCAATGAATGAAAATATTATACTATGATAAGTATGAAAGGGAATCAGAATATTCTAGCTGCCTTCTTAGGACGGTTTAGGAAACATGGAGATTCTAAATATTTAGGAGATATTCTAGAGACCGTTAGAAAGAAGATGAGGCCTCTATGCAAGATATGTTTTTTGAAGAACACACTAAGGAGGTCGTTGGAAGGAGCTTTTCTGAAGAGATAAATTGCTATAGGTACTGCTCTTATTCTCGATTATGAGCAACGTGATTACTTCAATAGGGATAGAGTAATTGAACACTTATAAGAAATAAGATAAACTTATTTTTATGTTTTTCTATAAGATATTTAGGAGAAGAAAACGATTGTGAAATGGGGAGTTTGGTCTCAACGAAGGCCGGCTTTATAAACACAATTGATATATAGTGAGAAATATCTTCCTGCGCAGGCAACCCCACGTATGTAGGCAATTAATGAATCGGCGTGTCGTCTACAGTTTTTTTCGATAGTGAGTTTATGCATGTGATTTCATATTTCTTCGAATTGATGCAGCATGTTGCATAACACAGTAGAATGGTTGTAGCACTTATGATAATGTCGCACCATTTGGTGCAATATTTATTGAATCACTATCATAACAAACAATTTGTCTATTTTAGATGTAAAAATATAAAAAGAAAGATGGATTTATTATTAATTTATGCGAGAAGATCTTAACGAATTTGCAACTTTTTGGAAAATTTAAGTAAAATACTAAGAATGGAAAAAAAATGTCAAAGAATTATTTTCTTACGTTAAATCTTACAATGAGAAATATATATATAAGCAAATAAAATAAAATTAAAATTTGTTAAAGGTTATTTGATTTTTTATACGAAAAGTTGGAGTGTATTTTGACAATACTTTTATTAAGCCCATCCCTAAAAGCAACCTTTTCATTATATATTTTGTTACTAAAATATTGAAGTAAAAATTTAATTAAATTAATTTTTAAAATTAGTTTCGTATAAAATTGAGACATATTAATCAAAACGATTCCTGAACCTACCTCAAACTCATTCATTCCCTTAAATTTTAAAAATTAGTTTCGTAAAAAATTGAGACATATTGAAGTAAATAGATTAGTCCCATTCGATTCCTCTCATATGATAAATTAGAATTTTTTTTGAGTCCAATTATATAATCATTGGCTCAATTCAAGTCAAATTTAGGTTATACGGGTGATACTAAAATAATCCATTTATTAAAAAAATTAGACGGGTTCACACGAATTCAACTAAAACACAAATAATCATTCATCCATACCTCAAAAACAAAAAAAAAAAAAAAAGAAATTGGTGGGTCATCCCCCATCATCCAATCTTTTGGGCACAGTCTTAAGTTTGAAACAAAGGTCTAAAAACAAGTCCTTTTTCTCTCTCATAGGCATTATTTTTATTTTAATAAATATGAACCTTTGGGGGAATCGAATTTAATCAAGCAGTGGTAGTAGGCAGTGGAACTCTGTCTGTATTCAACTAATTAACAGCAAAGATAGTCTCATCTCAATTCTCATATCCAATAAAAATATTTCAACCCTATTTTTCTGGGTGGAAGTAGGCACATACTATTTTTGCTGACTTCTTCTTGTTGCTACTTCATACTTTTCTCCTCTCATCCTCCTTCCTTCCCAAAGGGGAGGAAAAGGATCCTTCCACATATATCTTTCTTATTTTTTGTTTACATTGTTTTCCAAACCTATTTTTAAACACCTTCTAAACATCCATCATCTTTTATCATAGAGGCGGTCACTTGGGCTTCCTAAGTTTTTGTTTGATTCTTAGAAAATTTGAAAATAGAAAAAGAAAAAAAGTTATATCCAAAATATTATATTTATTTAGTATTTCAAACTTATTTATTTATTTTAATTCGTTTTTGGCCCATAAATATAAAATAATTTTAAAATATGCTTTTAAGTAAATTTAGATTTGATTTGATTTGATTTTTTAAATTTTCACTAAAGAACTAAATAAAATAAATAAATATATATATATATATATATATATATATATATATATATATATATATATATATCCGTTTTTAGGCCATTGAGGTAGGTGCTTGAACCTTTAAAAGGATAAAATAATAAATGAAAAGAAACATGATAAGAACTCATATGGATTCATGGTGGAAAAAAAAAAGAATAAGAAAATATGCAATAAAATATAAAATAATTTATTATTTCAAATTATCAACTAAACAGACAAAGAAAAATGAATATGCCTCCAAAAACAATCCTATCATTTTATCTTTGTGGAATGGTTATAGGGAAACAAAAAGGATAGAAAGAGAAGATTGAATGACCAAAAAAAGAGATATGATAAATAAAAAAACAAACATTTTTGGAGGTTGCAAACCCTTCCCTTCCAATGAGTTGGAGCAAAAGCACATTTAATGGAAAGCGTAGAATGTTGTTTTAGACAAAAGCTAACAAAGGAAACTCAATTTCTTTTAGTAGGAAATCCTAATGAGTTTCGGAGGGAACAATAACCTATGGCTATGATATAGGGAGTCATTTGCATCAAACTAGAAAATGATATTTTAAATATCATGAGACAAATTTGACCAGTGATAATGGTGATTGTACAACTATTATTTTTATTTTATTTTATATCTCTTTACTTTTATGACATATAAATGAGAATGATTCTTGTAATACTATTTCATTATCTTGGTTATATGTCTTGTTCAACATATTTTTAAAATAAATAAATAAACTTATTTGAAAGAATGTTGAATATCTTTGTATGTACATAATTGAAATTTTATTATCTTTAAAATAATGATTCGATTTCAAGGTTGGGTTTAGCTTCTAAACTTCCTTTTACATTTCATTTTAGATTTTTATATTTAGAATAAGTGAAAAATAGGTTTTTTTACATCCATACAAAAATATTTAGATATCAAAAAAGCAAAATAGGGGGTTAATACAAGCTCTCTAATAATTATGGTTTGGTTTAAAAAGTAAAGAATGCCCAACAATTTATGGAATGTCGTAGTATATTATGATAGTAGATAAACTATTATCATATACATAATATCTTTGTATTCTTCTTGTAATATAATATGGCTGATACGTAACTATTTCATCAGCTATCATAACAAAAAACTATATATTTTTTTTACATCTTTAACTTTTATATCAAACCACATTAGTTTTGAAAAGTATGTATTAATTCCATGTTTTGCATTCTTGATCAATTACAAATATTTTTATTTAGATGTATGGAACCTAATTTTCCTTTAGAATTACCTTCTATTTCTCATTATTTTAAAAAAAATATATATTTGATCACTAACAAAATTTAAAATCCATTTAGAAAAAGTTAATTAATAAAATCATGTTTATTTTTTAAAGTTTTGTAACTAAAGAATGATATAAAAATATAATTAATAGTTTATATGATAGATATATATCACAATATGAGATATATTATTTGATAGTTTTTATAATAAATATATGTAATGTGTGACGCCCCCAACTCGGTACACGGTGTTAAGTGAGGGTGTCATTTTTTTTTTTTTTAAACTTATAAACTTTAAGTTTGTTCATTCATATAATATTAAACATTTAACTTGTATTATATTCTGTAGCAGCGGATTACAAAATATCTATTTCAGTATATGGAGAGTGTTCAGCGTTTACAAATATTTTACATTGTTTACAAAAACAAAACATATACAAAAATAGACCAAAAGGTCTTTAGTGGGCACCTAGTAGTGTGTTGGCCTTGGTTGCTAATGTGGAGTGTTCGGACTTCTCATTTATGCTTCTCCTGTACCTACAAAAATGAAACACCCGTGCTAAGCTTATAACTTAGTGGGAATTAATACATATGGATGACCTCTAATAAGGGTCATCACACTTCTATACACATCTAACATATCATATCATTTAAACATGCTTATACATATTTCATATTTAATTATCATACCGTGTTTCATTTTGTGAAACCCTAGAAAATCCAAGATTTTGGATAAAGGGTAAAATATAAATTTCGGTTGAAAATACGGAATTTTTCTAGATCTCGGATGACGAAACGGACTTCTCCGTTGAAATGTCTCAGCGGTGCTTCTGTCGAATTTCGTTGGTTAGGGTGGTCGGGATTTCCACGTTTTTCGAGGGGCGTGGGGTGTCGGATGACCGGCCCAAAGCGAATAAAGGGGGATGCCACTTGGCACCCTGAGTGTGTGACAACTTGGCGTCAAAGTAGTGGCTCGCATTGAGCGTGTGTGTGGGGAAAAGGAATCGCTGGCTCGCGTACAGGCCGTGTGGTTGATGATGTCGTAATGGGGGTTTAAGAAAAATAAAAGAAAATTATGGAAAATGAGGGCCACCAATTTGGTTTGAGGAAGGAGAGGAGCGTTCCTGCCGATTTGTCGAGATGATCTCTCTCAAAAGGGTGAAAAGGACTAGGGAGAAAGGAGAAAATGAGGAGAAATGAAGAAGAAAATGAGAAAGAGAAAGAGAGAAAGGAAAGAAAAGCAAAAGGAAGGCCCAAGCGTGGAGAGGAAGAAGGAGAAAAGGGATGCGAAGGTTTGTTATAAGATTTTAGTGAGAGAGTCTTCCTTACAGGTTGGTAGGAGATCCAGGCACGTCGGATTCTTTTCGAGATAAGAAGGAAGTGTTCTATACGGAGAGGACAACGTGTGGACTACGGTTTTTGAGGAGATTTCTTCAACTTCGAAGGTAGGATATTTCCTACTTGGTTTGCACAGCCCCAAAGGCTTTATAATGGTAGAGGGGTTGCTTATGGGGAGGCCATGAGAGGCCATGTAAATTAGTTCAAGCTTTGAATTAAAGGGTATGGATTTCATGACCGGTTTCATGGACTATGGGAGTTAGGGTTTGAATTAGAAACCGAAAGTTTCTATGTATCATGGTTGTTTGATGTGATGATAAGGATTGGAACCAAAATGGTTCATGTTTATGAAGGGGCCGTGAGGTACCCTGTTGAATGGTCCCAAGTTGGTGACCTTGTTGTGTGTTATAACTAACCGTAATGCGTTATGTAGAAATGAGATATTGATGCATCTTTATTTAATGTGATAACTATGGTTGACATGGTGGTAGATTACATGTATAAATTATAATTGTCGTGGTATGTAAATGTTTCAATGTGGTGCTCATTCTAATGCATGTAACATGAGGAAAATGCATTGGCATCATGTTTCATATGTAGTTAAGACGATTCGGGGTCGGGTGTGGGTGCGGGGGCAGGTTTATTCATCGGTGTTGGTGAATGGGTGAACTTCCGGGAAAAAATGGGACGAGAGTCGAGGTAGAGATTAGCGAGTGTGTAAATAATCAATGATAAATTACATGTTTTGGGCGGAGCAAGTTAGGGTAGATCCCCCAGGGGTGAAAATCATATTATTGCGGTTAGACATGAATCCGTGTGTAAGTTCGTGAAAATGTTGTTGAAAAGGCGTGCGGCGTCCTACGATTGTAAACAGAATCAAGTGGCCATAAAATAAAGGAAAAGAATCAAAATCGGTTTTTGATAAATAAATTGGAGGGTTTTCAATGGTTTGGTCGAGTGTGTGGCGGTTTTTATTTGATTTGGCATTCCGGGTGTGAGTCGGTTGGGACTCGGAGTGGTGAGCATGAAGTGGCGTCTCATGCGTGATATGAACATTCCATATAGAAAATAATTGTATGGAATCTTGATTGATTGTACATATGCCGTGCATATGCATTTTAGGTGAGAGTATGCTTGTGGGAGAAGCTTTATCTTTGGGGGGCTTTCTTTCGGCGAGTCGTGGGACCGGCTGAGATACGGGGACTATCAGGGAGGACGGCACTGCGTGGGAGGTAGGCTTTTGAGAAGAAGCGAAATGTGGCTTTTAAGTAAATATTTACTGTAAATATGTATAAAATCTTTTGTAGAAACAAGCGTGGCTTATGAGAATATAGTTGAGATATTTGTTTTTATGAGTATGGATATATGAGCGGCGGCTATTTTCTTTCGGGTATGTGCATACCGTATCACCGAGGCATATAGATTTCCGCAGGTTGACGGGTAGTCAACGGACACCCCGGATTTGGGGCGTCACACATTTCTTATCATTTGACATTTTTCTTCATGTTCTTGTCACAATATACTTATCATCGCATAGCGGTGCTATGTTTCTCTTATCATATCATATCATTTCATATGTCATATTCACGTTATTTGTTCTAGGTTTCATGGCTGCATAAATCTTAGAAGTGGATGAGGCTTATGAGGGCCGAAGGCATTTGTACTCAGCAGCAAAGCTTAGGTTGTCTCAGGGCGAAGAGCGTGTATCATTATCTTGAGACAATGATCATCTATAAAGCTCGAAAATGTAATGATTCAAACGGGGCCCTCTTGATCCAATATCTTTGAGTGTAACACCACAGAAATATACCACAGTCATTTTTCGGCATGTTTAGGGTATTTTGTAAGCGTAATTTGAAATTTGTTTCGCGAGTTAAATGCGGCTGTGGAAACAAGACCTGGAAAGTTACAAAACTTAAGGACAAAATTGTAATTTGTCCAAAAATGGGCCTAAAAGACATGGATTAAGAAGATTAGAGGCCAAAATGAAATAAAGGAAACTTAAAATACAAATGGTCAAGATTTGGGAGGACAAGTAAATAATGAAACTTAACCCAAAAATGGGTTTTGGAGGGCCAAACATGGCCTTAGCAAACATGGATTTAAAGACCAAAATTGGTCTCATTTTGGGAAGGAGAAGAAAACGTGAAGAGGAAGAGGAAGAAGATGGAGGAGACAAGATCAAGCCAAGGTATGGAACTTTGGATTTTTGTATGAAAACTCACCTTGATAATGAACTCTATGAGATTATGTATGAATTTCCATGCTTGGTTGGTTAGTAGCTTGTCCCCGAAACTTCAGGGTTTTGCTGGGGTTCATCTTAACCCAAATATTATATGGAAAGTAAGGTTGGTAGAACCCGTATGGCCTGAAGATGGTTATGGAATCCTTCCTTTGAGGATGGATTCATGTGGTTAGTGAGGAGTAATTGAGTTAGGGTTTGGAACAAGCCTAACTAATCATCATAATTGGTTTGTGTATGGGTCTTAACTCATATTAAAATTGTTTGGAAGGATTCTTGATATGTTTTTGGAATAAAGATAAGTATTGAAGAGAGGTGAATAGAAAAGAGATTCTGAGAGGAATAGGAAATGGTTTTGATGTGTGTTGAAGTGTAGAGGATTGGTTTGGGATGGAAAACCATGAAAAAATGGGTGAAAAACACACATTCTGGGCATTTCCGGTTGATGAATACCCGGTACACACTTTGAACGCATGTACCGGCACACTTTGTGTTACGGTCATTTTTGGCGATATTGTGCCGAGCACACATTAGGGGGTGTCTGGGGTACACCTGTTACGCTTTCTGTTCTGACCAGTTTTTGTATTTTGGCCATACCTTTTTCATTTCTTATCCGATTTGAGTGATTCAAGTGGCCACTTAAAATAGACTTCAAGAAGAACCAAACCTAAAGAAATATGTATCGTCAAATTCTGGCTCTAAGTGGTCAAAAATTCGACTGAAGTGGGGCCGTGTGCAAGCGATTCACTGCATCGTTTGAACATAGAATGGTCAGGGGTTGTTTGGACGTAACTTGAGTTCGGTACTCGAATTAGGTGATTCCAATTGGAATAGAACCCTTAACACCTTAACTTTAAAAAAAGTACAAAGGTCAGTGTCAAATATCGAGACAAGGCACTGGAAAATAAATATTTCAAACTGTCCCTCGGTAAAATCGTTAAAGCGAGCTAGTTGGCATGAAAATGCTTCATAACGCTGATTTGGATGATCCGATTGGAATGATTCCAATTTCTCGTAAAAAATAGATTTATAGAGGGACTAGAATACATAAATGATATTGAATACATAGGCAGTATACTATACAAGTATGTAAAATGCCATATGTAATAGTAACATGAAAATATAGGAATGCAAAATGCATAGGCGTGTTCATGAAACACTCATCGATGTGGAATATGTAAATGAGCCGACACGTGATCATGAGCGTGAAATACAATCTGTCATAGAACACAATATGTGGCTAAGAATGCCTATTATAAGATAGTAAGTTACTGAACTCATATAATTGTAAAACTACCTGAACCCGGTTATTAAATGACCTGACATTCTGTCACGATTAGTGCTCGGCACTCTGATTAGTACTTCGGTACTCGATTAGTACTTTGGTACTCTGATTAGTACTCGATTACTCACGATTAGTGCTCAAACACTCCCGATTAGTACTTGATTGCTCGATTAGTGCTCGCGGCGGTCTGATTAGTACTTTTTGGTACTTGATTAATGCACCGGTACTCTGATTAGTGCCGGTACTCTGATTATTGCTTTCGAAACACTCCCGATTAGTGCTCCGACACTCTGTCTGATAAGTGCTATGGCACTCTGACGATATTCACCGCAATGAAATCACGCTTTATGCTCACGACACTTTCGTACTTTATAGTATCTTCGGGTACTTGTAATGTTTGTGTCTACTCGCCAGTATTCTTGGTCTGGGAAATCAGCTTGATTTATATGATAAGACCACTGAATAAAGATTAGAGTAAAGATGCGAATGTACCTGTATACGATACCTTGGTACACCTCTGGTACTCTGTATCGGTCAATCTACAGCTAGTACCTACGGGTACTCCTGTGCCCTAAATAAGTCCTGTCTACGATCTAGTTCTACTGTAGTACCTACGGGTACTCTGTATCTGAATAAGTTATGTCTGTATCGAATAAGTTTCCATCTCGAGTTAAGTCACGGCTCTGCGCTTAAGTCTGTAGTACCTAAGGGTACTCCACGTATCACGATAAAGTCACAGTAATACGATCTTGTTACGCGTACCTACGGGTATAATATACGAATAAGTTGAGTCGTATACGATAAGTCATACCCGATTTAGTTCTGTAGTACCCTACGGGTACTCACATTATACGAATAAGTTAAAGTCTACGATTAAGTCTGTCTCACCTTAAGTTATGTAGTACCTATGGGTACTCTTGTCTGCTTAAGTTACGTAGTACCTCACGAGGGTACTCGTATTTCATCGAGTTACGTAGTACCTATGGGTACTCCTGTATACGATTAAACTGTAATTTCACGGGTACTCTGTACCCGATAAAATAAGTATAGAATCCCGGTCGTACCTCACGAGATGCTTCCGTATAAGGAATCTGTGTAGTACCTATGGGTACTTTTGTATACTAATAAGCTCTGTAACTCCTACGGGAGTCCCGAATGAACATAAGTCTGTTATAAGTATAAGTTCTGTAGTACCCATGGGTACTCTTGTATCGGTAAACTTACGGGTACCTTATCGTACTTATCGTACTTACGGGTACCTTCACACATGACTAAGATCTTAAATACAAGAACCGAGTTACGCATCTGGCATTATAAGATCAGAAGACGAATAATTTCCGCCAGCCTGTAGTATAAGTTACGTAAGACCACGACATATACTTAGTGATACGAGTATAAGATACGAGTACCGGTATAAGTTTTTGTAGTACTACGGTACTTAGGTATAAGGATAGGATTATAATGCAATTATACGTTCCGTAATAACTCTGTGAAATACGCACAGATGCATAGAATAAGTGTAAACTCCGTAGTATAAGTATAAGCCCTATGGTATAAGCATAAGTTATGTAAACTCCTACGGGAGGTCTGAGATAGATATAAGTACCAGTACGTGCATAAGGACCTCTGTATAAGCATAAGCTATGTAACTCCTACTGGGAGATGCGAGAGTAAGTACAAGATCGGGGAATGTGATAAGTATAGAGAGTACGAGATAAATGAGTCTGTATATAAGTCACAGTAAGTGTAAAATTTCATTATGTGAATGCCTTAATATTACGATGCAC
Organism: Tetrastigma voinierianum; assembly: GCA_016808115.1. Lineage (NCBI taxonomy): Eukaryota > Viridiplantae > Streptophyta > Magnoliopsida > Vitales > Vitaceae > Tetrastigma > Tetrastigma voinierianum. The sequence goes on along the minus strand of JAEQBH010000315.1, from coordinate 718,713 downwards.
ACGACTACTTGTATACGTATTTATGTTTTACGTATGTTTCCCAGCTAGCGTAAAGCAGCACGGCTGTCAGTGTAGATGCAGAGAAGACGTGCGACAAACCTCCACATACGGTTGGGCCAACACACTTGTAAGGGTTCATTACATGTAGGTTAGTGCTCGGTTGTAAATGTAAAAAAGTATAGTTTGTATTTGTAAATGGGACTTTCGATTATATGTGTAATACAGATTTTTGATGGACACCGCTCGATTATTAGTTCTTTTTGATTTGTATATAATATTTTGATTCTGTTATAAGATGTGGGCCATACCCACAGGTACAAGTTTGGTTTAAAAAAAAAAATCAGGTAAAGAGTCCTAGTCCTGAGTCTCGCACCCCGAACTCGGTTCGGATCATGATCGGTCGGGCCAGGAATCGGGGCGACATGCGAACTTGTTTTTCCCCTAATAGGCAGCTCCCATCTATCTACCCGGGTTCTAAGCGGAACAATCCATGTGTATTTTTATATTCGTACATATCTCATATTCTCGAATAATTATTGTCATCTGATAATCATATGCGATATTTACAATCATTTATTCGTATCTTTGCATTTTTCATATTTCATTATATACATGAATAACTATGGTTACCATGTATGCTTATGAGCTATTTACTATCATTCAAATTTCATCAAGCTATATATGGATAGATTCTACACTCAAAGGGCTTTCCATAGAGTCCAAGAACATCTAAAATGGAGTTCGGACGAAGAAGTTATGGTCATCCGAAGTTGGAGGTCACACATGAATAGCCAATCCTAGCCGGCCAGCCCTAACCTTCAGCAGTCCTGGAAAAACCTAGTTTTAGCGAGGCCATGTTCACCCACTGACCTCCACAAGCATATGGCTGGAAGCTTGACTCAATGGGCTTTCCATAGAGTCGAGAACACCCCCGAAAGCGGGTTCGGACTGAAAAGTTATGGCGGAGTCCAGAAATTGGAGGTCTACGTGAATAGTCAAACCAGTAGGGTTGACCTAGGCCGGCCGAGCCTCGCTAGGCTAGAAGCTTCCGGCCCGGGCGACCTCGTTGAATTTGACCTCAGCTCGACCATAACTTAGGTTATAGAGGCTCGATTTGGGTAATTCAAAAGCCTAACATCAAGTTCACTAATGTGGCTACAATTTATCGAGAAGGACTACATTGCAAATTCATGTTTACAGAAAACCAGTTCTAAGGTCAAACCTACAACTAAACGTTCTAAAGGTCTAAAAGTGGAGATCATGTGCCAGTTTCACTTTAACTTTAAATCAACCATAAAATAGGCCAAAACAGCTCAAATCAAATTAAAGTGCAGACACCACAGGTATAAATTAGGGTTCTTTAGACCCAAGGAAATTAACAATCTGGGTTTATGACAGTTTTGCTACTAAACTGCCATCTATGCTAGGTACAAAAAATGTCTTTCCATACCTTTGATATTTTCTCTTCTCCTCTTCTTCTTCTTCTTCTTCCCTTCTCTTATCTCTCTTCTTTTTCTCCCCTGTCAGTTTTGCACATCCCCAGACAGAAATAGAATATTTATTTTGATATTTATCCTTATTTGATTTTAATATTTTTCCTTTTGCATTGATTACCTAAACTCCCTTCTATTTGCACTTCCACTTATTCAAATTCATACTTTGGCATACAATCTTTGGTTCTTATGTCATTTGGGTCCTTAATTAGCCAAATTACTAATTTACATACTTCTTGTAATAATTTTTAATTTCTCGTTGTATTTCCCAAAAATTCTGATTTAGCATATTACCTAAACATGTTATAGAAGCTGTTGAGGCGTATTTTGGAATATTACAACTCTCCATAAAGAAATTTCATACGTGAAATTTTTACACAGTAATGAAGTTGTAGATCTGCGCTCATGGTTAACCGGCTCCAGTAACATATCATGGTGTTGCTGGGCACTTTCACTAACAGTGCCTTGTTTCAAAATGTGTTTCACCTCTCGAGCCAAAATAGCTTTGATATCCCATATGACAAATCGCGCGCATCTTCTGGTAAGTCATGTCGCAGTGTCGAGACGGTATCTCGAAGCATCGACACATGAAACACGTTGTGTAATTTGGCCTGGGTCTGAGAATTATAAGCGATAAATACAGGAGGCCAGTGGTTCAAAAACCTCACGCGGCCCACACTCCGTTCGAACAATTTTCCGCCCCTGGCGGTAAAGATTTTCCTCCCGACGATGCTTTCAAAGGAACCTTGTCTCCCACTTCATATGCAATGTCTCTCCTCTTCAAATCGGGATAAGATTTTTGTTGATCACTTCATGCTCATTTAACTGTCTTAGGGTTCTGCATTTCACATTTGAAAACCTCGTATGGTGCATTTTAATCTTGGCGAAAGCTTCTTCATTATGGTAAAAAGATTCTCGTCTGGAATATACCTCCGACTTCCGAAAATATCTAATACACAGCCCTGAAGTATATCTTCTAACACTTGAATCACTCTTTTAAATGTCATCATTTGTGGATAAGCAGGTATAAATTAAATCTCATATCTAAGTGACCGTAATTCCTTGAAAACAGCGTCTTAGTGGATTGCGGTCGTCTGATATCGATAAAGCGAATCATGCAATATGACAATTTCACTCACACTAAAGTTCCGGCTAAGGCGATCCATAGAGTAGTCAAGAGTAGGGTGATAAGTAAACGAGACTTGATCAATTGTCCACAATTACCCAAAAACTGCGTCATGTTTCCTTTGCGTTGAGGGGAAAATCGCATCTGAAATCATGGCCAATACCATCCCCCGCTTCCATTGAGGTGGAGGATTGATAAGCCGGATAGTGCCGGTGTTCAACCTTTGCTGGCGACAGGACATGAGCTTGTACCGAAATATCACATTTTTGTCCTCGCACAGTGAAATAAAACATCGCGATATATCTTGTACCTTCCGAGTCACGCGGTAAATATCACAGTATTATGAGCCTCGAAACCAACAACTTTCTTTAACTCTATCATCCAGCGCATAATATTAAACCGCGCCAGGAAGCCTCTTCGCGAAAACCAGATCTGATCACCATCTCTAACCATCGTAACTTTTACGTAGCTCTTCATCATTTTTCTACGCATATTGTCATTCTTCAAAATCGTTAAAACTTCTAGTTGAGCTAACACGGCTCCATCCTATAAATCTCGATCTTTGTGTTTATTGTGCGTGCCATACTTCATCTTTGAAACCATCGGCTGCTCACATTGCCTTTATGGTGGCGGTGTTATGATCTGATCGTAATCATGAATAACTTCGACCACCTCAGACATGCCAGTTAACTCTTTACGAGTGTTGGCAAAGTCGCGACTCGAAGCGGTTAAATTCTACCACTTATGCCAGTGATCTTTGTTTTCGAAAACGCTACCACCGACCAATCTGATTCTGGTGGATAATTATGTTCATGTGGCTTCAGGCGTGGACGCCAGCTGCGCCACGTCTTGCATTAGCACGCATCCCGAACGATGCACGAGCATCCGCCGCCCGAAGGTATCACTCTTTTCGTAGGCTGTCAAATCACGGCGGTCGGCTGACTAGCATCCCTTCAAATGTTGAAAACTATTACTGACATTGTGCATCCACTCAAATTTATTCGCACTGCGAGTAACTTGGTGGCGGGCTATGATAGAAAAGCCTCTCCACTGAATCTTTAACTAACCTGCTAGGCCCCGAGAAACTTCTCACCTCGGTTTGTTCAGGTGTTTTAGATCCATAAGGGCCTCGATCTTTGTAGGGTCATCTATTATACCCTCCCATTGACACAATATAGCTAAGAGGCTTTGTTAAACCAAAATCCCATTCTTGAGCTTAGCATATAACTTCTTTTCTTAGCGTTTGCGGGACTGTTTTCAAATGTTGTTCATGTTCACAGTAGTACCATAATACCAGGATGTCATCAATAAAGACCACTCTGGCCGATCCACATAGAGATTGGAATATACTATTCATTAAATCCATGAATATTTGCGGTGCATTAGTAAACCTAAATGGCATTTCCAAAAATGCATAACCGGCGCCATGGGTTCTAAATGCGATCTTGACATCTACTTCGCTGCGATAATATCCGGATCGCGGTCGATGTCGAAAGACACAGCTCATTTAACTGTTAAAAAATCTTTGATTCTCGGCAATGGGTACTTGTTTCCTTTGTCCGCTTATTGATGCGCGATAATGATACACATCAATAATTGTATCTTTCTTTTCTAAAAATAAGCAAGTACTTGAAACAGAGGCTCTTGCGTTGTTCAACCGCCATCCAGCTGCGTGGTGACCTTTAACTCCTTTAACTCCTTTCAGCACCTACATTAGATAATCTGTAAAGTTCACAGTTAGGCTGTTCATGGCACAATTTATATGGATAAGTCCTCCACTCTTAAGAGATACCTGGTAACTCTTCGAGGAATACATCCCAGGAGTTGCCACTGGAATCTTCCATCAGCCTGACTCTTGGTCAGTATCAAGGTTAAGAATGCCTCATCTCCTTTTCTTGCCAATCATGCACCATAGCTGGATCACATTGGACATTACGTTGATTATGTGGGTGTATCACCTCAGTTTGTTCAGACATCCTCAGCACTCTTTGTCTTTTGTCCACAGTCGCTGAGTAACAGGTGTTTAGTGACAATCCATTCCAAAATCAAGTCCTAACTCTTACGGAATGGTAGGTTTATCAGTCAACTAAGAAACTCCTCTGCATATATTATTGGGGGCAGAATTTCTATATATGCTATTCACCTTAACCTTCGATTACCACAAGCCCAGATGATCACATGCATCATATCTTAATTTCTCCATATTGGTACTTTGTCAAATACATGCTCCATGCATTATCTGAATGATAGAATCCAGGATCAATCAATGCATGCATCTCGATATCGTATAAAGAAAATATACGACTACTAACCTCGGAGCATCTGTTAAAGTGAAACGCCAGAGCATATGCCGTGCTGGTGCTGTGGCGTAGGACCATCCATTGTCTACGGAAACTATGCCTCCTGATACTCCCATCTTTAAAGATAGGCCCTCTGACCCCCTACCTTGATTGTGAGTCGAAAGTGGTGCCGTAGATCTTCACTCTGCCCTGCCTCATGTTGACTTCTATTATCCATACGACTCTGGGACCATTTGCTATCAAATGTAAGGCTTACACAGGAAACACCCTCACAATGAATAACACAAACTTGAGATATAGATGCATGGTAATGAGTGCACTCAGGTTCTCACGTCGATCGAAGCACCTCTGCCCTGCCCCAGATACTCTTTGTCCTCACGTCTTCTACCTCTTGTAGTGAACCTACTGTATTGACTCGAGCAGACATCTATCTCTTTTACGAGGAGAGGGAGGAGGCTCCTTTAAGAACTTTTTCTGGGACTTTCTTTCAATGGCATTGGTTTTTAGTCTCTCCACTTTCATTGCAACTTAGACCAACTGATAAAAGTTCAATTGGTTGAGGGAAGTCACAAAGTTGGCACCTCTCGATGGAATCACAGTGCAAATTCATCTTCAAATCTGCCTACACCGAAATGCCTTGGTAAGGACCGCTCCAAAGGTATATTTGCCGAGACGGGCTGAACTTTCATACTCACTACGTAAGTTCCTTTCGCTTCATATTCGTGAACTGCTTTCCACTCGACTTTATACATGTCTATAACATAATTTCGCTCTCAACTCGACAAAGAATTCCCACGGGATTTGGAATCCTTGACTCTTGAGCACCCGCTTCATTAAATCATATGCCTCACCTTGCAATAGTGAGACTGCACATGATGTTCTCAGATCGGGAGGGCATCTAACCTCTTCCAATACCCTTTCTAGCTTTTCTAACTAGAATTCAGCTTTCTCAGACTCTTCCATGCTCGACCCATGGAATTCCTCTACTCCATGTCTTCTTATTGTGTCTATTGGAGCTTTAGGAGCGGTCAATCTATTCAAGACCCGAGCCATGTCCTGTGATATTCTCAACAAGGCTTCCGTGGGCTCATTAGGTACATTACTTTCTGAAGGCTTAGAAGTTGATAACTCTTGTTCCCTTGGGTTAACACTCTCGGCTGCTTCTTCAGCTAGATTCGGAGGACGATCCATCTATACAAAACACGAGGACATCCACATCAGCCAACACATTACTAAACACATGCTTTTCTATCATATACTCCATTCCAAAGCCACCTAAATTCGACTTTCCGCATTTACCTAAACTCAGCTCGATACCACTAAATCCGTGACGCTCCTAACTTCGCACACCTGTCAAGTGAGGGTGTCATTTTTTTTTTTTTTTAAACTTATAAACTTTAAGCTTGTTCATTCATATAATGTTAAACATTTCTTAACTTTGTACTATATCTTAAAAATGGGATTAAAAATATATACAAGCTCCATATATATGGGAAGTGTTCAACATTTACAATATTTACATTGTTTACAAAAAATAAAAACAGAGTACAAAAAAATGTACTAAAAAGGTCTTTAAAGGTAAGACTTAAAAGAAATAAGGTCAGCCTTGGCTTGCCGATGTGGAGTGTCCGACTTCTCAGTTTCTACTTCTCTCAGACCTACACCCGATGAAACACTAGTGCCGTTTATAGTTTAGTGGAATTAATACATACTGACGTACCCTAATAGCGGTCATCACACTTCTATACACATGCATACACATCTAACATATCATATCATTTAAACATGCTTATACATATTTCATATTTACTTCTCATACCATGTTTCATTTCTTATCATTTGACACTTTTCTTCATGTTCTTGTCACAATATACTTGTCATCGATACGGCGATATTCTTTATCATATCATATCATTTCATATGTTATATTCACGTAATTTGTTTTAGGTTTCATGCCTGCATAAACCTTAGAAGTGGATAAAGGAAACTATAAGGGCCCGAAAGCGCTGTACTCACTGTACGAAATAGTGGTCTATAAGGGCCCGAAGGTTATCACATGCTGGCATAACGACCATCTATAGCACTACGTCACGTTATCATCAGACGGCATAACGACCATCTATGCGCCAGCGCGCCTCAGAATGACCCAAACGGGCCAACCGACGCATAAGCCGCTGCACTTATTTTTTCCCTAATAGGCATGCCCATCTATCCCTCTATCAAGTTCTAAGGAGACAATCCATGTGTATTTTATGTTCAGTACATATATCATATTCCCGAATAATTATTGTCATCCGGTAATCATATGCGATATTTACAATCATTTATTCGTATCTTTGCATTTTTCATATATCATTATGCATGAATAATTATGGTTATCATGTATGCTTATGAGCTATTTAATGTCATTCCAATTTTATCAAGCTATATATGGATGGATTCTAGACTCAAAGGGCTTTCCATAGAGTCCAAGAACATCCGAAATCCTGAAGTTCTGACGAAGTTACGCCATCCAAGTCGAGGTCACACATGAATAGCCAATCCTAGCCGATCAGCCCTAACCGTCAGAAGTCCTGGAAAAACCTAGATTTCAGCGAGGTTATGTTCAACCACTGACCTCTACAAGCATATGGCTAGAATCTCGACTCAATGGGCTTTCCATTGAGTCCAATAACACCCAAAACAGAGTTCGGATGAAGAAGTTATAGTTTTCCGAAGTTGGAGGTCACACATGAATAGTCAAACCCAAATGATCGACCAGCCGGGCTGGACCTCGCTTGAGGCCGACCTAGCCGAGCCGACCCTCGCCGAGCTGACTCCTTGCCGATCCGACTCCAGTCGGCCGACCGAAATAGGGACCCGCCTAAACCGACCTATTCAGAGTAAACTTGACCATAACTCACACAGAGGTCTCGACTAGTAATTCAAAAGCCTAACATCAAGTTCACTGATGTGGCTACAATTTACCTGAAGGACTCACTGCTAATTTCCCTTTATTTCCCACCTGAAAACCAGTTCTAAAGTCCAAAACACAACCAAACAATTCCTAAGTCTCAAAAATTTGGGGGAATCCATACTTAATTTCAAACAACCCCAAATCAACCACAAAACCAAACCAAAACAACTCCAAATCTAGTCTAAAACTACCAAACACCACCAATATACTGGGTGAAGTCTTTAGACTCCAAATTCATCAAAATGTGGGCTTATAGTTTGATTTTTTCCATACTGTAAAACCATAGCATCCATACTAGTGTACAAAAATCGATACTCTTTCCCTCCATACTCTTGACTTTCTTCTCTTCTCCTCCTCTTTCTTCTTCTTCTTCCCTTCTTTTCTCTCTCTTCTTTTCTCCCTCATCCGCTTGCCTATCCCCAAAGAGACCAAAAAATGAGATATTTATTTTTATCTTATCCTATTTTATTTAATATTTTTCCTTTTATTGGGTTCCCAAACTCCCTTATATTGCACTTCCACTCATTCTATTAAATTCCTACTTTGGCACACAATCTGGTTCTATGTCATTTAACTTTAATCGCAAATTAATAATTTTAATTTACTCTGTACAATTTTTCCAAGCTTGCTTTATGTCCCAAAATTCGAAGATATTGCCAAATCTCAAACACGTAGAAATCATAGTGGCATATTTCGGGTATTACATGATGCCCCAAATCTGGGGGTCCCGTTGATCACTCGTCAACCCGCAATTTAAAGGATTTCTCGTGACCTTTAATAACACACTGGCATATCCTTATTTATCGTAATCCATTTTCACAAAAATCGGTTTTCCTTTATGCGAAGAGCTCTACCCAAATATACAACCTCCGCTGTGTCAGATAATCACAACTCATCCAAGGTCTTGGGTCACTGTAAGGATTAACTCACACAGGATCCATCTCACATATCCCCAATATACATCCCTTAACACGGACTCCATTCATTCATATCACCCATAAAATATGAGAATAAAACACTTAATTACAGTCTGTAAGAGTCCGATCACGACCCTCTTACCATAATTACATACCCGACTATTTAGACAATAGTTCCAAAAGAATTTAGTTACAATTCTTTTACACAAAATACTTTTTACAAAAGAAATATCAAGGCCACACATCGGCCTCCTTCATAATCACGGCCTTGTCGGGTTTGCCTCTATACAACCTCAGAGACCTTAAAAGGGGGTCCCACGACGGGGTGAGTAATGCCCAGTAGAAAAATTATCGAACAAGGGCTACTCCCCGCCTAAATGTACATGCAATGGCAAACATGAAAACGTCTAATCAAATTTCATATAATAATGCAATCCCATATGGAATATTATGTGTCATACATGAGATGAGACTCCTCATGCCCACAACTTGAGTCCCGACCGACTCCCTTACACCTGCAATGCCAACATTAGGAAACCAATACTGGTGTTTCACCCACGACTTTAAACTCCATCGACAATCCTCCATTCATTTGAATTTTATCAAATCACTGCTTATCTGGGCTGCGACCCCCTGTGGGTCTCACCTGAGGCTTCGCACGCCCACACTTTAACTACCGCCTGACATACATGTCAATTGGGCTATCAAATTCAGGCCTTTCACCCCTGGGATCACCCATCTCTGCTTCACCCAAACACACACATAGATTTATTATTGCACGCCAACCGCGGAGTCTCGATTTCCTCGGATTGGTCCCATTTCCAAGCTCACCACACATTCACCAAGAATGGTGTGAACAACTTCAACACCATGCACACACACACCCGACTGACGCTGATACACTGCATACGAAATGATTTACGCCATTTCATGCCATGTCATCATGCCAGATATATGCATTAATATCTATAAATTCCGCATAATTATATTTCCTAAAGACATATAATTTCCATTCATCATAAATTTATGTTAATACATCATGCAAGCACATATTAAACATGATTTTTATTGTCAACAAGATATTATTTATTTCAACAACACACACAAAATGACCCAAATCTTGAACCACATAAAAATAGCACATCTTGGTCCTTTCACGGCCATTAACAATTTTTGGTTACATTCACATGAATCACTGATACAAAATACACACAAAGCTCAAAAAACACGCTCCCGGGATTAAAATCAAACCTCAAAATCTTGGACCTATATAAAACATGACACTTCTTGGTCCCTTCATGGCCATGAACCATTTTTGGTTACATTCGCCATCAATCATCATGATACAAAAACACACAATGAAACCTCCAAAACACTAACCTGGATCAGCACCAACTTCACACAACGGGATCGCTCTACCAAGATAACCTACATGCCATTGTATGGCTTTGTGGTGCTAAAATATTCAAGTAGGAAAACCGCTTGACCTCTATCAGGCTAATTATCTGAATTTCAATATGAAAACAAGCACTTCTTCAAGTATAAAGGTGTGAAGGCAAATCAGTTTGTGGAAGTTAGTGAAAAAATAAATGAGTGAAAAAAATGACATGCTGGAGGTATAAGTAAATTGGAAGTATTTAATATGGATTGTACATCTTAAGGAAAAGAAAGGCAACATGTATCTGGGACATAATTTAATACCACCACCACCATTCTTCTTCTATTTCAACTTTTGATAAAGTACATTTTTTTGTTGGCTTTTTTAAGTAAAACCTTTCTTCTTGTATTCCTATTTCAACATTTAATGCAATAGATCTTTTTTGTTGGTTTTATCTTCTTTCATAATTACAAAAAAGTTTGATGCTGTTACATCTTCTTCTTCAATCATCCTTCATGTTTCATCTTTTTTATTAGTTTATCTCTTCATAATTACAAAAGTCTCTTCTTGTGGTGTTATTTCAACATTCAATACACTACATCTTTTTGTTGGTTTATCGTCTTTCACAGTTACAAAAGTTTGCTGCTGTTACGCATCATCTTCAGATCATTATTTATGTTTCCAGGTTTTTTCCTGTCTCTGTTTTAGTTATGCTGCATGTATGGAGTATGTCTTTATTTGGACTGTTGTCTTACTTTTTTATTGGGGGCCTTCAGTTTGGATGGTTAAAGAGTACAGCTTGAAAATTTGTATTTTGATATTTACACTGCTTCACTTTTTGCAGTCATTATTTTATGTTATTTCTTCTTCTACCTTAATGATGGCAGAATGCAACCTCTGTCTTCTCCTTCACCTCCAGCTCTTTCCTTCCTATTTTGCTGTTGATTTTAATGAAACTCAATGAAGTATTTGTTTGATAATATAAAGCTTTTTAGCATGCATCTGAATTTCTTCGATCCCACACAGCAAAACATTGTAAAAGTTGGGATTGATAACCTTAGCATTTGTAAAACAGTATTTCTTGTTACAATGCCTTCTTTCTTCAGCTTGTTTCCGTGTTTTTTTTTATTACAAATGATTTTAGTTTCTTGTTTCAGTACCATCTGTTACATTATCTGTGACGTCCTTTACATATTTCTCTGTAAATTCCTTTTCCTCAACTGCGCTTGCACTTGTCAGGTTGGGCCTGGTTCATTGCTTCATACAAGCATGTGAGTGTGTGAAATCCTGTTTCATTATCTTGGAACTGCTTAGCATACACTATCATCCATAAACCATTTCTGCACTCATTCCTCTTGCTCTTTCTGTTTGTAGGGTAACAAAATCTCTTTGTGAGAGTCAGACATGCCCAATGGATTTAATTACTCCACCAGATGATTGTCATGATAATAATACACTATCCTTTTCACTTCAAGTAAGACACGGCTTTATCTTTGAATTGCTCATTATACTAATATATCTAATTGTTATAGCATATATCTACTTTATATATAGAGTTTGTAATCTATCGGGTTGAAACTTACTTTTACAGAAATAGAATCTATTGGTATAAGCTGTATTGGTTTTTGTTTATATATATTCACAATGGATCAAATGGAAGACAATGAATTCATTCTCTAATTTTGTTCTGTTTCTACATGGTATCAAAGCGTGAGTTTGAATCGTTTAAAAAGGCAAATTTTAGCAATTTTTGAACAGAACATGTGATCGCCGCAAGATTCTCCACACCACTTACCTCACTAACGACTCCCACCACAAGGATCAAGGCCTAAGCCGGCTCCATTGAAAGAAGAAACTCCAGTATCCAATCATCCACGCGCAGTCACATGTGTTTCTTAGTCTTGGAGTTGTCGCCCTCGTGCTAGAGCGTGGGGACGCATGAAGCCACTGTCGGCGATAAGCTTTTGCCTTCTGGGTTCGCTTCCGTCGACTGCTTCCTAGACACTCCGCTTCCTGTCCGAGGCCCGCAATGATTGGCGATTTTGTAAGTCTGATCAAGTAGATGTGCGCTTGGAAGCCCATTCCGGCTGGAACAACAATTCCATAATAGCAGATCAAGCTGTGCTACCATGATTCAAAAGACATCTTCTAATGTTCTGACTATTTTGATCTACAGGTATGAAGATGCTTTTAACAGATTCATTGATGAGATTAATTCGGTTGCTGCATATGAATGGTGGGAAGGGTCAGTGCACAGCATACTTTCAGTGCTTGCATATCCCAGCATATCATGGAAACAGTGGCGTAGAGGAATAAGATACATCGTCTCCAGTGAATCTGTCAAATCAGAATATGATCATTCATGTCTCCGGCTCATGTAGATCAAGGCTCATACAAAGGCATGAATGTCTGGTTTATTGTGCATTTGTTATCATAGAACTTCTGTTCTTTCGCACATGCGTTTGTTGAATGATATTTTAATCTTCTTAATATTGGGATAGTTACATAACTCACTTAATGCTTTGTGATAAAACTGACTGCCCTTTGCATTTAAATGATGCTGTTATTTTCCTTGTTGTTGGGGGTGACTGGATATGAGAAAGAAAAGTTTCAAATCCATCCAATACAAGAAGACAGTATGAGATTCCCAAGAAGGGGAACTTGCTGCCATGAGAAAATTTTTGGAAATCATTGAGGACCTTCAGTTGAGAGATGTTCCTTTGTTTAAGGGGTCCTTTACTTAAAGAGGTGAATAATCAAATTATAACTGAAAGCTAAACTCATTTTCTGTTTCTAAGGGGTGGAAGGTCTTTATGGTAGTGCAATGTATCTTACCTAGACTTGTGCCATATCATTCAACAGCTTTTTTTGGATGGGAGTGGTGCGTAAGAGAGGCTCCACTCCTGCAGATTCAACATGTGGCTAAAGGAGGAAGAATTGAGAAATATGCTGAAAAGATATGAGATAGGTCTAAATTTATAGTTTCAGCTTCATCTTTGTCAAAATAGAAAATTCTTGGCATAAATTAGATATTGGAACAAAGAGGCTTGGCCAAAGAGTGACTAATAAAATTTGGGAAATAGTTTTTAACACTTTAGCTCTAGTTGGCAAATTCTTGCATTTTCCACTTGTCACTAATAAGTACCCAAGCCTAATAGGAGAGCCCAACCCAAAGGACTGCACTCCTAATATGCGAGAATCTCTGCTTTTATAAAAATTACTCCACAATTTCCCTTGAACCAGATCATTGCTCCACCCTTAGAGTAGTTTCTGACATCCCCGTTTTATTTCAAAATTTCACTCTAGATACCTTTCACTGACCCCTCGTGGTACCCTGTGTAGCCCTCTCTGTGGTTGCCCTTTCCCGTTGCACGTCGGCTCCTAATGAAAGCACCAATGATAGGTACCCAAGCCCAATAGGAGAGCCCAACCCAAAAGATCGACCTAATAGGTGGGAGAACCTTTCAATCTTAAGTACCATTCCATAATTTCTTGTGAAACCATATCAGTCATGATATGATGTATCTATAGCAGATTCTATGCATCATGTTAGCTCTCCTCCTTTGGCAACTTGGAAAGGAAGTTACACTTGGTAAACTGGGACACACCGTTTGTCTAAGCAAGGAGAAAGGTGACCTGGGTATCTGAAATCTTTCTAACTTCAATAGGGCCCTGCTTGGGAAATGGAGTTGGAGGTTTGCAATCGAAGACAACTCCACGTGGAGGTGCTGTCAACCTGGCGGGACTGAGGTAGGAGGATGGTTTCCTCCTTCCTGATGTAGCCGGGTAGACTGTGGAAGGAAATTAGTAAAGAAGCCGCACAAATTAAACATCATTGCCTAATCGAGTTAGGATGGGTGCCAGTGGTCGAAAGCTAGGGATGCGCTGGTCTAAAAGGGCTAGCTGTGGACTGGGAGACTACATGGTTTAGAGGTGGTCAACTTCGCTTTGAAAGGCATTTTAATGATCGAGTCGAAGCTGCCCAAAGCTTCAGACAGCTTAACTCTAGGAGTATCTGCTTCCCATACGTTATGTTTTGTCGAAAGAGGTAAGTCTAGAATCTACGTTATGTTAAATCTGCTTGATGTGTCAGCGTGGGCATGATCCGTGCCTATTAAGATGCTAGAACTCGTTGTTCCCCGTGCGGTGTTTTTACTCGGGAAGTTTTATGGCAAAATTTAATAATGAATCAAACTCAAAATGAGGCTTTTCTATTGTGTTAAGTCCGTTTTGTGGGGAGACTGAAGAGGCTTTGGAGCATTTGCTAATCCACTGCCCTAAAATTGGTGTATGTGGTCAGCTTTATTTCAATGTCAAGAGATTGTTGGGTCTGTCCTTTTCTGGTAAAAGATCTGTTTCTGTGTTGGCTTAGTCTCCTGCTAAGAAAGAAGGTTTCCAAACTTTGGAGGGCGGTTCCTCTTTGCTTGATGTGGGCAATCTAGAAGGAAAGGAATAGAGTAGTATTTGAAGATGTTTGTTTCTCCATTCCAAGACTAAAGGGTTGTTTCTTTAGATCTTTATGCTCTTGGGCTATAGTTTGATCATGAGATGATTTGGTCTTTTGGGAAGATGCATTTTGTGTATTCTCTAGCTTTTATGGGTTGCTATTTTTGTCCCAAGGTCTCTTTTTATAGGGGCCTAGGCCCCCTTCTTTTTGTTTAATATGGACTATTCTTGTGTAAGATACATTTTGTGTATTCTCTAGCTTTTTTTGGTGGGCTGCTAGTTTTTGTCCCATGCCCGTTTTGTATAGGCTCAGCCCTCTTTAGTGACATGGACTATTCTTTGTAGTGGATACATTTGTATATTCTAGCTTTTTTGGTGTGTTGGTTAGTTTTTGTCCCGTGCCCCTTTTTGTATAGGCCTAGGCCCCCTTCTTGTAGACGTCCTGTATACTGTTGGGGTGTCCCTCTAGCTTCTTTTTGTTTAATATATATGCTCCGTTTATTCATAAAAAAAAAATGTTAGCTCTCCTCCTTTCATTCTCCCTGGGATGAAAATAATCAATAAGCATATTCATTTATCTAATCAAAATGAACTATATGTTCTGAACTATCTCTTCCTTTCCAGTCCACAAAGAAGAAATTAAAGTAGTCTTCTCACAGAAACATTTCCTTCAAATATTGGAAGACTAATTTTCCACCTTATCATGCCTTTATGAGTGACAATCAATGCAGGTTGGAGCAACACCTGATTTGATGAAGCTGTATTACATTGATTTCCTTCCTTGGTGGTGATGAAAGCGAATAGACATAGAAGTGTCTATTATACAGAAAAGATTTCCTATGTGCATCATTTTGGTGGTGATGAAGCTATATGTCCCTTATAATCTTTGTACATAGCGACACGTTATTGACAAATCTTCTTGGCCAGGTTTATTAACAGCCTTATTTGATTTATATTCTTTGCATAGCTATAATAATTTATCGTTTCAACATTTTTCTATGTTTCTTGTATGCACAGTATGTCCCTGCTACTGTCTGAATCGCTTGCGGCTGGTCGTGAAATGCTCAAATAAGGATGAGGCATGGATCCATCTGTTCTATTAATTCCCATTATTAGTTGGATTGTGTCATGGAAACCTCAGCTCTATTCCATGGGGTTAAATTATGGGGATGTCTCCAGCCACCGCTTCTGGTTATTATCAACTGGGTATTCTGGGTAGTTGTTGGTGATTACTTGCTCCATAGCATGAATCAGTCTGACCATTGAATAAAGTAGCATGAATAATCTGCTGCAACGAATGGGATTACATACACGAGAAGCATCTGTCTATGGTTCACACACTTGCTTCACCATTTCAGATCTAAGAGCTATATAAATATGGTTTATCCATTTACTGATAAACTGTCTAATACTAGCTCTGACATGTTATAATCTCAATTGTGATAAATTTTGGTTAATGGGCCGAAGTTTTATCGTTCTTGATAATGCTACATATCCTCACCTCTGCTGTGTTGCCCAGTGCACTGGGTGAGAAAATACTAGATGTGAAGACTTTCACTTCGGTAAGAACAGATGCAAAATGTTGTACCATATGAAAGAAACTCAGCCTGTAAATCACTGGTTGTGTACAGAAAAAGAAAATGCTAAACAGTTACTAAAACTTCTTCCCCAGAAAACTTCTCACAACATCTGTTTGCATGAACTGATTTGGATACTGTAGCATGTTTTTCTGATCATTGGAGCAGTTGTATTGACTTCGCAATTGATAGGTGGTTTAGAATTTTTATTGATTGCTCCTAATTGTTGAGATAAGTCGCTGTTGATTAAAAATAATACAATGATGCGGTACAAATTAGTACCTGTTTTGCATTTGTTTCATGTTGTTAATTTTCTTTATTTTGAATCATTTTCTACTAGATTTGCCTTTAATTTGTTAATGAGAAACCTCCTATCCTTGGAAAGCTCTATTTTATTTTTCTTTCCTTCCTTTCCTCTTTCAACAATTATTGTCTATCTCTCTTATCATGATAATTGAGGCTACTACTATTGCATCTTTACTTCTTTTTTTCCTTCACATATGTGCCAAGTAGTATGTTTCTGGGAGACTATATTACCTGCCTTGAGATTTCCTGGAACTTTCCTAATGCTTTAAAATAGAATTGACAACTCCTGTGATTTGTCAATATGGTCATGGAGCATCTGTTGCTGCTTTGCTCTGAAATATAGTAATAAATGCTGACATTATTAAAATTTAGCTTCAATAACTAGTATTTCATACTTTAAAGCACAATTGTTTGATGGAAATGTCACAAATGTAAATAATATTTTTCTTCTTTCTCAGATGACACCTAGACCTGTTGTAGCCAGTCACACAGATGCAACCCACATGGCCACACAAACTACACATTCAACTGTGAGGAAATAACTCTCCCACCTTGTAGTTTTCCCTTGCAACCCAAGAAACGAAGGTTTAATTATTTGCACTAAGACTATGAGGGGCTCTCTCCTTTTCACATGTACAATAGCAACTGGCGTTTTCATCAGTTACTCCAGGTAATTGCTCATGCTTGTGCATGTTTTTTGGAGAGCTAGCCTTCATGCTCAACACCTGCCTGGCAAATTTTGGCATCCTCAGCTTCCTCTACAGATCTGGCTGCCCATTTTGCTTCAGGTGATGCCAAGTGACCTATGCATCTCCAGCACAACCCCTGTCTACTGATGAATATGGAGGCCCCTCTTCATGTATAATTGCCTTTGTATCTGCAACAAGTCATGTACAGGCCCAAGCTTTATGCCCCAGACAACCAGCCCTTGTTGCGTAGCCCCTAGACATATGCCCTGGCTAGCCCCTTCCTTGGTTTTCTTAGCATGCATCTGACATGCCTATGCTTGCTGTCCAATCCAGCCCTTGTTTAGCAGAAGAATCTTTTTCATGTGTCATAGGGTATTCTGACCTCGGCTGTGCCAAGGTTCATGCATATATCATTTCCTATCTGCAACCCATGAACCAAGTTGCCATCATCTTGCCTTGTCTCAGCCACATAGCCGACACCTGCTATGTGCCATGCTTTGCTCATGGCTTAGTGACTACACCTCTTTGCCTTGCCAAGTCATTGTGCACTTGGGTGTGTACATGTCTTAATGGTTCCTTGCACTTGTTCAGGGAGAGTCTTGTTGCGCCTCAGGTGTGCCCACACCCTTGCGTTATCACCCATCCACATATACACCTATTAAAGAGTATCTTAAGTCATGCTCACTTTTAGAGGACCTCATCACTTGGAAAAATAATTATAAAAATCTTAGGAAACATACTTTAGCACTTTGGAAAATTTCTTCTTAGCCTTCAACAACAACTAAGGGAACCTTCCTAGTAGATTCCTTTGGCTTTTTCATTGATCCATTATGAATACATACATATATATATATATATATAAGCCAATCTAACCTTTCTAATAGATTACAACTCTATACGACAAGTTTCCTAATAGGATACAACCTATATGGAAAGTGGTAGATGAGGTGTTATAATACTCCCTCACTGAACATAAATATTAACTGCCGCCAAATCATATGATAACTAACCCTTGGCCCCACTTGTGTTCCTTCATAAGAGGACACCCAATCATATCCACTTTATATCTTATAGAAATCAAACCGAGTTGTATTTTTCTCACAAACGGAACGATAATTTATCTAATATGCTTGGGGCTTCGCTCATGAACACAGATTACAATATGAAGGGCTACCTGGGGCTTGTCACAACAAAGTTTTGTATAGACTAGTGTTCAATACTGATCATCAAGAGTTGATGAAGCCACATGATCTCACACACTCTGATCGTGCCATCGCTCTATATTCGCATTCGCGACTAGACGAGACAACACTGCTTTTTACTCTTCCACAGAGTAGCATTCCCTCCAACAAACGCAGAGAGATAATACTCCTGGCGGACCTCCCATTCACCTTGTGATCCCGCCCAATCTACTTTAAAAGCACTAATTCGTTTATGCCCATGATTACTATATAAAAATACCACATCCCGAGGCTCCTTTTCGCAAGAACATGTAACTGTCACAATACCAATATCAATCATGGATGATGTATCGACTTACAACATCGACCGAAAGTGGGCAATATTGTGACGAAACATTAAAAGCGTAATTCACTCTTCCCAATTAGTCTTCTATATCTCTTAGGATCCTCAAATGTTTCGCCTTCTCTAGTAAGGTGTACGCTTGGAGCCATAGGGAAATTGCATGGCTTTACCGCCAACTTTCTAGTCTCAGACAATAGATCAAACACATATTTCCCTTGAGATAAGAAGATTCCATGTTTGCTTTGCATAACTTCAATGCCCAAGAAGCATCTTAGCATCTCTATGTCCTTTGTGTGGAATTGGCTCTGAAGAAAGGACTTAAGAGATGAGATGCCTTTAGAGTCACTCCCAGTGATAACAATATCATCCACACACACTACCAACAAAACTGGAATTCATGTAGAAGATGATGGTCACCATTTTTCAGATGCTAAATTCCTCCAAAGGTTTAATGAATTTAGCAAACCATGCATCGACTCTGCCTTCAAACCATACAAAACTTCGAAGATGACAAACTTTCCTATCTCCCGAGCAACAATCCTCGAAGGTCGTTTCCATATACACCCATTTATGAAGGTCCCCATGAAGAAATGCATTCTGACATCGCTGGTGATCCCAATGTTGGCGAGCATCCAGAAATAAAGCCACGATGTCATCTTAGCAACAGGGGAAAAAGTGTCAGAATAGTCCACGCCATAGGTCTAAGCGTACCCCTTAGCCACAAGTCGTGCTTTCAATCGAGCAACTGAACCATCATGATTAACTTTAACTACAAAAACCCAGTGGCATCCAATGGCTTTCTTCCCCGTAGGTAACTGTACCAAGTTCCAAGTACCATTGTCCTCTAAAGCCTGCATTTCTTCCACCATAGCACTACGCCAACCAGGGTGTGATAAAGCCTCATGGACAGTGTGAGGAAGAGAGATTGAATCAAGAGATGCAATAAAGGAACAAGAGGAAGACGATGAATGGTTATAGGAAACAAACAGTGATCGATTGTTACTAACGACGCTTACCTTTACGAAGAGTAATCGAAAAGATCATCATTCCGACTGGATCCATGATGACTTATTCGTGTTAGATGTGTCTGAGGGTTCTCAAGCAAATAGAATATATCAGAGTGATGAGGCTGAACAAGAATGGAGCCAGTAGAGCTCATGGAGGCAATAGTGTATACTGAATAAATCATCTTCCTTCTTCTTGATCAAGAATAAGGAGAAGAAAGAGAAAACGGGGTAGTCTCAAAGAATGTAACATTAGTAGACACAAAGTAATGTCGAAGAGTGGGACGGTAATACCTATACCCCTTTTTAACTCGAGAGTAACCAAAGAAGATACACTTCAATGACTTAGGATTGAGTTTAGACATGCGATAATATCCCGAACAAAACAAGTACACCTAAACACCCGAGGCTCAATGGGAAACAAAGATTTATGGGGAAAGAGGGTTTGAAACAGTGTGACCCGATTCAAGATAGAGGAAGGCATCCGATTAATCATAAAACAAGTTGTGGAAATAGCATCGACCCAAAAATGCTTGGGTACGTGCATTTGAAACAATAGAGCCCGAGCGGTTTCAAGAAGGTGTCTATTTTTTTCTTTCAGCAACTCCATTTTGAGGAGTATTAACACAAGATACCAATTAGCTGAGTTATCTGAAGCAGCGAATGGATCTAAATGTTCTACATATATTCTTGGCATTATCACTTCTCAAATTTTGAAATGTAAGCATGAAATCGAAAGTGTGAATTCAGATAGAATGCACGAAAGTTAAAATAACTTCTTGTAATGGTTTTTCACAATATAACTAAGTTGTTCACAAATAATCATCGAAAAATGTAACAAAATACGAAATCTCACTGGGCCACCACTAGACATGGATCCCAATACATTGAATGAAACAATCAAAGGAGCTAAGCTGCTTTATTGACTTTAGACTCAAATGCACTCGATGGTTTAGTATATCGGTTACCTAATTACAGTCTGAATGAGGATAGACTAAAACCAGGATATAGCTTCTTCAACAAAGGGAGAGTACAAGATGACCACGCGATAATATAAGCCGAGGGGGCACAACCCATCATAATTTACTGGCACCTTTGTTTCAAGGATGTAGACCCTGCACTGCCAGCCCCCGACTAATAATTGCTTGCCGAAAGATCCCGAATCAAGCAAATGATCAGAGAAAGAATGAAACTCCTCGCTGGTAAACTCATGTAAATTATGCAATTATAGTAATGAAAGTGAGTTTACTCACATAAATTAAATTCAGTTATAATCACAGAACTAATGGAGGTCAAAGTGACGGAGGAGCTGGATGAATTGTCTCGACTCCAAGGACATAAGTAGATGCTGAGCCATCCGCAAGGGTAATAGTAGAGGTAGAAGGTGTGACTCAAATACAGAATAAATTAATTACCACATGGTCGGGTGGCTCTCTTTAGTCAATGGACTCATGTGGGAGAAGAGGAATAAATATGTTATACTTTACTCCGACTGATGAGTGTATTGATAGAAGTAGATGCAGACTGAAGTGATTTTTGATGATGAACATACTGAAATCTTCGATTTTTATTTTGTAGCTTTCTACAATTCGCGTACATGTCCTGGATTGTGGCAATAATGACATACAACTCCTCTCATGGTTTCGTGGTTAGCCGCAGAAGGCATCTAACTCGAATGCTTCCTCGAACCAAAAATACCGTAAAAATAGGATCTTGCACGAAAAGAACCACCTTTCCATGAAAACACCGCATTGAATAGAACTTGGTCCTAATGATCCACAAAACACTCTAAATCTCTAAAGAAATCAAGGAGAAAGCGTACGAACCCTAGAAAAATAAGAAGGTTGCAGGACACAAAATGTTTTGAAAATCATTGTTGCAAGCATCGTGACAAGGGAGTGTAGGTCACGAGAGGACCGCTGGCGCCGGTACGCCGGAGGAGGAGTCTCGACGCCGGATGTGCCTACCACCTTGACGTGGGGGAATGTGGATAGATCATTATGGTATGTAGCTCACACGTGCACCTTTCGCCATCGACTAGGTGGTCTGGCTGCTTGCACAAAGAGCACTCCTTCCCTCGTCAGGCTGTCAACTCACGCCTCAAAGTGCGTGTTTCAAAACACTAAATCTCACTGGTCGCTATGTATTCCGAGATGTCTAGAATTTTTCCTGCTTTTGGCTCAAATTTTAACCTCATCATACCATAGAAAGCAAGACAAAAGAATTGGAGGAATAAATTTCTTGTGCTTTTTCATTGATCCATTATGAATATATATATACAAAAGTCAGTCTAACCTTCCTAATAGATTATAACTCTATAAGACAAGTTTTCTAATAGGATACAAATCCATATGCAAAGTAGATATATGCTATAACACCATCTAAGTGTGAGCACACAATATTAGTTGTGCTGAACCTACATGAATGTGTCATCACATGCTGCCTTGCATGCTGTCCTTACAATATGTGCAACATGTGCTTTGTGCACTTGCAGCACTGCCAGCTGCTCACTGCACAATTGCCACTTAGTTGCTTTCATCCTTCAAGGCTGATGTTGCCTAGTTCCCACTAATGCACATCATTAGAAGCCCCACCCTCCGCAACAAATATGATTACCAAGTTATATTGCCTTGTTTTGGTTTAGGCATGCCACCACTAACATGCTTTTGTGGCATGTGGGCACAAGTTGTCACCACACATGCCCCTACTGTGCCCTCTAATAGCTGGGCTGTTAACAGAAAAATAGTAGAGTGCATCCTCTTTCCACATTGAAATTTGGGAGTTCAATTCTATTTTGAAAACATCAGATGATGCCTCTGAAATTACTTGAAACCTCAAGGAAGGTGAGAGTACTTTTCCCCGAGTTTTATGGGTTTTAAATGATAATATTTAGTCCTGTAGGTATTTTAGTGCACCAGAACCTGTATTTGCCTATTTGGTTATGGAAAGGTAATGTTATAATTTTTTTTTCTTGCATTCATATTCCAGGAAAGATACAGCATTTGCCAGAAAAAGCCTTAAACAGCCACAGAAGAGTCAGCCACATACAAGTCATGACATCTCGAAAAGGATTACTGTGAACTAATGGAGGTCTAATAAATGATGCTACTTTGAAATCTTTGGATTTTAGAAGGGACTTTCTATTTCCATTGTCTCTCTTATTGCACAATACAGGACCTGTTGGACGTCAGGTATTTAGATGATGTCTTCTACTTACATGTGGTGCCCCTTTAGCAAGAGTATGATTCTTACAACTCTTCCCTCACCAAAAATAAATGAATGAATAGAGAAGGGAAAGAAAAATAGGGAAGATAGAGTAAGATAGTTATTGGATTCTTATTCATAACTTGCTATATGGATGTTTCAGGTTCCAGAATCCTGCAGCTGATATCTATAATGCTTCTGGCGGATCTTTCAGTCACCCTCCTTACATTGCTCCAGTTCTATTGGATTTCTCTTGGCGCTTTTCTTGCTGTCTTGCTTATTCTTCCTCTATCCTTGCTCTCCCCCTTCCCTGCAGGCTTGAATGCCTTATTCAGTCAAGGACCTAGAAGAGCTTCACTAGCTCGTGTATATGCATTGTGGAATGCTACATCTCTATCAAACATTGTGAGTTTTTCCTTTGAAGTTGCATAACTATTAGTTTAATCAAAATTTCAAGGATCTGTTGAAGTACCCCTAATGAATCCATGGCTTGATTCATACCAAAAGAAAAATTAAAAATTTTAAAACCACTATGCTGTATCAAAGTCATTATTTTTCCCCACATCCACCTTTTTTTCTTGGAATTTATGCCTTTTTTGTTTTTATTTATTCAAAATTTTCAAATGGAATGCAACATAGAAAAAAAAAGTAAGATTTCCACAAACATCTTCACGAGTCATATGATTCATAAATATGGCACTTCCCTACTTAAGTTACTTGTTTTACGGTTCGGAATCTAAGTTATCTGTGCTTCTTTTTAAAAATGGTAAAGAGGCTCATATAATTTTAATATATTTTATTTTTTTGGGCTTTATAGATAGGAACCTCACATCTCCATTAATGTGAGTATATGCAGGCTGTGGCTTTCGTTTGTGGCATTTGCCACTATGGACTTTCCTTTCTTCAACCATCTGAAAAGGCAAATACATGGCATTCGAGGAGGTGAGCCCTTCAACTTAGACAATCCTGTCTAAAAATAAGATAATGGCATTCTTAGAATACAGTAAAAGTAGCTTTTTCAATTATAACACCACATGAACTTGCAAAACAGATTAGTGCACAGCCTCGAGTATACGACAAAAACTTGACCTTTTACCAAGTTATGAACTTACAGTCTGCTTTATTTTGGATCTTGGACTAATCATTTCTATGGCACTCGGTATTAGCCATGGGCAAATGATTTATTAGGTTGCAGTTTCCACCACAATACTAACTTAGGCAATATATATGTATATCATCCAGAAGTGTTACTGTATAAAATTTAAAGGAAGATTAGCTAGGATGCAACATCCAAGATACAATTAATTCTAGAGCAACTTGTAAGATGGAGAGCTTTTAGTTGTCTGTTAGTTTTCTAATGAGGAGATCCATAAAGATGCACATCACCCAAATCGGGTCAAAAGTTACCATCCAATTGATATAAATATAGTCCCTCATTTTAGAGCATTTTAAGATCTCATCTTAAGTTGTTTTAGAACTCTTGATCCTATTCTTTACCTAATTTTGTTTGTTTATTTATTCATTTTATGTAAGTATTTTAAACTTATGCAAATCTCTTGAGAGCTTTTTAACTGTCATGTCCACAGGGAAGACGATAAATGGTGGCTTTTGTCAACCATCCTTCTGCTATTCAAGCCAATCCAAGCTCGTTTAGTTGATTGGCACATAGCAAACCTAGAAATCCAAGATTTTTCTTTGTTCTGTCCTGATCCAGATACATTCTGGGCCCATGAGTCTAGTTTATGACTGTAGCACACCATCAATTTGAGAAGGAACTATACACAATTTAGAGTTCTCTTTGTGCTTCTCACAGGATCAAGAGACAAATCTCAGCTGCTTCCGGGCATCGTCATGACTAGCGGCGCTGTAAATATGTTTAAAGCTGTATAAAATCATTGATGATAAAGGTGTGCAGATTTTCCTTTCATAGCCATAGATAGTGGCATGAGAATGCAGAAGATAGGTTTTTACAGGAGTAGGTTTCTCATTTTTTTTTAGTCAATTCTAGTCCAGATGGAGAGGTTTTGTTTTTGTTTGTTTATTTATATTTATTTATTTATTTTTGTAACATACAAAAACTCCAATGCTTTAGGCTTTGTTCCCTTTTTCCCATTACCTTTTTGTGAACTTCTAAGTCTCCATTGGAGGTTTTTTTTTAGTTGTGTAATAGTTAATGTTAGTTTTCATATAAAGAGTTGTCTGCTTAATATTCTGGTTGAAATTCACAACTGGAAGTCCCTTTTCTTTTATGGATTGGTTGCTGTTGGGTTTTGTGCTTCGGCTGAGTATGTTTGCCGTGGGTTAGATCAATTATTGAAAGACCTTTGTTTTTTCTGTTTTTTTTTTCATTTAGTAAATATGTTTCCTGAAAAATAATAAAAAAAATCGGAGTTTTAGGCCGAAATAATTTATTTGAAAAAAATATATTATGAAATTAGTTTAAACCAAAAGAATCGCTTAAAACGATAATATTCATATATAATCTTAATCAAATTATCAAATATCACTGCATACGATTGCAATTGAGGATGGCAAAATGTTACTGTCAATTGGAAATGGGAAAATGCCACTGTCCTCGTGATTTATTGTTATTATTATAAGATGACTTAGGGCTCCTTTAATTGATAGCACCACGTGTCATTTTGGCTGGCCCTGGAAAACAAAAAAATAATTAATATAAAAAATTGTTTGAATACGAAATAAACTAATTTTTTAGAATATAATTTTTTAATTATATTTTTATTTTATTTTATATTATTCTTTTTAAATTATTTTTCATATTTATTTTATTAATCTTTTTTTAAATGATTATTGCCACTTTAATTTTATTATTATTAGTATTATAATAAATCTTCCAAAACGTAAAAATAAGTTATTTAAAGGGTGAGTAAATAGTACTAATAGGTTAATTAAGTGAGATATAATTAATTTTAGTAATTTATATTTTATTTTTTATTGATTCAACAAATATATAAAAATGAATTTTTTTAGGTAAATTATTTAAACTAAAAAAATTACTTAAATTAAAATCCATATAGATTTGGAAAAATTATGATTTTAGATATAAAATGCAATCTTTAAAAGCATTATTTTCATAATTTGAAATAATATGGCAAGTAAATGCCGCTGTCCTCGATTTTATCATTTTTTTAAAAATTATAAAGCCACTGTTAAAAAAAAAGGATATTTGACTAGTTTTAAGAAATACTTTCAAATATCAACTATTTTTATAATTTTTTTAAAATATTATTTTAATCCAAACCTCCAAAACATGCCCCTTTTTTTTTTTTTTTTTTCCTTTAATTTTTCCCAAGTCCCAACAAATGAAATTAGGGCTAGGGTTTGCCCTATAAAATAAATTTGATATTTATGTCCCCATTATGTGTTGATCAAAATTTGAGTCTCCTGGGCATCATTTCCCACCCTTAAATATTTGATATTTCTCAACCAACTGGTCATCTTTTTCCACAAAATAAGTCCCAACTTTTGTCCTTTTAGGTCCACTTTAGTTGATAGAGAAAGATCCAAGGTAGGAATGTGATCGGATTAAGGGTGATATTCCTTTTCTCTTTTGCTTCCTTGGTACATAATGAAGTGTTTTAATTGACGGTTATGCACAATGGCTAGTTGTCATCCATTTAACGAGGGGAAAAGTATAAAATAAATTAATAAATGGATAAATAAAGATGATTCTGCCTGTGATCATAAAATTATTGAATCTTCATGTTATTTTTTTTGAAAGAGAATCTTCATGTTAATACCCTCCCCCACCCTAAAAAAAAAGAAAGAAACCAAAGAAGCTCCTAAATTTGGTTATTCATTCTTCTTGCATTGTAACCCAAAATTTGTAGTATAGAGAGGTGGGTGGGGTTGTTGGAAAGTTGGCACATCAACATGCTTCTGTTTAAAAGGGGTAGTCTCTTTATCTTTTCTTGTTCGGTTTGGCTCATGTATTTACTGTGGTCATGAATTTACATCCCTACTCAAAATTTAGGCCTCTATCCCTCAAATACCACAAACCAACCCATGAAGTGGAGAGGTATTTGCATTGTGGTATTTTCTTGTTCGAAATACCACAACCCTAGTACAGCTAACAAAGTCTGTACTAGGGTTTGGGTTTGTTCTATAAAATGCTCCTTTCTCACCTCTATCCCTCTCGTCTCTCTGTATCTGTACTTTTTGCCTTCTCTGTTTCCATTTATTTCTCCTTTCTGTTTCTTTTGCAATTACTAGTTATGGCGATGATGAAAACCTATTCTTGTGTACCGAAGACTCTCTAAGAAGTTTTGAGCTTTTCTTTCTTTCCTTTGTTTTTTTCTCTTTAAATTTTTTTGCAGATTCGATTTTGCTAGATCTGTTTTTCTCGAAAGTTCATTTGTTGATTTTGGGAATGTTATGTCCGGGTTTGAGATTGAGAAAAGCGAGGTGACGATAGAATTCATTGGTCTGTCAATCCACTGATATAAACATCAATGATGTTAAACAATGAATCCCGACAGGTTCCGATCGCCTTAATCTCCCTCTTCTCTCCATAATCCCAAACTTCCATGTCTTTTTCTTATCCACTTCATTTTCTCTAGATTTTCTTTCTTATTCTTTTTTCATGAAAGAACCTTTGTTTTCTTGTAAATCTATTTGCTGTCGGTATCGGTGATTTGAGTTTGATTTGGTTGGGGCAATTGATGAATCTCTATAAAAGTAATGGTAATTGTACCTGAATCTTTCCATTGATGCTATCACCTTGGAGACCTGATTTTCTCCCATTTTCTCCCTTTCCTTTTTGTTCTTCAAATTAATCTTTCTGGATTTTGTTTCTTTAATTTAATTTTGTTTCTGTTAAAATCGTCTGTTCCCTCTACAAATCTAGTTGCAAAGAATTTTTATTAGGTAGTAGTTATGTTCCTCAAAATGCCCATCATATATCTCTACCTAGTAACTATGAAACAGACAGGAAAATCATGGAAAAAAACACAAATAGTTTTGCTTAGGCCCAATTTATAACTATATTAGCAAACTGAAATTCTCTGAAATCACCAAACTTCACTTGATTTCTTCAACTCAATAATTTCAACAATACATAGCTATCATGGATGATCTAATTTCAGCTCTCCAACTTCATAAGATCCACTTCCAAATTCATAAGATTCACTGATTCACTTCCAACTTCATAAGATTCACTGAACTTCACATCAAGTTTCCTAGTTAGTACATATTTTATATATTCCTCCTCTTACTTATCCAAAATAAAATAAAATAAAAATAAAAAGAATAAATAATAATAATAATAATAATATATATATATATATATGCATATATATATTCCTTCCTAAGCTTACAGATTTATTCCTTTGCACCATTCTCCTCAGGAAAGGACCAATGATTGATGGAGAATGGAATGCTGCAATGGAGAGCCTTTCCTTTTCTGGGTCTACAACAGCTCTATGCTCAATGCTCTTGTATTCCCCATTGCTCAATTCTGGTACAAAACGAAACTGAAAAGCTGCAAGATTACAATTCGAAACATTTAATCTCAGCTAAAGAATACTAATACAAGATTTGATTGGCAATTTGCTGTACTACTCCTGATATCATCACCAATGTTGACGATGAAAGCACCAGGAAGAGGCCTAATTGGTATCCATTTACCATTTCTCTTAATCTGCAAGCCTTGTACTTCATTGACTTGAACAAGTAGGGTAAGTCCTCCAAGATCTGAGTGAGGAGTGAGACCTAATACCTTACTTGCTTGCTCACAAGGTGGATAGTAGTTCATTTTTACTGATTGTCTTCCATCCTCAAACATATTAGCAAACTGCTCAGGATTTATGGCGAGATTCTTAGCCATCAGCTTCAGAAGGGAGTTTAAAACTTTTACGAGCTCCAACGAATACTTGTCCAAAGTTTCCCTGACATACAAGGGGAAACTTAAAACAATATTTTGCCAAGAAGAGGCATATTTTTGGCATTATCATGCTAATTCTTTCAAAATTTGAAATTCTGTATATAAATAAAAAGAGGGCAAAAACTGTAAAGTCTTCATAGAGAATTAACTTAATGAATTCATATAATTAGAGGAGAAGTTAATTAAACCACTACTTACCTGAAAGAAGTAGGTTCCTCAGGCCAGAACCTCCTTTTTCTTTCAGGGGTTGGCAGAGTTTGAAGAAAAGCACACGCCCCAATCGCTTCTTGGTTCTGAAACAACCAAATTTTGGCCATAACCATCCATGGCGTTTGGTTGTTTTGCGTATGCATTCTTCTGCTCTAGTGGCAATTTAAAGAATTCTCAACATCTCATTTTTATTTTCACCATCAGCTTGGTACCCCATGATTTATCAACTGTTTCATCACAATATGCTCAATTTAGAACAAGACATTAACCCATTAAACTCAGCTAAGAGCATCTCCAACCACACTCAACAGTACACTTACTCCAAAATATATTTTAAATATTAATTCATTACTTTACTACATCCTTTAAAATTCACTCCAACTACACTTTCTATTTTACACCCAATTTTCACTAACTTCCAATAATTTAAAAAAGAAACATACATATGTATAGATGTACAGAGTAGTGCCAGAGAGAGACTTCAGAGAAATTAAAACGATCACTACATTCGCGGTACCCATTTTAAATTGAAAGAACAGACTTAATGTAGACTACGAGAGAATTTTTTCGTTTCACAAATTAAAGAATGTTATAAGAACAAAGAAATGGCCGAGATGCTTCTAACGGCTTCAGATATATATATATATATATATATATATATATATATATATATATATATATATATATATATATATATATATATATATTGGGAAAAACTACCAAAGACAAATTTATATTCATTGAGCCAAGAGACAAATTCCTAAAAAAAAAAAACATAGAAGCAGCCCAAAGGAGGAACTTGATGAAAATCCCAAAACCAGGATCCAACAAATAAAAATCATGAATTAATACCTGAAAGAAACCCCATTCCTTACAGGCCAAGTGAAGTTTACCCATTTCATCATCATCATCATCATCATCAACCATTAGCTTCCTCATATCTATGGTGGGAATTTGGAGAGTCTCATCCACCAAAACTTCCTCGGAATGAAGCTCTGGCCGGACGAATCGGAGCGGTATGTCACCGGAGTAAGTGGAAGCAAGAGCTTGGACATTTGCAAAGGGAGAGAACCACCAATCGCCATTCTTGTGATAATTTCTTCACTGCCCATCAATCAAACCCTCAACCATCTGTATTTTAGAGTGAGTGAGCCTCATGTGTGTTGTCCTAGTGAGACCCGCTGCTTTTTAATATTAATTCTCACGTCTTTTGCGGGCCCCTACATCGAGTACCGGATTTGACCCCCAAAAGGTTGCTAAACAAATATTTAAGACGAAGGCTTTTGTCCTATTCAATGCGCCACCCAACAAGTTGTTAATACCACAATGATGTTTTCTTGGCTTATTTCAAAATATGTTTTTCAACAACACTTTTAAAACAGAAGTCAAGCAGACCTCAAAATGGTGTTCTTTAAAATATAAAATATAAAATATAGAATAACATTTATTTTACTGTTTTGGTATAAATATAAAATAATTTTAAAATATGCTTTTTAAGTAAATTTTTTTATTTGATTTTTAATATTTTATTAAAGAACCAAATATACATATATATATATATATATATATATATATATATATATAAAATTATTTTCCCTTAACATTTTTTTTTCTTTCTTTGATATCAATTCGAGAATTGAATACAAGACACGAGTAGACGTGTTAGAGGTTCAATCCACCAAATTATTCATCATAATATTTTGGAATTTAGCTAAGCAGATTGAAAATGATTTTGGTCACTGAGAAAGTGTTTTCCTATGATATGATAAAATTAGCTTCTTTTTCAAATTTGTCCCACAAACTCCATCATCACAAACGGCCTCCTTTCCCCATTCTATGGATATGATTTATATCCTATCCACACAACCTATTTTTGATTGACCAATATATGATTTATAGTAAAAAATAGTTAATTGAAGATGTGATTAACCATATTAGGTAAATATTTTTTATTTATTTAAATACCATTAATGCTACAATTCAGTTAAGGGAACCATGCTCACCCTTTCTTCAAATGAAAGAAAACCTACTCCCTAAAATTCAACCCCATTACATCTTTGAATATAAGAACTCCTGTGACCTTGTCCCACCCCCCCTTCACTAAAGTTAAAAAGAATAAATAAAATTCAAATTTCTTGTTTCAGCTGAATACCCATTTCTTCTCCTTTTTCTAGTCTAACTTTCTTTTATCTTTTTATTCTTTAAACCCTATTTTTTTTGTTTTAAATTAAGCAGGTAATTCCTTTGTTGATGATTGGCTCTGCCAACAATAATTCCCGTGACCAAACAAGGGAAAGTCAAATTTTGCCTCATTCATTACGAATTCCATTTTATTCCGATCATATGATGTCATGCCCACGTCATCATATAATCTTGAGTTTTGGATATATTTAAGTTGTTTAATTTTTTTTTTAAACAGATTAAAAATCAAAATAATTGCCTAAAACTAAAGATTTCTTTTTCACTTAACTTTTTGCAAGAATCAAAAGCACTTCAAAACATTTATAACGTCATAAATACTAACTTTTAAAAATTTCAATGCCATACAAGAACTATAAAGATTGTTGAAGACATTAAGAAGATTATTTTGATTTTCAACTTATATTGGTAATTTTTTTTATAACCTATTTATATCCAAAACTCCAATTTCTCCTCTCAAACCCACAAAACAGTTCAATCCAAAAAGGGGATATGAAAAATGAAAATGTTTAAAAAACATAAAGCACATTAAAAAAAAAATGAAGAAGTTCAATTATTGGAATGAATTTCAAGAATCAATCTAGATTGATTCTATCTTAATTTTCAGGTATTCTACATAAACAAATAAATATTTTAATTGATTGAATAAAAAATAAAAGTTTAAAATAATTCTACATCAAAGTTATAAAATTGAATGAGAATATAAATATTAATATTAAATGATGAATAAACAAAGTTATAACATGGAATGAGAACATTAATATCAAATGATAATAAATAAGATTTAACTAATTACACTAATTAAATAGTAAGAGATACTTTACTTTGAACTTTAATGACTCATGTTTAATGGTATGTATTTGACTTAACTCATTGCCCAAGGGAACATATGTCCGACCCTTCAAACTTCTCTTATAAATTTTGTTTCTCTTGTAGCTAAGAGGAGTCGACGAATAACTTTTTATATATGTGAGATGTGACAATTGAATTTTTTAAATATATTGAATTAAAAATAGGGGTCTTCAATGGGTCGGGTCGGACCGCTCAGCTAGACAAATGAGACTCGTGACCCGGTTCTAGCCAAGCCTATAGGCCCAGTCAACAAATCGGGCTAGGCTGAACCTTATATTTTTTTAAAACCTGCGGCCTTTATGCAAGATGAGCATTTATATCTGACGATGATGCTCCTAATTAAACCATATTTTTAAAATTTTAACTCCATTTCCTCTTTTCTAAAAATTTAATGCCACAACTAAATCAGACATATATTCGACTTATATAATAAACTTTTAACAAAATACATATTATAAATAAAGCATAACGTATTTACAAATAACAAAATAACATGTTAATGTGATCGCAATTAAAAGCCTTCTGTGCCGCTAAAATAAAGATGTACCGACTCTTCTAAAGTGAAGCCAATAGTAGTTTCAATTCGCCAAGTCAATGTTTAAACTCGTCTGACGGACAGGCTTGAATCCGCATCGTCCTAACTTTTGCACTTTAATTAAAACAACAAAGTGAGTAATATGTAGTAGTGCCGAATCTAAATAGAGTAAAAATATATCAATAGATATTCTAGTGAACACTCAAAATAATAAAAGAACTCTGTTAAAAAAAAATTACATTTAAATGTAAAATATGATATCTCCAACATTGTTAGCCACCGAATAAAACGGAGGTTCCTCTTAATTTCTCTTTAGGCATATTAAAAACCGTCACTATCTGCATTGACCATGCCCTGTGAGTGTGAATGAAGGTCAGCAACAGCTCCTGTCCTTGATCACAAAATGGAAAAAATAAAATAAAATACTACAAATTCCAAGAAACATAAGAAGCAACTCAAAATCTAGAAAACAGACTTCAAATATTTTATAGGAGCGTTAAATTTGGGCAAATAATATTCAGCTAATCTGCCTTTCTTGGCAAATTGAGTCGTCTGAGTGGGTTTAGATGTGGAAGAAAAGAAAAGGTCTTAAAAAATGCGTGTGGGATCCCAAAAAAAAAAACCCCCTAATACCTTATATTTAGGTGGGGATGGATCACGACGACCAAAATTTGGATGACTTTTTCTAAGGCCTTTGTGGTGGGAACATCTATCAAATCTGTTAATTTCTTCTTCCCGTGAGAAGGAAGGAAAGGGATTGAATGATCGAGAGAAGTGTGAAAAGGAAAGTAATTCCAAGAGAGAATGGAATTTAAGAAGGTGTTGGACATTGCTAATTGTCATGGGCCTATTTTCAAACACAGTTTATCCATTGATAAAGTAATCTTTTATTTGACTCCTATGATGACAACATGATGGATTTAATTAAAGAGGAAAAAACTATGTCCTTGAGAACTCACTCAACTAGTAAAAATGTGAGATCATGGACTTAATGTGAGATTCTAGCGATCGAATTCTTATAAAAATAGAATATTATAACGTGATATGCAAAATAAATAGATGTTGTCGGAGATATTTCTAATTATAATCTTAAGCAAAAATAAATGTCACAGTTAATGTCGCATAAGTTGGTGCATCATCTTTGTGTGGCATAAGCTTTATCATGTCGGGTGAGTCGATTTTGGAGCAATATACTACAAATCAGAGTCTATATTGGTGCTTGATGAACAAATAAAGAAGAGAATATTATACAATATTACTCGTCAATAAAAGAGATCAAATATTATTTTTGTGAGTTCAATGAATGAAAATAATATCTTATGATAAGTATGAAGAATGTCGAATATTCTATTTTGCGCTTAACTAGGGCGGTTTAGGAAGCATGGAGATTAAATATTTGGAAATATTCACAAGACAGTTGTGAAAGAAGGTGAGACTCTTATGCAGATATGTTTTGAAGAACACACTAAGGAGGTCGTTGGAAGGAGCTTTTCTGAAGAGATAAGTTGCTATAGGTACTGCTCTTATTCTCGATTATGAGCAACGTGATTACTTCAATAGAGATAGAGTAATTGAACACTTATAAGAAATAAGATAAACTTATTTTTATGTTTTTCTATAAGATATTTAGGAGAAAACGATTGTGAGAAATGGGGAGTTTGGTCTCACTGAAGACCAACTTATAACTTAATTGATATATAGTGAAATATCTTACACCTAGACTTAACCCCACATATGTAGGCAATTAATGAATCGCGTAATCAATCTCTAGTTTTTTTTCGATAGTGAGTTTATCGTATGATTTCATATTCTTGGTGTCTGACATGTTATATGAATAGAATTAAATTTACGTCGCTGATAATGAATATTTGTCATATGAGCAATTTGTCTCTTTTAGATGTAAAAATATAAAAAGAAAGATGGATTTATTATTAATTTATGTGAGAAGATCTTAACGAATTTGCAACTTTTTGGAAAATTTAAGTAAAATACTAAGAATGGAAAAAAAATGTCAAGGTATTTTCTTACGTTAAAATCTTACAATAGAAATATATATATAAGCAAATAAAATAAAATTAAAATTTGTTAGAGGTTATTTGATTTTTATACGAAAAGTTGGAGTGTATTTTGATAATACTTTATTAAGCCCATCCTAAATACTTAACCTTTTCATTATATATTTTGTTACTAATGTTAGAAGTAAAAATTTAATTAAATTAATTTTAAAATTAGTTTCGTATAAAATTGAGACATATTAAATCAAAACGGTTACGAACCTACTTCAAACTCAAATCATTTCCCACACTTAAATTTTAAAAATTAGTTTCGTAAGGGTAAAGGACATATTGAAGTAAATAGATTAGTCCCATTCGATTCCTCTCATATGATAATTTATTTGGTCCTTATTTTTAGAGCCCATGAGATTTAATAAGAAAGCCGTGGATTTAGTTCAGGGGCATGTTTCGACAAACTTAAAATTATAACCTAATCGTATAAGATTTGACAGATTCGCGGAAACATAATTAAAGTGGGGATTCAAGTCAACTTGACTAAAAGAGAAATTTTTTGCAAAAAAAAATTCAAAGGGACATATGTGGCATTAATTAAGTCCGTCGTTTTCATAATATTAGTCAAGGTGTGAATACTCACAACTATAAATAAATAAAATAAAAAATCTTCTCTAATCATGTTTAGAGTTGCGACCCTTATCTATAATTCCACATGCCTAATCAAATCTTCTTTTACGTCGTGAACGAGTTGGTGGGAAAAAAATGACCTTGTCATCATTTAATGAACATTTATTTTTTAATGTATGGAGGGTGGTTGAGAACGTAGGGATTTTAATTCCAGTTAATGGATCGTATTAATGTAATGTTATATTATAGGTATTTATTAACGTTGATTAATCTGAATACAACATGAATAATAATCATGTTAAAAATGTATATTGAACTAATCAGCATATTAATTGGATGACGTAGCCTTGAATAGCGACCTGACATGCTATAACCCGATTATAAACATTCATTCAAGATTATATTTCGGTTTAACATGTTAGCTTTGACATGAATAATTTGATAAATTTTTTTGAGTCCAATTATATAATTATTGGCTCAATTCAAGTCAAATTTAGGTTATACGGGTGATATTAAAATAACCCATTTATTAAACAAATTAGACGGGTTGAATTCATTAAGAGCTCACAAATAATCATTCATCAATACCTCAAAAACAAAAAAAAAAGAAAAGAAATTAGTGGGTCATCCCCCATCATCCAATCTTTTGGGCACAGTCTTAAGTTTGAAACAAAGGTCTAAAAACAAGTCCTTTTTCTCTCTCTCATGGGCATTATTTTATTTTAATAATGATATGAACCTTTTGGGGGAATCGAATTAATCAAGCAGTGGTAGTAGGCAGTGGAACTCTGTCTGTATTCAACTAATTAACAGCAAAGATAGTCTCATCTCAATTCTCATATCCAATAAAAATATTTCAACCCTATTTTTCTGGGTGGAAGTAGGCACATACTATTTTTGCTGACTTCTTCTTGTTGCTGCTATCCTTTTTCTCCTCTCATCCTCCTTCCTTCCCAAAAAGAGGGGAGGAAAAGGATCCTTTTTCTATATATCTTTCTTATTTTTGTTTACATTGTTTTCCAAACCTATTTTTTTTAAACACCTTCTAAACATCCATCATCTTTTTATCACTTGAGCCGGATCACCGGGGCTTCCTAAGTTTTTGTTTGACTCTTAGAAAATTTGAGAAAATAGAAAAAAAAAAAAGAAGTTATATCCAAAATATTATATTTATTTAGTATTTCAAACTTATTTTATTTATTTTAATTCGTTTTGGTATAAATATAAAATAATTTTAAAATATGCTTTTTAAGTAAATTTAATTTAATTTTATTTTTAAATTTTTCATTAAAGAACCAAATAAATAAATAAATAATCAAAAATATATATATATATATATATATATATATATATATATATATATATATATATATATATATATATATATATATATATATATATATATATATATATATATATATATATCCGTTTTAGGCCATTGGTAGGTGCTTGAACCTTTAAAGAAGAGATAAAATAATAAATGAAAAGAAACATGATAAGGAGAACTCAAATGGATTCATGGAGGAAAAAATGAATAAG
The DNA here is from genome assembly GCA_016808115.1 of Tetrastigma voinierianum. NCBI lineage: Eukaryota > Viridiplantae > Streptophyta > Magnoliopsida > Vitales > Vitaceae > Tetrastigma > Tetrastigma voinierianum. The sequence goes on along the minus strand of JAEQBH010000315.1, from coordinate 681,920 downwards.
AAAATATGCAATAAAATATAAAATAATTTATTATTTCAAATTATCAACTAAACAGACAAAGAAAAATGAATATGCCTCCAAAAACAATCCTATCATTTTCTATCTTTGTGGAATGGATTTATAGGAAACAAAAAAAGGATAAGAGAAAGAGAAGATTGAATGACCAAAAAAAGAGATATGAAATAAAAAAACAAACATTTTTGGAGGTTGCAAACCCTTCCCTTCCAATGAGTTGGAGCAAAAGCACATTTAATGGAAAGCGTAGAATGTTGTTTTTGAATAAGCTAACAAAAACTCAATTTCTTTAGTAAAATCTAATGAGTTTTGGAGGGAACAATAACCTATGGCTATGATATAGGGAGTCATTTGCATCAAACTAGAAAATGATATTTTAAATATCATGAGACAAATTTGACAAGTGATAATGGTAATTGTACAACTATTATTTTTATTTTATTTTATATCTCTTTACTTTTATGACATATAAATGAGAATGATTCTTGTAATACTATTTCATTATCTTGGTTATATGTCTTGTTCAACATATTTTTAAAATAAATAAATAAACTTATTTGAAAGAATGTTGAATATCTTTGTATGTACATAATTGAAATTTTAATATCTTTAAAATAATGATTCGATTTCAAGGTTGGGTTTAGCTTTTAAACTTCCTTTTACATTTCATTTTAGATTTTTATAGTTAGAATCAGTGAGAAGTAGGTTTTTTTACATCCATACAAAAATATTTAGATATCAAAAAAGCAAAATAGGGGGTTAATACATGCTCTCTAATAATTATGGTTTGATTTAAAAGTCAAAGATACCCAACAATTATGGAAGTAATCATAGTATATTATTGATAGTAGATAAACTATTATCATATACATAATATGCTGTATTTACTACTATAATATAATATAGCTATTAACATAACTATTTCATCTGCTATCATAACAAAAAACTATATATATTTTTTACATCTTTAACTTTTAAATCAAACCACATTAGTTTTGAAAAGTATGTATTAATTCCATGTTTTGCTTTCTTGATCAATTACAAATATTTTTATTTAGATGTATGGAACCTAATTTTCCTTTAGAATTACCTTCTATTTCTCATTATTTTTTTAAAAATATATATTTGATCACTAACAAAATTTAAAATCCATTTAGAAAAAAGTTATTCAATAAAATCATGTTCTTTTAAAGTTTTGTAACTAAAGAATGATATAAAAATATAATTAATAGTTTATATGATAGATATATATCACAATATGAGATATGTTATTTGATAGTTTTTATACTAAACATATGTAATATGTGGCCTTTAACTCATTTGATGTCAAGTGAAAGTGTCATTTTTTTTTTTTTTTTTAAACTTATAAACTTTAAGTTTTATTTCATTCATATAATGTTAAATATTTAACTTGTATTATATTCTGTGTGATGGATTACAAAATATATATAAACTCCACGTATGAAGTGTTCCAACATTTACAATATTTACATTGTTTACAAAAACAAAACATATCTGAAATAGGCTAAAAATGTCTTTAGTGGGCACCTAGTAGTGTGTTCACCTTGGTTGCTAATGTGGAGTCGTTGGACTTTTCGTTTACCGCTCTCTGTCTCTGAAAATAGAAGCACTTGGGTGCTAAACATAACTTAGTGGGAATTAATACATGTGGATGACCTTTAATAGGTCATCACGCTTCTATACACATGCATACATCCAACACTTATCATATCATTTAAACATGCTTACATATTTCATATTTACTTATCATACGAAGTGTTTCATTTCTGTCATTTGTATTTTCTTCATGTTTAAAGTGCAATATACTTGTCGTCGCATAGCGGTGCTATGCTTCTCTTATCCTCTCATGCTCATTTCATTATACCCTGTGTCATTTGTTAGAGAGTTTTAAATCACATATCAAACCTTAGAAGTGGATAAAGGAAACTATAAGGGCCGAAGGCGTTGTACTCCTTTATGCGAAAGCAGCAGTGGTCTATAAAGAGACCCAGTATTTATTATCAGTATGCGAGACAATGACCTGTCTATACATAAAACCCCGAAGTATTTATGTGGCTTTCAAATGGGACTAAGCGGTGGTGTCACTGCGAGACTTGTTTTCCTAATAGGCGTACTATCTATCACTTTCTGGGGTTACAGCCCAGACGATGTGTGTATTTTATGTTCATTATATCCATATTCCCAAATAATTATTATCATCAGTGAATATATACGTGTACAATCATTTATTCGTATCTTTGCATTTTTCATATTTCATTATATGCATGAATAACTATGGTTACCATGTATGCTTATGATCTATTTACTATCATTCAAATTTCATCAAGCTATATATGGATAGATTCTACACTCAAAGGGCTTTCCATAGAGTCCAAGAACATCCAAAACGGAGTTCAGACGAAGAAGTTATGGTCGTTCGAAGTTGGAGGTCACACATGAATAGCCAATCTTAGCCGGCTAGCCCTAACTGTCAGCAGTCCTGGAAAAACCTAGTTTTAGATAGGTTATGTTCACCCACTGACCTCCACAAGCATATAGCTGGAAGCTTGACTCAATGCGCTTTCCATAGAGTCGAGAACGCAAGCGGGTTCGAACGAAGAAGTTATGGCGTCGATGTGGAGGTCACGCGGATAGTCAAATGGTGGGTTGACCCTAGCGGTGACCTCACTTGGTGAGCTTCATTGAGCTGACCTAGCCGGGCTAACCTCGTCGAGCTGACCTATTCAGAGTAAACGGACCATAACTTAGGTTATAGAGGCCCGATTTGGGTAATTCAAGAGCCTAATATCAAGTTCACTGATGTGGCTACAATATATCTGAAGGATTCACTGCCAAATTCCCTTTATTTCCCACCCGAAAGCAGGTTCTAAAGTCAAAATACAGCGAGCAATTCTGAAATCTCAAAAATTTGGGGGAATCCATACTTAGTTTCATACAACCCCAAATCAACCACAAAACCAAACCAAAACAACTTCACATCTAGTCTAAAGCTGCCAAACACCAATATACCAAGTAGGGTTCTTTTAGACCCAAAATTCATCAAAAATGGGTTTATGGTTTGATTTTTTTCCATACAAAACCATAGCATCCATACTAGAGTACAAAAATCGATACTTTTCCATACCTTTGATATTTTTCTCTTCTCCTCCTCCTCTTCTTCTTCCTCCTTTCTCTTCTCTCTTCTTTTCTCCCCTATCAGTTTTTCATCCCAAGACCAAAATGATATATTTATTTTAGTCTTATCCCCCATTTGAATTTTAATATTTTCCTTTTTGCATTTTTGGTCCTGAACTCCACATAATTTGCACTTCACTTATTCAAATTCATGCACTTTAACTACAATCTTTGGTTCTTATGTCATTTAGATTCCTTAATTGACAAATTACTAATTTACCCTTACTTCTACTTAGCAACTAATTTTTTTGTTTCGTTTTATTTCCAAAAATTCTGGTTGCTTATATTACACCTAAACATGTTATATTGTTAGGACATATTTTAAGGAATTATTACAGCTCTCCCATAAGAGAATTTCATCATCGAAATTTTTACCTTGAAGTGAAGAGTTGGATGCTGGCAGCTTTCATAGTTATGGCTCCCCAGGTAGCTATTTGCAATCATGGTGTTGCTAGAGTACTTTCACTAACGGTACTTGCTTATTCTGTAAATGTTTCACCTCTCGAGCCAAAATAGGCTTTGAACTTGCCGTATAATAATCTGCTTGTCTCTTTAGCATGCTGGTAGTCTTGTCGCGGTGCTCAGGCGGTATCTCGAAGCATCGACACATGAAGCATTTGTGTAATTTGGCCAATTCTAAGTGCTTCGCGATAAGCGCCATAGGGCGGTCGTTCCAAAACCTCCTTATGACCATGAACCTCGGACTTAATTTTTCCCTTTTTACCAAGCAGTGAATTTTCTCCCGCATTATTCTTTCAGAAGACCTTGTCTCCCACTTCCTTATGCAATGTCTCTCTCTTCAAATCAGCATAGTTTTTGTTGATCACTAACGCCTTTAACCTTTCGAACAACTTGCACTTTCTATTAGTATCTTTCACTATGTAGGACCAATCACTTCATGCTCATTTAACTCTGTCCAACACACAGGAGTTCTACATTTCCACACAAAGCCTCGTGACAGGTACCATACAATGCTTGATGAAAACTATTGTTATAGAGCAAATTCCATCAGCCAGATATACTATCCAACTTCCCGAAAAATCTAATACACAACCCTGAAGTATATCTTCTAACACTTGAATCACTCTTTTAGACTATCCATCTATTTGTGGATGGAAAGCAGTGCTAAAATTCAGTCTTGTACCAAAAGCTGGCCATAATTCCTTCCAGAACCTTGACGTAAACTGTGGATTGCGGTCGTACACTATCGATAAGCGAATCCCATGCAATATGACAATTTCACTCACATAAAGTTCCGCTAGACGATCCATGAAGTAGTCAAGTCGGACCGGTAGGAAGTGAGCAGACTTGGTCAATTTGTCCACAATTACCCAAACTGCATCATGTTTCCTTTGGGTGAGGAAAGCGCCCTCTGAAATCCATAGTAATGTTATCGTGCATTGGGAGTGGAAGGGGATTGATAAGCAGGATGGTACTTGGTGTTCGGCCTTTGCTGGCGACGCGTCGGACATAGACACGTGCTAAATGTCCTTTTTCATCCCTCGCCACCAGTAGTACTGTTTCATATCTTGGTACATCTTGTACCTCCGGGATGCATGGCAGTAATCTGTGCCATGAGCCTCGAATAACTTTTTCTTTAGCTCTTTATCATTTGGCACACATAATCCGTTATGTAGTACATACTTAAGCTTCTTTCACTTTGGCTTCGGTCTAAATCACCATCTCTAACCATCGTAACTTTTCGTAGCTCTTCATCATTTTTAACAGCATCTATAATCATTGCTTTCACAAAATGGGTTGCGCTTCTGGATTCAACATGGCTCCATCATCTGCTAGTCTCCAATCAACATCTTGTAGTAACATTGCTACCTTGTCTTTCGGCTTAAAGCATCGGCTGCATTACTTTGCAGGGGTGGTAGTCTTTGATGCGGTCATAATCCTTGAATAACTCTAACCACATGTTGTCTCAAATTTAACTCTTTAACGTTGCGAAGTACTGAGACTCTTATGATCGGTGTAAATTCTACACTTTTCCCCGTATAAGTAGTGTCGCCATATTTTCAAAGCAAACACTACCGCGGCCAACTCTAGGTCATGAGTGGGATAATTATGTTCATGTGGCTTCAGTAATGGACGCGCATAAGCCGCCTTTATCTTGCATTGTACGCATCCCGAGCCAATACGAAGCATCACTATACAAGGTATGCACTTTTTTCCCACGGTAAGGCTGCGTCATCTTGGTGCTTCAACTTGACATCGCTGTGTTCAAAACTATTATGACATTTGTCTGTCCACTCAAACTTTATTCCTTTCTGAGTAACTAGTGAGCGGAGAAGCTATGATAGAAAAGCCTCTCCTACCGTCTTCTATAATAGCACTAGACCCGAGAAACTTCTCACCTCGGTTACATTCGAGGTGGTTCCAATTCTAAGGGCCTCAATCTTTGTAGAATTATTGTCTGCCCTCGGCCGACCTGATATGGCCTAAGAAGGAAACTTCTTTAGCAAAAAATCATTTCTTTGAAACAGCATGCAGCTTCTTTTCTCTTAGCGTTTGCGGGACCTATTTTCAAATGTTGTTCATGTTCACGTGCATCCTTATAATATGCAGATGTCATCAATAAGACCATATAAACTTCAATCCACATAGGAACCAATTTATTCATTAAATCCATGAATGTTGCCGGTCACATTAAATCGACCAATGGCATTGAAATCATAGTAGCCATACTCCGGGTACTAAATGCGATCTTCGACACGTCTACTTCCTTCTTTTGATAATATCGGATTCTGGTCGATCTTGAAAGACTTTAGCTCATTTGCTTGATAAAAAGATCTTGGAGTTCGACGTGGTACTTGATGTTTTCATTGTCACGCCATTGATCTGTAGAATGTCGATGCACATCCATAGAGTGCCATCTTTCTTTTTCACAAATAAAACAAGTGCACCCGGCGGCTCTTTGGGTCCTTACAAGCCCTTTATCTAAAGCTCTTGTGTTTGAACCTTTAACTCCTTTGCTCCTTTAATACATTTGGAGCCATCTGGGTGCAGAGACAAAGGGCTGTTCTTGGCACAATTTCTATGGCTAAGTCCACCTCCTCCAAGGGAATACACAGTAACTCTTCGGGGAATACATCGGAAATTCCGCACTCTGGAATCTTTTCCATCAACTTGACCTCTTTTGGGTCAGTGTAAGTGGGAAATGCCTCATATCCTTTTCTTATAAATCTCATACCTACATGGGCGAGATCACATTGGACATTCACGTTGGATATAATGCCTGTATTACCTCGGTGATCGAGCATCTCAACCCCTGCATCTTTTGGCCATAATCAACGATATGGCTCGGTGTTTGGTCGACAATCCATTCCCCGAAAATCCAGAATCAAACTCTCGGAATGGTAAGGTTATCAAATCAGCGAGAAACTCTCTCGCTTGTATAACAATGGGGCAATTTCTATATACGCTATTCATACTAACGCAGTGCCCCAACGAACTAGTCACATGCAGGCTAATTTCTCCATCGCTAGTACTTTGTCAAATACATGCTCCATGCACACATATGAATGAGTAGATCCAGGATCAATCAATGCATGCATCTCAAAATCATATAAACAAAATATACTAGCTATAACCTCAGGAGCATCCTGATCCTCCACGAAACCTTGAGGCATATCTTTGGTGTTGGTCTTTGTGGCGTAGGACCGTCCACATCTCTGAAACTATGCCTCCTCGTCCTCTATGCTGAGATGGGCCACTACGACCCCTACTTGGATTGCGAGTCGAAAGTGGTGCCGCAGATCTTCCTCTGCCACCTCCTTGTTGACTTCTATTATCCCTTGACTCTCGGGGACATTGTGCTATCAAATGCTCAAGGCTTCTACACCGGAAACACCCTCCTGTCAATAACCTGCAAACACCCGAATGTCGTCTATGGTAATGAGTGCACTCCGAGATTTCTCCTTGTCCAATCGAAGCACCTCTACCCACACTAGATATCTGTACCTCCACGTCTTACACCTCTTGTAATAGAACAATATTGACTCGGCAGACATCTATCTCTTTGCGAAGGGAGGAGGCTCTTTAAGAACTTTTTCTTTGAGACTTTTCCTTTCTTTCTTTGGTTTCTAGTCTCTCACTTTCATTGCGGCTTAGACAGTCGATAAAAGTTCACACGGTAGAGGGAAGTCACAGGTGCTAAGTACCTCTTGATGGAATCATGTAGTCCATCTTCAAATTGCCTACATCGAAATGCCTTGGTAAGGACCGCCTCCGGTGCATATTTGTTGAGATGGCTGAACTCTTTCTCATACTCAGCCATAGGTAAGTTCCTTTGCTTCATATTCAGGCGTTTCCATGGACTCTATGCATGTATACATAACATACTTTGCCTTGAACTCTTGGACAAGAATTCCCTACATGTCGCGAGATTGGAATCATTGGACTTTTGAGCACCGATTCCACCGTCATACCTCGCCTTGCAATAGTGGTATGATGTTCTGACGGAGTGATCTGGCGTGTCTAACCTCTTTGATACCGCTGGCTTTTAACTAGAATTCAGCTTTCTCAGACTCTTCCATGCTCGACCCATGTAATTCCTCTGCTCCATGTCTTCTTATTGTGTCTATTGGAGCTTTAGGAGCTGTCAATCTATTCAAGACCCGAGCCATGTCTGCGTGTGTCATGCAAAAACCCAGTGGGCTCATTAGGTACATTACTTTATGAAGGCTCAAGTTGATAACTCTTGTTCCCTTGGGTTAACACTCTCGGCGCTTCTTATTTCGATTGGGAGGGCGATCATCTATCTGAAAACACGAGGACATCCACATCGAGTCAACACATTACTAAACACATGCTTTTCTATCATACCATTCAAGAAGCCACCTAAATCACCAGCTTTTCGGATTATAGCCTAAACTACAGGCTCACATTACCACTAAACTGTGACGCTCCTAACTCGACACACGGTGTCAAGTGAGGGTGTCATTTTTTTTTTTAAACTTATAAACTTTAAGTTTGTTCATTCATATAATGTTAAACATTTAACTTGTCACGCCCTAGTTTTAAAGGACGCGCATGACCAAATCTTTGGGACTCCTTACGATTTTTTTATTTTTATTTTTAAACCCGAGGCGGGTACGTAGGTATGGCCCACATCTTATAACAATTCAAAATATTATATACATATAAGCGAGTCCCATTTACAAATACAAACTTTACTTTACATTTACAATTCGAGCCGCGGAACCTACGTATAGTGAACCCTTCACAGTGTGTTGGCTTGATTTGTATGCGGATGTTTGGCGATGTCTTCTCACGTACCTACGGATTAAAACCCGTGCTAAAGCACGCAACGAAGTAGGAAACATTTCTTATATAGAAACACATGCATATACACAATTATAATAAGTGTATAACCATAACAGAAATCAGAAATTTCATACATTCATGTCATGGACTTATATAAGTACTTATGCTTATCACAGACTTATGTTCATACGGGACTCTATTAGGAATTCTGAACTTATTCTTAAAACTTATCTTGGGTCTTCTGGAACTTATATTTGTATATAGACATATTCTTATCTTACAGACTTATACTTGTCTTACGGATCAGAATTTTCATCAGGTACTACGAACTTGTGCTTATTTCTTGTCTGAAGTGCCCTTAGGTACTCTTGGACTTATACTTACTTTATCGATCGAGGAGTACCGTAGGTACCTGCGGAACCCAATCAAATACAAGGTACCCGTGGGTACTCTGGAACTAAATCGAGAGGCAGGGTGCGGGTAGGTGCGACGGAATATCGAGGAGGCGGGTGCCCGTAGGTGCGACGGGCTTGTCAGGATCTGAAAGTATCGAATCTGGGACTTATCGAATGCGAGACTTATCGAGATACAAGGCGTCTCGAATCTGAGACTTATCGAGATCTGGGAGTATCGAGATCTGAGACTTATCGAGATCTGAGACTTATCGAATCTGGGAGTATCAGTCCCGAGATTTATCGAGATCTGAGACTCTCAATCTGGGGCGTATCCAGATCTGGGACCTCGAGATCTGAGACTTATCAGATACATAAGTATCGAATCTGAGATTATCGAATCTGAGACTTATCGAGATCTGGGAGCGTATGAATCTGAGACTCATGAATCACAGGACTTATCGGATCTGAAATGCTCAGATCTGGGATTTATCGGTCTGGGACCCGCCGGATCTGAGGCTTATCGAGATACGGGATTTATCGGATACGGGACTTATAGGATACATGACTTATCGAGATCACGGGACTTATCAGTCTGAAGTATCGGTCACGGGATTTATCGGATCTGAGGACTTATCGGATGGGGGCGTATCGAGGATCTGGGGCTTATCGGTCTAAGACCTCAGATCTGAAGTATCGAGATCTGGATTGCATGAGATCTGGGACTTATTCTTGTCTTATAGATCTTATACTTGTTTCTGAGAACTTATTATTGTCTTACGGATCTTATTCTTGTGCGAAGGTACGCGTAGGTACGATAAGTCGGAACAGATCGAGGATCATATACATACCCGGTCGGATCGGACTTGTATTACGGATACAGGACATTGGTCTTTGGTAAAGACGGATCACAGTTAAATTATCTTAGTACCGTGGAATGTGGCCCCGGACTTATACTTATTTTACGAGCTTGTATTTATTTTTGCCGTCTGAGGTACGTAGGTACTACCGCTTATACTTATTTTACGAACTTGTATTTATTTTACCGATCTGAGGTACGTGGTTCCGCTTATACTTATTTTCTTGTCACAGTACCCTTAGGTACTGCGGACTTATGTGACCCTGCGATACGAAGTACCCTTAGGTGCTTCTTGGACTTATACTTATTCGGGACCTCCGTAGGAATTCTGAGTTTCTTCTTATGCAAAACTTATACTTATAACGGGACGTATATTCATTCGGGACTCAGTAGGAGCTCTGAGAGCTTAATCAAATACGGGAGTACCTAGTGCAGCGAACTTATCAGATACAAGAGTACGTGGAATTTCTGGAACAAATCTGAGAGGTACGTAGGTACATTCGAGATCTTTACACCAGCTGAATTCTTTGTTCTTATTGATCTTATCATATAATTGTTGGATTGCTAGACCGATGTCTGAATGAGTAGGACACGGCACAATAAATACCCGAAAGGTCTGATGCAGTCTTGAGGTGCAGTAGCACAAGCGGGAGTGCCAAAGCCTTTGACGGAGAGTACAATCGCACTAATCGAAAATAAAGTACTAATCGGGAGAAGTACCAAAGCTATGTGCGAAACACGATCGAGTGCGTCGCACTAATCACGAAATGCCGAAGTATAATGTGCGAAACACGGGAGAGTGCCATGTCATTCAATAGCGGTCTTAATTAAGTTTTACAATTATATGAGTTCAATAGCGTATCTTATAATAGACATTGTTAGCCACTTTCTGGCATTCTTGATCATATTCCATATCTTGGTAAGGTATGATGAGCAATAATCACACCTTATTCATGTATTCTTATTCTTCTATGAATCTACTTTGCAGAATTGGAATCAATCCAATCAGTTGTCCAGAAACTCAGTTATGGCATTTTCATACCCAACTAGTCGGTTCTGGAATTTTAGAGGACAATTTGAAATATTTATTTTCCAATGCCTTGTCTTGATATTTGACACTTCTGGATCTTTGTACTCCTTTAAGAGATTTAAGGTGCTAAGGGTTCTATTCAACTGGAATCACCCAGTCGAACATAGGAACTCGAGGTCGTCAGGAAACATCTGGGACTTCTCTATGTTCAAAGGCGGAACCGGTGTTGGCTTGCATGGTCCACGACTGAATTTTAGGCCAGGATCAGAGTTTGGCGATACCTTCTCTTTAATTTTGGTTCTCCTTGAAGTCTATTTTACGTAGCCACTTGAATCACTCAAATCGGATAAGAAATGAGGAAGTTATGGCCAAAATACGAAAACTGGTCGAAATAGGAAAACATAACAGGGTTGTACCGGTACAAGTCTAGCGGCGCCGGTACAGGACTATTGAAACGACCAGAATACAAAGTTGTACCATACAAGTTCAAATTGTACCATTGCAAATCTCGAAAAGTGCCCGAATGTGTGTTTTCTCATTTTCCATACTTTGATACTCAATCAATTCTATACATCAACACACATCTAATCCTTTCCAATTCACCTTGGAATCACTTTTCTATTCAATTTCTCTTCATTTCTTATCTTCTTTCAAAACCTTTCCATGAATTTCTCACAATCATTCTATGGGTTATGACCCGTCCTCGAATAACATGATGATTAGTTAGGGTTTATTCTGAAGCCTAACTCAATTCTCAAATTAACCATGAATCAACCCAAAGGGAGGATTCCAAGCTTATATTGTTCCATATGGGTTTTACCAGCCCTAGAAATTCAAGAAATCTAAGGTTAGAATGCAGATTCTAAAACCCTAGATTTGGAGATAAACTCTTAATCATACATTCCATAGATCCATTCAATTCCATGATCTAGGTTAGTTTCCATAAAAAAACTAAAGTTCCATACCTTTGGCTTGCTTGGCTTGATCTCCACTCCTTCTCTTCTCTTCTTCTTCTTCACGGTTTGTTTCCCTCCTCGAATGGACCCGATTTTGGTCTTTAAATCCAATTTGCTAAGGCCTTGTTTGGCCCTCCAAAAACCCATTTTGGAGTTAAGTTGCCCTTATTGCAAGGTCCTCCATGTTTGATAATTTGTATTTAAGTTCCAAAATTGTATTTTGGCCTGATCTCTTCAATTTATGACTTTTAGCCCTTTTGGACAAATTCGATTTTGTCCTTAAGTTTTAAGCTTTCCGGGTCTCGTTTCCCGGTTTCGCATTTAACCTTAAACAGTCAAATTATGCTTGCAAATACCTAAACATGTCAGCGACTAGAATTTTTGGGGTGTTACACTGCTTGTACTATATTCTATAGCAGCGGATTAAAATATACAAGCTCCATATATGGAAGTGTTCAAGCATTTAATGTTACATTGTTTACAAAACAAAACATAAAAATGAACTAATAAAGGTCTTTAGTGGGCACCTAGTAGTGTGGAGTGTCCGGACTTCTCGTTTTTGCTTTTCTTATACCTACACGGATGAAACACCGTACTAAACATGGCTTAGTGGGAGTGTATATGGATGACCTCTAATAAAGGGTCATCTACGCTTCTATACACATGCATACACATCTAACAAATCATATCATTTAAACATACTTATACATATTTCATATTCTTATCATACCATGTTTCATTTCTTATCATTGTACTTTTCTTCATGTTCTTATCACAATATACTTGTCATGCATATGTGCTATACTTCTCTTATCATATCATATCCATTTCATATGTCATATTCATGTCATTTGTTTTAGGTTTCATGTCTTGCATAAACCTTAAAGAAATGAATAAAGGAAACTATAAGAACCAGGAAAGCTATTTGTACTCCTTTGTCTGAAAGCATTAATTACATAAGGGCCCCGAAGGCATTGTTATCATTATTTTAGACAATGACCATCTATAAGGGCTGAAGGCAGCTGTTGTTATCATTATGCGAGACAATGATCATCTATAAGAGGCCAGTATTTGTAATGACCCAAAGGGCCATTGATCGGTATCTTGCAAACTTGTTTCCCTAATAGGCATGCCCATCTATCCCTCTATCCCGGGTTCCTAAGTAGACAATCCATGTGTATTTTATGTTTTTTAGGCACATATCTCATATTCCCGAATAATTATTGTCATCCGGTAATCATATGCGATATTTACAATCATTTATTCGTATCTTTGCATTTTTCATATATCATTATATGCATGAATAACTATGGTTACCATGTATGCTTATGAGCTATTTAATATCATTCCAATTTCATCAAGATATATATGGATGGGTTCTAGACTCAAAGGGCTTTCCATAGAGTCCAAGAACATCTGAAACGGAGTTCGGACGAAGAAGTTATGGCCATCTGACGTTGGAGGTCACACATGAATAGCCAATCCTAGCCGACCAGCCCTAACCGTCAGAAGTCCTGGAAAAACCTAGATTTCAGCGAGGTTATGTTCAACCACTAACCTCCATAGGCATATGGCTGTAATCTTGACTAAATGGGCTTTCCATAGAGTCCAATAACACCCAAAACGGAGTTCGGATGAAGAAGTTATAGTTTTCCGAAGTTGGAGGTCACACATGAATAGTCAAACCCAGCTGGGCTGACTTAGCCGGGCTGACCTCGCTGAGCTGACCTAGCCGGGCTGACCTAGCCGAGCTAACCTCGCCGAGCTGACCTCATGATCTGACCTCCTTGCAGTGACCTCGCGTGCCGACCTCGCCAGTTCTTTGGTGGGCATTCGAGTAAACGGATCATAACTTGGGCTGGTTTGATTTACGAGTAATTAGCTAACATCCTAATTCGTGATGTGGCCTGATTCTGAAGGGCTCGTTATAAATTTCCCTTTATTTCCCACACGAAAACCAGTTCTAAAGTCCAAAACACAACCAAACAATTCTGAAATCCCCAAAAAATTTGGGGAATGTACTTAGTTTTCATACAACCCCAAATCAACCACAAAACCCAATCAAACAAACTCGAATCCCAGTGCAAAAGCTATCGAAACACTCTTTGCGATATACCAAGTAGGGTTCTTTTAGACAAAATTCATCAAAAATGGGTTTATGGTTTGATTTTTTTACTTCTGGCTCATAGCATCCATACTAGTGTACAAAAATGATCTTTTCCACACATTTGATCTTCTCTTCTCCTCCCTCTTCTTCTTCTTACTTCACTTCTCTCTTCTTTTCTCCCTATCCGTTTTACTATGGCCAAAATGAGATATTTATTTTGATCTTATCCTTATTTGATTTTAATATTTTTCCTTTTTGCATTTTTGGTTCCCAAACTCCCTTATATTTGCACTTCCACTTATTCAAATTCCTACTTTGGCACACAATCTTTGGTTCTTATGTCATTTGGGTCCTTAATTGGCAAATTACTAATTTACCCTTACTTCTTGTAATAATTTTTCTGTTTCTCGTTTTATGTCTCAAAAATTCTGAGTTAACTTATATTACACCTTAAACATGTTATAAAACTGTTAGGGCATATTTTGGGGTATTACATGATGCCCCAAATCCGGGGGTTCCGTTGATAACTCGTCAACCCGCGGAATTCCTATGGATTTCGGGTGACCTTAATACCACACTGTTATGT